>JAZKJV010008291.1:0-600000 GCA_037367405.1 Ottelia alismoides | reverse complement strand
CGCATGCCATTCGGGCTATGTAACGCCCCTGCGACTTTTCAGAGATGCATGCTGTCGATATTTTCGGACATGGTAGGGGAGTGTTTGGAGGTCTTCATGGACGACTTCTCGGTTTACGGCGACGGATTCGATTCCTGTCTTGACTGCCTAGACCGAGTGCTCCAGCGATGTATTGCTACCCGCTTGGTGCTGTCTTGGGAGAAGAGTCACTTCATGGTGACTCAAGGGACGGTGCTTGGCCACATCATCTCCAACAGAGGCATGGAGGTTGATCCAGCCAAGGTCGATGTCATTAGGAAACTCACACCGCCGTCCAATCTGAAGCAGTTACGGTCATTTCTGGGGCATGTTGGTTTTTATAGGAGATTCATTCATGATTTCAGCAAGATTGCCCGACCGTTGACTGACCTCTTGACGAAAGACACCGAGTTCCTTGTTGATGACAAGTGTCTTTCGTCCTTTGAGACTCTCCAGCAGTGTGTAATTGAGGCTCCTGTCCTTCAGCCGCCTGATTGGTCTCTCCCATTCGAGATCATGACGGACGCCTCCGATTTTGCCGTAGGGGCAGTGCTAGGACAGAGGAGGGATGGAGTACCATTTGCGATACACTATGCTAGCCGCACATTGGATTCCGCCCAGCGGAATTATACAGTCACAGAGAAGGAGATGCTAGCAGTAGTGTTTGCCCTAGATAAATTCAGATCATATATCATTGGATCCCGAGTGACCTTGTATACTGACCACACCGCCATCAGGTACCTCATGGCAAAGAAGGATGCCAAGGCCAGACTTACTAGATGGATCCTTCTACTCCAGGAGTTCGACATTGAGATCAAGGATAAGCCTGGAGTCAAGAATGTGGTGGCGGACCATTTATCCCGATTAGAGCAGCCTGAGGATTCTGAGCAGATTGATCCCATTTGTGATACCTTCCCAGATGAGGCGATCCTTGCTATCGCCTCACTCCCGTGGTATGCCGATATTGTGAACTTTCTCGTTGCTGGGAAAGTTCCACAAGATTGGCACAAGCAGAAGATTGAGACCTTCCTTGCGAAGGCCAAGTCCTACCACTGGGAGGATCCCATCCTTTACCACGAAGGAGGGGATAGCATCTGGCGTCGGTGTATTCCTCAGGAGGAGCATCATAGTGTCCTCACTTACTGCCACAAGCTTGAGGCAGGAGGACATCATTCTGGGAGGAGAACGGCACAGAAAGTGCTCCAGTCCGGTTTGTGGTGGCCTACACTCTTCAAGGACTCTGATGAGTTCGTGAAGAGTTGTACTGACTGTCAGAGGATGGGCACTTGTGGACAGCGTGATATGATGCCGATGCAGCCCATTCACTTCTGTGAGGTTTTTGACGCATGGGGCATCGATTTCATGGGTCCATTCCCTAAGAGTCAGGGATTTGAGTACATTCTGTTAGCCGTAGATTATGTTAGTCGTTGGGTTGAGGCTATCCCCGCCCGAGCCGCAGATGCCAAGACAGTTTGCAGATTTTTGAGAAAGAACATCATCACGCGGTTCGGGGTTCCACGAGTTCTGATTTCTGATGGGGGATCTCATTTCATCAACGACCAGGTGAAGGCACTTGCTACCGAGTTCGGCATAGACCATCGTGTTGCTACACCATACCATCCACAGACGAATGGTCTAGCTGAGGTGTCGAATAGGGAGATCAAGAATATTTTGCAGAAAGTCGTCCGCCCTGACCGAAAGAATTGGTCACAACTTTTGGACTCGGTCTTGTGGGCATATCGGACTTCTTTCAAGACTCCATTGGGTACATCTCCCTTTCGCCTCGTGTATGGCAAGCCTTGTCACCTACCAGTTGAGCTGAGGCACAAGTCACTTTGGGCAGTCACAGACATATTGATGGATCCAAATGGTATAGGAGACCAAAGGAGGGCAGAGTTAGCCGCCTTGGAAGAGCTTAGAGATGCAGCTTTCTCAAACAGCCTACATTATAAGGAGAAAGTTAAAGAGTGGCATGATTCTCACATCAGCCACAAGCATTTTGAGATTGGACAGAAAGTATGGCTGTTTGATGCAAGGCTTAGATTATTTCCAGGGAAGCTACAGAGCAAATGGAAAGGACCCTATTTGGTCAGAAAGGTACACGATAACGGTAGCATTGATATATCTGAGTTATCTTCTGAGAGTACCTTCCGAGTGAACGGCCAGCGGCTCAAACCATTTCTAGATCATGAGCCGCGGGACGTTATTATTGCCGCTATTCATTTTGCGTGAGATGTGGTCTCTTGACTCACATCCTTTGCATCTCACGCCTGATTTTCACTGTTCCTCCGCCTGTATAGATCCAGTTGTCTATATCAGTCTATTCTTTAGTCCCACATCCCATTTCTCATCTTATGATTATGCTATACTTAGGGTGTACTTTACCCTAAGTATAGGGGGGATGTTGGACCTGTGATTATTCTTTTCATTCTTTCTGCTCTTGTTTTTGCTGCCTATACTTAGGGATATTTTACCCTAAGTATAGGGGGGGCATATTCTGTATATTCTTCACTCGGCTTTCCCTTCAGGTACAGCTTTCTATACTTAGGATTAGTTAATCCTAAGTATAGGGGGAAACCACCGAGTTCCTCTCATTCTATTCATTTATTCGTTGCTGTACTCAGCCATTCCTTTTCACTTCCCTTTTACTAAGCACGAGTTATGTCTTCTTCATCGCTCTTGATCACTCTGAGGACATCGTTCGAGCTAAGTATAGGGGGGGTGTGTATATATTTCATATATACTTTAGCCATAACTCGTACTTTGTGTGAGTGTGTTAATAAAATGGCTAAAAATCACAAAAATTAAAAATTTTCATGTATATAAACCTCTTTTATTCTTGCACAAACATAGCTAGTGTACACAGTATTTTTGTAAAAATGATTTCAAAAATCTTTTGTGTAAAGCTTGTGTAAAATATTTTGTATCAAAATTATGTATATAGTACAAAATTTTTTCCAAAATGTTTTGAAAATCAAAAGTTTGCAAAAATCTTGTGTAAATGTTTGTAAATATCTTTTTGCCAAACTTGCACTTCATGCATCATTCATTCATGATTTCAAAACATTTTTCAAAAACTTTGCATGATTGTAAAATATTTGTAAATAGCATCTTGTGTACATATATGTATATAGTTTTTCCTGGATGAGAGTTGACATTTAAACTAAGCCTGGAATTAAATTGAGAAATGGAGCTTGAATAAGATCTTAATTCACTTAACTTCAAGAGGAACCTTGTAGGACTTAGGTTTAAGGCTTTTCAGGTCCATAAGGACTTAATTCTTTGAGTCCACTAGGCTATGAGCATATGTCATCTTGATGAGCCTAAGTAGAGCACTTAACAACACACACATGACTCTCAGAGACAATGGCTTCACTTGCACCTGCACTTTACACATGGCTCTCCATGGATGAGGTGGTGAGGAGGCAGTTTCCTTTGGCTTGGGGTAGCATATGAGGGTAGTACTTCTAGGCGGAACCTCTCTTCTTCTTATAGTGAAGGAAGTGCACCTCAACTTGGTCTAGTGGTGTTGAAAGCTAAAGACAGAAGCTGTGGGTTGCAATAAAGCTTCAAAAGAGGGATAGTCTACTGGCTCAAGGGGAAATTTCTTATATATGCTGCACCATGTAGATATGTTGTACAGAAGTTGTAAAAAAAAAAAAAAAAATGCAAAAATGCAAAAAGAACTCCAAAAAAGTGGTGGGTCGGATTGAAAATTTAATAACCCCACCGGAGTATAAAGCAAAAGCTTATGGTATCCATGTTACATCTCATGAAGCTTGCAGCGGGAGACTTAGCTACACTGGCTAGGCTTCCAAAACTCTATACTTCTACCCCCTCTTCTTGAGCCGGTTGCACTTGAACTTAGAAGGGAATACCCCGCTTCTCGAGGAAAGAGTTGCTAGACTGAGGCATTAGAGTTACCAGGTTGAGGGAGGTTGTTTCTTTGTTACTTCTGAGGTGGGGAGCCACATATCACTTACACCGCAAGGAAAAGATTCATGGTCATTAGAGTTTGTGTATGTAGACTTGTTCTGATCTGGTTTATTGAGGAGTCTTGCCCATAGATTGGTGGAACTTGGAGGCTGTTGAGTTTTAGGCTTAAGTCCAAATAAGGTTCCGACACATTAATAATCCAAAGATCTGAGCGAGCTCCATATTTCAATTTAATGAAGGAAAAATTTAATAAGTCAACCTTGATCCATGTACATCCTCTTTTTCTTTTTCTTTTTCTTTCTTTTTCACTTCTTTTTCAAATAAGTGTTTGCTAAGGGACTAGCAAAGTTAAGCATAGGGGGGTGATGAATACCCATTCATCACTCTTTATTCTTCTATTTTAGCTACAAAAACCCTTTGCAAATACATGTAGATATGTGTAAATACAAATAAATACCAAAAGCATGCATTGTGTAAAAACCTATAATTAGCATGTTTTTGTGCACAAAATAAAAGAATAAAGAGCAAAAAGAAAAAGAGGGAAATATTTAGAATAAATATTGAGCAACCTAACCCAAGGGAGGGCTCAGCATGGGCCTGACCGCATAAAAGCCAAGTAGAGGGAGATAGGGGCTCACATCTGTGTATATTTGTAAATAAATAAAACTATATATTTTCCTCACCCAAAAATATGTTGTAAATATTTGTATAGATTTTGTAAAAGCTATTAAAAACAAAATAAAAAGATAAAAATCAAAAGTCAAAAATACCCTTCCACCATGTGCATAAACCACATCTTGTATTTATTTAACCTTGTAAATAAATTCAATTATTTTCTAAACTTTTTATAAATATTCTATGTTACATTTTGTAAATAAAATAAATAACAAGAAACAAAACGAAAATCAAATAAAAATTACAAAATCAAAAATACAAAAAGACATTGTATTTATACCATGTATATAAATGTATTCAATTATTTATTTCACCCTTGTATATAAGTGATAAAAATAAAATAAAAATATTCTTTTATTCCATATTTTATGTTGTAAATAAATAAAATACAAAATGAGCATAAAAATACATAAAAATAACAAATAAAAAATCAAAAATAAAAATCCATATAGTGTACATATACCTATGTATATAGCTAACCTATTTTTATTTCCAAAAATTAATTAAAAATCACCAAAAAATAGAAAAAAATAAAAGAAAAATATTTCATGTTTTGAGTTTTATTTAATTCGACCTATTTCTACCCTAAAAAAATAAAACAAAAATCGCATACACGTGGCCGCTCCTGGTTGGTCCACGGGGGAATGTTGACCCCGGTCAACTCCCCCGCGACCTCCTTCCTTTTCTGGAAGAGGCGTGCCGTGCCTTCTTCCCCGATTTTTCCCACGCGCTCCAGGCTGTCTCCCACTCAACCCCCGCGCCCGGACTCTTCGCCATTCATCCCTCTCCCTCGCCGGATCCTTCGCCATCAAATCCACGCTTTCCTTTGCCGTCGAGCCTCAACCCTAAACGCCCGGTCACTCTATATAACCATCACCTCCGCCGCCTCCGCGCGGCATCTTTGGCCCTTCTCTTCCTTCCCAGTGACCTCCATCGGCAAGGCGAGAGTGACAGCAAGCTTTTGCCCGTGTTGCAGTGAGGCGAGGAAGCGTATCCATCGATCCGGCGTACTTCGTCGTCCTTGCTCCGCCGCCGGCGTTGAGCATCGAGCTTCAGGCCTTGACGCCCTTCGAAGCTACGACCCGGAGTTAGCCCAGCTCCACCACAGTCTCCAGCATCCACCAGGTACCCTTAGCTTCTTCTAGTTTAGTCCAATTTCCGATTACGCCCAAATCATACCTCCGACGTACATCTCCGATTCCGACCATCTCGCGCTACATCTCGACCATCCGACCCGATCATCACCTTCGCCGTACCCTCACGCACCTTCTTCACCCCTCCATTCAACCCAGATCGCAAAGGATCTGGGAGTCGAGCTCCACCGCCGTCGCCTCGCCGGAGCTCTTCCGCCCCACCGCACCGTTCACCTTCACGCCACCTAACCGGGTCGAGGCACTTTGCCCTCGACCCGCGAAGCTTCTTGACCACGTTGCAGGTTCAAAGGAGGTGTCTGAGCCTCCAGTCCATTCAGCCAGGAGCTTCGAGCAGCCAGGTCTCGCCGGAGCCCCTCCAGGGCTCGGCTGGACCCTTGGCCACCACCAGCAGCTGCGGGATCGTCCAGCGGAGCTTCTCCGACCTTCAGGCGCAGCTGAGGAGGACCGGAGTTCACGCAGGACGTCGGCGGAGTTCGCCGGCGTCGAGTTCTTCCTCCACCTTCCAGAGCCGTCCGATGAGGCTTCCGCTCCAGTTCTAATCCTGAGCGTCCATTCTTCGAGGAGCCGCAGCCGTCGATCCATCTGAGGATCGCATCTGGACCATTGATAGCAGAGGAGAGAGGTGCCAGCGTTTCAGACGTCCGATCATACACGTGGACCTCTCCCAGCCGTTGATCGAGTCGAAGAAGAGAAGAGAGGAGTAGCGCCGCCATCCCAGCCGTCAGATCACCCACGTGGCGCCCATCCGACCGTCGGCTATTAATAAAGGGGTAAATATCATAGGGCCCCCTCGTAGTTTGTCATTTCCTTTTTAGTCCTGTAAATAATTTTAAAAACTTTTTAACGTTGGGTTATTTGCATAGAGACCCTCGCGCTTAATTTTAATTGCACTTATACCCCTGCCAGTAGAGACCCACGTGCTTTGGCACGTGTTTTGTTGGGTTATTTGCATAGAACCCCTTGTAGTTCTGGATGTTATCTATTGAATGAAAAGTTTTGTTTATTTGCATATATACCCCTGTGAGCATTGATTTTGCACATGTGCGAATTATTTTGGGTAAATTGCATATAAGCCCCTGGACTTTTGGTGCTTGTTACCAATAAGCCCTCGGAACTTATTTTTATTACATTTAGGTCCTTGAGTGCCCCAGACACGTGCTTGGCACGTGACTTCTTGGGTATTTTGCACCAGGACCCCAGAACTGTTGGGTATTTGCACTTAGGTCCCTGTGCACAGTGCCCCACCTTTGTTTTTGAATAAAATATCAAACGACCTCCAAATCCAATGAAATTTTGACACATGGCTCCTGCCATGGTGTGGGAATTTCTATGATTTTTGGGGACATTTTGGATTTCATTTATTATTTTTAAAAATTCAAAAACCCATATTTTTGCCACTGTTTGACTTTAAAAATACCAAAAAAATATAAAAACTCCACCAAAAATTCTAAAAAAATTAGGACTTGTAGTTTACTGTTTGTTTGATTTTCTAGCCAATTTTGGCTACTTTTCATCACTGAAAAACCCTAAAAATTGAAAAACCCCTAAAAACTCATAAAAATTGTAGTAAATAAATTAAAAATCCAAAAACAATAATTAGGGTGCCTAAATTTTCCTTGTTCTTTCTAGTTTACAGGAAAATTACCTCCAAGGTTGAGTGAAACTCTTAAATATTTTATTTTTGAGTTTTTAACCTTGCTGGACAGTACCCCTTCTTTGTTGCATTGTTTGATTTTTAATAAATAATTTACCCATTAGAAAAATTCCAAAAATTCACCAAAAACAGTAAAAAACTTGAAGAACCTAAAAACCAATTTTCTGGAATTTTTGCATCATTTTTGTGTGTTGTATAAATTGTTGAAGTTGCCTTGTTTTCCCCTTCTCTCATTTTCTCTTCATTAAAAAATTCTAAAAAAAAAATACAAAAATAAATAAAAACCATAAAAAAAGACTCTCTTGGATTCTGACTACATCGTAGGCCGCAAGGCCAATCTGTGCTCCTTGTGTTCGACCCTGGGAGCTATACCAGGTTAATCCTATAGCTAGGACCGCTCTTTCGTGTGTTTTGATTGATTGATCTCTGTGAGTGGTTTATTTATTTTTTTCTTGATTTACTCAGCCCGAGTGATTGAGGTCGCAACGACCTATTTATTTTACACCTTTACCTCTGTCATTCGGGCGGTAATCAGCATTCCAAACTCTTTAATGCATTATGCAAGCATTTTTCTTAACTAATACTAAATGTCCATGAATCTCTGTCTCCTATAATTTGAATTCCTAGAACATAGGATGCTTTGTCCATTTCTTCATCTCAAATTCACTGCTCAGTTTGTTTTTTATTTCATTAAGCATTCCTATGTCATTACCCATAAGTAGAATGTCATCTACATATAATGACATGATAACAAACTTCCTCACACTCTTCATGACATATACACAATATCCAACTTATTTGCAACAAATCTAAATTGCATAATTTTCTCATGAAATTTGAGATACCATTTTCATGAAGGTTATTTTAAGACATATAATGATTTTCTTAATTTATAAATCCTTTTCTTCTGACCTTCCACCTGAAATCCATAAAGTTGTCGCATATAAATATGTTCTCTCAATTCTCCATTAAGGAATGATGTATTCACATTCATTTGGATTAATAATTCCAAATCCATATATGCGACTATAGCTAAGATCATTCTAATTGATGCAAACGTAGCAACTGTAGAGTAGATTTTCTAGAAGTTGATTCCAACTTGTTGAGTATAACCCTTGGAAACTAATATTGCTTTGTATTTATCAATAGTACCATCAACTTGGTACTTTTTCTTGAATACCTACTTACATCATGTGGATTAACTGAGATGGGTATACCGTTCATTACAAGGTTAGAACGGTAATCAATGTGTTAACCAATCCTCTAATTCAAACAATAATTAACCCAGATGTAGATAAATAGATCGAGTGTATATAGGGCAAAATTTTTTATAACTCTACAAAAATGTGCATAGTGCAAGTAGAGCGACGAATCACAGAGAGCAAAACGTAGGGTAGGTAATCACTATTAAATATTACTAATTAAAAATAATTATTTTGTATCTTTTTCTTGTTTTTATGTGGGATTGTAATTATATTTGATTTTTATGGATATTAATTGTTTTTTATTTGAATTTTTAATTATATACTTCCTTTTAAATTTTGCAAAATTTTAAATCTTTATAATTTTTAAAAATAGGATATATAATAATATGTAATATTATAGGTATTATAATATATAAGTGATATATAAAATATATAGATAATATAGTTTGTTATATTTTCAAATAACTCAAAATAAAGTTAAAATGCAAAAAATAAAATGTTTTTTACTTTTTTATTTTTTCTCTATTTTTTGTAATTTTGAGGTGATTTTTCTAATTTTTATGGATTTTTACAGTAATAAAATATATGAAAAATGTATATCATAAATCAGTGAAATAGATTAGGATTTATTCAATATAAATAATCGCAAATTTTTTAAAAAAAATAATTTTTAATATATATTATATATAATAAAGAAAACTCAGAAATATAAAGTTATAATTTTGGATTTTTATAAATATTTTTTATTAATTTTTATAAGGATTTTAGGGTTTTGTGACTTTTATATTTTATATTTTGTATTCTTTAGTGCTTTTTGGATATGTGGTAAAATATAGTATAATACAGATAATATATTTTTTAAAATTTTTTAAAGGTTTTGTAATTTTTATGGATTGTAATGCGCTAAATAGGGAATAAATGCATCTTTTTGAATTTTTTGAAAATAGGAAAATAAGATTAAATTCTACACGAAAAATATATGTTATAAACTAAGTCCCATGCATCTATACTGATTTTCCCATGATTTGTGGCATAATAAAAAATATTTAATATGAACAAAAAGAAATAAAAATATTGTAGTTCACGAGGACCGAAATACAATTAATTTAAACAATGCATGCATTTAATAACAAATTGATTAATAGCCATTCATCTACCTTTATTTTTCCCTTTTGTATTTAAATCCCTACCAAAATAGTTGTAAATACTACTAACTTGTACAAATTAACACTCGATATTCATCTGTAATTAGCAAACAATTATCTATATTTGAATGCAAAATTAAAGAAAATGGAAATAAAAGAATAATAAATGAATTATCAAAGATATAGAATGATCTTAAACTCTGGGACCAAGTCAATATTGACTAGGTCGATTAGGAATAAAGTAGAGGGAGATAAGGGGCATTGTATTGTTCGAAACCCTAATTTTATACTCTGTATGAAGCCATTATTACACTATTTTATTCTTTACATTACACACATCAAACAATAAAGTTCACAACATGAAACTAGTACACAATAATATATATATATATATAATTACAAAAATAATAACCAATAAAAATCATGAAGAATACACCTTGTACACGCGGATGAAAAAGCCACAAACCGAACACCATAGACTAATATCTACTCCATACAAATGCAAATTGAACCAAACTCACTTTCATTGTATTCCAAATTAAATTATCTATCTAATGAAGGGTGTTTCATTTAAAAATAGAGCTAAGACGCAAAAGCCAATTTTTTGGGGTACTATTGTAGTGTAGGTGACTATACAAATAATCAATCATTTTATTCCTTATATTTTTACTTCATTTATATTTTTAAATAATTGTATATATTATTTAAAATATATTTAAAATATAAAGACAAATAAAAATATGTAACAATACATTGAAATAAATAATACGTTATAATATATTGGTATACTATACCGATAATATATATATATATATATGTATTTATTTATACATGTAAATAAAATTATAAAAATAAAATATATATATATATGTATTTAATAATAACATAAATAAGTAAAATATTTAAATATGATAATAAGTATTAAAAATATAAAATAAATACACAAGATACATGTATGATGTATAGTTGTATATATACCTATAAATATACATGTAAAAATTAACATCTTACACATAATAATGTAAAAATAAATATAAAACAGAAAAAAAAGTTTATAAAACTACAAACATTTTCATGTTTTAAGTTTTAATTAATAAAATCAATTATATATATTATTGTATTAATGGGGGTTTTAATTTCTATTTTGTCCTCATTGGTCTGACGTGGACCATTGAGGTTCTTTCTTTTATTGACATGCAGGTCAATTGTAACATTCGCTAGCCTTGACTCTGTGAGAGCATGCAAGCCCCTCTCTTCTCCCATTTTTACACCACCCTCCTCACCTTCTTCTTTCTCGAGCACCCACCATCCTGCACCTCCCATATCCCTCTTCCACGTCCAAACAATAGGATCAACTAACCTCGTCTTCTCCTCACGTAATCGACTTCACGAGATGGTCTGACACCATTTCTGTAAATAAACCCCAACATTGTTCTTCAACTTTTTGATCCATTTTCTTCCATTGTAACCCCAAAGGACGATTCTAAGGTTGAGATTTTGGTGACAGCGAGAGCTTCCCAGTCCTGTCGGCGAGGACAAGACAGAGGAGAGCCAATCCAACCATTCGTCAGAGCTTATTAGGGGAGGGTTCTTCACTTCCAAGTATCCTTGTTGAGGCATAGCTTTAGATCATTTAGCTTGCATTTACATTCCTTAGCATAGAATCAACCTTAGTTTAGTTTGATTATCTATTGTTTAATGTAATTTAGTTAATTCAAAGTTTGCCGGAGCTAGTGCTCCAGCCATGGTATTCACTGTGCTCCGACCCGTATCTCCACTCGCAAACACCACCATCATATTCCTCGTCACTTCTACATCACTCCTGATCATCTCTAGCCACTTGTTGGAGATAATTTGCCTTACTTCATCTCTGAAATTTTCCCACCCTAAAAGTCCAAGAGGCTTTTCCCATGTTCCGTCCATCTTCCTATGCAGGTATCGGCATCTGAAGACCCCATCTGAGGGGTGATCCTATCTTGAAGACCCAACTCCAAGAGCCTGAGCATTCCTCGACTTCAAGGCCTCCTTCGATAAGGCCAGGAATAAAGAAAATAAAAGGAAAATAAATGAAGTATCACGAATGTTGAATGACCCTAAACACCGAGACAGTCAATATTGACTTGGTCGACAAGGAATAAAAACAGGGGGGGTGACGACACGAAAATCCGAGCGACTAAGGCAAAGGTATCTAAATGGTCGTTGCGACCTCGGTCACTCAGATGTGCCAATCAAGAAAAATGAACCACTAATAGAGATAAAACAGAGAAAACACAAAATAGCGGTCCTGCTATTGGATTAACCTGGTATAGCGACCAGGGTCGAACTCAAGGAGCACGGGTTGGCCTCTCGGCCTACGAAGTAGTAAAAAGAAATAAAATAAAAGGATAAACTATTTTTAGTGGTTTTTAATTTATTTTATTTTTTTTGGATTTTTAATGTATAAAGAAAATAAGAAAAACAAAGAAAGCACACACTTCAACAAATTATTTAAAGCACTAAAAATCAACCAAAAATTCAAACAAAAATATTTTTATGTGTTTTATAATTTTTAGTGTTTTTGGTGAATTTTTGAGAATTTTCTGATATTTATTTAAATTTTAAAAATCAAACAGTGACTGAAATCAATGGTACTGTCCAGCCGAGCCAAAAAGGCCTAGATAAAATATCTAAGGGCCCCAAAATGGCTGGGAGGTAATTTTCCTGTAAAGAACACAAAATAAGAGAAATTTAGGCACTAATTTTATTATTTTTGGATTTTTGGATTAATTATTAAAAGTTTTATAAGTTTTTAAGTGTTTTTCAATTTTTAGTGGTTTTCAGTAATGAAAAATAGCCAAAATTGGCTAAAAAATCAAACTAAGCAAAATAGAAAGTAGCTAATTTTTGTGGAATTTTTAAGTGAGTTTTAATATTTTTTTAGGGTTTTTAAAGTTAGACAGTGGCAAAATTAAAGGTTTTTGATTTTTTAAAAATAACAAATGAAATCAAAAATGTCCTCAAAAATCCACGAAAATTTTACACCATGGCAGGAGCCATGTGTCCAATTTTCGTTGGATTTGGAGGTGTTTTGCTATTTTATTCAAAAATAAAGAAGGGGCACTGTGCATAGGGACCAAAGTGCAAATACCCAAGAGTCTGGGGGGTCTGGTGCAATTTTCCCAGCAAAACACGCGCCACGCGCGTGCCTGGGGCACTCAGGGACCCAAATGTAATAAAAATAAGTCCCGAGGACTTATTGGTAACAGGTACCAAAAGTCCAAGGGCTTATTCACAAAATACCCAAAATATCACGCACATGTTGAAATAAATCACGCATAGGGGTATAAATGCAAATAAGTAAAAACTTTCATTCAAACCATAACAACCAGAACTACAAGGGTATAAAATGCAAATATCCCAAAGAAACCACGTGACGAAGCACGTGTCAGACCATGTACAGGGGTATAAAAGCAAATAAAGGCAAACACAAGGGTCTCTATGCAAGTTCTCCCAAAACTAAACAACTGCACTCAATATTTACAGGACTAAAGCGAAATAAAATAAGAAAGAGGGCCTAAGGGTAAATTACCCTTTATTACTCGGAGCGGCTGGATGGACGCCACGTGTCTGATCGAGCGGTCAAGGGCGACTGGGGGTCCAACGCTGCTCTCCTCGGGATGATCCAACGGCTGGGGTTAGTCCACGTGGTGCATCGGACGGTGTCAGGCGCGGATGGCTAACCCTCGAGCATCGGATGGTCCAGATCTCTCCTCCTTTTGATCGAACGATGACGGCTGCTCCAACACGGACGGTTCAGATGAACCTGGAGCGAGAGGGACGATCGGACGGCTTCTGAAGGTCGTGGAAGAACAGGTGGCCGGTGAGCTTCGCCGGCCTCGTGAGTGCGCTCCTGACCTCCTCTGCTACGCCTAAGGATCGGAGAAGCTCCGGCGTGATGGTGCGCAGCTACTGATGCCCTCCGATGGCCCAGCCGAGCTCTGGAGAGCTCCGGCGAGGTCGGCGGAGGTGAGGCTCCTGGCCTGAATGACCAAAGCCCTCAGATGGGCTTGGTAGCACCTGCAAAGATCACCAAGAGACTCGTGGGTCGAGGGCAAAATGCCTCGACCCGGTTAGGCGGAGCGACGGTGGCTGATGGGTCGAGATGGCGAGCTCCGGCGAAGGGGGTAGACGGAGGAGCTCGACTCCCAGCTCCTGTGCGAGCTGGGTTGGATGGAGGGGTAAAGAAGGTGCGTCGGAGGGAGGCGGATGCGATGGTCGACGAAAGGGGTGATGGAGTGGTCGGAATCAGCTAAAGGCGGCGGCGGCGCGATTTGGGCGTGAATGGAAATCAACGAAAAATAAGGACCTACAAGGTTACCTGGGTGGTCGGAGAGACTGTGGAGGAGCTGGGGAAGCTCCTGGTCGTCGCCTCGAGGAGCGTCTCACTCCGAGGCTCAAGCTCCAGCTAATTGCGGAGCGACGGCGGCATAGCTCGTCGGATCGATGGACTCGCCTCCTCTCCTCGCTTCGACAGGTCGAGGCGCAAGCTGTCACTCTCGCGGTCTCTCTGGAGCTCACAGGAGGAGGAAACAAATGGCCAAAGATCGAGAAATGAGGTGGCGGAGCTCGAGCTAAATATGGGCGAGGGTCCGGGAAGATGAGGTCGGGTAGGGCGTGGAAGCATGCGGATCCCCATAACCGACCCCGGGCGTGGATCAGGGATGCACAATGGTGGATTAGGACCCGGGGTTAGGTGGAATGGCGATCGGGTCGAGAGGGTAAAAATTTGAGAAATCAGGTCCACGACCCAGATCCACGGGAGGTGGTCCTGGGGGGGGTAGTTGACCGGGCGGTCAACATCCCCAGGACCCAATAGAAATAGGCCACGTGGCTAGATCTTCAAGTGCAAATTAAGGGTAGCTAGGGGCCGAATTTGCAAAAAGTTAAAACACAAAATATTTTTCTTTTATTTTAGTCTATTTTTTAGTGATTTTTAATTAATTTTCGGAAATAAAAATAAGGTATATACACTATATGTACTATATAGGTATATATACACTATTAGGGTTTTTAATTTTTGATTTTTAATTATTATTTTTGTACAATTTTATTCCCCTTTTATATTTTATTTATTTACATTATAAAATAAGGAATAAAAAGATATTTTTATTTAATTTTTATATTTATATACATAGGTAAAATAAATATGTATGTACATTGATATACATGGTATATGTACAATGTATTTTTGTATTTCTAATTTTGTTATTTTTATTTGATTTTTGTTTTGATTGTTTTTATTTTATTTAATTATAAAAATTGATTTTATTTATTTACAAGGTTAGATAAATATGGTAGAGTGGTTTATACACAAGATGAAAAGGGGTGTTTTTGTTCTTTTTGATTTTTTAACTTTTTCTTTTGTTTTTATATTTATAAATATATACACGTATTTACAAGCATATTTTTGGTGAGGAAAATATCTTTATTTTATTTACATAAATATTTACACTCATGAGCCCCTATCTCCCTCTACTTTGGCTTTTATGCGGTCAGGCCCATGCTGAGCCCTCCCTTGGGTTAGGTTGCTCAATATTTATTCTAAATATTTCCCTCTTTTTCTTTTTAATCTTTATTCTTTTATTTTTGCACAAAAACATGCTAATTATAGGTTTTTACACAATGCATGCTTTTGGTAATTATTTGTATTTACACATATCTACATGTATTTGCAAAGGTTTTTGTAGCTAAAATATAAGAATAAAGAGTGATGAATGAGTATTCATCACCCCCCTATACTTAACTTTGCTAGTCCCTTAGCAAACACTTATTTGAAAAAGAAATGAAAAAGAAAGAAAGAAAAAGAAAAAGAGGATGTACATGGATCAATGTTGATTATTAAACTTGCCTTCATTAAATTGGGGTATGGAGCTCGATCAAATCTTTGGATTATTAATGTGTCGGAACCTTATTTAGACTTAAGCTTAAAACTCAACAGCCTCTAAGTTCCACTAATCTATAACCAAGACTCCTCAATGCTCCAGATCAGAACAAGTCATCAATCACAAACCCTGAAGACCATGAATCTTTTCTTGTCCTGTGAATGTGAGGTCTAAGCTCTCCACCTCAGAAATGGCAACTTGACAACCCTCCCCAACAAGGTAACTCTATGACCTCAATCTGGCCACTCTTTCCTCGAGGAGCGGGGTATTCCCTTCTAAGTTCAAGTTCAACCGGCTCAAGAAGAGGAGGAAGAAGAGAATGGGTCAAGGCCAGTGTAGCCAAGTACCCTTGGGAGCTTGACCAGTGTAGCCAAGTCTCCCTGTTGCAAGCTACATCAGGTGGATCATGAAACTCAAGCTTTGCTTATTGCACTCTATATACATACTCCGGTGGGATTATCATTTTCTATCATACCCACCACTTTTTTGGATTTATTTTCTTTTTCCACTTTTTTTTCAAGTGCATCTGTACAACAAATACATGCGCAACATATATACAAGGAGTTTTTCCTCTTGAGCCAGTAGACTATCCCTCTTTTGAAGCTTTATTGCAACCCACAACTCCCGTCGTTAGACCTCATGGCAACCAGACCAAGTTGAGACGCACTTCCTTCACTAAAAGAAGAAGAGAGGTTCCGCCTAGAAGTACTACCCTCATATGCTACCCCAAGTCAAGGAAGACTGCCTCCTCACCACCTCATCCGTGGAGAGCTCGGTGCATAGTGATGGTGTCCAAGTAAATCCATAATCTATATGAGTCATGTGTTGTTGTTAAGTGCTCTACTTAGGCTCATTGAGATGACATGTGATCATAGCCTAGTGGACTCAAAGAATTAAGTCACCATGGACCTGAAAAGCCTTAAACCCAAGCCCTATAAGGTTCCTCTTAGAAATTAGGTGGATTAAGATCTTAATCAAGCTCCATTTCTCAATTTGATTCCCGGCTAGTTTAAATGTCAACTATCATCCAGAAAAACTATATACATATGTACAAAAGATGCTTATTTACACATATTTTACAAACATGCAAAATTTTTGAAAAATGTTTTGAAATCATGAATGAATGATGCATGAAGTGCAAGTTTTGCAAAAAGATATTTACACATATTTACACAAGATTTTTGCAAACTTTTGATTTTCAAAACATTTTGGAAAAATTTGTAGTATATACATAATTTTGATACAAAAATATTTACACAAGCTTTACATAAAAGATTTTTGAAATCATTTTTACAAAAATAATTTGTACACTAGCTATTTATGTGCAAATAAAAGAAGTTTATGTGCATGAAAAAAAATTTTAATTTTTGTGATTTTTAGCCATTTTATTTATTAACACACTCACACAAAGTACGAGTTATGGCTAAAGTATATATGAAATATATACACACACCCCTATACTTATCTCGAACGATGTCCTCAGAGTCAAGAGCGATGAAGAAGACATAACTCGTGCTAGGTATAGAGAAGTGAAAAGAAAGGTTCTATACAAAGATGAATGAATGAAAAGTCAAGAGGGTCTCGGGTCTTCCCCCTATACTTAGGATTAAATAATCCTAAGTATAGCAGGCTGTACACTAAGGGAAAACCGAGTGGAGAATGTACAGGGTCTACCCCCCCTATACTTAGGGTAAAATATCCCTAAGTATAGGCAACAAAACAGGGATAGGTAGAAACAAAAGAAATACCCAAACGGTCTCACATCCCCCCTATACTTAGGGTAAAGTGCGCCCTAAGTATAGCACAATCAAAAGATGAAGAAAGGGATGTGGGACTAAAGAATGTAGTGATATGGACATCTGGATCTATACAAGGCGGAAGATCAGTGAAACTCAGGCGTGAGATGCATTAGATGTGAGTCAAAGACCACATCTCACGCAAAATGAATAGGGGCAAGATCAGCGACCCGCGACTCATGATCTAGAAATGGTTTGAGCCGCTGGCCGTTCACTCGAAAGGTACTCTCAGAAGACAACTCAGATATGTCGATGCTACCGTTGTCGTGTACCTTTCTGACCAAGTAGGGTCCCTTCCATTTGCTCTGTAGCTTTCCTGGAAATAGACGTAGCCTCGCATCAAACAACCATACTCTCTGTCCAATCTCAAAATGCTTGTGGCTGATATGAGAATCATGCCACTGATGAATACCCATTCATCACTCTTTATTCTTATATTTTAGCTACAAAAACCTATGCAAATGCATGTAGATATGTGTAAATAGGATTCTTTAGCAAAAGCATGCATGTTTGTAAAAATAAATAATTAGCATGTTTTTGTGCAAAAATAGAAGAATAAAGAAGAAAAAGAAAAAGAGGGAAATATTTAGAATAAATATTGAGCAACCTAACCCAAGGGAGGGCTCAGCATGGGCCTGACCGCATAAAAGCCACAAGTAGAGGGAGATAGGGGCTCATGTGTAAATATTTATGTAAATAAATAAAATAATATTTTCCTCAACCAAAAATATACTTGTATATATTTTGTATATATTTAGGAACTATTAAAAACAAGATAAAAATCTAAAAATCAAAAATACCAAAAAGAACCCTTCACCATGTACATAGTCCATCATCCTTACCTTATTTCACCTTGTAAATAAAGCTATTTATTTCCAAAACTTTTTGTAAATATTCCTTTTTATGTTCTGCAAATAAAATAAATAAAAAGAATCAAAACAAAAATCAAATAAAAATTACAAAATTAAAATACAAAAATATATTGTATATATACCATGTATATAATTGTGCATAAATAATTATTTCCCCTATGTATATAAACAATAAAAATAAAATAAAAATAGCCTTTTATTCCTCATTTTATCTTATAAATAAATAAAATATAAAATGGGAATAAAAATGTACAAAAATAATTAATTAAAAATCAAAAATCAAAAATCAATATAGTGTATATATACCTATGAATAGCTAATTTGTATATACCTTATTTTAATTTCCAAAAATTAATTAAAAATCACAAAAAAATAGAAAAAATTAAAACAAACATTTTTCATGTTTTGAGTTTTTGGAAATTCGGCCATTTAAAGGCCCAAAAAATTAAAATAAAAATCTCAGCCTTGGCGGCCTCTGATTGGTCCACGGGGGATTGTTGACCCCCGGTCAACACCTCCCCCAGGACCACCAGAGGCGCGGATCTGGGTTTCGACCCGATTTCTCGATCTTTTCCCCACCTGATCCGAATACCAAATCCGCAAACCCCGGGCCCTAATCCATCTGCACACACCCGAGATCCTCGCCCGGAGGTTTGCATGGGGATCCGCGCGCCGATCGTCGTGCCCGACTCCATTCTTCCCGGACCCCTAGCACTATAAAGTTGGAGCTCCGCCGCACTCTCACGCCATCTTTGGTTCCCCATTCTCTCTCCAGTGAGCTCCATCGTAACCAGCAAGGTGACAGCTTGCCCCCGCCGGTGTCGCAGCGAGGAGGAGGTGTCCGACCATCGATCCGGCCGCTTCTTGCAGCCGTGCTCCGACGACCACCCGGAGCTCGAGCCTCGGGAGTTGACGACCCTTGAGGCGAGGACCAGGAGCTAGCTGAGCTCCAGCCCAGTCTACAGCATCACCCAGGTGACCTTAGTTCCGACCCATTTAGTGTAATTTTGGATTTCGCCCAAATCGACCGTTCGCCGTGTTCCTATGACTCCGGCTATCTCGCTTCATATTTCGATCATCGGAGCACCCCATCGCCTTCGCCTATTCCTCACGCACGTTCTTCGCCTAGCCACTCAACCCAGCTCGCCCCGGAGCTGGGAGTCGAGCTCCACCGTCTTCCGCCTCGCCGGAGCTCCTTCGCCCCACCGCACAGATCACCTTCACCCCGCTTCTTTGGGACGAGGCATTTTGCCCTCGACCCGCGAAGCTTTCTGTGTGCTTTGCAGGTTCAAAGGGAGGCAGCTGAGCCACCCTTACATTCTAGCCGGAAGCTTCGCGCCGCCAGCCTCGCCGGAGCCCCCCCAGGGCTCGGCTGGGCTATCGGCCAATACCATCAGCTGCGGGCCTTCACCAGGAACCTGTTCCGACATCCAGAAGCAGCTGAGGAGGAGTGTAGCTCACGCAGGAGGCCGGCGAAGTTCGCCGGCGTCGAGTTCCTTCACCATCCTCCAGAGCCGTCCGATGAGGCCTCTGCTCCAGTTCTGATCGTGACCGTCCGTTCGTTGAGGAGCAACGTCCATCCGATCATTCGAGGAGCCATCCGGACCGTTCGTGCGAGGAGAGAGGCCCCTGCACTGCCAGCCCTCAGATCATCACGTGGCCTCCCTCGTACCGTCGATCGAGCCCAAGAGAAGAAGAGAAGGAGAGCGCCGCCCATCCTGACCGTCCATCCACCACGTGGCGCGCATCTGGCCGTCGACCAATAAAGGGGTAAATATCTTAGGGCCCCCTCTTAGTTTGTCATTTCATTTCCAGTCCTGTAAATATTTTTAGAACTTTATTTATGTAGGGTTATTTGCAGTATGGACCTTGTGCTTAGCTTTAATTGCATGTATGCCCCTGTGTGTATGTGACCACGTGCTTCGTCACGTGTTGTGTTGGGCATTTTACATCTTTTGTCCTGTAGAACTGGGTTGTTATGAAATGAATGAATATTTTTGAGTAATTGCAGTTATGCCCCTGTGAGTGTTTTTATTACGCATGTGCGAATTTTATTGGGCTTTTTGCAACCGAGTCCCTGGGCTTTTGATACGAGTTATCAAAAGGCCCTAAGACTTGGTTTTTATTACCATTTGGTCCCTGTGTACCCCAGCCACGCGCCACGCGCGTGACTTGCTGGGTATTTTGCACCAGAGCTCCCAGATTCTCGGGTATTTGCACATTCGTCCTTGTGCACTGTGCCCTCTTTGCATTTTTGAATAAAATAGTAAATCATCTCCAAATCCAATGAAATTTCGACACATGGCTCCTGCCATGATGTAGGAATTTATGTGATTTTTGAGAACATTTTCACTTTTATTTAGTATTTTTAAAAATTCAAAAACAGCCTTTTTAGTTACTGTTTAGATTTAAAAATACCAAAAAAATATAAAAACCCCACCAAAAATTCTAAAAAATTCAGATATTGTTGTTTGCTTGCTGTTTGATTTTCCAGCCGAGTTTGGCTATTTTTCATCACTTAAAAACCTTTAAAATTGAAAAACCCCTAAAAACCCATAAAAATTATAATAAATAAATTAAAAATCCAAAAACAATAATTAGGGTGCCTAAATTTTCCTTAATCTATCTAGTATACAGGAAAATTACCTCCAGGGCTTAGTGAGACTCTTAGATATTTTATTTTTGAGTTTCCAGCCTTGCTGGACAGTACCTCTTATTTTCAGCACTGTTTGATTTTTAGAAAATAATTTACTCGTTAGAAAATTATCAAAAATTCACCAAAAACACTTAAAAACTTAAAAAACACAAAAACAATTTTTCCTTAATTTTTGCATTATTTTTGGTGTGTTTAATAAATTGTTGAAGTTGGCTTGAGTTCCTTGTCTTTTATTTTCTCACTCTTTTGAAAATCCAAAAAAAATATAAAAATTAACAAAAACCACTAAAAATCATTTTATTTATTTTATTTCATTTTCACTACTTCGTAGGCTTCTGCCAATCCGTGCTCCTTGTGTTCGACCCTGGGAGCTATACCAGGTTAATATCATAGCGAGACCGCTTTCGCATTTTCGATTGATTTTATTTCTCGTAGTGGTCTAATTTTTCTTGATATACTTAGTTCGATTGACTGAGGTCACGACGACCATTTCTTTACCTTTACCCTTAGTCATTCGGACGGTTATCAGAATGGCGCCGTTGCCGGGGAGCACGGCTTAGTAGTTGTTTTTGATTTTTATTTTCGTTTTGTTTTCGCGGTTTTTCGCGGCTCTTCGGAGCTCGCGGCTTTTCGCGGCTTTTGTATTTATCCTCTTTTTGTTTTATTTTGTTTTATTTTGATTTTCTTTTCTTTTTATTTTTGTTTTATTTTTGTGTGGTTATTTTATTTCCATTTTTGCACATATATCCTCATTTTTATTTTCATCTCTTATTTGATTATTTTATTGGTCTGACCACCCTTTTCTCTGTTTCTTGCGAGGGCCCGAGGACCGCGGAGGCGACTTTCGAGGAGCCGGTGCAGCCGCGGCACTTGGAGGCGGCTTTTCTCTCGACGAAGCCGCAGGAGAGAGCGAGAGGAGAGAGTTGAGTGGGAGAGGATAGGATAGTTTCTAGTTCATTTATTATTCATTATTTGTAATAATATAGGACTCTGTGGACTTGGACTTTTAGACTTAGACCGTAGCGGGTCTGTTTCGCCGAGCACCGGCGTGCTCGGGGGACCCATTAGGACCCTCGGTTTTTACGCGGTTTTCTCGCGGCTTTTCTTTTTTATTTCTTACTGTCATTTTCCGGATTTTTCGCGGTTTTTGATCGAGCCCCTAGACATAGGATTTTTGTTGATTGTGACGTAGGATCTCTAAGGCCCAACACTTAAAAGAATATCTGTTCCTATAGAACGTAATTGGACCTTACTAAAATTCACTGAAAAAGTTAGTTTAATTGAATTTGAGCCCACGTGCCGTTAGGAGTCACATACAGCGCTGGCAGGACCCGTTGTGGCGGGCACCGAGTGACTCCCAAGATCGGACTCCGGACTCGATTCGGTTGACTAACTATTGTTCTTCACGATCAGTAGAAATTGCCTGTTTAGGACTCGGTTTTTTTTACCGTGCATCATATAGCTTAGTTTATTTTCTGTCTTTATTTTATGCGCGGATCATTTTGCATGTAGAGTGCTGGCGGCAGGTACGCATTTCTTACTCAGCATGCATCATTGATTTCACGTGCATCGGCTTTTTCGACTTCTCCCCCCGTTTTTGGACTTAATAACCAGGAGAACCGAAAAATTCGTTAGGCGATTTTGTTTGCTTGAAAAATACCTAAAAAGAAAAACCATAAAATTGGGACTGTTTAAAATTATTGATCTTAAAACTCGCTCACCCTAAAAAAATTCTGTCTTGGGGAGAGCAACCCCCTCATTGTTTGGTTTGCTTGTGCGAGAGAGTGACCCCGAACACTAGGTAGAGCCCCCCGTTGCGAAACCCGGCTGATTACCGACTTTTCTGTGCGGGCCAGTCGGTTGGGTTAGCAGCGGATATCCTAACAGGTCACGTAATCGCTCTGCTATCTTGAGTGTTCACCAAAATAAAATAGACAAGATAATTTGACCGAACTTTCACGGTCTTCAGCTCGCGTTGCGTTGGTGAACCGGGGGTTTGTTTTCTGATCGTAATTTTTCCAGATCTCATCCGCCTTACTCGCTAGATCAAGATGATGGGTAGACGATCTCTTAGGCAGCCTCTGGCCGCACCGCTTTCGGGCGCGTCTACCACATCATCTAGGTTGGCTCGCGAGAGCTCAGACCCGCTCTCCGAGCCCGAATATGATTCCACCCTGTTCCCCCTCGACCCCCTTTCTGACTTACCTGAGAGACCTGAGCCCGAGGAGAGACTTATTCATTTGACAGCACCTGAGTTGGGCTCCTTCGATTTTGCAGACGTCGCGATGGCCGGCAGTTCTGACGATCACTCCCGCAGACCCGAGCACTTTGTATTGGACCAGGGAGCGATCAACTCCACCCTGATCACACAGTTAGAGACAGTCCAGCAGCAGCTCCGCGATCAGGGAGCTTTTATGATAGAGATGAGGCGCGAGATGGAGAGGCTCAGAGCAGAGAGAGATGCACAGAGCGAGCCCGAGGATCCCGATGAGGCACAGGCACAGGCACGAGCCGCAGCAGCAGCAGCAGCCGCGGCCGCCGCCGCAGCGGCAGCAGCCGCAGGAGGAGCAGGACCACCTAGACCGATGAGGGATTTACATAATCCCGGCTCTACACTGATGCACCACTGGGTGGTGGTTCCGGCTATCGTGGGGGACTTCAAGTTCCCCCCGAACACCTTGCAGATGCTCCCGCGGTTTCACGGACTGGCTACAGAGGAGCCCCACCTCCACCTACAGGAGTTCTTGATGATTTGCAGTACTGTCCACGACAGGCATGTGGACCAGGATACCATACGGATGATTGCTTTCCCCTTCTCCCTAGCAGACAGAGCAGCCACCTGGCTGAAGCACTTGGGGAGATTCGTGTACACCTGGGAGCAGCTCCGCACCGAGTACTTGAACAAGTACTATCCACTCGGGCGGACGAACGCAGCGAGGGCCCTGATCAGCAACTTCTCCATGTTCCCCAACGAGCAGTTCCACGAGGCTTGGGAGAGGTTCAGAGAGCTCCTAGACAGATGCCCACACCATGATATCACGAAGCCGAACCTAGTTCAGAGCTTCTTCAGTGGGTTGTCACCAGAGCTACAGGGCCTGGTGAACGCTTCTTGTGGCGGGTCCTACTTCGCCAAGGACCATGACCAGGTCTGGGCGATTTTTGAGGAGATGGCAGAGAACTACATGGTCATGTCCCAGACCCGGCTCTACACGCAGAAGACCCAGCCACTTCAGCCAGGACCCGTGCAGTACCAGAGGATCGCACGGGTAGATGCAGGTCCAGCCAGTTCGTCTGCAGCAGCAGCAGCACAGGCAGAATCATCAGCTGCAGACATGGGCATCATCAGCGAGAAGATGGACCGCATGGAGCTGATAGAGAAGAAGCAGTTCCAGAGCATAGCACAGATGGATCAGATGGCACAGGTCTTGAGCGACTTGAAGACACAGATCATGTGTCTCCAGGAGGCACAGACGGCTTCTCAGCCCCGTCTTCAGTCGCGAGGCGACCCCGGCAGCAGCAGCAGCTCGTTCCAGCGCTCCAGCACCCCAGCGCAGCCTAGACAGGTTCACCTTGTACAGGCGGAGCCGTACCAGCAGCCGCAGCCCACCTACCAGTCACCACCATCTCCAGAGATGCAGATGGTGGTCTACCAGCCGGACCAGCCGTTGGCAGTACTACCCCCAGCCCCCTTGGATGCAGAGCCATTGATGGATGTCAACGGGATCTGGTACGACCGTCCCCAGCCTGGGATCCGACGAGACCATCCCGGATTCAGGTGGGGGAGTGGTGGTGCCCAGCCCCAGCAGCAGCCGTCAGCACAGGGAGGGCAGTACTCCCAGCCGAGAGACCATCACCAGCAGCCGCAGCAGCAGCCCCCGGTCTACCAGCAGCAGTCGTCCTATGGTCCTCGTCCCTATCAACAGGGACAGTCTTGGAGGCGTGAGCAGCAGGCTCACCCGGGATACCAGCACTAGCAGCACCCTCCGTCCTACCCCTCTCACCCACAGCAGTACCAGCAGCCTCACCCACAGAGAGGCTACCCGTCGGGCTCCCACGAGAGCCCCGCTTTGGATGACATCACCCGCCTCCTCACGGATCAGCAGGCGACATTCCGACGGGAGATGGATGAGTTCCGCCAGGAGTTGCGGGACCTTGTGAGAGGGAAGGCCGCCATACCTGCACAGATAGAGCCCAATCCGAACAACCTGAAGCAGAAGTCTGAGCAGGTAGTACATACTGAGTTAGCCACTCCTAGCGATCCATTTGATGATACTTCTTCACCTGTTTGATGTTGATTTTGCTACGCTTAGGAGCGGTAGGACCCCAGCCGGCGGCGGCGCCTCAGCTGAGCACCATCCAGAGGCGCCCCAGGAGGAGGAGGAGAGCGGTACTGAGGCCGCTCCAGTCGATGACGGTGGTACTGAGGCCACCGAGGATGCTGATCCCACCGGCGATACTGAGGCCGCCACTTCACCAGATCGAGGAGGTGGTACTGATGCCACCCCAGCAGCAGCCGAGCCAGTGAGCGGTACTGATGCCGCTCGACGTCTACCTTCACCAGCAGCAGCAGAGCAGCCCATCCGTGGTGGTACTGAGGCCACCGGTGTTTGTAGAGAGAGATCTGATGTTGTTTTTCCTCATGGTTATGTGTCTCAGGACTCTGTGATGAATAAAGGAAAAGGTTTACATTCTTTTGGTCCCACTGTGGTGCATGATGTATGTGTGGATCCGGTCCTTGAACCGCGTAGATCTTTTCCTAGTCCTTCATCTGAGAAGGACCCAGTGATCCCCTTCCCTAGAGCCCTTCAGATGGGGAAGGGGAAGAAAAATGATTCAAAAAAAAGAGAGCTTGAGGAGTTCAGCCAGAGCATGATCGATCGCTTTCACATTCAGCTGACCCTCCAGGAGGCTTTGCAGCACATCCCCCTTCTCCAGAGATCTTTGAGAGAGAGGACTACAGTTAGGAGGAGGAGGAACCATACTTCAGAGATCCATGTGCTGACCAAAGCCACGTGCTTTGCGATTCAGAACCGTTTGCCAGCCAAGAGGCCAGATGCAGGGGCCCCATATGTCAGATGCCAGATCAGAGAGCAGTGGTTCGACCGTACTCTTTTAGATAGCGGATCTTCGATCAACCTACTTCCGGCAGCCCTTCTCGACCGCTTCGAGTTGGGCACTCTTCGACAGAGCAGGACAGTCCTTCAGTTCGCTGATCGATCTGTCAAGTGGCCGAAGGGGTTGCTACGAGACGTTATCGTCACGATTCAGGGTCTGCAATTCCCCGTGGACTTCGTAGTGTTGGACATGGAGATCCCTGAATCAGTGGCCGATACCCCCATCATCCTTGGTCGTCCGTTCTTGGCCACAGCCAAGGCGGTGACTGATCATGATAGCGGGAAGGTGTACTTTCGCGTCCAGGGTGAGAGTATACAAATAGAGACGGTCGAGGACTACAGAGCCAGATCCAGATCCCGCTCAGATGCCAGTACCGATTCAGAGCAGCTGACAGACGCAGAGCCAGACATCCACCAGGACTGCGACTTTGTGATCACAGATGATGAGGCAGCTTGGGCAGACCTTGAGTCACAGACTACCCTCTCACTTTCAGACACAGCTAATGCAGAGATGATAGCAGAGGAGAGTCTGGAGAGCACAGACCTGGTTCAGGATACCATTGCGGCAGCAGAGCCGGTCCTCGATCGCAGCACAGTGTTTTGTGATGGTGGTGCTGAGGCCACCTTGTTTTCCGATGGTACTGATGCCACCGATTCTGATGCAGATCCCTCGGATTCAGAGTCTGATTGGGTCGATTGTTATGATCAGATGCCAGACCTGAGTTCACCTGAGCCTACAGAGGAGGAGGTAGAGGCAGAGCAGAGCAGAGACAGTGCAGTTGAGCCACCTTCTCCCGACCCAGTTTGCGAGAGTACACTTTCACTTTCCCAGGCAGAGTTGGCAGACCTTGCAGCATTCACTCAGTTTCTTCCACAGCCAGATTTGCCAGCACCCAGCATTCCAGAGCTGAAGCCGCTCCCTACTTCGCTGAAGTATCGATTCCTTGCGGGCGATCCTGAGATGTACCCAGTCATCATCTCCGCTGAGTTGACTGGAGAGAAGGAATCCCGTCTGATGGGGGTTCTTGAAAAGAACCGCAAGGCGATCGGATGGAGCGTAGCAGATCTCCATGGGATTGATCCATCAGTTTGCTCCCACCACATCTATCTCGAGGATGGGGCGAAGCCGTCGCGTGAGTTCCAGCGGCGTCTGAACCCCAACCTGAGAGAGGTTGTCATGAAGGAAATATCAAAGTGGTGGGGTGCAGGTTTTATTTATCCCATTTCCGACTCCAAGTGGGTCAGCCCCTTGCATGTGGTGCCCAAGAAGACGGGCATCACGACTGTGATCAGTGAGTCGGGGGAGGAGATTGCTACACGGGTACCCACCTCTTGGAGGGTTTGTGTTGACTACAGGAGACTCAACCAAGCCACCAAGAAGGACCATTTCCCCCTGCCTTTTATTGACCAGATCATTGAGAGACTGGCAGGGAAGAGCCATTATTGCTTCCTGGATGGGTACTCGGGCTACAACCAAGTGGCCATCGCTCCTGAGGATCAGGAGAAGACCACCTTTACCTGTCCCTTTGGCACATACGCTTTTCGACGCATGCCATTTGGGCTATGCAACGCCCCTGCGACTTTTCAGAGGTGCATGCTGTCGATCTTCTCGGACATGGTAGGGGAGTGCCTTGAGGTCTTCATGGACGACTTCTCGGTCTACGGCGACGGATTCGATTCCTGTCTTGACTGCCTAGACCGAGTACTCCAGCGATGTATTGAGTACAACTTGGTGCTATCTTGGGAGAAGAGTCACTTTATGGTGACTCAAGGGACGGTGCTTGGCCATATCATCTCCAACAGGGGCATGGAGGTGGATCCGGCCAAGGTTGATGTCATTAGAAAACTCACACCACCGTCCAATTTGAGGCAGCTACGGTCATTTCTGGGGCACGTTGGATTCTACAGGAGATTTATTCAGGATTTTAGCAGGATTGCCCGACCGTTGACTGACCTCTTGACGAAAGACACCGAGTTCCTTGTCGATGACAAGTGTCTTTCGTCATTTGCTACTCTCCAGAGATGTGTTATTGAGGCTCCTGTCCTCCAGCCACCCGATTGGTCTCTCCCATTCGAGATCATGACGGACGCCTCCGATTTTGCCGTAGGGGCAGTGCTGGGACAGAGGAGGGATGGAGTACCATTTGCTATACACTATGCTAGCCGCACATTGGATTCCGCCCAGCGGAATTACACGGTCACAGAGAAGGAGATGCTAGCAGTAGTGTTTGCCCTGGATAAGTTCAGATCGTATATCATTGGATCCCGAGTGACCTTGTACACAGATCACACCGCCATCAGGTACCTCATGGCAAAGAAGGATGCCAAGGCTAGACTGACTAGATGGATCCTTCTACTCCAGGAGTTCGACATTGAGATTAAGGATAAGCCTGGAGTCAAGAATGTGGTGGCGGACCATTTATCCCGGTTAGAGCAGCCTGAGGAGTCAGAGCAGATTGATCCGATCAGAGATACCTTCCCAGATGAGGCGATCCTTGCTATCGCCTCACTCCCATGGTACGCCGATATTGTGAACTTTCTCGTTGCTGGGAAAGTCCCACAAGATTGGCCCAGGCAGAGGCTTGAGACCTTCCTTGCGAAGGCCAAGTCTTACCATTGGGAGGATCCCATCCTTTACCACGAAGGAGGGGATAGCGTCTGGCGTCGGTGTATTCCTCAGGAGGAACACCATAGCGTCCTCACTTACTGCCACAAGCTTGAGGCAGGAGGACATCATTCTGGGAGGAGAACGACACAGAAAGTGCTTCAATCCGGCTTGTGGTGGCCTACCCTCTTCAAGGACTCAGATGAGTTCGTGAAGAGGTGTACTGACTGTCAGAGGATGGGCACTTGTGGGCAGCGTGATATGATGCCGATGCAGCCCATTCACTTCTGTGAGGTTTTTGACGCATGGGGCATCGATTTCATGGGTCCATTCCCTAAGAGTCAGGGATTCGAGTACATTCTGTTGGCCGTCGATTATGTGAGTCGTTGGGTGGAGGCTATCCCCACCCGAACCGCTGATGCGAGGACAGTTTGCAGATTTTTGAGGAAGCATATCATCACGCGGTTCGGGGTTCCACGAGTTCTTATTTCTGATGGGGGATCTCACTTCATCAACGACCAGGTGAAGGCACTTGCTACCGAGTTCGGCATAGACCATCGTGTTGCTACACCATACCATCCACAGACGAATGGTCTAGCCGAAGTGTCGAATAGGGAGATCAAGACTATTCTGCAGAAAGTCGTCCGCCCTGACCGAAAGGATTGGTCACAGCTATTGGACTCGGTCTTGTGGGCATATAGGACGTCTTTCAAGACACCTTTGGGCACATCTCCCTTTCGCCTCGTGTATGGCAAGCCCTGTCACCTACCAGTTGAGCTGAGGCACAAGTCACTCTGGGCAGTTACAGACATTCTCATGGATCCAGATGGTATAGGAGACCAGAGGAGGGCAGAGCTAGCTGCCCTGGAAGAGCTTAGAGATGCAGCTTTCACGAGCAGCCTACATTATAAGGAGAAAGTCAAGGAGTGGCATGATTCTCATATCAGCCACAAACATTTTGAGATTGGACAGAGAGTATGGCTGTTTGATGCGAGGCTCAGATTATTTCCAGGGAAGCTACAGAGCAAATGGAAAGGACCTTATCTGGTTCGGAAGGTACACGACAACGGTAGCATCGATATATCCGAGTTGTCTTCTGAGAGTACCTTCTGAGTAAACGGCCAGCGGCTCAAGCCATTTCTAGATCATGAGCCGCGGGTCGCTGATCTTGCCCCTATTCATTTTGCGTGAGATGTGGTCTTTGATTCACATCTAATGCATCTCACGCCTGAGCTTTACTGATTCTCCGCTGTACATAGATCCAGATGTCCATATCAGCACATTCTTTAGTCCCACATCCCTTTCTCCATCTTATGATTATGCTATACTTAGGGTGCACTTTACCCTAAGTATAGGGGGGATGTGAGACATTTCGGGTATTTCTTTTGTTTTTGTTTACCCCTGTTTTGCTGCCTATACTTAGGGGTATTTTACCCTAAGTATAGGGGGGGTAGACCCTGTACATTCTCCACTCGGTTTTCCCTTCGTGTACAGCCTGCTATACTTAGGATTACTTGATCCTAAGTATAGGGGGAAGACCCGAGTCCTTCTTGACTTTCATTCTCTTTTGTATAGCCTTCCTTTTCACTTCCCTATACATAGCACGAGTTATGTCTTCTTCATCGCTCTTGACTCTGAGGACATCGTTCGAGCTAAGTATAGGGGGGTGTGTATATATTTCATATATACTTTAGCCCTAACTCGTACTTTGTGTGAGTGTGTTAATAAATAAAAATGGCTAAAAACCACAAAAATTAAAAATTTTCATGTTCATAATCTTCTTTTATTTGCACATACATAGCTAGTGTACAAATTATTTTTGTAAAAATGATTTCAAAAACCTTTTGTGTGTAAAGCTTGTGTAAATATTTTCTGTATCAAAATTATGTATATAGTACAAAATTTTTCCAAAATGTTTTGAAAATCAAAAGTTTGCAAAAATCTTGTGTAAATGTGTGTAAATACCCTTTTTGCAAAACTTGCACTTCATGCATCATCATTCATGATTTCAAAACATTTTTCAAAAATTTTGCATGATTGTAAAATGTGTGTAAATATGCATCTTTTTGTACATATGTATATAGTTTTCCTTGGATAATAGTTGACATTTAAACTAGCCTGGAATCAAATTGAGAAATGGAGCTTGATTAAGATCTTAATCCACCTAATTTCTAAGAGGAACCTTATAGGGCTTAGGTTTAAGGCTTTTCAGGTCCACGGTGACTTAATTCTTTGAGTCCACTAGGCTATGATCACATGTCATCTCAATGAGCCTAAGTAGAGCACTTAACAACAACACATGACTCATATAGATTATGGCTTTACTTGGACAACCGCACTATGCACCGAGCTCTCTACGGATGAGGTGGTGAGGAGGCAGTCTTCCTTGACTTGGGGTAGCATATGAGGGTAGTACTTCTAGGCGGAACCTCTCTTCTTCATTTAGTGAAGGAAGTGCGTCTCAACTTGGTCTGGTTGCCATGAAGTCTAACGACGGGAGTTGTGGGTTGCAATAAAGCTTCAAAAGAGGGATAGTCTACTGGCTCAAGAGGAAAAACTCCTTGTATATATGCTGCACATGTACATGTTGTATAGATGCACTCGAAAAAAAAAATGTGAAAAAGAAAATAACTCCAAAAAAGTGGTGGGTCTGAGAGAAAATGATAATCCCACCGGAGTATGTATATAAGTGCAATAAGCAAAGCTTGGTTTCATGATCCACCTGTTGTAGCTTGCAGCAGGGAGACTTGGCTACACTGGTCAAGCTCCCAAGGGTACTTGGCTACACTGGCCTTGACCCATTCTCTTCTTCCCCCTCTTCTTGAGCCGGTTGTACTTGAACTTAGAAGGGAATACCCCGCTCCTCGAGGAAAGAGTGGCCAGATTGAGGTCATAGAGTTACCTTGTTGGGGAGGGTTGTCAAGTTGCCATTTCTGAGGTGGAGAGCTTAGACCTCACTTTCACAGGACAAGAAAAGATTCATGATCTTCAGGGTTTGTAGTTGATGACTTGTTCTGATCTGGAGCATTGAGGAGTCTTGGTTATAGAGTAGTGGAACTTGGAGGCTGTTAGGTTTTAAGCTTAAGTCTAAATAAGGTTCCGACACATCAATAATCCAAAGATCCGATTAAGCTCCATACCTCAATTTAATGAAGGCAAGTTTAATAATCAACCTTGATCCATGTACATTTTCTTTTTCTTTTTCCTTTTTTCTTTTGCACTTCTTTTTCAAATAAGTGTTTGCTAAGGGACTAGCAAAGTATAGTATAGGGGGGTGATGAATACCCATTCATCACTCTTTATTCTTATATTTTAACTACAAAAACCTATGCAAATGCATGTAGATATGTGTAAATAGGATTCTTTAGCAAAAGCATGCATGTTTGTAAAAATAAATAATTAGCATGTTTTTGTGCAAAAATAGAAGAATAAAGAAGAAAAAGAAAAAGAGGGAAATATTTAGAATAAATATTGAGCAACCTAACCCAAGGGAGGGCTCAGCATGGGCCTGACCGCATAAAAGCCACAAGTAGAGGGAGATAGGGGCTCATGTGTAAATATTTATGTAAATAAATAAAATAATATTTTCCTCAACCAAAAATATACTTGTATATATTTTGTATATATTTAGGAACTATTAAAAACAAGATAAAAATCTAAAAATCAAAAATACCAAAAAGAACCCTTCACCATGTACATAGTCCATCATCCTTACCTTATTTCACCTTGTAAATAAAGCTATTTATTTCCAAAACTTTTTGTAAATATTCCTTTTTATGTTCTGCAAATAAAATAAATAAAAAGAATCAAAACAAAAATCAAATAAAAATTACAAAATTAAAATACAAAAATATATTGTATATATACCATGTATATAATTGTGCATAAATAATTATTTCCCCTATGTATATAAACAATAAAAATAAAATAAAAATAGCCTTTTATTCCTCATTTTATCTTATAAATAAATAAAATATAAAATGGGAATAAAAATGTACAAAAATAATTAATTAAAAATCAAAAATCAAAAATCAATATAGTGTATATATACCTATGAATAGCTAATTTGTATATACCTTATTTTAATTTCCAAAAATTAATTAAAAATCACAAAAAAATAGAAAAAATTAAAACAAACATTTTTCATGTTTTGAGTTTTTGGAAATTCGGCCATTTAAAGGCCCAAAAAATTAAAATAAAAATCTCAGCCTTGGCGGCCTCTGATTGGTCCACGGGGGATTGTTGACCCCCGGTCAACACCTCCCCCAGGACCACCAGAGGCGCGGATCTGGGTTTCGACTCGATTTCTCGATCTTTTCCCCACCTGATCCGAATACCAAATCCGCAAACCCCGGGCCCTAATCCATCTGCACACACCCGAGATCCTCGCCCGGAGGTTTGCATGGGGATCCGCGCGCCGATCGTCGTGCCCGACTCCATTCTTCCCGGACCCCTAGCACTATAAAGTTGGAGCTCCGCCGCACTCTCACGCCATCTTTGGTTCCCCATTCTCTCTCCAGTGAGCTCCATCGTAACCAGCAAGGTGACAGCTTGCCCCCGCCGGTGTCGCAGCGAGGAGGAGGTGTCCGACCATCGATCCGGCCGCTTCTTGCAGCCGTGCTCCGACGACCACCCGGAGCTCGAGCCTCGGGAGTTGACGACCCTTGAGGCGAGGACCAGGAGCTAGCTGAGCTCCAGCCCAGTCTACAGCATCACCCAGGTGACCTTAGTTCCGACCCATTTAGTGTAATTTTGGATTTCGCCCAAATCGACCGTTCGCCGTGTTCCTGTGACTCCGGCTATCTCGCTTCATATTTCGATCATCGGAGCACCCCATCGCCTTCGCCTATTCCTCACGCACGTTCTTCGCCTAGCCACTCAACCCAGCTCGCCCCGGAGCTGGGAGTCGAGCTCCACCGTCTTCCGCCTCGCCGGAGCTCCTTCGCCCCACCGCACAGATCACCTTCACCCCGCTTCTTTGGGACGAGGCATTTTGCCCTCGACCCGCGAAGCTTTCTGTGTGCTTTGCAGGTTCAAAGGGAGGCAGCTGAGCCACCCTTACATTCTAGCCGGAAGCTTCGCGCCGCCAGCCTCGCCGGAGCCCCCCCAGGGCTCGGCTGGGCTATCGGCCAATACCATCAGCTGCGGGCCTTCACCAGGAACCTGTTCCGACATCCAGAAGCAGCTGAGGAGGAGTGTAGCTCACGCAGGAGGCCGGCGAAGTTCGCCGGCGTCGAGTTCCTTCACCATCCTCCAGAGCCGTCCGATGAGGCCTCTGCTCCAGTTCTGATCGTGACCGTCCGTTCGTTGAGGAGCAACGTCCATCCGATCATTCGAGGAGCCATCCGGACCGTTCGTGCGAGGAGAGAGGCCCCTGCACTGCCAGCCCTCAGATCATCACGTGGCCTCCCTCGTACCGTCGATCGAGCCCAAGAGAAGAAGAGAAGGAGAGCGCCGCCCATCCTGACCGTCCATCCACCACGTGGCGCGCATCTGGCCGTCGACCAATAAAGGGGTAAATATCTTAGGGCCCCCTCTTAGTTTGTCATTTCATTTCCAGTCCTGTAAATATTTTTAGAACTTTATTTACGTAGGGTTATTTGCAGTATGGACCTTGTGCTTAGCTTTAATTGCATGTATGCCCCTGTGTGTATGTGACCACGTGCTTCGTCACGTGTTGTGTTGGGCATTTTACATCTTTTGTCCTGTAGAACTGGGTTGTTATGAAATGAATCAATATTTTTGAGTAATTGCAGTTATGCCCCTGTGAGTGTTTTTATTACGCATGTGCGAATTTTATTAGGCTTTTTGCAACCGAGTCCCTGGGCTTTTGATACGAGTTATCAAAAGGCCCTAAGACTTGGTTTTTATTACCATTTGGTCCCTGTGTGCCCCAGCCACGCGCCACGCGCGTGACTTGCTGGGTATTTTGCACCAGAGCCCCCAGATTCTCGGGTATTTGCACATTCGTCCTTGTGCATTGTGCCCTCTTTGCATTTTTGAATAAAATAGTAAATCATCTCCAAATCCAATGAAATTTCGACACATGGCTCCTGCCATGATGTAGGAATTTCTGTGATTTTTGAGAACATTTTCACTTTTATTTAGTATTTTTAAAAATTCAAAAACAACCTTTTTAGTTACTGTTTAGATTTAAAAATACCAAAAAAATATAAAAACCCCACCAAAAATTCTAAAAAATTCAGATATTGTTGTTTGCTTGCTGTTTGATTTTCCAGCCGAGTTTGGCTATTTTTCATCACTTAAAAACCTTAAAAATTGAAAAACCCCTAAAAACCCATAAAAATTATAATAAATAAATTAAAAATCCAAAAACAATAATTAGGGTGCCTAAATTTTCCTTATTCTATCTAGTATACAGGAAAATTACTTCCAGGGCTTAGTGAGACTCTTAGATATTTTATTTTTGAGTTTCCAGCCTTGCTGGACAGTACCTCTTATTTTCAGCACTGTTTGATTTTTAGAAAATAATTTACCCGTTAGAAAATTATCAAAAATTCACCAAAAACACTTAAAAACTTAAAAAACACAAAAACAATTTTTCCTTAATTTTTGCATTATTTTTGGTGTGTTTAATAAATTGTTGAAGTTGGCTTGAGTTCCTTGTCTTTTATTTTCTCACTCTTTTGAAAATCCAAAAAAAATATAAAAATTAACAAAAACCACTAAAAATCATTTTATTTATTTTATTTCATTTTCACTACTTCGTAGGCTTCTGCCAATCCGTGCTCCTTGTATTCGACCCTGGGAGCTATACCAGGTTAATATCATAGCGAGACCGCTTTCGCATTTTCGATTGATTTTATTTCTCGTAGTGGTCTAATTTTTCTTGATATACTTAGTTCGATTGACTGAGGTCACGACGACCATTTCTTTACCTTTACCCTTAGTCATTCGGACGGTTATCAGCCACTCCTTCACTTTCTCCTTATAATGTAGGCTGTTTGAGAATGCTGTATCTCTAAGCTCCTCCAGGGCTGCTAACTCTGCCCTCCTCTGGTCTCCCATACCATCTGGATCCATAAGAATATCTCTGACTGCCAAAGTGACTTGTGCCTCAGCTCAACAGGTAAATGGCACGGCTTGCCATATACGAGGCGAAAGGGAGATGTGCCCAATGGTGTCTTGAAAGACGTCCTATATGCCCACAAGACCGAGTCCAAAAGCTGTGACCAATCCTTTCGATCAGGGCGGATGACTTTCTGCAATATAGTCTTAATCTCCCTATTCGACACCTCGGCTAGACCATTCATCTGTGGATGGTAAGAAGGGCAACACGATGGTCCATACCGAACTCGCTAGCAAGGGCCTTCACCTGGTCGTTGATGAAGTGAGATCCCCCATCAGAAATCAAAACTCGTGGAACCCCGAACCGCGTGATGATGTGCTTCCTCAAAAATCTGCAAACTGTCCTCGCATCAGCGGCTCGGGCGGGGATAGCCTCAACCCAACGACTAACATAATCCACGGCCAATAGAATGTACTCAAATCCCTGACTCTTAGGGAATGGACCCATGAAATCGATGCCCCATGCGTCAAAAACCTCACAGAAGTGAATGGGCTGCATCGGCATCATATCACGTTGTCCACAAGTTCCCATCCTCTGACAGTCAGTACACCTCTTCACGAACTCATCTGAGTCCTTGAAGAGGGTAGGCCACCACAAGCCGGATTGGAGCACTTTCTGTGTCGTTCTCCTCCTAGAATGATGTCCTCCTGCCTCAAGCTTGTGGCAGTAAGTGAGGACGCTATGGTGTTCCTCCTGAGGAATACACCGACGCCAGACGCTATCCCCTCCTTCGTGGTAAAGGATGGGATCCTCCCAGTGGTAGGACTTGGCCTTCGCAAGGAAGGTCTCAAGCCTCTGCCTGGGCCAATCTTGTGGGACTTTCCCAGCAACGAGAAAGTTCACAATATCGGCGTACCACGGGAGTGAGGCGATAGCAAGGATCGCCTCATCTGGGAAGGTATCTCGAATAGGGTCAATCTGCTCAGACTCCTCAGGCTGCTCTAAACGGGAGAGATGATCCGCCACCACATTCTTGACTCCAGGCTTATCCTTGATCTCAATGTCGAACTCCTGGAGTAGAAGGATCCATCTAGTAAGTCTGGCCTTGGCATCCTTCTTTGCCATGAGGTACCTGATGGCGGTGTGATCTGTGTACAAAGTCACTCTAGATCCAATGATATAAGATCGAAACTTATCTAAGGCGAACACTACGGCTAGCATCTCCTTCTCTGTAACCGTGTAATTCCGCTGGGCGGAATCCAATGTGCGGCTAGCGTAGTGAATGGCAAATGGAACTCCATCCCTCCTCTGTCCCAGCACTGCCCCTACGGCAAAATCGGAGGCATCTGTCATGATCTCGAATGGGAGAGACCAATCAGGCGGCTGGAGGACAGGAGCCTCAATCACACACTGCTGGAGAGTCGCAAAGGACGAAAGACACTTGTCATCGACAAGGAACTCGGTGTCTTTCGTCAAGAGGTCAGTCAACGGCCGGGCAATCCTGCTGAAATCCTGAATAAATCTCCTATAAAATCCAACGTGCCCCAGGAATGACCGTAGCTGCCTCAAATTGGATGGCGGTGCGAGTTTTCTAATGACATCAACCTTGGCCGGATCCACCTCCATGCCCCTGTTGGAGACGATGTGGCCAAGCACCGTCCCTTGAGTCACCATGAAGTGACTCTTCTCCCAAGATAGAACCAAATGGTACTCAATACATCGCTGGAGTACTCGGTCTAGGCAGTCAAGACAGGAGTCGAATCCGTCGCAGTAGACCGAGAAATCGTCCATGAAGACCTCCAAACACTCCCCTACCATGTCCGAAAAGATCGACAGCATGCACCTCTGAAAAGTCGCAGGAGCATTGCATAGCCCAAATGGCATGCATCGAAAGGCATATGTACCAAAGGGACAGGTAAAGGTGGTCTTCTCCTGATCCTCAGGAGCGATGGCCACCTGGTTGTAGCCCGAGTACCCATCCAGGAAGCAATAATGGCTCTTCCCTGCCAGTCTCTCAATGATCTGGTCAATAAAAGGCAGGGGGAAATGGTCCTTCTTGGTGGCCTGGTTGAGTCTCCTGTAGTCAACACAGACCCTCCAAGAGGTGGGTACTCGTGTAGCAATCTCCTCTCCCGACTCACTGATCACAGTCGTGATGCCCGTCTTCTTGGCCACTACATGCAAGGGGCTGACCCACTTGGAGTCGGAAATGGGATAAATAAAATCTACACTCCACCATTTTGATATTTCCTTCATCACGACCTCTCTCAAGTTGGGGTTCAGCCGCCGCTGGAACTCACGCGACAGCTTCGCCCCCTCCTCGAGATAAATATGGTGGGAGCACACTGATGGACTAATCCCATGGAGATCTGCTACGCTCCATTCGATTGCCTTGCGGTTCTTTTCAAGAACCCCCATCAAACGGGATTCCTGCTCTCCAGTCAGATCGGCGGAGATGATGACTGGGTACATCTCAGGCTCGCCTGCAAGGAATCGATACTTCAGCGAAGTAGGGAGCGGCTTCAGCTCTGGACAGCTGGGCGCTGGCAAATCTGGCTGCGGAAGGAAATGTGTCAATGCTGCTAAGTCTGCCAAATCTGCCTGGGAGAAAGAAAGCGAACTCTCGCAAACTGGATCTGGAAAAGGCTGCTCAACTGTGCTGTCTCTGATCTGCTCTGTATCAACCTCCTCCTCATCTGTAGGCTCAGGTGGACTCAGGTCTGGCATCTGATCATCACAATCTGCCCAATCAGACTCTGAATCCGAGGGATCTGCATCAAACGTGGTGGCATCAGTACCACCAAAACACAAGGGTGCCTCAGCACCACCATCACTGAAATCCGTGTCGCGGTCAAGAACCGGCTCTGCTGCCTCTGTGGTATCCTGGACCAGGGCTGTGCTCTCCAGACTCTCCTCTGCTATCATCTCGGCATCAGCTGTATCTGAAAATGAGAGGATGGCATGTGTTGCAGGATCTGCCCATGCTGCCTCATCATCTGTGATCACAAAATCACAGTCCTGGTGGATGTCTGGCTCTGCGTCTGTCAGCTGCTCTGAATCGGTGCTAGCCTCTGAGCGTGCTCTCTCTCTGGCTCTGTAGTCCTCGACCGTCTCTATTTGTACACTCTCGCCCTCGACGCGAAAGTATACCTTCCCGCTATCATGATCAGTCACCGCCTTGGCTGTGGCCAAGAACGGACGACCAAGGATGATGGGGGTATCGGCCACTGAATCAGGGATCTCCATGTCCAACACTACGAAGTCCACGGGGAATTTCAGGCCCTGGATCGTGACGATAACGTCTCGCAACAACCCCTTCGGCCTCTTGACAGATCGATCAGCAAACTGAAGGACTGTCCTGCTCTGTCGAAGAGTGCCCAACTCGAAGCGGTCGAGAAGGGCTGCCGGAAGTAGGTTGATCGACGATCCGCTATCTAATAGAGTCTGTTCGAACCTCTGCTCACTAATCTGGCATCTGACATACGGGGCCCCTGAATCTGGCCTCTTGGCGGGTAGACGGTTCTGGATCGCAAAACACGTGGCTTTCGTCAGCACATGAATCTCTGAAGTGTGGTTCCTCCTCCTCCTCCTGACTGTGGTCCTGTCTCTCAAAGATCGCTGAAGAAGGGGGATGTGCTGCAAAGCCTCCTGGAGGGTCAGCTGGATGTGAAATCTGTCGATCATGCTCTGGCTGAATTCCTCCTGCTCTCTCTTTTTTGGGTCTTTTTCTTTTTTCTTCCCCTTCCCCATCTGAAGGGCTCTAGGGAAGGGGATCACAGGGTCCTTCGCAGATGAAGGACTAGGAAAAGGCCTAGACGGCTCGACGGCCGGATCCGCACATACATCAAGCACCACAGTGGGACCAGAAGAAACTAAACCTTTTCCTTTATTCACAACAGTGTTCTGAGATACATGAGAATGAGGAAAAACATCTGATCTCTCTACACAAACATCGGTGGCCTCAGTACCACCACGGGCTGGCTCTGCTACTGGACGTCTCGCGGCCTCAGTACCGCGGGCTGGCCCGGCTCCTCTGGTGGCATCAGTACCACCTCCTCGAACTAGTGAAGCGGCGGCCTCAGTACCGCCGGTGGAATCAGCATCCTTGGTGGCATCAGTACCACCGTCATCAGGTGCGGCCTCAGTACCGCTCTCCTCCTCCTCCTCATCTGGCGCTCTGGGTGGATCCTCGAGTCGTCGCTCAGATGAGGCGCCGCCTGCTGGTGCTCTACCGCTCCTAAGTGTAACAAAATCAGCATCAAATAGATCCGAAGACATATCATCAAATGGGTCACTAGGAGTGGCATGCTCAGTAGAAACTACCTGCTCAGATTTCCTCTTCAGGTTGTTCGGATTCGGCTCGATCTGTACAGGAATGGCGGCCTTCCCTCTCACAAGGTCCCGCATCTCCTGGCGGAACTCGTCCATCTCCCGTCGAAAGGTAGCCTGCTGGTCCGTGAGGAGGCGGGCTATGTCATCCAAGGCGGGGCTCTCATGGGAGCCCGACAGGTAACCTCTCTGGTGCTGAGGCTGCTGGAACTGGTGCTGCTGGTAAGAAGGGTAGGAGGAAGGATGCTGCTGCTGGTGTGATGGGTGAGCCTGCTGCTCACGTCTCCAAGACTGTCCCTGCTGCTGATAGGGACGAGGAACGAAGGACGAAGGCTGGTGTGACTGGTATGCTGGGGGCTGCTGCTGCGGCTGGTGATCTCTCTGCTGGCCATACTGCCCTCCCTGACCTGATGACTGCTGCTGGGGATGGGTACCTCCACTCCCCCACCTGAATCCGGGATGGTCTTGTCGGATCCCAGGCTGGGGCGGTCATACCAAATCCCGTTGACATCCATCAACGGCTCTGCATCGTAGGGGGCTGGCGGGAGTACTGCCAGAGGCTGATCCGGCTGGTATACCACCATCTGCATGTCTGGAGATGGTGGGGACTGGTAAGAGGGCTGCTGCTGGTACGGCTCTGCCTGTACAAGGTGAACCTGTCTAGGCTGCTGAAAGGTGCTGGAGCGCTGGGACGAGCTGCTGCTGCTACCGGTGTCGCCTCGCGACTGAAGACGGGGCTGTGAAGCCGTCTGTGCCTCCTGGAGACACATGAGCTGGGTCTTCATGTCGCTCAGAGTCTGTGCCATCTGTTCCATCTGTGTGATGCTCTGGCACTGCTTCTTCTCAATCAGCTCCATCCGGTCCAACTTCTCGCTGATAATGCCCATATCCGCAGCGGACGACTCTGCCTGTGCTGCTGTAAATGCGGATGAACTGGATGGACCGGTGTCGACCCGTGCTATCCTCTGGTACTGCACGGGTCCTCGCTGCTGCTGGGGTCTCCCTTGTGTGTACAACCGGGTCTGGGACATCACCATGTAATTCTCGTCCATCTCCTCGTAGATGGCCCAGACCTGGTCGTGGTCCTTGGCGAAATAGGACCCGCCGCAAGAAGCATTCACCAGGCCCTGGAGCTCTGGTGTCAACCCGCTGAAGAAGCTCTGAACAAGGTTTGGCTTCGAGATGTCGTGGTGCGGGCATCGGTCTGTGAGCTCTCTAAACCTCTCCCATGCCTCATGAAATTGCTCATTGGGGAGCATGGAGAAGTTGCTGATCAGGGCCCTCGCTGCATTCGTCCGCCCGAGTGGATAATACTTGTTCAAGTACTCGGTGCGGAGCTGCTCCCAGGTGTAAACAAACCTCCCCAAATGCTTCAGCCAGGTGGCTGCTCTGTCAGCTAAGGAGAAGGGGAAGGCGATCATCCTGATCGTGTCCTGGTCCACCTGACGGTCGTGGACAGTGCTGCATATCATCAAAAACTCCTGGAGGTGGAGATGGGGCTCCTCTGTAGCGAGTCCGTGGAAGCGAGGGAGTAGCTGAAAAGTGTTCGGGGGGAACTTGAAGTCCCCCACGATCGCTGGAAGTACTACCCAGTGGTGCGTCAGCGTCGATCTGGGGTTGTGTAACTCCCGCATCGGTCTCGGTGGTCCTCCGGCCGCTCCTGCGGCGGCTGCCGCTGCTGCGGCGGCTGCTGCATCCGCATCATCTGGGATCCTCGGTCCCTCTCTCCTCTGCTCTCGCTCTGCTCTCATCTGCTCCATCTCTCTCCTCATGTCGATCATGAAAGCTCCCTGATCCCTCAGCTGCTGCTGAACAGTCTCTAACGAGGCGATCAGGGTGGAGTTGATCGCTCCCTGGTCCAATACGAAATGCTCAGGCTGACGGGAACGATCCTCAGAACTGCCGGCCATGACATCTGCAAAATCAAATGAGCCCAACTCAGGTGCTGTCAAATCCATCAATCTCTCCTCGGGCTCATGTCGCTCAGGTCCGAAAGAAAGGGGTCGAGGGGGAACAGGGCGGAGTCGTACTCGGGCTCGAAGAGCTGGTCTTGGCTCTCGCGGGCCAACCTAGATGATTGGGTAGACGTGCCCGAAAGCGGTGCAGCCAGAGGCTGCCTAAGAGAGCGTCTACCCATCATCTTGATCTAGCGAGTAGTGCGGATGAGATCTGGAGAAACTATGATCACAATGCAAACCCCCGGTTCATCAACGCAACGCGAGCTGAAGACCGTGAAAGTTCGGTCAAATTATCTTGTCAATTTTTATTAGGTGAACACACAAGATATCAGAGCGCTTACGTGACCTGTTAGGATACCCGATGCTACCCCAACCGACTGGCCCGCACGGAGAAGTCGGTAATCAGTCGGGACTAGCACCGGAGGGCTCTACCTAGGGTGCGGGTCACTCTCTCGCGCATCCAAACCATACAATGAGGGGGTTGCTCTCCCCAAGACAAATTTTTATGGTGAATGTCTTTTAGGATCAATAGTGTTAACCAGTCCCAATTTTATGGTTTTTCTTTTTAATATTTTTCAAATAAAAACAAACGGCCTACCGAATTTTTCAGTTCTCCTGATTATTTAATCCGAAACAAGGGGGAGAAGTCGAAAAAGCCGATACGCGATGAAATCAATGATGCATGCTGAGTAAGAAATGCGTACCTTGTCTCCAGCACTCTACATGCAAGTGATCCGCGCAGAATTTAAAGACAGGAAATAAACTACCTAAATGATGCAACGGGAAAAACCGAGTCCTAGATGAGCAACTTCTACATGCAGAACCGTCTAATCGGTCACCGACCTCCAAGCCAAAGGGTCCGGTCTTGGCCCACCCCTCCTCTGCCCGACAAATCGGGGGTAGGAGAAAGCGCTTTACAGGGTGAGCTGCGGCACGTAGGCTACGAAGGAGATGAGTCGATTATTTTTATTAATTGATTATTAGTAGGTCCAATTAGCGCACTATAGGAACAGGCAAATAGTTAAGTGTGGGGACCCTACTAATTACGGCACAAGCAAGAGAAATTCCTAAAGCTAGGGGCTCGATGAAAACCGCGTAAACACCGGAAAAGGCAGAAAAAATGAAAAGAAAACAAAGCCGCGTAAAAGCCGCGAAAAACCTAAGGGTCCCCCGAGCACACCGGTGCTCGGCGAAACAGACCCAATAAGTGTTCAAGCAATGTCCAAGTCCAGTCTGAGAGTTCCTGTATTATTACAACAATAATAATAAAAATAAAACCTAATCTAACCTCACCCACTCAACTCTCTCTCTCTCTCTCGCTCTCTCCTACGGCTTCGTAGAGAAGGAAGCCGCCTCCAAGTTCCTCGGTTGCACCGGCTCCTTAAAAGTCGCCTCTGCGGTCCTCGGGCCCTTGCAAGAAAAAGAGATGAGTGGTCAGACCAAAATAATCAAATAATAATAAAGAAAAGAAATGAAACTGAAAATGAGGGTATTTATGCAAAAATACAAAATAAAATAAACACTCAAAATAAAACAAAAATAAAAATAAAAATAAAACAAAATAAAACAAAATAAAACAAAAATAAATTAAAAACTACTAAGCCGTGCTCCCCGGCAACGGCGCCATTCTGACGACACGAAAATCCGAGCGACTAAGGCAAAGGTATCTAAATGGTCGTTGCGACCTCGGTCACTCAGATGTGCCAATCAAGAAAAATGAACCACTAATAGAGATAAAACAGAGAAAACACAAAATAGCGGTCCTACTATTGGATTAACCTGGTATAGCGACCAGGGTCGAACTCAAGGAGCACGGGTTGGCCTCTCGGCCTACGAAGTAGTAAAAAGAAATAAAATAAAAGGAGAAACTATTTTTAATGGTTTTTAATTTATTTTATATTTTTTTTGGATTTTTAATGTATAAAGAAAATAAGAAAAACAAAGAAAGCACACACTTCAACAAATTATTTAAAGCACTAAAAATCAACCAAAAATTCAAACAAAAATATTTTTATGTGTTTTATAATTTTTAGTGTTTTTGGTGAAGTTTTAAGAATTTTCTGATATTTATTTAAATTTTAAAAATCAAACAGTGACTGAAATAAATGGTACTGTCCAGCCGAGCCAAAAAGGCCTAGATAATATATCTAAAGGCCCCAAAATGGCTAGGAGGTAATTTTCCTGTAAAGAACACAAAATAAGGAAAATTTAGGCACTAATTTTATTATTTTTGGATTTTTGGATTAATTTTTAGAATTTTTATAAGTTTTTAAGTGTTTTTCAATTTTTAATGGTTTTCAGTAATGAAAAATAGCCAAAATTGGCTAGAAAATCAAACTAAGCAAAATAGACAGTAGCTATTTTTTGTGGATTTTTTATGTGAGTTTTAATATTTTTTTGGGGTTTTTAAAGTTAGACAGTGACAAAATTAAAGGTTTTTTATTTTTTAAAAATAACAAATGAAATCAAAAATGTCCTCAAAAATCCACGAAAATTTTACACCATGGCAGGAGCCATGTATCCAATTTTCGTTGGATTTGGATGTGTTTTGCTATTTTATTCAAAAATAAAGAAGGGGCACTGTGCATAGGGACCAAAGTCCAAATACCCAAGAGTCTGGGGGGTCTGGTGCAATTTTCCCAGCAAAACACGCGCCACGCGCGTGCCTGGGGCACTCAGGGACCCAAATGTAATAAAAATAAGTCCCGAGGACTTATTGGTAACAGGTACCAAAAGTCCAAGGGCTTATTCGCAAAATACCCAAAATATCACGCACATGTTGAAATAAATCACGCACAGGGGTATAAATGCAAATAAGTAAAAACTTTCATTCAAACCATAACAACCAGAACTACAAGGGTATAGAATGCAAATATCCCAAAGAAACCACGTGACGAAGCACGTGTCAGACCATGTACAGGGGTATAAAAGCAAATAAAGGTAAACACAAGGGTCTCTATGCAAGTTGTCCCAAAACTAAACAACTGCACTCAATATTTACAGGACTAAAGCGAAATAAAATAAGAAATAGGGCCTAAGGGTAAATTACCCTTTATTACTTGGAGCGGCTGGATGGACGCCACGTGTCTGATCGAGCGGTCAAGGGCGACTGGGGGTCCAACGCTGCTCTCCTCAGGATGATCCAACGGCTGGGGTTAGTCCACGTGGTGCATCGGACGGTGTCAGGCACGGATGGCTAACCCTCGAGCATCGGATGGTCCAGATCTCTCCTCCTTTTGATCGAACGATGACGGCTGCTCCAACACGGACGGTTCAGATGAACCTGGAGCGAGAGGGAAGATCGGACGGCTTCTGAAGGTCGTGGAAGAACAGGTGGCCGGCAAGCTTCGCCGGCCTCGTGAGTGCGCTCCTGACCTCCTCTGCTGCGCCTGAGGATCGGAGAAGCTCCGGCGTGATGGTGCGCAGCTACTGATGCCCTCCGATGGCCCAGCCGAGCTCTGGAGAGCTCCGGCAAGGTCGGCGGAGGTGAGGCTCCTGGCCTGAATGACCAAAGCCCTCAGATGGGCTTGGTAGCACCTGCAAAGATCACCAAGAGACTCGTGGGTCGAGGGCAAAATGCCTCGACCCGGTTAGGCGGAGCGACGGTGGCTGATGGGTCGAGATGGCGAGCTCCGGCGAAGGGGGTAGACGGAGGAGCTCGACTCCCAGCTCCTGTGCGAGCTGGGTTGGATGGAGGGGTGAAGAAGGTGCGTCGGAGGGAGGCGGATGCGATGGTCGACTCCGATGATCGAAAGGGGTGATGGAGTGGTCGGAATCAACTAAAGGCGGCGGCGGCGCGATTTGGGCATGAATGGAAATCAGCGAAAAATAAGGACCTACAAGGTTACCTGGGTGGTCGGAGAGACTGTGGAGGAGCTGGGGAAGCTCCTGGTCATCGCCTCGAGGAGCGTCTCACTCCGAGGCTCAAGCTCCAGCTATTGGCGGAGCGACGGCGGCATAGCTCGCCGGATCGATGGACTCGCCTCCTCTCCTCGCTTCGACAGGTCGAGGCGCAAGCTGTCACTCTCGCGGTCTCTCTGGAGCTCACAGGAGGAGGAAACAAATGGCCAAAGATTGAGAAATGAGGTGGCGGAGCTCGAGCTAAATATGGGCGAGGGTCCGGGAAGATGAGGTCGGGTGGGGCGTGGAAGCGCGCGGATCCCCATAACCCACCCCGGGCGTGGATCAGGGATGCACAATGGTGGATTAGGACCCGGGGTTAGGTGGAATGGCGATCGCGTCGAGCGGGTAAAAATTTGAGAAATCGGATCCACGACCCAGATCCGCGGGAGGTGGTCCTGGGGGGGTAGTTGACCGGGCGGTCAACATCCCCAGGACCCAATAGAAATAGGCCACGTGGCTGGATCTTCAAGTGCAAATTAAGGGTAGCTAGGGGCCGAATTTGCAAAAAGTTAAAACACAAAATATTTTTCTTTTATTCTTTTCTATTTTTTAGTGATTTTTAATTAATTTTTGGAAATAAAAATAAAGTATATACACTATATGTACTATATAGGTATATATACACTATTAGGGTTTTTAATTTTTGATTTTTAATTATTATTTTTGTACAATTTTATTCCCCTTTTATATTTTATTTATTTATATTATAAAATAAGGAATAAAAAGATATTTTTATTTAATTTTTATATTTATATACATAGGTAAAATAAATATGTATGTACATTGATATACATGGTATATGTACAATGTATTTTTGTATTTTTAATTTTGTTATTTTTATTTGATTTTTGTTTTGATTGTTTTTATTTTATTTAATTATAAAAATTGATTTTATTTATTTACAAGGTTAGATAAATATGGAAGAGTGGTTTATACACAAGATGAAAAGGGGTGTTTTTGTTCTTTTTTATTTTTAACTTTTTCTTTTGTTTTTATATTTATAAATATATACAAGTATTTACAAGCATATTTTTGGTGAGGAAAATATCTTTATTTTATTTACATAAATATTTACACTCATGAGCCCCTATCTCCCTCTACTTTGGCTTTTATGCGGTCAGGCCCATGCTGAGCCCTCCCTTGGGTTAGGTTGCTAAATATTTATTCTAAATATTTCCCTCTTTTTCTTTTTAATCTTTATTCTTTTATTTTTGCACAAAAACATGCTAATTATAGGTTTTTACACAATGCATGCTTTTGGTAATTATTTGTATTTACACATATCTACATGTATTTGCAAAGGTTTTTGTAGCTAAAATATAAGAATAAAGAGTGATGAATGAGTATTAAAAATACCTATTTTTTGCATTTTATACACCTCAAATAATAAAATGATCTACATAAAACTTGTACTTAAAAATACATAGAAAACTATAAAAAAAATAATTGCGCATAAAAATAAGGCAATGTGCAACTGGGACACACAAATGAAAAAACAATAAACCGAACTTCATAGATCAATATCTTCTCCATACAAGTCAAAATCCACCAAACTCACCTCAATTGTTTTAAATTATCTAATGAAGGTGTTTCATTAAAAATGGAGTTAAGATACAAAAATCGGCTTTCTAGGGTCCCATTGTACTATATGCATGTATATTTTATTTAATAATTTATTCTTTATATTTTTTACCTTTCTTAAATTTTAAATACTTGTAAATATTATTTGATATATATTAAAAATATAAAGATAAAATAAAACAATTCAAAATGCATTAAAATAATTAACAGAATAAAGTATATAGGTATGTTATACCTATAATGTATATACCTATATTTATTTAAGTATGTAAATAAAATCAAAAAATAAAATAAAAATATGTAAATATGTATTTAATTATATTAAAAATATATAAACTATGTACAAAGATAATAAAAAATAAAAATACAAAATAAATATAAAATATTCAAAATATAGTAAATATACCTATATCTATACTAGTATAAATTAACACCTAATAAAAGATGTCATAAAAATAAATAAAAATACTCATAAAATATTATATAAAATAAGAAACATTTTTTATGTTTGACTTTTAATTAATAAAATCATTTATTGGTTTTAATCAAATTAGTATGGGAATTATTTTCTATTTTATCCTCATCTGATTGACGTGACCCAATGGGGGCTCTCCAAAAGTTAACCTCTAGTCAACTGTACTACAGATAACGCGGATATATTGCGAGGGTCACCATAAATAAAATGAAAAGTGTCGCTGAGGCGACCACCCGCAAAACACCCGGGTCGATCAGCAATTAACCCACAATCCAAAGAATACAACAATCAAGCTCAAAAATAAATGTGAATTAATCTTTATTTACTCTACCATAAAATGTATAGGGAACAAGCATGTAGAGGTCGAACCACAGAGAGCAAACCAAAATGCAATAGCCTACATGTAACTCATAGTCATCCTTGTGTGGGTTTTTTTTATTTTTAGAAAATATTTATTTTTTATTTTTTTTATTTATTATATATTTTTTTATATATATTTTTAAAATAATATAATTAGGTAATATATATATAATATAAATATAAAGATATGTATACCCATAGAGGGTTAGTATGTAGCTTATAATACATACAATATATATATAGGTATATATAAGTATAATAAATAAATATATTTTTTTATATTAAGGTTAATAAATAGATATAAGACTACATATAAACAATTTGATATATATATATATATTTTCTTTTTTTTTGGAGATACATATATATACATAAAAAGGTACTATTACATAAATTCTCAAAAATGGTCAAAAATTCAGGAATAAAGTCTTTTTGGGTTTTTCATGGTTTTTTACTGTTTTTGTGATTTTTGGGCATTTTTGCAAATATTTTTAGTCTTTTTAAATCGCTAAATAATAGCAAACAGTGGGATAGGTTCTGGCTGTTACAAAAATAGACCTTAAAAATAGCTAACGGCCTCAAAATTTCTCCACACTATTTTTTTAATAAAGATAATAAAACAAAGCATAAATAGGGCCTGAGTTTATAATTTTCTGATTTTTCTTTGATTTTTTATATTTTTTTGAAGTTTTTGGGTATTTTTTTAATTTTTAAGGTTTTCTTTTTGAGATTTTTAGGGGTTTTTGGACTGACACTAGAATAGGTCAAAATACACCATAGATAATTTTTTGGAATTCTTTGAGGCATTTTCATATTTTTTTTTGGATTTTATAAGTTAGACAGTGAATAAAAGACATGTTTTTTATTTTTAATAAATGCAAAAATGCAACAAAATGCAAAACTAAAAATATAGCGTTCAAGCATAACCAAACATGAACTTAAGTCTATTTTTGCAAGATTTTTTGATTTAATATGGAGCACAAAATAAATAGACAAAGCATTCAAAAATTAAATGGCCTGGTAGGGGTATTTTTGCAAATAAAATATCTCTCAGGGGCATACATGCAAAAATCACAATAAAAATACACGTGCACTTTTATTTTCAGGACCACTTTGTAATTATAGAAACCCGGCGGGGTTTAAATGCAATTTTCACGCGCCTCACGTGGGTGCTGCACGTGAGGCGCGGAGGGACTAAAGTGTAAATATGAAAACATCAGGGGGTCCTTCTGCAAATTCTAAAATTTTTTTACAACTTGACTTTTTATTTTAGGTATTGAACTATAAATACAAAAAAGGCGGGGGTTGAATGTGCAAATTACCCCCAAATAAGGCATTTCATCCTGTGGCGCTGGAGGCGCCACTTATCCACGTGTCAGCCATCGGACGGTCAACGCCGATTCGCCAATGAAGGGAGCAGATCAGAAGCTTCTGGCGGATCTGACGGTCGAGGCATATCTTCATCGAACGGCTCCTGTTGGATCTGGGACGAGCCTCCTGATCCGACGGCACTAGAGCTCCCTGGAAGAACAGGGAAGAAGCTCGCGCCTGGCGAGCTTCGATCGAGAAGCTCGGGCTCCTCCGGGGCTCTCCGACGCGTCTGAGGTGTTCTGAAGGTAGCTGGAAGCATCCCGCGTCGACTGATGGTGCTTTCATGGCTCCTGGGGGTCCGAGTCGATGGAGCGAGGTCGGAGAAGAATGGGGCCCCCAGGAACCTCTCCCTGGTTCAATGCAAGCCCAGAAGGGCTCTACTCCTCGTTGTACCTGCACAGGAAGAACCGCGGGCGAGAGAGCTATCTCCTCGACCCGGGGTTTTGAAGCTGCGATGCAAGGTGAAGGTGGGCGGAGGGACTCCGGCGAACGGCGGAGGGGGAGTCCCGATTCGCCAAGACTGAGGGTCCTGGGTTGGTCCAAGATGGTAAAACGATGGAGAAGGCGACGAGGAACGAGATGGGATGCGAATGGCGGGCGGAAACCGTGGGGTTTACGGTGAAGAAGTCGCCGGAGATGAGCTCTGGCGAACTTCGAATTTTGGATTTTAAACTACAGGAGTTAACTAAGACCTAATCTAATAACTGGAATGGGAAACTACCATTAAAAGCGAATTAAAAATGCATTAAAGAGCAGCTCTTATACCTGGGGGCCTCCAGGGAGCAGGGCGGACGTCGGAGCTCCGCCGCGACAAAATCCTCCTCTCTCCGGCCGATTCGAGGCACCAGCTCACTCCCCCTGTCACGAGGAATGTCCTAGGACTAGAATCAAGGCTTGAGATTGGATAAAAAGTGGCCAAATCTGAGGAAGGAGACAGAGCTAATTATTTATAGACATTGGCGAGTAGCCTTATTGACCGGCGATTATTGGCTGATCCAATGAATATCTAATTGATCTAAGATTTTGGCGGGCATCATGGAAGATTAGGGAGCAATTCTTGTGAAGGAAGCATTGTCGATTGATGGATAGCATGCCCGGGAAAAATGCATGAAATCGGGGGAATGGACAGTCCAGAGGCGCAGAGCTTTGGATGGGACAGTTGACCAGAGGTCAACGAAGGCCGGCTTGCGATAGGTCCACGTCAGCCGCTAGCCGCCAAAATAGGAGACCTGATTAGAGATTGATTTATTTGACACCCTAAATGATTTTATTAATTTTTTCTTATAAAATAAAAAATGTGTATTATTTCGTCTAGTATTTATTTATGATTTTTATTGAATTTTTCGAGGTGCTTTATTATTGTTTTATTTGAATAATGTGTATATGTATGTATTTACATGTATTTTTGTGTATTTTATTTTTAATTTGTTTATTTTCTTTTATTATTTTATTGGCTTATTTTATAAATTTATAATTTATTTTTGTGAGTATAAAGGTATTTTTGTTTGATTTTTATGAGTTTATTTATATTTTTAAATAAATAGGTATAGGTGTATGTAGGTATACTTATAGGTGTTTTATCTATGTATTTTGTATACTTAATTTATTTATTGTATTTTCTTGATTTTTATTTTAGATTTACATTTTTAATGAGTTATGTATAATATATACATTATTATAAAAATATAAAAGAATAAGAGAACCAAGGAATAAAATCCTTTTTATTTATGTATAGGTATATAGCATAGGTATTTTATTTTACAAATTATTTTTGGTTTTCTTTAACTTCTAATATGTGTATGCATTATATACATTATTTACAAAATTCTAAAAATATGAATTTATACAAATAATGAATATTGAATAAAATGCATATTTTAATCAGTCCTATATACAAGGAGGGCCAAAAACCTAACTTCTGCATATGGACTCCAAAAATTATGAAACTAATTTTATAAAATAGTTCTTGGAATGCTATATACAATTAAAGGTGAGTTTGGGTGATTTGGAGTTTTTATTTGCAAGATATGGGTCTGCGAATTTGAGATTTTGGCTTTTTATTCTGTGTATAAAATGTACACTGGGTATTATTTTTGCACAAACTCAATTTTGTATTTTTATTTACATTATTATCTACAACTTTCATGTACAAAGTTTCTTTATTTGATGAAGAAATAATTATGTACAAAATAGGTGCCAAAAATGCATAAATGAATGAATTAATAAATGAGGTATTTATTGTACACTGGCCCTTATCTCCCCCTACTTTATTCCTTGTCGACCAATACCATGCTGGCCTTGGTCTCAAGGTTTGGGTCATAAAATATTTACAGTATTTTATTCCTTTTTCTTTTCTTCTCTTTATTCTATAATTTTGGCATTAAGAGCCTTATTTATTGTGTAATTAATACAATGAATCATGAATGCTATTATGTACAATTTAATGCTATTTATATGCATTTGCTGGGGTTTTTGAGGCCAAAATGATAGAATAAAGGTGATGAAATGGAGATTCATCACCCCCCTATACTTGCCTTTGCTAGTCCCTAGCAAACACTTATGCAATAAGTACAAAAAGAATAAAGAAAAGAAAAAGGAGAATAAAAGAAAGATAGAGTGAATAAGGGTGCTTTCAGTGCAATGCATGTCCTTACAAAATCTGAATTTGGAGCTCCTGTCAGACCTTGGGTGTGAATGTGTGTGGAACCTAGTCGGGAACCAGCTCTAAAACACAACAGCCTTTGATAGTCACAGAACTCGGTACAACCCACCACAATAGTCGGGTCAGAACTAGTCTACATCATACGCAAACCCTTATAACTATGAAGCTGACGTGTACGGTGTAAGTGATAGTGGCCCTCCCCAACTGAAATGATAAAAGAACTGACTTCTCCAGAATGACAACCCAATGATTCCCTAATCCAACAGCTCTTTCCTCGAGGAGCAGGTATTCCCTTCTAAGTTCAAGTGGCAACCAGCTCAAGAGGAGGGGGTGAAGAGAAGAATGGACGGTAGCCAGTGTAGCTACCTATCCCGGGATGCAAGATCAGTGTAGTCAAGTCATCCAGCTGCAGGCTCACATATTTGTCTTTGGAACTCAAGCTTGCTTATTGACTTTGTACATACTTTGCAGGCATTTTATTTTTGTACAGGCCTGACCATTTTTTTTTCAACATACTATTCACAGCAGCATTTACATAAGGAGTTTTTCCTCTTGAGCCAGTAGACTATCCCTCTTTTGAAGCTTTATCGCAACCCACGGTCTCCTGTCTTTAGACCTCATGGCTATTGGACCAGGTTGGGGTGCACTTCCCTCCCTAGACGAGGACGAATGTTTCCACCCGTGTGCGTCTCAGACTAGCAAATCCAACCCTCTCACCACTCCAACTGAGTTGAGCCAAGTGAAAGGTGTAAGTGTCCAAGTTAGGTCACGGTCGGTAAGAGTCATACGTGTGTCTCGAAAAGTTCTAGTTAGTCTACTGAGGTGACTTGAACCCAGCCCTGATTTCTCAAAGAATTATGTCTGCATAGACCTGAAGTACCTTAAACCTAGTTCCCATAAGGTTCCAGTGCAGTTAGGTGCGGTAAGGTCCAACCAAGCTCCAATTTGAGACTTTATTAGACTGATTCAATCATCAAGCTTACTCAAAAAGAATATGAATGGTATGCTTATGCTATGCACAATGAATGACGCAAATTTTTCACAAAGAATTTGAAAGAATCAAAGAATGTTTTTACACAAAGAATTTTTGCAAATAAACTAAGAACTGGACACATATATAAAAAAGTATATACACTCATTTACACGGGCGTGCCGCTTTATTCACAAAATGTATGAGTTTCTAAAAACTTTAAAGGTTTGAATGAAGTAGTTTATTTAGAGTTTGTACAGAAAGAATTGTATGTGTCTTATTTATGATTTACAAGTATTTGTAATGGTGTTCTTATTAGTTTTTGAAAATAATTTTGCAAACTATAGTACACAATAATTTTTGCAATCATTTACACTCATTTGAAAACTATTTTTGCAAAGATTTGTTACACTATATAAGTATAATTTTCACAATAGTTTTGGCAAGCATTTTTCAAAATATTTGCACATAGGTTTTTCAAATCCTTTCTTCCACACAAAGAAAAAGTTTTTCAATCAAAATAGTTTCACACATTTGAAATCATTCCACATCAAATTTTTCAAAACTGGTCACATTATTTTTCAAATTATACTGTATAGGTATCTGATTTATTAATCAGTATGTATAAAAGAAGAAAAATTGTATTTGATGTACAATATGATTTTGGTTCTTATAGGCTTTGTTTGGGCTTATTTATTATTTACAAATGAGAGATTTTGTGTGGACTCCTCAGACTGATTCGAGAATCATTTTCACAAGGATTTTGAAAACTATAGTCCAAGATAATTTTGCAAACATGTTCACGTATTTGAAAATACTTTTACAAATGTTTTACATATCATAGATAGATTTTTCAAAACAATTTTGACAATCAAATTTTCACAATCATTTGCACACTAGTTTTCACACATTTTGCTTTCACTCAAAGAAAATAAATTTCACACACAAAACTAATTTTTCAACCGTTGAATACTTGTACACACTATTTTTCAAACTTTTTTCACAAGATTTTTCAAAAGAGAATGTTTCGCACAAAACACTTTTCTGACTCAGTAATCAGTACACGTATAAAGAGTCTGAGGAACTCACAATCATCTTTCATTATTATAAAGCTACTTTTTACATTTTGTTTTATGTTGAAGTGATATTTTATTTTTCAGTATGAGTTATGTCTTTTAGTATATACATGGTATATACGACCCCCCTATACTTAGCTTGAGCTATGTCCTCATAGATCGAAAGGAAAAGCAAAGACAGAACTCGTACTGAGTATAGACAGATCTAAAGAATAAATATGAATGAAATGAATAAATGAGAAGTTGACCGTCCCCCCTATACTTAGGATCAAGTAATCCTAAGTATAGCAGACTGTACAAAAAGCAGGGAGGGTCAAGGGTGGGAATACACAGGTCGTACTCAGATTGTCTCCCCCTATACTTAGGGTAAGATATTCCTAAGTATAGACAAGAAGAGGAGACAATGGAGAGGATCGGAATGAAATGAAAAACTCTAGGTGCACATCCCCCCTATACTTAGGACAAAGTACGTCCTAAGTATAGAAAACTGTCTACAAGGGTGGCACCTTTTAGATAGAAAAAGAAAATAGAAAAGGAAAAGAAGAAAAAAAGAAAAGGAGAAAATCAGAGAAACAGTGGTTGGAGTACATCGTCTGAATCTTTCGATGCCGCAGGTGCTGTGGAGATGTCATCGTGGTGCACAAGCTGAATAGAGTCTACAACGGCCAAGAATGCATCTGGTTCGAGGTAAGGCTTCAGTAGTTGGCCGTTGACGACGAAGGGCTGTGCGTAAGGGGACAATTCTGATATAGCGATGCTTCCATTGTCATGCACTTCACTTACTCAGAATGGCCCTGTCCGCTTACTCTTTAATTTGCCTGGGAATATCTGCAACTTTGCATCAAATAACCACACTTTCTGTCCAACATCGAAGGTCTTTCGTCTGATGTGCCGGTCATGCCAGCGTTTCACCTTCTCCTTGTACATTAAGGTGTTATCGTATGCATAGTATCGGAATTCCAGGAGCTTGTTCAGATCGTCTTTTCTCTTCTGACCACTTCTGCGTGAGTCAAATTACAACTGTTGATTGTCCAAAGAGATTTGTGAATTAATTCCACGGGCAGATGGCATGGTTTCCCATATACAAGACGGTAGGGCGACATGCCCAAGGGAGACTTGTAGGCGGTTCGGTAAGCCCATAGAACTGAGTCCAAGAGTTGAGATCAGTCTTTCTGTTCGGCCTAACAAGTTTCTGCAATATGGTCTTGATTTCTCTGTTTGATAACTCTGCCATGCCATTGGTCTGGGGATGATAAGGAGACGCGACACGGTGATCGATGCCGTACTCCTTCGTTAATTTCTTGACCTCTTTGTTGATGAAGTGACTACCCCCGTCGGAGATGAGAATCTTTGGTATCCCAAATCGCGAAATGATATTCTTCTTTAGAAACTGGCAAACTGTTTTACTATCGGCGGCTCGGGTGGGAATAGCTTCAACCCAATGACTCACGTAATCGACGACGAGAAGGATGTGCTCAAAACCTTGACTGTTAGGGAAAGGTCCCATGAAGTCAATGCCCCATGCATCAAAAACATCTGCTATCTGAATGATTTTCAGGGGCATTGAATCTTTGGCAGTTAGTGTTCCTTTCAGTCTCTGACAGTCAATGCATCTTTTGACAAACTCAGCTGCATCCTTGAATAATGTGGGCCACCAGAAGCCACATTGCAATACTTTCGCTGTCGTACGATCTCCAGAATGGTGTCCACCAGATTCGAGCGAATGACAATGCTCGAGGACACTAGATTGCTCCGTCTGAGGGATGCACCTGCGCCAAATACAATCTGCTCCTTCTCTGAATAAAAGAGGATCCTCCCATTGGTAGAAGCGGATGGTCAACATGAATTTGTTCTTTTGGTTCTTCGTCCAATCCGAAGGTATTACCCCAGAGGCGAGGTAATTGACAATATCAGCATACCAAGGGAGAGAATCCACGGCTAAGATGGCTTCGTCAGGGAAGGTTTCTGTGATAGGTGCATTGCTCAGAGAAGGCTCATGTTGTTCAATTCTGGAGAGGTGATCTGCTACCACATTCAGAACTCCAGGCTTGTCCTTGATCTCCAAATCGAATTCCTGGAGGAGAAGGATCCAACGAATCAGTCTTGGCTTGGCATCCTTCTTCTGCTGTAGGTACCGGATTACAGAGTGGTCCGTGAAAATTGTGACTTTTGATCCCAACAAATAGGATCTGAACTTCTCTAAGGCGAAAACCACAGCCAGCAGTTCTTTCTCTGCCACTGTATAATTTCTTTGCGCTTCATCTAATGTTCTGCTGGCATAGTGAATGGCATAGGGCGCTCTGTCTTTCCTCTGCCCAAGAACAGCTCCTACTGCAAAATCTGACGCGTCGGTCATTATTTCAAAGGGAAGAGTCCAGTCAGGAGGCTGCAAGATTGGAGCCTGAGTGATAAGCTCCTTCAACTGATTGAAAGCAAGGAGAACCGGCTGATCAACAATGAACTCATTCTCCTTGCATAAAAGTTCTGTCAGAGGTCGGGCGATGCGGCTAAAATCCTTGATGAATCGTCTGTAAAATCCCACATGCCCCAGGAATGACCTCACATTCTTCACTAACTGAGGTGGCTGAAGATTTGAAATAACATCCACCTTTGCTGGGTCGACTTCCATGCCACGTTTGGAAACGACGTGGCCAAGCACAATACCCTCAGTGACCATAAAGTGGCTCTTTTCCCATGAGAGCACTAGATTGACTTCACGAAATTTCTGAAGTACTCTGTCTATGTGCTCAAGACAAGAATCGAAACTGTCACCATAGACAGAGAAATCGTCCATGAAGACCTCGAGAAAACTGCCTACCATCTCGGCAAAGACTGCTAACATGCATCTTTGGAAGGTTGCAGGTGCGTTGCATAATCCAAAGGGCATCCTCTTGAAGGCGTAGGTGCCGAACGGGCAAGTGAAGGTAGTCTTCTCTTGATCCTCTGGGGCGATCGCCACTTGGTTGTATCCGGAGTACCCATCCAGAAAGCAGAAGAACTCCTTGCCTGCTAATCTCTCCAAGACTTGATCAATGAATGGCAAGGGGAAGTGGTCCTTCTTGGTTGCTGCATTAAGACGGCGGTAGTCAACACACACCCGCCAGGATGTTGGTACCCGAGTTGAAATTTCCTCTCCTTTATCATTTGTAACCACGGTAAGCCCAGATTTCTTTGGAACTACATGCAGTGGGCTTACCCATTTTGAATCGGAGATGGGATAGATGAAGCCTGCGTCACACCATTTTGTGATTTCTTTCATAACGACGTCCCGAAGGTTAGGGTTCAGCCTTCTCTGAAATTCGCGGGACGGCTTGGCATCTTCTTCTAGATAGATATGATGTGAACACAGAGCTGGATTTATCCCTCAGAGGTCTGATACGCTCCAACCAAGTGCCTTGCAGTTTTTTTCTAGAACCTCGAGAAGTCGAGATTCCTGATCCGGATTCAGCCTGCTGCTGATGATGACCGGATACATTTGCTCTTCACCCGCAAGGAAAGTATACTTCAGGCCTGCAGGAAGTGGCTTGAGTTCTGGCTATGATCTGTCCACTTTATCTGTCACTTCAGATACCATGTTGGTGGTGGAATGCACTTTGAGGCTGCTACCATCCTCATCATCCTGTTGAGATCCCGAAGATGCACCGAACGGTTCTGCGCTAAGCTGATCATGTTCGGTCTGGAGTGAATGCTCAAGAAGATGCGCCTGCATCTGAGAATCTGTCTCCCAAGAATTATCGGAGCACATGCTAACTGCGCTTTCCAAGTCCTCCTCAAGAGTGAGGATTTCTCGGGTCCATGAATCGTCCAGTGACAATTCTGAGTCTCTAATCTCTGCGATAAAATCACAGTCTGCTTCTGGGACTGCCTAGCTCTCATCAGTTGTGGCATTCGGCTCTTTGTTCATATTGATCGTGATTTGCTGGGTGTTCGAGCTGAAAGTGATCTTCCCAGACCCGTAATCAACCACGGCACCTGAAGTACGGAGGAATGGTCTGCCAAGGATGATAGGGGTCTGGAGCAGGGGTGCAGGTGAGTCCATATCAAGGACTACAAAGTCAGCTGGGAATTTCATCTCCTGCACGGTGACTATCACATCTTCCAACAGACCTCGGGGCTGCTTGACGGATCGGTCAGCGAACTGAAGGATCATGTGTGTCTGCTTGAGCGGTCCCAGCCCGAATTCTTGCATTATGGACGAGGGCAGAAGGTTGATGGAAAAACCACTGTCAAGAAGAGTACGCTCGAAGATCTGGTCAAAAATCATACAACTGATCAGAGGTGCTCCTGTATCATGCTTTTTCTGGTGGAGGTTGTTGATAGCTGCAACTGTGGCCATGGAGAGAACGTGTTTTTCTACTTCTCGGCGTATGTTGTCTTGCGCTGGGCGACGCCTGTTAGTACATGCCTCTTTCAGTCCTTTCTTTACAGCTGGCATGTATTCCACGGCCTTCAACAAGGGAATCTCAACAGTCAATTTATCCAAAATATCCACAACACCTGGATCAGACAATGCCTTTTTTCGTTTTGCAATTTTTTTGGATTTTTGTATTGCATACGGAAAAGGAATATTTACACCACTGGAAGGAAAATGAGAGTTCTTATTTACATCAAAATCATTGCCCACGGAATGTTGTACATCCGGACTACAAAAAGGAGTACAAGCTGGATCTGAAAATGCTGGTGCTGCGGGGCGATAAAAAAGGGTAGCTTTAGCTCCATCGGTTGGCGAGGGATCGGCTGCTGCTGGCGGCTTCTCCAAGGCTGGCGCGGCTTCGCTTCTGCTACAAGCTTCTTTTTGGTGTTTTTGCTTTTGCTGATTTTTTTGTGTTTTTGGCTGGAGTTGCTGCTGACAAGGCACGACGGCTGGACTGGCTTCTCCTTCTTCTTCCTCCTCACCCCCCCTGGAGCTGGCACGGCTGATGCGGAAGATGACGATCCACCTGTGTCTTTATTCACCCCACTGGTAGTAGCAGGCGGAGGCAAGGCCCTACCACTCCTGAGAGTAACAGCATTAGAATAAACAGTAATATCGTTACCAGACACGGACAGGACATCGCATTCTACCTGCTCTTTCTTCTTGAAATTATTGGGGTTGGCTTCGACCTGCGCCGGAATAGTGGTTCGGGTGGCGGTCAGGTCATCAAGTCGTTTTGTCATCTCTGCTAGCCCTTTAACAAGCTGGGCTAGACACTCCATGGTGGGATTTGCAGGGGACATTTCAGAAGATTCAGCGTACAGACCACGTTGTTGTTGGGTAGATGGGTGGGGAGGCTGTTGGTGTTGCTGTGGTGGTGCAGGAAGTTGAAGCTGTTGGTAAGACGGAGGAGGATACTGCTGATATTGCTGAGAGGGGGCAGCCGTGTACTGGTGATACGGCTGTGGTTGGTGGTACTGCGGCTGCTGCTGATAAGGAAAATTCTGCCTCCACTGATGTGTAAACTGGGGAGGCTGCTGGTGTTGCTGGTGAGGCTGAGAGGTTTGACCAAAACGACCACCTTGAGGTTGGTGGTGCTGCCGGTTGGCAAATTGCTGACCCTGGGGTTGTCCCTGAGGACGGGTCGGCAATGCATCATTACTCCATACCCCATTGACTTCTTGGATCAGGGGTGGTGGTGGGAAGACTGGATCAGGAATGGAAAGGAACTCTGGCTGGTATACGACCATCTGCTACTGCGGCGGGCCCTGGTCGGGCGCCTGCACGTAGTACACGTGCTGGACTGCCGGTGGCTGCTGGCTCGGCTGAGGCTGATGCTGTGGTTGCTGCTCGTCCTTCTTCTCAGGAGCGTCTGATGGTGTAGCCGACTGGACAGAGTTGATCGTGCCGACCAACAGTTCGAGGTACTTGTTGATCTAATCTAGCTTATCCAGGTTCTGGGTCCTCTTCTCGATCACAGCGAGTTTCTCGAGGTTCTGTGATCGCTTCTCAATGATATCTACTTTAGAGAGATGGCCCCCGATGATGTTGAGGTTGGAGCTCTCATCTCTCTCTGCTTCCTTGGATGCAGCCATGTGAACTTGTTTCTGGAGGATTTGGGGCTGCTTCTGATATGCCTTGGATGAAGAGAGGGCGGCCTCGCCTTCGGCCATTTCTTCAAAAATCTGCCAGACAACATCTTCATCCTTGTTGAAATGGGAGCCCCCACATGCTGCGTCCACAAGCCGTTGGCTTTCAATATTCAGTCCCCCAAAGAAATGCTGGACCAAGCTGGTCTTCGGGATATCATGATGGGGACACTTCTCCTGCAAGTCAGTGAATCTCTCCCAAGCTTCGTGTATAGACTCGTGGGGCCCTTGGGTGAAATTACTGATACGGGCTCGCATCTGGTTGAGCCGACCAAGAGGGTAATACTTGTGCAGGAAGGCGGATTTCAACTCCTCCCAGGTCGTCACGACCTTTCCCAAATGATTGACCCAATAGAGGGCCTTGTCTTGTAGGCTGAAGGGGAAAGCCATCATCTTTACAATGTCCAGAGGGACATTGGGATAGTGTGTGGTACGGCAAATGCGGGAGAATTGCTGCAGGTGAATGTACGGCTCCTCGCTTGTGTTCCCATGAAAGGCAGGGAGAAGGGCTATGAACTGGGACTTCAGCTCAAAGTGAGCGTGTACCGGTGGAATGAGAATCCACTCGGTCATCTGGCTGTCTCCCGGATTGTATGTTTCTTTGAGTGTCGGCTTTGGTGATGGTAATTCAAGGTCATCATCAGGAGGATCACCACCTCCACCTCCACCTCCTCCTCCCCTGCCTCCTCTGCCTCTGCCTCCTCCTCCATCGTCACGGTTCATCATGTCATTCAACATATCCTGGAATGCGGTCTGTGTCAGGGCCTGCTCGGTCAGCTGTTGCTGTATGGCCTGGATAGATGCCAGCAACTGTGCATTGACTTGGTTCTGATCTGGCACCTACCCCTCTGGTGGTGGCTGCTGACCCTTGCCCTTTCCTCCTGGCGCCATGTCAGGGTCTGAGTCGGATGAAATGAACTCCGGAGTAGTCTCTAGGGCTCGCACTGTCTTCTATCTGCATAATGAGATGGTCTGAATCAGATCACTTGCAATTAACTTTCAGCTGCCGTGATTAAGCTGGAGTTCAGGTCAACCCCAGCATGTTGTGAATGGGAAAGGGATGTAGACTGTAATCGACTCCCATTCACAACGGCGAAAGCGGGACAAAAGTGATCCCAGTTTATTGGGTGGCCAAGAGAAGGGTAGAAAACGAGGAGTCTGGAGATCGATCCGCAAAGTCCAGATCGGGTTCTCGGGAATCGCCTCGAAATTATTGGCGGAGTTGAGTCTATAGAATCGATGTAGTTGTCGGCATGGTCCCGACGAAACCATCCATGGATCAACTTCGCGAAGCATAAGAGAATGTCGGATTATTGGAAGAATGATACGATGGTTAACGAGGAATAAAAGGAGTGTAAAACAGTAGAAAGGCTCGGTTGAGCGGGGTGGTCAAAGGGGGAAACAGCAAAATGTGCGCAAATGCGCGGGACTTGATCTTTGAACCTTAATCTAGATCCATACAAACACAATACAAAATCGGGTTCACCAACTCACGCCATGTGAAGCCGTGAAAGCTCGGCTATTTATTATCTTTTCATTTTTAGAGTTGTGAGTTTTCAGGCATATCTTATAACAAGTCCTTAGTACGCTACCCTATAGGAGAGAGAGTACTGCCGGAAGAGTATCCCGTACTTGTCCTCCTCATGTGTAACCTGTAGTCTGTACTTTTTGGAGTCCTTGTAACCCTTCCTGGATCCCTACTCAGCCAAAGAAAAGAGAGAGGAAGCCGATAGGCGAAACCAATACTTCGTTTCTCGCTCGCAACGGAATCACCCGTGAGTGTGCAAGAACCTACTCGGATGCAGGACGATGAGACAGACACCCCCGTGAAGGCGTGGCCTATGCTCAATACTTCGGATAGGGTCGATGCTCTCACAACAGAGAGTCACCATTGGTGACCAAGTCCTACTCGCCTACGTACGATAGAAGCGCCATTACTTCAGAAATCCAGGCAATACATAAGGCAGTTGCAGACTGGGTTTTGGGCTTTAATCCTTAGGGGTCGCACTCGCTCAAGGGAGTAGGGTTTTGGTCCCCCTCTAAGATACCTGAAAACAATGAGGGCTTTATGAACCCGGTACAATGATAGTCCATTACAGATTTTAATTAAGGTCAAAGTTTATTTAGCAGTCCCCTTGTTTTAATTTTTGAGTTTTCACTTTTTTTTGATATGTTTCATACCAGCGCCTAACGTTTTTGTAGATTTTCATTTAAGTCCTAGGTGCTCAAAATCAGAGGGAGATAGCGGAAAAGCCGTGCAAGTGGTTCCATGATGGAAATCTCACCATTGAACCGAATGATGCATGCTGAGTTAGAAGACTTACAGTGCATCCCAGCTCTTTCCATGTGGTATGCAAAACAGAATTTTTAAACCTATCTATATGTCGATATGCAAGGCATAAAATCGCCCTAAACATAAGCTGCTATTAGCGTGAAGAACCATAAGTCGCTCATTCATCTCTAGCCCGAAGGGTCCGGTCTTGGCTCACCCCTCCTCTGTACTCAACACACTTGAGCTTAGGAGAAAGCGCTTTACAGGGCTCGCTGCGGCACAAGGGCTAAGAGATAAATGAACGGCTTGTTTAAGTTTGACTAGATCCAAGCGAAGTAGACTATAGGAACATGCATTCTTATTAATGTTTGGACCTAGCTACCGAGTCAAGCAACCTATATCTAGGGGCTCCAAGCACACAAAACAAAGTAAAAGAAAGGCGGAAAGCTCAAAACTTCGGAAACAAAATAAAAGAAGGCGATGAAAACTCGAAAAAGCCGCGATGAGGCCCCCAGGTGAACAATCACCCGGGCACTGGACCTCATTGTGAGGAGTAGAGTCCTGTTTAATTACATGCCAAAAAATGTCTCTCTCTCACCAAATATTACAAAATAAATAATCCTAAATGTCTATCTCTAACTAATGCCCATCTCTTTGCTTCCTTGGTGCTCTCTCCAGATGGTCATGAGAAGAAGACCATCCTCCTCCAAGCTTGGCTGCATTGGCCTCCTAGGAAGCCATCCTTGCGTGACGGGTCCTCGCATCAAAGTCACAAAAAGAATGCATTAGTAGAGCTCAATCAATCAAATGGAGCAGATGTAATACTCACAATAAATAAATAAATGAAGTATGGTGATTAATAGCAATAAAAATAGCTGCTAACAAAAAAGGAATGATAAATCAAGAATTTTTTTATACAAGAATAACAACATGAATTAGGCTATGCTCATTGCTCCCCGGCAACGGCGCCATCTGATAACGCGGATATATTGCGAGGGTCACCATAAATAAAATGAAAAATGTCGCTGAGGCGACCACCCGCAAAACACCCGGGTCGATCAGCAATTAACCCACAATCCAAAGAATACAACAATCAAGCTCAAAAATAAATGTGAATTAATCTTTATTTACTCTACCATAAAATGTATAGGGAACAAGCATGTAGAGGTCGAACCACAGAGAGCAAACCAAAATGCAATAGCCTACATGTAACTCATAGTCATCCTTGTGTGGGTTTTTTTATTTTTAGAAAATATTTATTTTTTATTTTTTTTATTTATTATATATATTTTTTTATATATATTTTTATAATAATATAATTAGGTAATATATATATAATATAAATATAAAGATATGTATACCCATAGAGGGTTAGTATGTAGCTTATAATACATACAATATATATATAGGTATATATAAGTATAATAAAATAAATATATTTTTTTATATTAAGGTTAATAAATAGATATAAGACTACATATAAACAATTAGATATATATACATATTTTTTTTTCTTTTTTTTTGGAGATACATATATATACATAAAGGGGTACTATTACAAAAATTCTCAAAAATGGTCAAAAATTCAGGAATAAAGTCTTTTTGGGATTTTCATGGTTTTTTACTGTTTTTGTGATTTTTGGGCATTTTTGCAAATATTTTTAGTCTTTTTAAATAGCTAAATAATAGCAAACAGTGGGATAGGTTGTGGCTGTTACAAAAATAGACCTTAAAAATAGCTAACGGCCTCAAAAATTCTCCACACTATTTTTCTAATAAAGATAATAAAACAAAGCATAAATAGGGCCTGAGTTTATAAATTTCTGATTTTTCTTTGATTTTTTATATTTTTTTGAAGTTTTTGGGTATTTTTTTAATTTTTAAGGTTTTCTTTTTGAGATTTTTAAGGGTTTTTGGACTGACACTAGAATAGGTCAAAATACACCATAGGTAATTTTTTGGAATTCTTTGAGGCATTTTCATATTTTTTTGGATTTTATAAGTTAGATAGTGAATAAAAGACATGTTTTTGATTTTTAATAAATGCAAAAATGCAACAAAATGCAAAACTAAAAAGATAGCGTTCAAGCATGACCAAACAGGAACTTAAGTCTATTTTTGCAAGATTTTTCGATTTAATATGGAGCACAAAATAAATAGACAAAGCATTCAAAAATTAAATGACCTGACAGGGGTATTTTTGCAAATAAAATATCTCTCAGGGGCATACATGCAAAAATCACAATGAAAATACACGTGGACTTTTATTTTCAGGACCATTTTGTAATTACAGAAACCCGGCGGGGTTTAAATGCAATCTTCACGTGCCTCACGTGGGTGCTGCACGTGAGGCGCGGAGGGACTAAAGTGTAAATATGAAAACATCAGGGGGTCCTTCTGCAAATTCTACAATTTATTTAGAACTTGACTTTTTATTTTAGGTATTAAACTATAAATACAAAAAAGGCGGGGGTTGAATGTGCAAATTACCCCCAAATAAGGTGTTTCATCCTACGGCGCTGGAGGCGCCACTTATCCACGTGTCAGCCATCGGACGGTCGACGCCGATTCGCCGATGAAGGGTGCAGATCAGAAGCTTCTGGCGGATCTGACGGTCGAGGCATATCTTCATCGAACGGCTCCTGTTGGATCTGGGACGAGCCTCCTGATCCGACAGCGCTAGAGCTCCCTGGAAGAACAGGGAAGAAGCTCACGCCTGGCGAGCTTCGATCGAGAAGCTCGGGCTCCTCCGGGGCTCTCCGGCGCGTCTGAGGTGTTCTGAAGGTAGCTGGAAGCATCCCGCGTCGACTGATGGTGCTTTCATGGCTCATGGGGGTCCGAGTCGATGGAGCGAGGTCGGAGAAGAATGGGGCCCCCAGGAACCTCTCCCTGGTTCAATGCAAGCCCAGAAGGGCTCTACTCCTCGATGTACCTGCACAGGAAGAACCGCGGGCGAGAGAGCTATCTCCTCGACCCGGGGTTTTGAAGCTGCGATGCAAGGTGAAGGTGGGTGGAGGGACTCCGACGAACGGCGGAGGGGGAGTCCCGATTCGCCAAGACCGAGGGTCCTGGGTTGGTCCAAGATGGTAAAACGATGGAGAAGGCGACGAGGAACGAGATGGGATGCGAATGGCGGGCGGAAACCGTGGGGTTTACGGTGAAGAAGTCGCCGGAGCTGAGCTCCGGCGAACTTCGAATTTTGGATTTTAAACTACAGGAGTTAACTAAGACCTAATCTAATAACTGGAATGGGAAACTAACATTAAAAGCGAACTAAAAATGCATTAAAGAGCAGCTCTTATACCTGGGGGCCTCCAGGGAGCAGGGCGGACGCCGGAGCTCCGCCGCGACAAAATCCTCCTCTCTCCGGCCGATTCGAGGCACCAGCTCACTCCCCCTGTCACGAGGAATGTCCTAGGACTAGAATCAAGGCTTGAGATTGGATAAAAAGTGGCCAAATCTGAGGAAGGAGACGGACCTAATTATTTATAGACATTGGCGATTAGCCTTATTGACCGGCGATTATTGGCTGATCCAAGGAATATCTAATTGATCTAAGATTTTGGCGGGCATCATGGAAGATTAGGAAGTAATTCTTGTGAAGGAAGCATCGGCGATTGATGGATGGTGTGCACAGGAAAAATGCATGAAATCGGGGGAATGGACAGTCCAGAGGCGCAGGGCTTTGGATGGGACAGTTGGCCAGAGGTCAACGAAGGCCGGCTTGCGATTGGTCCACGTCAACCGCTAGCCGCCAAAATAGGAGACCTGATTAGAGATTGATTTATTTGACACATTAAATGATTTTATTAATTTTTTCTTATAAAATAAAAAATGTGTATTATTTCGTCTAGTATTTATTTATGATTTTTATTGAATTTTTCGAGGTGTTTTATTATAGTTTTATTTGAATCATGTGTATATGTATGTATTTACATGTATTTTTGTGTATTTTATTTTTAATTTGTTTATTTTCTTTTATTATTTTATTGGCTTATTTTATAAATTTATAATTTTTTTGTGAGTATAAAGGTATTTTTGTTTGATTTTTATGAGTTTATTTATATTTTTAAATAAATAGGTATAGGTGTATGTAGGTATACTTATAGGTGTTTTATCTATGTATTTTGTATACTTAATTTATTTATTGTATTTTCTTGATTTTTATTTTAGATTTACATTTTTAATGAGTTATGTATAATATATACATTATTATAAAAATATAAAAGAATAAGAGAACTAAGGAATAAAATCCTTTTTATTTATGTATAGGTATATAGCATAGGTATTTTATTTTACAAATTATTTTTGGTTTTCTTTAACTTCTAATATGTGTATGCATTATATACATTATTTACAAAATTCTAAAAATATGAATTTATACAAATAATGAATATTGAATAAAATGCATATTTTAATCAGTCCTATATACAAGGAGGGCCAAAAACCTAACTTCTGCATATGGACTCCAAAAATTATGAAACCAATTTTATAAAATAGTTCTTGGAATGCTATATACAATTAAAGGTGAGTTTGGGTGATTTGGAGTTTTTATTTGCAAGATATGGGTCTGCGAAGTTGAGATTTTGGCTTTTTATTCTGTGTATAAAATGTACACTGGGTATTATTTTTGCACAAACTCAATTTTGTATTTTTATTTACATTATTATCTACAACTTTCATGTACAAAGTTTCTTTATTTGATGAAGAAATAATTATGTACAAAATAGGTGCCAAAATAGCATAAATGAATGAATTAATAAATGAGGTATTTATTGTACACTGGCCCTTATCTCCCCCTACTTTATTCCTTGTCGACCAATACCATGCTGGCCTTGGTCTTGGGGTTTGGGTCATAAAATATTTACACTATTTTATTCCTTTTTCTTTTCTTCTCTTTATTCTATAATTTTGGCATTAAGAGCCTTATTTATTGTGTAATTAATACAATGAATCATGAATGCTATTATGTACAATTTAATGCTATTTATATGCATTTGCTGGGGTTTTTGAGGCCAAAATGATAGAATAAAGGTGATGAAATGGAGATTCATCAACTACCTCCGCCTTCTGACCATGTCAGAACACCACCTACACCTCTTCTCCAATTTATCACATCTTCTCCACTCCTCCATATCCCTCGAGCTCACCGTGCCTAAGCAGTCCCCACAACCTTCACCCGTGCCATGTTCCTAGACTCCACCAACTACTATCGTCGTGCATGCCATCCTTGTTGGGTCCCGTGTTTATAGATAAGACCTTCCAATTTATTTTGCCTTTTTGATCCCTTTACAAGCCCTGTAACACCTTCCTTGGTGTTCGTTGAGCCTCCTAGTGATAGCAGCATGCTCCAGCAAGTGTTGGCATGGACAAAGGGTGAAGGAGGGGAGGTCCACCACTACTTGGAGCTAACTCCAATGAGGGTTCTGTGATTCCTGATTTCCCCTGTGACGAGTCGCTAGATACGTTGATTAATTTGGTCACGTTGTAGCACGTGTACTTAGCGATTCAGTCAGAACCGAGAGAAGATCTCCGTGAGGAGTGTCTCGGCTTAATTTATATCCCGGGCAAGTCCGGGGTCGAACACAGGGAGGCAAAGGAACAACTTGGGTTTAATTTAAAAACTTAAGTCTAGATTTCTAATGCGGTATTTTTTTTAGATTTTTTTATGCAAATATAATGTCAAAAACAAGATGCGGGTGAATTACAACACTAAGAAAGCATACAACTTAGCCAAATTAATTTTAATGAGAAATTAATCCAATTTAGCCAAATTATATTTTTCCTAGAATCCTAATCCAGTGATGAAAACAAAACACATTTTTTTGGAATTTTAGGACTTAAAATGCAACAATGAAAAATGCACACTTTTTAAGGGTCTTTTTATAAATTATCACACAAACAGAAAGCAAAAATCATGAAAAAATTACTGGAATGAAAACATGATGCAAGGAAGCTACAGTAATTTTTTTGGAATTTTTTGACAAGTTATGAATTTTTTATGAATTTTTTAGTGCAAACAGAGTGATAGTGACTAATTAATTCCTATTAAATCCACGTTATCAAATTAATCAGAGTGTGATTTATCTCTAATAGATATTTAGATGATTAATCCAGGAGACTTGAAATTTCGTGAAAAGAATGTATGTGGATTAAATAAAAAATCAAATACAAAAATCGCTCAATAAATTATTTCAGGCACAAGACAACTCCAATTGATGTGAAATTTGGACTGTAAGTTCATCACATATCAAGGCATCATATATATTTTTTCTAGAATGTTTAGAGCAACGGTGTGTGAGATATAAATTTAATGGCACAAAATGGGTAAACTATGCAAAGTTTCAGTTAATCATTTTTAATTAATTACCCAACTACCATAAAAATACAAGAAAATAGTCTGATGGTAGACAATTAGTTGCTCAACACCATACCACTTTTCTTTGAATAAAAAGATGCATAAATGATATCCAAATTAAAAGGAGAACACAGGGGTGTTTGTGCAAATACAGAAAACAAAATTACAAGGCAACTTATGTACAGGGACGTAATTGTAATTACATAAACATGAAAAGAGAACAGTGCAATTTTTACAATAAAAAAAATAAAGAAAATAGACCTTTCCTTCTTCCTTGATCCTGCGCAGGTGAAACCCAAAGAGGAGGACGACGGCGGTGGTGCGGCGCGCCGCTGGGAGCGGCGCGGCTGCGCGCGGGGGAGACGTCGTAGCCGGCTGCGGCGGAGGACGGCGGAGGGGAGCAGCGCCCGCGGCTGCGCCGCTTGGTGGCTGCAAGGCGGAGGGGGGCGGTGCTCGGGGTGCTGCGGCTAAGGGGGGCGGCGCGAGCCCTGGAGCGGAGGCGCCGCGAGGCTGGAGGCGGCGGGGGCAAGCTCGGCCCGCGGCCTTGGCTGCTCCGCCGCTGGGGGCGGAGGATGAAGGTGAGGGGGCGGCGGCCGGCGCCGTCTACCCGTGGAAGGAGGGGGGCGGCGGGCTGCTGCCTCCTTCGTTATTTTTTTTTTGATTTTTTTTTTTTGAAATTTTTTATTGTGATTTTGTTTAGTTTTTCTGCTGTAATAAAAGATTTCTTTTTTTTTTGTTTTAATTTGTTTTATAAATTTTTTTTTATATTTTCAAAAAGAAAATAAGTATGTACATATAAAAGGGAGAAATGAGAAATGGTGGAGATTGAGTGATGGGGTGATATATATAAAAATGGAAACACAACAAAAGACACAATAGTAGATAAAATATAATAACGAGAGAAATGAAGAGGGATAACTTACCTGATATTCGCCGGATTTGCGGAGCAGCTACGCTGGACTCCTGTCGTCGCCTCGATCCGATTGGCGAAATAAAAATCGGAGAAGCTCCAAGGGCTCGACGGGGAACTCGTGACGCGAAGCGGAGCTCCGCGGATCTCACCTGAAGGAGGTCGTCGCTTGAGGACGATGCTTCGCAGCTGTCACCAACAAAACACTCCAAGCTCTCTCCTTATTCTATAAGAATGGTGGATGCGAAAAAATGAGGATGTACAAATGAATATAAAGAGAAGAGAAAGAGAGGTTAGAATGGTGGTGGTGTTGAATGGGAAGTTGAATTATTGGTGGAGTTGAATGGGAGGTTGGTGGAAGAATATGGAGTGGAATGGGAGTTATTAAAAATGATGGAGTTGAATAGAAGTTGGTGGTAGAGAAGTTATTGTAGAGAATGGGAAAAAATAAATACATAAATAATGATATAAAGTTTGCTACTTTAAATACAACAAAAATAAAGAGGGAAAAAAATAGTGGTGAATTTACAAATAAATACATACAACATGTACAATTTTTTTGTTTGCTTTTCTTTTTATATTTTTTTTGTCTTTTTAATAGTAGCTATGTACAATAGGAAAATATAATAAAATAGTACAATCAAATTACAAGACCATAATGATTTTTTTTGGATTTTTAGTAATTAAGAAAGATAAAATAAAAAATAAAGAAAGAAAGAATATATACATAATATACAATGTACATCTAGGTCCCAAAACCCAACTTTTGCAAACTAGCTCCGATTTTAATGAAACCACTTCCGTTGGATAGATAATTTTCTAACTTGAACTTTAAAAGTGAGTTTGGTGAATTTGGAGTTCATACGGAGCGGGAATTTAGCTTGGAAGTTGGTCTTTACGGCTTTTTCCCATTGGGATCTAGGAGCATTTATTTAACATAAAATTTGTTTTGTATTTTTGTATTTTTATATACATTATTATGAACAAGTTAGAGAAAGAATTAGGCAAAAAGGAGTTGAAATGAAATTATTAAAAATACATGAAGTTTTGGGCTATTTACAGGTATACAACTCCTTTATTTTTGCGGCTTTTTATGTGTAATTTATTTTGTACAATCTAATATACAATAATTAGTGTGTTTTATTTACAAGAGTTATTTTGTTAATTTATTGATTTTATGGACATTTATTTGGGAATTTACTCACGGATTTTGCTAAGATCAAGATATTAAGATGATGAATCGTGGATTCATCACCCTGGTATGATCTGCGAGGTTAGTCATTCATATTGCATTTTCATTTCTTATATTAGTGGTAGAATAAGTTTAGTCTTATTTCCAGTCAATTAGTGTAGTTTAATCATATCATAGTTCGTCGGAGCTCCAGCTCCAATGACCTACTCCTTTGTGAACCAGCATATTTCCAATGACCTACTCCTTAACCTGATTGTGTGTCGACCAGCGAATTGGATCTTCCTTCGACACCTTCATCGGAGATCCTCTGCTCCCTTCCATTTCAGTGCATTCATCTTTAGTTCTTGGGTCGAGGGGATAACCCTCGAGCTCGTGAGTGATTTTATGTAGGATAAATGCTCGTCGGAAACACTAGAACCAACTTGAGTCGAAGAATACCACTCCTAGGTGCCTGAAAAAGAAGATCATGACATGCCACCTCTGACTAGATCTATACTTGGTTGAGGTCTCTTACAGGCATGGAAGGCCCCCAGGAAGCTTTTGAGCCGATCCGGAGAGCCAGAGCTATGAGCAATCAGTGATTCAAGGAAGTCATCGAAGGTGGTCTTCCCGGTTCTTCCACCTTGATCCCCTACCATCTGATCAACGCCACACTCCTTATTTTATCTAGAGCGTCCATCTCATGTGAAGCGTTACGCAAGGAGGATCGTCAAATTATAAGTGGTGCCACGTGGACGCCTATCAGTTGTAGGATCCTGACGCAAGCACCAGGCACGAGCGCTCCTAGGGTAAATTACATAAAACCCCTCCATTTTTTTGTATTTCATAAATACTCTTCTAAATATTAAATATAGTTAATTTTTTGTATAAATTCCAACAAAGGATCAGAACATTGTTGTATTTACAAAATAGTCCTTCCTCCTCACGTATAGTGGCACACAAGGCATTGTAAATATTGTGCATGTACCCTTTAATTTCCAGTACATGTTATTAAATTGATTGAATATTTTCATAAATTACACATTGGTCCCTAACAGTTCAATATTTTTGTGTAGATTTAGCATAAAAATCATCGGAAAATCATGTTTGATGCTCGATACCTTGCTTGTTCATGCATATATTGCTATTTGGCATTTAATTAATTTTATTATTTATTAAAAATCCAAAACTATGTTTTTATTCCCAGCCTAATTAATAAACCCATAAAAATTAAAAAACACTTTCAAAATTCTCAAAAAATATATTATCTATATTATTATAATATCTACCACATATCCAAAAATCCCTAAAAATTACAAAATATAAAACCCAAAAATCATAAAATCCTAGAAATCTTATAAAAATTAGCACACATTAATGAAAAATTCAAAAATATATCTTTTTGTTTGAGAATTTTCTATTTTACATTACAAATTAGAAATACTTTTAGGTTAATTTTCAACGTATTTATATTTGAAACCTAAAACTACCTCGAATAATTGATATGTGTACTATTTTTTGTATTTAATACTTTAATAATAAATAAAAACCAGCAAAATTCCATAAAAATTACCAAAATAAAGAAATATAAAAAATAAAACAATAATAATTTATTTCATGTATTTTGAGTATATTTATGTATATTTAAAAATATAATACTCTATATATACTAGATATCTTATATATTACTTATATAGTATATAATATCATTATTATTGCAATAACAACAACAAAGCCTTTTCCCACAATTAAGTAGGGTCGGCTACATGGATTCTTCACCTCCATTCAGAACTATGTTTGGTCAATCCCAGGCTTATCTCCAAAAAACTAAGATCCCTTCGTATGGTCTCTTTCCAACACTTCTTAGGTCATCCTCGCCCTCCCTTATCTGGCTCGATATCCCAACACTCGCATCTCCTAACCGGTGCATCAGTTGATCTTCTTTGCAAATGACCAAACCATCTTAAGCGGTTTTCTCGCATCTTATCCTCGATCGAAGCTACGCCAACTTTCTTTTTGATTGCTTCATTCCAAATCCGATCTTTACGTGTGTGTCCACACCCACCTCAGTATTTTCATTTCTTCTACAGCCATTCTCTACACATATCTATGGTTCACATGCCAACATTCAGATCCACAAAGTATAGATGGTCTCACGGTTGCTTTATAAACTTTCCTTTAATTTTTAAAAGGAATTTTCTTATCACAGAGCACAGCAGAGGCTCCTCTCCACTTTAGCTAGCCTGCATTTATTCTATTAGTAACATCTCCGTCAATTTCCCTATTATGTTGCAAAATAGATCCCAGATATCTAAAAGAATCTCTCTTCTGAATGTTATTGTCACCAATCTTCACCTCGATTCCTTCACCACTGCTTCCACCAAAGGTGCACTCCATATATTCCGTCTTAGCCCTGCTTATACGAAATCCTTTAGTCTCCAATGCATGTCTCCAGACCTCAAGCTTCTCATTTACTCCATCTCTAGTCTCGTCAATCAACACAATATCATCAAAAAATAACATACATCATGAAACCTCATCCTGAATGTGACTTGTCAACTCATCCATAATCGAAGTAAAAAAATGGACTCAAAGCTGAGCCTTGATGTAAATCAATGTTGATGTCAAAATAGTATGTCTTCCCAGACAAAGTCCTCACACAAGATAAAGCCCTATCATACATATCTTTTATGAGGTTAATGTATAGGACAGGTACTTGTCTCTTCTACAAAAATCTCCATAATATCTCTCGTAGGACAGAATCATAAGCCTTCTCCAAATCAATAAAGATCATATGGAGGTTCTTCCTTTTAGCTATATAAATCTTCATTGATCTCCTCAGCAAATGGATGGCTTCAATAGTTGAGCGACCTAGCATGAATCTGAATTGTTTTTATTTTACTTTGGAAACTTACCTCAGCCTTCTTTCGATCACATGTTCCCAAATTTTCATAGTGTGACTCATTGATATCGCCTCCCGCTACCCTAGTCAATTCAGGCAGATTAATGTCCAAATTATTACTAATGTTCGTTGCAGTCGGATAACGAGAGGGAATATCAAAAACCACTTTTAATTTAATCAAGTTAATTTCGAGTGGCAAATTTTTTTTACTTGGTGAAGTCCAAGGTCGAACTCAGGGAGGCATCTGTCTCCTTAGGTGAATTTTTAGCAAAGTTCCAGTGTGATTTTCAGGGAATATTTTTTTTGGTCTTTTTCAATTTTCTATGCAGGACACTTGCAATATCAAGCTAATTTTGGAGTTAAATTAGAAATATATTCAAATGAAGTCCAAAAATAATAAAAATTGACCAGATGATGAAATATGGTGAAAATAGACTACCCTAATTTTTTTGGAATTTTTTGACACTAAATGAATTAATTATGAAGTAAAAATGAATGCAGGGTAATTTAGACTAATTTAATTTTAATAAATATCAAATCACAAAATTTTAGGGAATAAAAATTATCCTAGATAGATTTAATGATGAGGAATCCAAAAAAATTATCAGACCTTAATTTTAGTGAGAAATGAACCTATTAAAAATAAATTAAGCAAATCACCAATTAATTTATTTAGGCCTCGAAATGTGTGCAAATGAGATGAATATTTTATGCAATGTTAAGTTAATTATCCTAGATATAATGTGATTTTTTGGGAATTTTTGGAGTTACAAAAAAAATCTATTAATTAAAAGGTGAAATTGGGTAAAATATCACAGAAATGTACCAATTAATCAATTAAAAATTCTACTGATATCACAAAAATGTGCCAAGTGTCACATAAGATAAAGGACAAGTTACACTACACCATGCAATTTTTGGAATTTAAAAATAATGAAATATAGACACCTAAATATACGTGCAAAGACAAGGGTGTAATTGCAATACAGAAAATAAAAATTACATAAAAATAAATATGCTGACATGGACCTTTATGCAATTATCTAGAATGCAGCGGGGTGGAATGCAAATTCTCCACTAGCGCACGTGCTCCTCACGGGGGAGCGCTTCACAGGGACCGATTTGTAATATCAAAAACTTCTCGGGGCCTCAGTGTAATTTGCCCAGGGCGCACGTGCTCCTCACATGGGGTACCCTAGGCTCGGATGACTTCGGTGGCTCGGGACGAGGCTCGGGTGCCCTGGAGGTTCGGCTGGAGGCTCGGAGTAGCTTCGGGTGGTCCGAGCCTAGAGGTCGGGGAAGAGGCTCGGATCAGTCGACGTGGCGCGATGGGGACCGTTGGATCTAGATTGATCCAACGGTTGTTGCTGATGAAGACGTGGTGTGATCAATCCCGTTGGATCACTGATGATCCAACGGTGGCGGAGTGAGGCGACGTGGCTGGCTGAGCACCGCTGGATCTAGATGGATCCAACGGCCCGAGGCTGCTCTGGCTGATGGTGACGTGGCTGCTACAACCGTTAGATCGAAAAGGATCCAACGGCCTTGGGATGCTCCGGTTGACTGCGATGTGGCTGGCTTCGGACCGTTCGATCCAGATAATCGAACGGTGGTTGTACTTCGTCTTCAACGGTCCTCCGCCACCTGCGGAGGAGAAGGCGGGGCTCCGGCGATGGTGGCTTTGCTTCACCCTGGCCTCCAGGTGTCGGTGAAGGTCGCGGGAGACTCTGAAGTAGCTCGGAAGACACGGGGTGAAGTGGCGAAGCATCCGATGGTCCCAGGAGTGAAGGAGGCGCGCCAGAGCTCGATGGCGATGAAGCTCGAAGGAAGCTCCGATGAGCTTCCGGCCAGTGAGGGAAGGAGCACCTGCAAGGGGTTAGGGGTATAGCCGAAGCACATGGGTTGTGCGTGGAGATATGGGAAGCAAACGACGAGGCCTATGGCAGTGCGAGGGTGGTCCGACGATGGTGCTCCGCCCAGGTGGCGGAGCTGGAGTTGATGGAAGATGGGTGACGGTGTTTGAAGCTGCGGAAGGGTGCGCGAAGATCGGAGCTCCATCACGGAGCTCAGCGAGGTGAAGGTGTAGCAAGAAGATCACGGTGGAAGGCGAATAAATTAAGAGAAATCACAGAAAAATTAAGAAGAAGATCAAAGGAGGATGGAGGGGGTTACCTGGGGATTGGAGCTCAGATTTGAGCTCCAGGTCGTCGCTCGAAGGGTCGGTAGGGCCCTGAGCTCAAGCAGCTCACAGAGGGAGGCTGCGACACGGCGGGGTTCGCCGTAGATCTCGTCGGAGAAGAAACCTGTCTTCGCTCGAAGACACGCCCGATTGTTATCACCAATCAATTGATCTGAGCTCGAGGAACCTCTCTGGAGTGGCGGATAGGCGTGACGGTGGCTGGTGATCGAGTATTTATAGGATGAAGTCGATGGGTTGAGTCGTTGGAAGGTGGACTTCGAGGTCGTCGTGGAGCGACTCTGGTGGAAGTCGTGGGAAGTGAGGTAAGGGGCGAGGATGAGGGGAGAGTGGAGAAGGTCGTAGTGGTGTTGGCAGTCGGCGAGGGTGGCTGTAGTGGGGACGAAAATAGAAAGGGCGAGCCCCTCGCGCAAGGCTGAGAACGTGGGAGAGAGGGCGACGGGAGGTAGAAGACAAGGTCCTTACCGTTGGATCAAGATCCAACGGCGGGGAAGAGGGCGCTCAGGGTCGGCTTGGATTTGATCAAGGGTGTATTGATCAAGGGACATGATGGCGCCATGTGGCGCGTCGAAGGCGAGGCGTGAGTGGACGGATCAGATCAGAGATGGGCTTCGATCTGGCGGTTGAGATCCTCGAAGTTGTGAATGGTGGAGATCAATGCTCTTAGGAGCTGATCGGATGGAGGACAATGTGACGCGTGGCGCGAGAAGAGTGGGGCGGGAACGGGTGGTGCAGATGAGAAGAGGGAAATGATCAGACGGTGGAAGTAAAAGGCGCACATGGAGAATAGCTGGCCGTTGGATCAAGAAGAGATCCAACGGCTGGAGGCAGGGGCGGATAAGACAAAAGGGAGCGGGCCGCGTGGCGCAATCAGAGGGCGCCATGTGGCCAGCTGTGAGTGGTTGATAGAAGATATAAGATTAGAGAGAGAAGGAGGCCGAATTTGGAAAAACTCAAAACATGAAAGTTGTAGATCTCAATGAGATCTACAAATTTCATGTTGACCAAAGACGGGGATGAGGTCAAATATGATAGAAAAATACATGGATACAAATATACACCTATGTAGTATACAAAGAGGCCCAAAAACCCAACTTCTTCATACGAGCTCCAAATTGGATGAAATTAGTATCATTTTAAAGGGCTTCTAATGTGTATTATTCTGAAAGTGAGTAGACCTATTTTGGAAGTTGTATGAGGGAGCTATGGGCATTTTATGGTCCAAGGGTTTTAGGGCTTTATTGGGTGCTTTTACAAAGGAGATCTTGGCTTTCTTCCTTATATTATTAATTAAGGTGTACATATTATAAGGGAGATGTTATTTTTATAGGTGGATATTTTACAAGTGACCTTGGCTTCTTATTTAATGCAAAATATGAATGTTAAAATGCATATTTTATGAATGCATGTATGAATGCTAATTGTGCAAGAAAGAGGGAAATATGCATCTATTTCTTCGGGAACAAGCTTCTATTTTCAACTTTTAGAGTGATGAATTACAGATTCATCAACCCCCTATACTTCAACCTTGCTCGTCCCCGAGCAACTAAAATGAAATGCAAGAGTGAAATGATTTTGGGTTCCATACCAAGGTCATGAACAAAAGTTGAAAATGGAGTTTGACTCAACCTTTGGATTAATTATGTGGCAGAAACTTATTGGGATATGATCTTAAGACCTAACAGACTTCAAGTTCCACAAGTCTTTTATTCAAGACTCCTCAACAGTCAGGTCAGAACAAATCCTCAAACGTAAATTTCTGATGACTATGATTCTTACTTGTACTGTGTAAGTGAGATATAGCTCTCCACATCAGAAATGGCTCAGAAACAGCCTACTCCAACAAGGTAACTCAAATAACCCGGTCCAGTCACTCTTTCCTCGAGGAGCGGGGTATTCCCTTCTAAGTTCAAGTGCGACTAGCTCAAGAGGAGGGGGTGGAGAAAAGAATGGATGGTATAGCCAGTGTAGCTACCTATCCCGGGATGCCTGACCAGTGTAGCCAAGTCATCCAGCTGCATTTCTTTGCTAATATACAGACTCTGACAGGTATTTTATTTTCACTTGGACCTGTCTGATTTTTTTTGGAGTTTTTGCATTTTTTTCAAACTCATACAAGGTGCAACATGTACATTAGCAGTTTTTCCTCTTGAGCCAGTAGACTATCCCTCTTTTGAAGCATTATTGCAACCCACAGCATCCCGTCCTTAGACGTCAACACTACCAGACTAGGTTGAGATGCACTACCCTCCCTAGAGGAGGACGGATGTTTCCACCCGTGTGCTACTCCAAGCTAAAAGATTCTACCTCCTCACCACCTCATCAATGAAGAGCTACGTGCATTGTGCTTCTCCAAGTTAGGTCGTTGTCTATAAGAATCATGCGTGTGCACGAGATATTGTACTTAGACTAATCAAGATGACATGTGAACATAGACTTGCGGACTCAAAGAATTAAGTCACTTGACCTGAGAAATCTTAACTCCAGTTCCTATAAGGTTCCTCTGAAATTAGATGGATTAAGATCAAATCAAGTCCATCCTCAATATCTAATCATAACTTGGTTCAGAACCCACTAGCTTTCCACCTTGCATATGCAAGATATGCAGATGAGATGCAGATGACATGCTATGTAGATGATTTGTAAATGCAAGACTCTTTTTCTTTTCTTTTCAGATGCAGAGATGATATGCAAGAGTAAATAAGAAGCCTTTTTTTGGTGTACCTCCTATTTTACAACAAATTATAAGAGTTGTATAAGTATTATACAAAATTTACAAGTGTTATAAAATATATAAGTATACACTTTTTTTCAATTTTTACCCACCCGTAATTATTGAAAAAAATATATACAAAAGCACGCGAAAATACGCAAAAGTACGGCTATGGGTAAAGTATATATGTAATATATACATGCCCCCCTATACTTAACGTGTGCTATGTCCTCAGAGCATGAAAAGCGAGGAAAAAGACATAGATCGTGCTAAGCGTAGGAAAGCTGAAGAGAATGAAAAATGTATAGAAATCGACCGGCCCCCCATACTTAGGCTCTGGCAGCCTAAGTGTAGAACAAAATCAAAAAGTGGGGCGGACGAGGTCAAGAAGAGAAGTGGATGAATATACAATATGGGCATCGGTCCCCCCTATACTTAGGCTCAGGTCAGCCTAAGTATATGACGGAAGTGAGTATGAGGACCAATGTGATCTGGAGAATGTACAGAGAACCGACTCAGGTGACTCATCCCCCCTATACTTAGGATATGGTCATCCTAAGTATAGTCCAGGATAGTGATTAATGAGGCGGGGATGGATTACTAGAGTCGCGGGGGAGAAAGGATAGAATGTACAGGAATAATGATATATACAAGTGAGTCGGTCTGAATCTTTCAAGATGTTGCTGATGGCTAGAGCTCACTGCTGCAAGGTCTCATACGCGGCTCGAGGTGTATCTGTTGAATCTGTCTCGCGCATGAATACAATCTCCTCAACGTGGACTAACTGCTCATTGGATTCGACGAAGTGCTTCAACAGTTGTCCATTCACTTGGAATGTCGGTGCGTCATCTGCGAGATCTGAGATCTCGACACATCCACTATCATGCACCGTGCGGATGACAAATGGGCCTGTCTACTTGGACTTCAACTTGCCTTGGAAGATCTTCAGCCTAGCATTAAACAACCATACCTTCTGTCCAGGAACAAAGGTCTTTCGTCTGATATATCTATCATGCCAACGCTTCACCTTGTCCTTGTACACCAAAATGTTGTTGTATGTGCGGTTTCTGACTTCCACAAACTCATTCAGATCCATATCTCTCTGCTTTTGCCCAAGGTGTGTGTTCCAATTGACCTTCTTGATTGCTCATTCTGATTTATGCACTAACTCTGCGGGCAAATGGCACGGCTTTCCGAATACCATTCGGAATGGGGAGGTTCCTAACGGTGTCTTGTAAGCTATCCTATACGCCCAGAGGACTTGATCCAAGATCTGAGACCAGTCATTCCTATCCGGGCGGACAAGCTTTTGCAATATAGTTTTCACCTCCCGATTCGACACCTCAGCCATACCATTAGTCTGTGGGTGGTAAGGACTCGCGACACGGTGTTCGATGCCGTAGTCCTTCAGGAGTTTCTTCACCTCCCGATTTACAAAGTGGCTACCCCCGTCTGATATCATCATTTTGGGGATCCCGAACCTAGAGATTATGTGCTCTCTGATGAATTTACAGACAGTCCTGCTTTCTGCGGCTCGGGTCGGAATAGCCTCCACCCACATGGATAGATGATCTACCGCAAGAATGATATATTCGAACCCGTGGCTAACAGGGAATGGGCCCATGAAATTTATGCCCCAGGCGTCAATGACATCACAAATGATGACAGGCTGCATAGGCATCTCATCCTTCGAACCAACGGTTCCTCCCATTCTCTGGCATACTGGACACGACTTCGTAAAGGTGATGGCATCGCGAAACAGGGTCAGCCAGTAAAAGCCACACTGAAGTACCTTCCATGCGGTCCTCTTCCCGGAGTGGTGTCCTCCTGCCTCTAAGCTGTGGCATAAAGAAAGGACACTCTGTTATTCCTCTTGAGGAATACACCGTCTCCAGACACAATCCGGTCCTTCAAAGAAAAGGATCGGATCCTCCCAATGGTAATGTCTAGCATCCGACTTCAGTCGGTCGATGTGGCTCTTGGGCCAATCTTCAGGAACCTTCTTGGAGACAAGATAGTTCACGATATTGGTGTACCATGGGAGTGAGTCGACAACAAAAATCAACTCGTCAGGGAAGGAGTCTCGAATAGGTGAATCCTCGGAAGTATTAAGATCTTCGAGATGAGAGAGATGATCGGCTACTACGTTCTTCTTTCCAGGTTTATCACGGATGTCCAAATCAAACTCCTGGATAAGTAAAATCCACCGAAGAAGACGCACCTTCGCGTCCTTCTTCTCCATCAAATATCGCAGTGTCGTGTGGTCAGTGAACACAATGACCTTGGATCCAATTAAGTGAGATCTGAACTTGTCCAAGGCAAACACTACCGCAAGCATTTCCTTTTCGGTAACTGTATAGTTACGCTGAGCGGTGTCAAGCACTTTGCTTGCGTAGTGAATTGCGAACGGGACGCCATCCCTTCTCTGTTCTAACACAGCCCCAACAGCAAAGTTTGAGGCGTCCGTCATGATCTCAAAAAGTAGAGACCAATCTGGGGCTTGTAGGATAGGTGCATCCATTATCATTCCTTGTAATAGCTTAAAGGCCTCAAGACATTTGTGATCAACAATAAACTCCATGTCTTTGCCTAGAAGCTCAGTTAGCGGTCGGGCAATCTTAGAAAAATCCTTAATGAATCTCCGATAAAATCTGACATGCCCGAGGAACGACCGCAATTGTTTGACATTGGTTGGTGGATGGAGTCGTCTGATCACATCCACCTTGGCAGGGTCAACCTCCATTCCTCTCTTGGAGATGACATGCCCCAACACAATGCCCTCAGTCACCATGAAGTGACTTTTCTCCCAGGAGAGCACCAGATTGACCTCACAACATCTTTTGAGGCCTCGATCCAGATTCCTAAGACAGGAATCGAAGGAATCGCCGTGGACCGAGAAGTCGTCCATGAAGACTTCCAGGAATTCGCCGACCATTTTGGCGAATACAACAATCATGCACCTTTGGAAAGTACCTGGAGCATTGCATAACCCAAAGGGCATGCGCCTGAAAGCATAGGTACCAAAGGGGCATGTGAACGTGGTTTTTTCCAGGTCCTCCGGAGCTATGGCTACTTGATTGTAGCCCGAGAACCCATCTAAGAAGTAGAAGAACTCTTTCCCCACTAATCTCTCTAGGATCTGATCAATGAACGGTAGGGGGAAATGATCCTTCTTTGTCGTGGCATTCAAGCGTCTGTAATCCACACAGACGCGCCACGACGTGGGCACTCACGTCACGATCTCCTCTTTGTCCTCATTGGTGGTCGTCTGAATTCCCGACTTTTTCGGGACGACATGGATTGGGGCCACCCATTTAGAGTCGGAGATGGAATAAATGAAACCCGTGTTGCACCATTTCTCTGTCTCCTTCTTCACGACCTCTCGTAAATTTTGATTCAAACGACGTTGGAATTCACGAGAGGGTTTGGCTTCGTTCTCCAAGTAGATATGGTGCAAACACAGAGCGGGATTTATCCTGTAGAGATCGGAAATGCTCCAGCCTATCGCCTTGCGGTTCTTCTCCAGGATCTCTAGCAAGCGAGATTCCTGCTCCTCGGTCAATCGCGAACTGATGATGACCGGAAATTTCCTGCCCTGACCCGCAAGGAAGGCGTATTTAAGTGTTGTGGGTAAAGGTTTGAGCTCAGGTATAGTGTGATCGTTTAGGAAATCTGGCTCAATCTGATCTGGTTCAGTGTTGGAAGTGGCTGGATCTTTCTCTGTTATTGCTGCCACCAAGTTATTCGGCTCTAGAGTCGGATCGTCAAAGGTTTCCATGCAATCGGCAAAAGCCTCGTCCGACTCGTCATCCTCATCTTCCGATTGTCCTAAAGAGGTAAGGACTGACAGGCCCAGTTGGGCCTCTAAGTCATCGAAGATGTAGGGCGATGCAATTTATGAGATGTACTCGTCTCTGAGGACCTCGCAAACTAACTCATGCATGGGATCATCTCCACATGGGATGGACTCATCGGTGTTGGCTGGGTTCTGTCTCCATGGCCCAACTATGTCTACATGCTCGCAGTCTGCTTCGATTGAAGAGTACTCGGTGATGGATTCGGAGTCCGATCTCTGCCATCTTGTCTGCTTCATCTCAAGTTCCTCATCTCCGCCTGGAGTTTGGAACTGGATCTTCCCGATCTTATAATCAAACAAGGCCTCTGTTGTTCTGAGGAAGGGCCTGCCTAAGATGATCTGGGAGTCTCTCCAATTACGAGGGGTTTTCATATCTAGGACAGTGAAGTCCACCATGTATTCCTGCCCCTTGACTTTGATCACAACATTCCTCAATTCTATTTGGGACCTTTTGGTTGATTTATCAGCAAATTGCAGGAGGGCTCTAGATTTCCTAAGAGGTCCGAGATTAAGCCGCTCATAAAGGGCTATAGGCATTAAGTTGATTGAGGAACCATTGTCCAGGAGAGTGCGTGCAAACGCGATGTCATCAACATGACTCACTACATAGTGTGCACTGATGAATCCACGATTCATCATCTTAATATCTTAATCTTAGCAAAATCCATGAGTAAAATCCCATATAAATGTCAATAAAATCAATAAACTAACAAAATGACTCTTGTAAATAAAACACACTAATTATTGTATATAAGATTGTACAAAATAAATTACACATAAAAAGCCGCAAAAATAAAGGAGTTTTATACCTGTAAATAGCTCAAAACTTCATGTATTTCTAATAATTTCATTTCAACTCCTTTTAGGCTAATTCTTTCTCTAACCTGTCCATAAAAATGTATATAAAAATACAAAAATACAAAACAAATTTTATCTCAAATAAATGCTCCTAGATCCCAAAGAGAAAAAGCCGTAAAGTCCAACTTCCAAGCTAAATTCCCGCTCCGTATGAACTCCAAATTCACCAAAATCACTTTTAAAGTTCAAGTTAGAAAATTATCTATCCAATGGAAGTGGTTTCATTAAAATCGGAGCTCATTTGCAAAAGTTGGGTTTTGGGACCTAGATGTACATTGTATACCATGTATATATTCATTCTTTAATTTTTATTTTATCTTTCTTAATTACTAAAAATACAAAAAAATCATACTTGTGTTGTGTTTTAATTGTACTATTTTATTCTATTTTTCCGTTGTAAATATCTCTTATTAAAAAGACAAAAAAAATTTACATATTAGAAAAGTAAAAAAATGTGTACATGGTGTTTTGTATTCACTTGTAAATTCACCATTATTTTTTTCCTTCTTTATTTTGTTGTAATTAAAGTAGCCTACTTTATTTCATTTTATTTATTTAATTATTTTACATTCTCTACAATAACCACCATTCAACTCTCTTCCACCACCAACTTCCCATTCAACTCCACCATTTCTTAAACCTCCCATTCAACTCCATTAATAATCCAACTTCCCATTCAACTCCACCCACATAATAACTTCTCATTCCATCATCTATATATACATTCCATCCTCCTCAATTTGCCCTTGATCCATCTTTATGTGAGGAGAGCCTAGTTCCCTAAGTTGAATCGGTGACAGCGACGCAACCGCGGTCGAGCAACGACGGCCCTCTCTCCGGTGTGATCCGTTGGTTTTTTTGGCCAACATCGCAGCCGCAACCGCGCGCTGCTCGAGCTCATTGCACGCCGGCGATTCGAGCGAAGACCGTGCTCACGAGAGCACTCCATAGGCGCCCGCGTTCATCGTAGGTAATTTTAAGTCATCTTCTCTTTATTTTTATCTTTGTATTTTTTTTTTGACCATCATATCACCACCTACCATCTATCATTTTATACATCTTCATCTTCATCACCATCATCTCACTATCATTTTCCCCCCTTCTCTTTGTGTACATATTTCCTATCTAAAGAAAATTAAAGAAAAAGATAAAAAGATTTAAAACAAAAAAAAAAGGGCTCTTTCATTACCACCACCATCACACCATTTATTTTCTTCCATTTGTTGATACATCTTCATCTTTATAACCATCATCATCATATATTTTTTTTCCCATATGTTTTTGTTCATATTCCCTGTCTAATCAAAACTAAAAAAAATAAAAATTTTAAAAACAAAAAAAATCTTTTGTTACAGTAAAAGAAAAAGCAAAAAAAATAAAAAAAATAAAAAAAACCGCAACACGCAGCAGCGGTGGGGGAGGTTCCCACCGCCGCCGCCCCCTCCAACTCTCCACCGCCGCCAGTCGGCGGCCTCGCAGCCGGCGCCGCCGCCCGCCCCGCAGCCCTCCGCCGCCCGCGCGGGGGTCGCTGGTAGCTCGCGGCGCCGCCGCCCCCAACCGCGCCACGGCCAGCCGCCAGCCGCAACTCCCTCCAGCGGCGCCGCCTAGGCCGCCCCTTCCACCTCACGCCGGCCCAGCGCCCCTCTGCCGTCCCCGTCCTCTCCGCCGTCGACCCCCGCGCGCGGCCGCGCGCGGCCGCCGACCTCCGCCACCACCGACGCCACTCCCCTTTTTGGGTTTCTCCTCCCGTCACAGCCAGGAAGAAGGTCTCTTTCCATTTTTTTTATTTTTTTTGTAAAAATTGCAATTGTTATTTCTCATGTTTAGGTAATTACAGAAACGTCCCTGTACATATTTGTCTTGTTCATTTTCAGTTATCATTTTGCACAAACACCCCTGTATTTGACTTTTAATTTGGACCTCTCTTTTACATCTTTTTATTCAATGAAAAGTGGCATTGTGTTAAGAAACTAATTCTCTACATTGTGGACAATTATTTATATTTTTGTGGTCCGTGGATAATTAAATTAAATTGGTCAACTGAAATTTTGTATATTTTACCCACTCAGTGCTCTTAAAATTATACCTCACATACGGTTGCTTCAAAAAATCCACAAAAATTAGGAATGATGCCTTGATATATGGTTAATTTACTATCCAAATTTCAACCAAAATGGAGATGTCTTGTGCCTGAAATAATTCGTAGAGTGAATTTAGTATTTGATTTTTAATTAATTTCACGTAAATTATTTTTAAGAAATTTCAACTCTTCTGGATTGCTAATCTAAATATCTACCTGAGATAATTTGCTTTTTGATTAATTTGATAACGTGGATTTAATAGAAATTAATTACTCACGATCACTCTGTTTTCACTAAAAAATTCATAAAAAATTCATATATTGTCAAAAAATTCCAAAAATATTACTGTAGCTTCCTTGCATCATGTTTTCATTCCAGTAATTTTTTCATGATTTTTGCTTACTGTTTGTGTGATAAATTGCGAAAAAACCCATAAAAAGTGTGCATTTTTCATTGTTGCTTTTTAAGTCCTAAAATTCCAAAAAAATGTGTTTTGTTTTCATCTCTGGATTAGTATTCTATGAAAAATATAATTTGGCTGAATTGAATTAATTTCTCATTAAAATTAATTTGGCTAAGTTGTATACTTTCTTAGTATATTAGTTCACTTGCATTGTGCATTTTGGCATCCTATTTGCATTAAAAAATCTAAAAAAAACGCATTGGAAATCTAAAATCTTAAATTTATAAATTAAACCCAAAGTTGTTCCTTTGCCTCCCTGTGTTCGACCCCGGACTTGCCCGGGATATAAATTAAGCCGAGACACTCTTCACGGAGATCTTCTCTCGGTTCTGACCGAATCGCTAAGTACACGTGCTACAACGTGACCGAATTAAACAACGTATTCAGCGACTCGTCAGATGGCGCCGTTGCCGGGGAGGCAAACGCTTTAGGGATTAGTTTAAAAATTTAGATTTAGGTTTTCATTTACTCGGGTAGTCTGACCCCCGAGCCACTTGTATTTATTTCATTTTTTTTGCTTGCAATTATTTCTCTTTATATTTTTGTATATATCTTGTTGTTTATCTCTCTAATATAAATTTCATTTTCCTTGCGAGGGCCCGGTGGACTTGGAGTGCATCGGAGGTCGACGGACGCGACGCGCGTCGACTGCTGAAGAGCACGAAAATCAATTTATTTTTGAGAGATTTTTTATAAATTTTTGTAATTATTGTGTTGTAATAACTTAGGTAATTCGCTCATTCCAGCGGCTCTTGTTTGAGAGCTCGCGTTTGTATCCGGACTGGACTTTGGACCCGCTCGTGGTCGTGTGGTTGATTGACGTAGAATAGGACGTGCACTCGCGACTCTTAGAGCATTTTTATTAGATTATCTTGATTGCTTGTGCTCGTAACTTTTAGGACCACACATCACATTTAACGAGACGCACTTAGACCGTTGGGCTATTAGTCAAATTAAACTTGTTCATCACTCGCTAATAGAACTGCTTGTCTAGGAACGGTTTCTCGTTTGCATTCATATTAGTATAAAATTTCAATTCTGCCTTGCATCCCGCATGTAGAGCGCGAGGATCACTGTAAGTCTTCTGAACTGGGCATGCATCATTGATTTCATTATTTGCATCGGTTTTTCTCGACTCCCTCCCCTTGGTTTTTGAAACTTAGGTTAAAAGGAAATCGGGACTGATCGTTAGGCGTGCTTTGTTTGGTGGACTAATCAAGTGATAACCAAACTTAAAACCGGGACTGCTAATCAGAGTTGACCAAAAAAAACTGATTAAAACTAACACTTATTTTGGGAGAGCAAAACCCTCATTGTATGCTTGGCTAATTGTGATTGTTGAGAGGTGAGGACGCATCCCTAGGATAGTGCCCAAAACCTACTTTTGAGCCTTGCGTAATTGGATTGATATCTTGATTTATCACCTAATTAAAACTGAAAAGATAAACGGTCGGACTTTTGCGACCATCACTGTGTTGAGTAGGTGAACTCAGGGTTTGCTCTTGTGTTTGTTTGTTTTGTGTGTTATTCGGTGCACTTGCACGCTTTCTTCCTCGATCGGCTTCATTCTCCCATTTTCCCTCCAAGATGTCAGAATATTGGTCATCATATCCACGTCATTCTTCTTCGACCATATTTCGATCATCTCCACCCTCTCATTCCTCTTCATACCCACACCCCAACCGCGAAGTCAGAACTCCGACTGACTTCCACACTTCTTTGTCCTTCTCACCTACCCCACATTCTTGCACCCCTGACCCACAACCACCTTGGATTGACTCACTATATTCTCGTCCGCTTGCTGGAATCAAGGAACAAATCAAAGAGCAAGCGACTGCTGAGATAAATGATTGGCATAATCAGTTGACCCCACATACCTCACTTTCACCTCGAGTTGGGACAGAACAACAATTGCCATACGCACATCCCGACTTAACCTTAGGGTACAACATGGTCAACCAGACAAACCGAATGGAGAGGCCTGCACCGTACGATCTTCCTGACTTGATTGACCTGAGTGATAGAGACCACATTGACCAACCTTTATATCACCCATTCGGAGAGCCGACATATACAGGGGATTGGATTCATGCGACTGATTTACAGACCCCCTGTCTACTAACTCCGCCTGAAGAGGCTTCGACCAACAACTGCCATACATATGGGCCATACTCAACCCAGTATTACACACCCGAGTCAAGGTGTGTTGAGTATAAGAGCCCGAGTTCTCAGCAGTACCCTCCAATTGCGTCGACTTCTCTCATGATCTGTCATGAGAACTTATTGGAGGATGACATTTGTAGACCGATCAAGAGTCCAGGTAGGAATGTGGATCATGGATCTTGCGGATTGAATTTCGAAAACCTGGAAGACACCGGATTGACCACACATCATGTACAGCTGGAGTCCCTTCTATCTCCCCCTTCTACTAACCACTTTTCCTCCAAACTTGAGTATGTACATTCTCCTAGTCCTCCTTCACCTACCAAAAAGACCAAAAAAATTGAAAACTCGAAAAATACCATAAAAATTGAAAAAGGAAAAGATCTAAAAAAATTGGATCCTGCGGTTAGGGAAGCATTGGATAGAAAGTTGATTTTTGAGCTTCCCTTAATAATGGCCATTGAGCACTTTCCCGACCTTAAAAGATTTGTGAGAAGTAAATTGATGCCTAAAAGGTCGGGCAATAAGAGAACAAGGACTGAGATACATATAGTGTCTATGGCCACATCTTTGATGATAGGGAGAAAAACCAAGAGCCGCAGAGTAAAGCGGTTGCCTAGGTTTGATTGTGAAATCAAAGATACCACATTCACCCATGCAAGAATCGATGATGACTTACCAATTAATATCCTCCCGACCTCCGTGTTTGCAAAGCTCAAACTCGGATCTGCCAAGAAGTCAAGAGAGATCATTCAGTTGGCGGATCGATCTGTTAAACGGTCGAGAGGAACCATTTCAGTCATCGTCACTTTCCAAGGTGCTCTACTGGAGATAGAATTCACGATCATTGACATTGAGCACCGAGGAGAGTTCACACAGTCTCCGATCATTCTTGGGAAGCCGTTCTTAGCCTTGGCTAAGGCAACTATAGATTGTGAGACTCGGGAGATCGATTTCTCTGCATTGGGAGCACTCCGACCTCACCCGATCTTTGAGGACACACGATATTCCAAGGTAACCCGTAAAGTTGCAGACAGTCGCGACCTTCGAGAGACAGTTGAGTCCCATCTCTCTACTACACCTGAGATACCGACTGTCCAGACAACCATTGGTTTAGACACTTCCTACAACCACACACCGCCTACTGCTTGCACCACCACCACGACAGCTTCTAGAGAGGACTCAAGAGCAGAAGCTATCAGTGAGTCGGACATGACCTTTGTGGATTGCCTTGATCATTTCGATGATCCGACACAAGAACACAACAATGTCAAGCCAACTGAGAACACTGTGCCTTATCAGAGACGTGTGCTGACCTTGCAGGAGTATTACAATGCATATGGTGACTCATCTGATGATGAACCTCTGATCAGAACCTCACACACACCACATCCAGGACATACATCAAAGGAGACAACTGGGACCAAATTGACCAATCTTCATAAATCAGTTGCTCCATCCTCTAGTCGGTCATCTAGTAAGAAGAAGACGAGTGTTGATTCCTTGAGGTGTTCCCCCGAACTCCTTAAGACATATCAATCTCCTCTTCCTCTTGATGCTTCAGGTTCTAGAAAACCGACTAAGAAGGTTACCTTAGATGTTTCAGAGAATGAACTTTCTGAGGAGTCCTCATCAGGTCCGGATGAGGTGATCTACATGAGTGAGCTTAGTTCGGCTGTTCTGAAGCCATACTTGAGCAAGCAGCCGTGTGTCGACCCCCGTTGGACGTTCCCCACACCTCAATATTATTCTTCGGAGGACGATTCTGACAGCGACACATGTGTATACTACCCACCCCATCGCTCCCGCAAGAAGGTTCGTCACAAACCTTCTTGATCCTTGTATATTCTCCCTCCTCCTTGTACATATTTTCCTTCCTTTATTCACCTCCCTCCCTCATGATTCGCATCACTCGCCCCAGTTCCGTATCGTTTTCATTTTGTGGCTATACTTAGGATGACTAGATCCTAAGTATAGGGGGGTGAGTGACCCGATTTGCTCCTTCTCTTCTTTTTATTTTCTTTTTGTATATTCTTTCCCATTCTCATCGGTCTTCCAATCTTGTGTTCTTTCCAATACTTAGGCTGATCAAAGCCTAAGTATAGGGGGACCGATGCCCGCCATGTGTATTTACTCATCATTTCTCCTCTTGACATCGTCCGCCCCATTTGTGCTCTTCTTCTACACTTAGGCTGTCCAGAGCCTAAGTATAGGGGGGCGGATCGACTTCTATACTTTTTATTATTTTAGCTTTCCTACGCTTAGTACGAGCTATGTCTTTTTGTCACCTAGTGCCATGAGGACATAGCACAAGCTAAGTATAGGGGGGCGTGTATATATTACATATATACTTTACCCATACCTCGTACTTTCACGTATTTTTTATATATATTATATAATAATTATGGGATGGGTTAAAAAAACAAAAAAAAACACAAAAAAAAAACCCTTTTTGAAAAAAAAACTTTTCTTTAAAAAAAACAAAACAAAAAAAAACTTTTTCTAAAACTTAAAAAAAACTTTTTCTAAAAACTTAAAAAAAAACAACAAAAAACATTCATAAAAAAACTTAAAAAAACAAAAACAAAAACTAAAACTAAAAAAAAACTAACTAATAAGTTGGTTTAATCCCTGACACAATTCACTTTCACACAAGATTAGTGACGTTCAGGAACACTTGGTTTATGAGGTCTTGAGATTTTGAGTTAACCAGCCTTAGTCATTAGGGTCCTTGACTTAATTATTCACATTTCCCTAGTTTAAAAGATGTGTGTGCTATATTGCATGCTTAGTCTCTACCTTAAGAATATGATCTGCACCTCACATACACGACTGCAGTTATGATGAGATGAGTTGAAATTTCACTTGAGGAACTGGGATGAGGGATTTGAGTTTGGATTTGATTTAATGATGCTCGAGGATGGGATAAAATCAATGAAGGCTTCATGAAACCTGAGTGTCAGCATCTTTAGCCAGTATGAGAACATGGTTCTTGTACTATCTCTTGATATTTACCTATGTGCCAGGGTGTGATAAATAAAAAAAAATGTTGATCAGTGTGCGCCAACTCTTGGTAAAAGCAGTGGAGCTAGCCAAAAATACTACCAAGCAATGAAATGTCAAAGAAAAGCTCTCATTCCACAAAGTCAATTATCAAAAGAGCTTCCACCAAAGGCGAGCGCTCCCAACCATTTCAAAGTGTCCACTTGGACCACCGCTATTAGGACCAGGAGTCGGGCTTGCACCAAAAAAGGGCTCTGCATCGTAAATGCTACAAGTCTGGGTGTAGAAGGTACGATAGGTACTCAAAAAAGGCACACCCCGGTGTACTCCCAGGAAAACAAGTGCAGACGGCTCCAACTTCTCTTGACGGACGCACTGATCAACACCAAAAAAATGCGTTGCGTAATAAGGCACTCGAGAGGATCCTTGTTCCAATGAGAGGGAGAGAAGAAATGACACAATCCTATGCCCTCCATCAACTGGCCTTCCATCTACACTTTCAAGTCTGACAACTAAAGAGACGGTGGATTGGATGCAAGAAATGGTTTATTCCCTAGTGTTGAGGATCGGGTCCTTAGGAGAGTTTCTTGGACTGGAACCTTGGGTGACGTTGTGACTCTACTCTTGTAACTGCAGTCAACACTAAAAGTCATATCCCTTATATATATGTATACAAAGAGAGTCTGATGATTAGGGAAATTGGGTACCTTTTGACTAGAGCTTGGTTCAGCTTAGAATTTTAGGATCTCTAAAACCGAGAGTTCTTGAACGGATCAAGTCTTGTATTCACATGCACAGTCAGGGGTTAACCCAACTTATTCATTCTTTATTTGCTCGAGGACTAGCAAAGTTTAAGTATAGGGGGGTGATGAATCCACGATTCATCATCTTAATATCTTAATCTTAGCAAAATCCATGAGTAAAATCCCATATAAATGTCAATAAAATCAATAAACTAACAAAATGACTCTTGTAAATAAAACACACTAATTATTGTATATAAGATTGTACAAAATAAATTACACATAAAAAGCCGCAAAAATAAAGGAGTTTTATACCTGTAAATAGCTCAAAACTTCATGTATTTTTAATAATTTCATTTCAACTCCTTTTAGGCTAATTCTTTCTCTAACCTGTCCATAAAAATGTATATAAAAATACAAAAATACAAAACAAATTTTATCTCAAATAAATGCTCCTAGATCCCAAAGAGAAAAAGCCGTAAAGTCCAACTTCCAAGCTAAATTCCCGCTCCGTATGAACTCCAAATTCACCAAAATCACTTTTAAAGTTCAAGTTAGAAAATTATCTATCCAACGGAAGTGGTTTCATTAAAATCGGAGCTCATTTGCAAAAGTTGGGTTTTGGGACCTAGATGTACATTGTATACCATGTATATATTCATTCTTTCTTTAATTTTTATTTTATCTTTCTTAATTACTAAAAATACAAAAAAATCATACTTGTGTTGTGTTTTAATTGTACTATTTTATTCTATTTTTCCGTTGTAAATATCTCTTATTAAAAAGACAAAAAAAAATTACATATTAGAAAAGTAAAAAAATGTGTACATGGTGTTTTGTATTCACTTGTAAATTCACCATTATTTTTTTCCTTCTTTATTTTGTTGTAATTAAAGTAGCCTACTTTATTTCATTTTATTTATTTAATTATTTTACATTCTCTACAATAACCACCATTCAACTCTCTTCCACCACCAACTTCCCATTCAACTCCACCATTTCTTAAACCTCCCATTCAACTCCATTAATAATCCAACTTCCCATTCAACTCCACCCACATAATAACTTCTCATTCCATCATCTATATATACATTCCATCCTCCTCAATTTGCCCTTGATCCATCTTTATGTGAGGAGAGCCTAGTTCCCTAAGTTGAATCGGTGACAGCGACGCAACCGCGGTCGAGCAACGACGGCCCTCTCTCCGGTGTGATCCGTTGGTTTTTTTGGCCAACATCGCAGCCGCAACCGCGCGCTGCTCGAGCTCATCGCACGCCGGCGATTCGAGCGAAGACCGTGCTCACGAGAGCACTCCATAGGCGCCCGCGTTCATCGTAGGTAATTTTAAGTCATCTTCTCTTTATTTTTATCTTTGTATTTTTTTTGACCATCATATCACCACCTACCATCTATCATTTTATACATCTTCATCTTCATCACCATCATCTCACTATCATTTCCCCCCTTCTCTTTGTGTACATATTTCCTATCTAAAGAAAATTAAAGAAAAAAGATAAAAAGATTTAAAACAAAAAAAAAGGGCTCTCTCATTACCACCACCATCACACCATTTATTTTCTTCCATTTGTTGATACATCTTCATCTTTATAACCATCATCATCATATATTTTTTTTCCCATATGTTTTTGTTCATATTCCCTGTCTAATCAAAACTAAAAAAATAAAAATTTTAAAAACAAAAAAAATCTTTTGTTACAGTAAAAAAAAAGCAAAAAAAATAAAAAAATAAAAAAACTGCAACACGCAGCAGCGGTGGGGGAGGTTCCCACCGCCGCCGCCCCCTCCAACTCTCCACCGCCGCCAGCCGGCGGCCTCGCAGCCGGCGCCGCCGCCCGCCCCGCAGCCCTCCGCCGCCCGCGCGGGGGTCGCTGGTAGCTCGCGGCGCCGCCGCCCCCAACCGCGCCACGGCCAGCCGCCAGCCGCAACTCCCTCCAGCGGCGCCGCCTAGGCCGCCCCTTCCACCTCTGCCGGCCCAGCGCCCCTCTGCCGTCCCCGTCCTCTCCGCCGTCGACCCCCGCGCGTGGCCGCGCGCGGCCGCCGACCTCCGCCACCACCGACGCCACTCCCCTTTTTGGGTTTCTCCTCCCGTCACAGCCAGGAAGAAGGTCTCTTTCCATTTTTTTTATTTTTTTTTGTAAAAATTGCAATTGTTATTTCTCATGTTTAGATAATTACAGAAACGTCCCTGTACATATTTGTCTTGTTCATTTTCAGTTATCATTTTGCACAAACACCCCTGTATTTGACTTTTAATTTGGACCTCTCTTTTACATCTTTTTATTCAATGAAAAGTGGCATTGTGTTAAGAAACTAATTCTCTACATTGTGGACAATTATTTATATTTTTGTGGTCCGTGGATAATTAAATTAAATTGGTCAACTGAAATTTTGTATATTTTACCCACTTAGTTCTCTTAAAATTATACCTCACATACGGTTGCTTCAAAAAATCCACAAAACTTAGGAATGATGCCTTGATATATGGTTAATTTACTATCCAAATTTCAACCAAAATGGAGATGTCTTGTGCCTGAAATAATTCGTAGAGTGAATTTAGTATTTGATTTTTAATTAATTCCAGTAAATTATTTTTAAGAAATTTCAACTCTTCTGGATTGCTAATCTAAATATCTACCTGAGATAATTTGCTTTTTGATTAATTTGATAACGTGGATTTAATAGAAATTAATTACTCACGATGACTCTGTTTTTACTAAAAAATTCATAAAAAATTCATATCTTGTCAAAAAATTCCAAAAATATTACTGTAGCTTCCTTGCATCATGTTTTCATTCCAGTAATTTTTTCATGATTTTTGCTTACTGTTTGTGTGATAAATTGCGAAAAAACCCATAAAAAGTGTGCATTTTTCATTGTTGCTTTTTAAGTCCTAAAATTCCAAAAAAATGTGTTTTGTTTTCATCTCTGGATTAGTATTCTATGAAAAATATAATTTGGCTGAATTGAATTAATTTCTCATTAAAATTAATTTGGCTAAGTTGTATACTTTCTTAGTATATTAGTTCACTTGCATTGTGCATTTTGGCATCCTATTTGCATTAAAAAATCTAAAAAAAACGCATTGGAAATCTAAAATCTTAAATTTATAAATTAAACCCAAAGTTGTTCCTTTGCCTCCCTGTGTTCGACCCCGGACTTGCACGGGATATAAATTAAGCCGAGACACTCTTCACGGAGATCTTCTCTCGGTTCTGACCGAATCGCTAAGTACACGTGCTACAACGTGACCGAATTAAACAACGTATTCAGCGACTCGTCATGCACCCATGTCTCTTCGTTTCCTGGGAAACGAGTTCTTTATTGCACAATTCGTGGCTACTGATAGAACGTGTTTCTCAACACGACTTTTGGTCTTCCTGCTAACCCTAGTAGGTGTGCATCTCACTTTAAGGTATTTTTGAAATGCAGGGGTCATTTCCACGTACTTGTCAAAGGGGATTGTGACCTTGATGTGTTTGTTGCAGAACTCTGCCATCTCAGGGTCATCATTTTGGATTTTTTTAGTTTTCTTCTTTCCACCCTTGAGAGCTCTGGGGAAAGGGATTATTGACTCCAACTCATATTCTGAAACTGAAAGGTTTTCATTGAAATCTAGAACTGAGTTCTGTACATGACTCTGACTCTTGAACAGACTAGGACTCTGACTCTGACTGAAAGAAAAATGCTGAGGCGAAACCGGTGATGCATCTTCCGCGACTTCTTGACGGTCCTCCTCAGATGGAGGTGCGGGCTCTTCATCGGTTCCGTCGGACTCCATGCTGATGCGGGGTTGCTGCTTCGAGGACTCAGATGTCCTCTTCTTCTGCCGGTGGTGATGGCGGTGCTGCTCCTCTTCTTCCTCCAAGTCCTCCTCAGGTAGAGACTTGGTGGCTCCTTCCTTCGGTGCCCGTGCCCGATCAGGTATGGTCACGATCCTTCCACTCCTGAGGGACATATGATTCACATTATCGTACGAAAGGATCTCATGTTCAGATAAATAATTATTTGAATAATATACTTGATCACGAGGTCAGTTCTGGCCATGGATTATGTTGTTCGGGTTGGCCTGAACCTGTGCGGGAATTGGGGTCTTTGGCGCCATCTGTTGATCCTGGGTACGAGAGACACGATTCAGATCAGTTCTCATATCCATATAGTTGTTCTGCATTTGTTGGACCCTATCAGACATGGTCTGGATCGCCAAGGTGAGGGACTCCAATTCGGTGGGCTAGGCTGACTGATTTGCGGACGAGGTTCTGTATTGGCCCTGCTGGCCATGCCGATACTGCTGCTGCTGGTGGGACGGTGATGGGCCCTGCTGATATGTGTGCTGTTGCTGGTGCTGCTGAGGCTGGTACCCTTGTTCGGACCTGGACTGAAATCGCGGTGCGGGGACGGAGTTGGTTCCCGGGTAAGCTGGGGTAGGCCGGTGAGGCTGACCATTCCCCATCCCCGACTGTCTGCTGACGGGGTCACGGTTGTACCACAGCCCGTTGATCTCGAACACCTGCGGAGGCTCCTCATATCCGGTCTCCACTTGTGGGGGTGCATGCTGGTCCTGCTGGGTGTAAGTCTGATCCTCCACCCAGCGACTCTGGGGCCCCGGTGCCTGTTCCTATACAAGATGGACTCGATGTACAGGTGCAGGTGGTGCAGAAGGGGCAGGTAGCTTTATCTTAGCTACCTTCTCAGTAAGTTCCTCCACTTGCTTCGGTAGACGTGAGAGAGGCTCAAGGTCAGTGACCCTCTTGTGGATCTATTCGACCATGGTTAACTTATCAGCAATCATCTCCATGCTGGGGATGAGGTCCTCGGTCAGATCCGCTATAGTCCTTCGGGTTGTCTCGTTGGATAGGATTGAGGGAGACAACTGATAGGCCCTGGTGGCCTACGACCTGCCAGTTTCCGCCATCTGCTCTAGGATCTTCCATACGACGTGCTCGTTCTTGTTCAGATAGCTTCCTCCACATGCGGCGCTGACTAACCCCTGCATCTCCGGGGTTAAACCACAGAACAAGGTCTGGACTAAGATCGCCTTAGAAATGCCGTGGCAGGGGCATTTCTGCACTAAGTCATTGAACCTATCCCAGGCATCATGGAAGGGTTCACTGGGTCCTTGGGAGAAACTGGCGATCTTCGTTCTCATTTGGTTAGTCCTACTGAGAGGGTAGAACTTCTTCAGAAATAGGTCCTTAAACTGCATCCAGGTTGTACATATCACCCCTAGGTTTTTCAGCCAATGTGTTACCTTATCTCCTAAGGCAAATGGGGTGGCCTTCAGTCTAATGTAATCTTGGCCAACATTAGGATGGCTAAGATTGTTGCAAACCAGCTCGAAGTCTCGGAGGAAGGTATACGGTTCTTCATGGGCATTTCCGTTGAACTTCGGTAGAAGGCTAAGGAAGTGGGGCTTCAGCTCAAATGCTTCGGCGGGAACCGCTGGTGCCAACCAATTTTGTATCTCATTTTCCGCTGGGTTGTAGGCATCAACCATTGGTCGGTCGATTCCTCCTGCTACAATGATTTGTCCCATTCTACCCGTGAGATCTGCATTTCTTTGTTCAGCTTCAGCAAGGCGATTAAGAATTTATCATAATTGATCCTCATCCGGTGGTGGCTGCTTAAGCGGCATCTTGTCCTCTATTCCTGGGCATGAAATAAGGTCGGTGTTAGAGGACAAATCAAGGAAGGGATTCTTACCGAGGCGATGGTCTTCCTCGGTAAGCTCAGAGGAGAGGAAAGGGTTGGTTTGAGAGTAACCACCCTGGGTGTGAGGGAACCAGGACTCAAGAGGGTCATGAGTCCTGGGTGGTCCAAGGTGCGCTTGGGCCGATGAAGAGGAGTTTCGTGGGGGGCTCAAAGAAAGATTGGTGAATAAAGAGTCGATATCCCCCCAGTCACTCATCTGGATTTGGCGAGAAGAAGATAGGATTTAACTCCTACCTGAAGCAAACAAATCAATCCAAGACCCTGGGTTCACACTCAACACAGTGAAGGACTCGAAATCAAGTCCAATTAATCTTGTAAATTTTAAGTGCGATTTCCAAGCAAGATAGCAAGGATTGCACGGCCTATAGGGAAGTCGGCTTAGAGCCGGATGCGTCTTCCCTGTTTAACCTGTCGCCTAAGATACCGTCGGTCCTTCCTTTCTTCGCTCCTATCCCAAGTCGATGGATTCAAAGACCACACCCCTATCTACCTGCGAGCAGGCGGAGGCTGACAAGGCCGGAACTTCACCCCGGGGGGTTACTGGCAATTTATTGCAAAGTACCGCAATTTCGCCCCTATCTACCCGAGACAGGCGGAGGCTACTTGGTACTAGTCAGTGAACCTTAAAAATTTGACTTGTGATATTTGCTAGGATCGTCCAGAACGTGATATGAAAGGCGGGGATTTGGGCTCTGCCTTAAGGTGTTCACACACACTCAAGTACCCTCACTCAGCCTGAAAACAAGGCTGGGGATTAATCTCCCGCAAACAATTTTCCAATTTTATTATTTTTTTTGGTCAATAGTGTTTAGCAATCCCGGTTTTAAGTTTAGTTCTCATTGATTTAGTCCAACCACACAGCACATATATCGTCCAGTCCCGATTTCCGTTTAATTAAATGTGAAAAACAGAGGGGAAAATCGAGAAAAGTCGATGCAAGAAAAATCAATGATGTGTATGCTGAGTTCAGGAGACTTACAGTGATCCCTTCGCTTTTTATGCAGGATGCAAAACAGAATTGAAAGCTTTTTACACTATATGCAAATACGAGTGAAAAATCCGCTCCTAGACAAGCAGTTCTATTAGAGAGTGAAGAACATGTTGATTTGGCTAAGTCCTGCAGTCTAAATGCGTCTTTGAAGTGATTTGTGTGGTCCTAAAAATTACGAGCACAAGCAATTCCTAGATTGGCTTGAGGAGCCGCTAGTGCAAGCCTAAATTACCATTCACCCACACAGCACACGGGGACACAGTTTCACTATATTTACACGCGCGAGAAGCCAAACAGGAACCGCTGGAAATGATGCGAAAAAAGAAAGAACTAAAAGAAAAGTACAAATCCTCTCTATTCACTGAATAAATTACAATGTCGAATCTTCGAAGCGTCTTCGACTCCTCGTGTTCCTCGCACAGAAAAAAATTGAGGTCAGAGAGTGACACAGAAAAAATGCAAAGAATTAAAAGAGAGAAAATATTCACAAGAAAACCGGGGGTCAGACTACCCGGGGATAAAAAATCAAACACTCAAAAATCACTACAAATTAACCTAAGCCGTTGATAACTCGGATTTTGCGAGGGTCAAAATAGTCCACACAAGGCGGGACTACAGTGTCGCTGAGCGACCGCTCACGAAACCCGAATTAATCAACAATTAACCCACGACAAATATATCAAGCAATGAAAGTAAATGTGCGGAGTTAAAATTTATTATAACTCTACAACAAGATGTGTATAGTGCAAGTATGTGTAGAGGTCGAACACAGGGAGCAAACAGGTAGAACGGGGCACAAGTGCACAAAATGCGTGAATGTGATCAAGTTGTCTACTATGCTATTTTTTGTGGGTTTTTAATTTTATATATTTTTTAATTTTAATTTTATAATTTTGTATTTTGATTTTTAATTTACTGATTTTATATTTTCTTTTTATATTTTATATTTTTTTATTTCCTTTTTCAATAATGGAATGTAAAAACAATGTAATAAAAGGGAGAAAGAGATATTTATAAAAATAGATAAAAATGTTCAAAAATTAGCAAGTAAAGTCTTTTTGGTCTTTTTATACTTTTTTACTGTTTTTGTGATTTTTGGGTAATTTTTAGAATGTTTTTGGTATTTTTAATTAGCAAAATAAAGAAAACAGTGAATAAAATGCAAGGCTGAAACTAAAATGGGAATGAAAAATAGCAAACAGTATCAAAAGTTCTCCAAATTAATTTTCAATTAAAGATAATAAAATAAGGAAAATTTGGACACCAATATTATATTTTTAGGGTTTTTGAAGAATTTTTAATATTTTTATAAAGGTTTTTAGGGTTTTGCAATTTTTAGAAGGTTGGTTTTGTATTTTTTACTGATTTTTGGTCTGGAGCTAAATGATACTAAAATACACAAAATATCTTTTTTTGGGAATTTTCTGGGTAGTTTTTTTAATTTTTAGGTATTTTATGACGCAAACAGTGCTAAAAATAGATGTTCTTGATTTTTTATAAATATTAAAATGCAATAAAAATGAAAAATAAAAATATTGCGTGAATCTACAATGCAACAGGAGCTTAAATCTATTTTTTGAGATTTTTTCGAATTTTCTAGATGCATGAAATAAATTAGAGATAATAAAAGGAAATTACATGCTTGCAGGGGTATTTATGTAATATAATGAGAGTCTGAGGGCCTGTATGTAAAATTTTCAGAATCTTAGAACTAATTAAAAATGTTCACGGACTGAATACAAAAATAAAATACTCGAGGGGCTTCTCCTGCAAAAAGGCCAAGTCACATGCGTAAAGCACGTGACTGGCAGGGACGAATCCGCAATATACAAAACCTAGGAGGGTGGAGATGCAAAAATCACCAAAGTTTTAAAGGGATACAGACAGTTTAAATGCTAATAAAATATTACAAAATAGTGCGGGTGCGGCGAGAATACAGGTTAAACTGACAAGAAAATATCAAAAAACTAGAGCACCAAATTAGATTAATAGGATATGGAGCAAAAACACCTCGAGCGGCGGTGCACCGCGAGATATGCACCTCACGGCCAAGATGGCCGGAGATAGGTGGAACGGCCGCCTCGGCCCTCGCCTAAGCCTCCTTCGTCAGCTGGAGGAGGCCTGTCACACCTCCAGTCCTGAACGCGACGCCAAGGCGGTCCAAACTAGGGTCAAAGGGGTTCAAACTGGAAATGGGAGGTTTGGGTGGTTTTTGAAAGAAGGCTCTGGAGCGAACTTCGAGGGTGTGTCACGGGCGAGCCACGAAGATATGGGGAGATCTGGGAGGCTGGCGAGGATCACTGTTGTACCATGTACAACTTTCATGAAGGGAGCAACCCTCCTCGAGCAACGCACAAGCGGCGAAAAAATCGAGAAATGAGGGTCACGGGCACTCTGACACACAGCAGGGAGGAGGCAGAAGAGTTGACCAGCAGGTCAACTGTCCTAGCCACCTGGTTGGTCCACGTGGACCAACCAGGAAAATCCCTGGAAATAATGCTTATAAAATCTATTAAAAATAGAAAATGATTTTATTGGTTTTTAATTATAACATGAAAAATGTTTATTTTTTTATAAAGTATTTTATAGTGATTTTTATTTATTTTTATGAAGTATATTTTTACAAGTTGCTTTTATACCCTTATATAGGTACATTATTCTATGTATTGTCTTCTTTTATTTTTATTTTTGATTAATATTTTATAGAATTATAAAAGAATTTTATATACACAAATATATTTTTATTTTATTTTTATGAGATGTTTTGTATATTAAATAAAATATAAAGGTATAATGTATAGGTATGGATATAGGTAGTGTACCTATGTATTCTATATATGTTCATTTTTATTTTTATTTTTCTTTGCATTTCTATTCTGATTTTAATGCACATAATTATTATAAGTAATATTTACAACATTATAAAAATATAAAATTATAAAAATAATAAATAAATAATAAATTGAATATTCTAATATGTACAAGTATACAATGAGGGTCCAAAACTCAACTTTCAAACCGTCGCTCCGCCAAATGCGAAACCACCGCCATTAAATAGCTTATTTTCTTCTATATACAATTAAAGGTGAGTATGCTGCATTTGGAGTTTTCATTTGTGAGATACGGGTCTGGGAAGTTGGGATTCTGGAATTTTATTCAGACCATAACTTTTTATCTGTGTATTATTTTTGAGTGAAATCAATTTTGTATTTTTCTTTATAAAATTATCTACAACTTTCATGTACAAAGTTTCTTTATTTGATGTATAAAAAGTGGAACCAAAAATAGGTCCCAAAATGAATAAAGAATGAATATAATGTATAGGTATTAGACCCTTATCTCCCCCTACTTTATTCCTTGTCGACCTATTCATCAAGATGCCTAGGTCTTGGGGTTTTGGGTCATAAAATATTTGCAATATTTTATTCTTTTTCTTTTCTTTTCTTTATTCTATAATTTTGGCACTAAAAACCGTATTTTATACAGTATTTACACACATATGCATAGATGCTAAAATGCATGAATTAAGCCTATTTACACGCATTTACTAGGGGTTTTCAGGCCAAAATGATAGAATAAAGATGATGAAACGTGGATTCATCAGCCGTGCATCCCCGGCAACGGCGCCATTTGATATCGCCTCCTGCTACCCTAGTCAATTCAGGCAGATTAATGTCCAAATTATTACTAATGTTCGTTGCAGTCGGATAACGAGAGGGAATATCAAAAACCACTTTTAATTTAATCAAGTTAATTTCGAGTGGCAAATTTTTTTTACTTGGTGAAGTCCAAGGTCGAACTCAGGGAGACATCTGTCTCCTTAGGTGAATTTTTAGCAAAGTTCCAGTGTGTGATTTTCGGGGAATATTTTTTTTGGTCTTTTTCAATTTTCTATGCAGGACACATGCAATATCAAGACAATTTTGGAGTTAAATCAGAAATATGTTCAAATGAAGTCCAAAAATAATGAAAATTGGCCAGATGATGAAATATGGTGAAAATAGACTACCCTAATTTTTGAAATTTTTCGACACTAAATGGATTAATTATGAATTAAAAATGAATACAGGGTGATTTAGACTAATTTAATTTTAATAAATATCAAATCACAAAATTTTAGGGAATAAAAATTATCCTAGATAGATCTAATGATGAGAAGTCCACGAAAATTATCAGACCTTAATTTTAGTGTGAAATGAACCTATTAAAAATAAACTAAGGAAATCAAAAATTAATTTATTTAGGCCCCGAAATGTGTGCAAATGAGATGAAATTTTTATGCAATGTTAAGTTAATTATCCTAGAGATAATGTGATTTTTTGGGAATTTTTGGAGTTAACAGAAAAAATTCTATTAATTAAAAGGTGAAATTGGGCAAAATATCATAGAAATGTACCAATTAATCAATGAAAAATTCTACTGATATCACAAAAATGTGCCAAGTGTCACATATAATAAAGGACAAGTTACACTACAACATGCAATTTTTGGAATTTAAAAATAATGAAGTATGGACACATAAATATGCGTGCAAAGACAGGGGTGTAATTGCAATACAGAAAATAAAAATTACATAAAAATAAATATGCTGACAGGGACCTTTATGCAATTACCTAGAACGCAGGGGGGTGGAATGCAAATTCACCACTGGCGCACGTGCTCCTCACGTGGGGGCGCTTCACAGGGACTGATTTGTAATATCAGAAACTTCCTGGGGCCTCAGTGTAATTTGCCCAGGGCACACGTGCTCCTCACGTGGGGTACCCTAGGCTCGGATGACTTCGGTGGCTCGGGACGAGGCTCGGGTGCCCTGGAGGTTCGGCTGGAGGCTCGGAGTAGCATCGGGTGGTACGAGCCTAGAGGTCGGGGAAGAGGCTCGGACCAGTCGATGTGGCACGATGGGGACCGTTGGATCTAGATTGATCCAACGGTTGCTGCTGATGAAGACGTGGCATGATCAATCCCGTTGGATCACTGATGATCCAACAGTGGCGGAGTGAGGCGACGTGGCTAGCTGAGCACCGCTGGATCTAGATGGATCCAACGGCCCGAGGCTGCTCTGGCTGATGGTGACGTGGCTAAGCTACAACCGTCAGATCGAAAAGGATCCAACGGCCTTGGGATGCTCCGGTTGACTGCGACATGGCTGGCTTCGGACCGTTCAACCCAGATGATCGAACGGTGGCTATACTTCATCTTCAACGGTCCTCCGCCACCTGCGGAGGAGAAGGCGGGGCTCCGGCGATGGTGGCTTTGCTTTGCCCTAGCCTCCAGGCGTCGGTGAAGGTCGCGGGAGACTCTGAAGTAGCTCGGAAGATGCGGGGTGAAGTGGCGAAGCGTCCGATGGTCCCAGGAGTGAAGGAGGCACGCCGGAGCTCGATGGCGATGAAGCTCGAAGGAAGCTCCGATGAGCTTCCGGCCAGTGAAGGAAGGAGCATCTGCAAGGGGTTAGGGGTATAGCCGAAGCACGTGGGCTGTGCGTGGAGATGTGGGAAGCGAACGACAAGGCCTATGGCGGTGCGAGCGTGGTCCGGCGATGGTGCTCCTCCCAGGTGGCGGAGCTGGAGTCGATGGAAGATGGGTGACGGTGTTTGAAGCTGCGGAAGGGTGCACGAAGATCGGAGCTCTGTCGCGGAGCTCGGTGAGGTGAAGGTGTAGCGAGAAGATCATGGTGGAAGGCAAATAAATTAAGAGAAATAAAAGGAAAAATTAAGAAGAAGATCAAAGGAGGATGGAGGGGGTTACCTGGGGATTGGAGCTCAGATTTGAGCTCCAGGTCATCGCTCGATGGGTCGGTAGGGCCCTGAGCTCAAGCAGCTCACGGAGGGAGGCTGCAACACGGCGGGGTTCGTCGTAGATCTCGCTGGAGAAGAAACTTGTCTTCGCTTGAAGACATGCCCGATTGTTGTCACCAATCGATTGATATGAGCTCGAGGAACCTCTCTGGAGTGGCGGATAGGCATGACGGTGGCTGGTGATCGAGTATTTATAGGATGAAGTCGATGGGTTGAGTCGCGGGAAGGTGGAGTTCGAGGTCATCGTGGAGCGACTCTGGTGGAAGTCGTGGGGAGTGAGGTAACTGGCGAGGATGAGGGGAGAGTGGTGAAGGTCGTGGTGGTGTTGGCAATCGGCGAGGGTGGTTGTAGTAGGGATGAAAATAGAAAGGGCGATCCCCTCGCGCAAGGCTGAGAACGTGGGAAAGAGGGCGACGGAAGGTAGAAGACAAGGTCCTGACCGTTGGATCAAGATCCAACGGCGGGGAAGAGAGCGCTCAGGGTCGACTTGGATTTGATCAGGGGCGTATTGATCAAGGGACGTGATGGCGCCACATGGCACGTCGAAGGCGAGGTGCGAGTGGATGGATCAGATCAGAGATGGGCTTCGATCTGGCAGTTGAGATCCTCGAAGTTGTGAACGGTGGAGATCAATGCTCTTAGGAGCTGATCGGATGGAGGACAATGTGATGCGTGGCGCGAGGAGAGTGAGGCGGGAACGGGTGGTGCAGATGAGAAGGGGGAAATGATCAGACGGTGGAAGTAAAAGGCGCACATGGAGAACAGCTGGCCGTTGGATCAAGAAGAGATCCAACGGCTGGAGGCAGGGGCAGATAAGACAAAAGGGAGCGGGCCGCGTGGCGCAATCAGAGGGCGCCACATGGCCAACTGTGAGTGGTTGAGAGAAGATATAAGATTAGAGAGAGAAGGAGGCCGAATTTGGAAAACTCAAAACATGAAAGTTGTAGATCTCGATGAGATCTACAAGTTTCATGTTGACCAAAGACGGAGATGAGGTCAAATATGATACAAAAATACAGGGATACAAATATACGCCTATGTAGTATACAAAGAGGTCCAAAAACCCAACTTCTTCATACGAGCTCCAAATTGGATGAAATTAGTCTCATTTTAAAGATCTTCTAATATGTATTATTCTGAAAGTGAGTAGACCTATTTTGGAGGTTGTATGAGGGAGATATGGGCATTTTATAGTCCAAGGGTTTTAGGGCTTTATTGGGTGCTTTTACAAAGGAGATCTTGGCCTTCTTCCTTATATTATTAACTAAGGTGTACATATTATAAGGGAGATGTTATTTTTATAGGTGGATATTTTACAAGTGATATTGGCTTCTTATTTAATGCAAAATGTGAATGCTAAAATGCATATTTTATGAATGCATGTATGAATGCTAATTGTGCAAGAAAGAGGGAAATATGCATCTATTTACTCGGGAACAAGCTTCTATTTTCAACTTTTAGAGTGATGAATCATAAATTCATCACTCATCAGCTTGATACCTCTGTAATTTGAACAATTTTGAATGTCTCCTTTATTCTTATAAAGAGGCATCAAGATACTTCTCCTCCAATCTTCAAGCATTTTCTTGATTCGCCAAATAACATTGAATAGATTCATAAGCCAAGACAAACCGCGCTCACCTAAAACTCTCTATACATATACAGGGATGTCATCTGGTCCTATACCTTTCCCAAGTCTCATAACCTTTAAAGCCTCCTCTACTTCCTTTCTTTGTATTCGTCTATAGCTTATACGATTCAAGTAACGTTCACTACTAGCTAGATCACCCAAAGTGGTCTCTCTATTTCCTTCCCCAGTGAAAAGTTTAAGGGAGTACTACTCCCATCTAGTCTTTATATCCTTCCGAGTAACAAGTACGTGACCTTCCTCGTCCTTAATGCATCTCACTTGATAAAGGTCTTTGGTCTTTCTTTCTCTTGTTTTGGCCAACCTGAATATATCCTTCAGGCCCTCCGTAGAGTCGAGATTTTTATACACAACTTCATAAGCTTTTGACTTAGCTTCGCTTACAGCCTTCTTTGCTTCCTTCTTCGTTATTTTGTAGTTTATGACAGTTTCCTTTGTTCTATCCTTAGACATAGCTTTAAAGCATGCTGTTTTAATTTTTAGATTCTCTTGCACCCCTTCACTCCACCACCAAGCCTCCTTTTGACCTGGAGCTCCTCCCTTTGACTCGCCTAGCATCTCTTTGGCTACCTTTCGGATAGAAGATGCTACTGCCTCCCATATCTCGTTTGCACTTCCACTACAATCCCAAGATAAGTCTTCTAGAACCTTCTCCCTGATATCATTATTATTGCATATAAATATATTTTTTATTTTAAAAATCAAAAATTAAAATTTTGCAAAATTAAAAAGAAAATATAAAAATTAAAATTTAATATAAAAATTTAAAAAAATCACATGAAAATAACAAAAAGGATATAAAAATACAAAATAATTATTAAATAATTAGTAATAACTATTAATAATTATATTATCCATCGTTTATTCTTAGTGGTTCGACACTCTATTGCTTATCATTATACACATTCTAGTAGATTTATAATAAATTTTATCTCACATTTACATTTATTGCATATATATCTTCGAGGGTTAACTGTTGATTGATCAAATTGGTTTGGGTGACGCACGCTGTGAGAGCGACCGATACAGCGATTGCCGGATCTGACTTGTTGGATACTACAGGCCCTCCAAGACCGGACCTTGGTACCTTGGCTCAATTGACCACATCAATGATATATTCATCATAGGAGAGAATATTTCATCAAAGTCTACATCCTTCTTCTTGTCAAATCTTTGGATTTAATGAGATTTCATCGTGATTTCACTCTTAAAACATACTTGTTTTTAAAATATATTTTCCATTGAGCAACTTCACAAGCTCAAACGTATGGTTATCATATAAAGATTACATGTCACCTTTTTATAGCCTTAATAAACTTTTTTTCCTACACATCTTGTATAGACCTCATAGTATCTAGCTTTCCATTGTTTGTTACATGTGCATAGTATCTTATAGCGGGACACCTCTCCATTCTAGATATGTATGGTGGATTTCTTCTGATTCTAGTAGGAGAATCTACCATTTCAGGATCTTCTTCCTCAAGATCAGGAGCCCCCTCTTGAATATCATTTGGAATGATTTTTGATGGTGATGTAAAGTAATAGGCTCTGCATCATCAAATGCCTTCTAAATATTTAAATGTTTTGATCCTCAATAAATACTACATCCCAACTTCTTACAAACTTCTTCTCTACCAAGTCATATAACATGTAACCAAACTAAACAATTGCATTATTTGGTCTTTGATTTCAACCTGGATCTCTCATATGTTGTAATATACACAAAACACCTACAACCAAATACATGCAAGTGTTCAAAGGAAATATATCTTTCATACAAAACTATATTGTGGATATTTCCATTCAAAGTAGTGTGCGGAGACTGGGTGATCACATAATCAATAGTGTTCAAGGCTTCACCACAAAAAGAACTGGGTAACTTTAACTCGAACATTAGGCATATGAATTTCTCCATGAGAATCATGTTCATCCTCTCAGTAATGCCATTCAATGAGGAGTCTTCAATGCAGTGTTTTGAAGTTTAATCCTATGAGACATGAAATATATGTAAACGGTCTCACATACTCCACCATTGGTTTTGTGTGCGCACTTCAACTTATTTCTTATCTACATCTCTTGAAGTGCATCAAAATCCTTGAACACGTCAAGGAATCGATCTATCATTTTTGGGGTATATACTCTTAGTAAAGATAAGAAAAAAAGTACATTACCAAGATAAATGATCTTTATATGAACACATAAATATGTGTGAACCAACTCTAGTACTTGTGCCTTCTTAGAGTGTGTGTTACTTTTAAATGTAACTCATATGCTTTCTGATCAAGAAATGAGTGCATTGTTGTATTCTTTCTATCTTCATATTTGAAAGAAAATTCATCTTGATTAAGGTGGCTAGGTCGTTATTATACATATGGTTGAGCCTCCTATACCCTAACCCGATTGAGTTGTCATCATGGGTTATATTCGTTGCAATCTTGTAAATTAATTAATGCATGCAGAACATAGAGGTTATTGCTTCACTTATTCTCTTTAGCCACAAGCAAAGTTCATTTGTTAAGATTAGTTGTCTACCATCAAATATGTTGCAATGACCTTCATCATGAAGCTATCCCATAGATAAGTTCAGATGCATATCACGAGTGTGCATTACATCTTTTAGCTTAAAAAAATTATGATAGCATTCTGCAAAATGGCATAAACGCTACCAATAACACTAGACAAGAATTTGGTATTCATTTTAAGAATATCAAAACCACCATAATCATAAGATGTAAAAAAAACTCCATGTTGGAGTTCATATGTAGCACCAAACCTCTGTCAACTACCTGACAAATGTCATCTCTAGCTGCAGTCACATATCCATCTCGAACATAGTAATAAAATATGTTTAACAATGACGTTAGCAACATTGTCATCCTTGTTGTTCTTTTCATCCTTCTCTTCTCTTTTCTATCTTTCAAGATGGAACTAATATCTCTCGATGTGTTATTTCTTCTCCTGATACTGAGACTAATTCTTTGTATTATATTTGTACTTGCTTGTGCTATCATTTATAAATTTAATTATCCTCATGTTTTCCTGTGATCAAAACCTCAAACTATGATGAAGATCCTTGAGATTTTCCCCTTATCTCTTAGTTGAGAACACTAGTCTTGACTATCTCAAAAGAAACAACTCCATTAGGTGCACAGCTAATGAGGAAAATTTAGACTATCTCCCAATTGTCTCGAAGAGTAGCAAGTAGTAGCATACCTTAAATTTCATCTTCAAATTTTGTTTTCATGTTGGAAAGCGTAATCATAATATATCCTATTAGATCATTTGAAACATAAGTACCGTCCTTAAATTTCAACGCCATCAACCTCTTGAGTAGAAACAACATGTTGTACTCTATCTACGAAGCGTATAGGCTCTCCAACTTGGACCAAAGTGTTTGCGCATGATTCTCAATTTCAATGTCACTGTATGCATTCCATATGTAAATTACTAATAAATTCCGCAAATATATTCATGCCGAAACTCCCATTGCTCATAGCTCTTGGATTCGGGTTTCTAGGAGGCGAAAAATGGAAGAGTGTCAATCTCACAAATAGTAAATCCTTCTTGTTTTCTTGTTTTTCCATAACTTGTAGTTGGTCTCATTTATGCTAATCATCATGCTAGTGATATAGTTCATCTTATCAATCATGTAGGTACCAATATCAGTTATTGGGAACATATTATCCCATATAAGATGGAATGACAAAAAAATATACAAAATTTGATAAACGATCAAGTATGCTATGTCAAAACCCAAAAAAAACTATAACCACAGATAAAATTCAACCAAAGAAAAACTCAACTATAGATGCACTGAGAAGTTTAAACATGGAAAATCTTCAATGCAGGGTAAAAAACCACGATATTTATTGCTAATAAGGTAATTAGTGATATAAGGAAATTAACAGACCCTTGTCTTACACATTGGCTAACAATTATACTCTTTTGAAAGCAAATGATATGGAAACGAACGTATGCTAATGGGTTTTACAAAGATACTATTTGATGATAGATCTACATTGTCTCGTCAATTGTGAAGAGACCATTTAATGATGGGTCTACATTATCTCGTCAATAAATAGGTATCATAAAAACGATGATTTTCCAAAAGTGCCAAGACAAACAAAAAAAATGAAGCATAGCCCTAGAAAGCTCTGATTAGAAAGCTCTAAAAATATGAATCATGGGGTCAATAAATAGGCATCATAAGAGTGAGAGGATGCTTATGGCTGGGTAGGGTCATGAAGACGTGCCTCAATTTAATTTCGTGTGAATGATTAGAGGAGAAATTATCAATGCAAGTTGCAAAAAGGACAACTGGAATTGAAGGTGATATAGATATTGGTCGAACAAGTAGCAAAAGGGGATGGGGATAAGGGTATCGGTAGTATGTACGTATACGGATCTCAGGAAACAAGTTGCATGTCCGTTAGGACATAATCTTCCACGTAGTGGTCAGTGGATATATTACGGGTTAAACGAGGTTGCCTTCACGGGCAGCCAACATGGTTGTCTCCGTCTTATTTTCAGGTATTTTTTATTTTTTTGAAAAATATCGTCATGTATATTCATCTATATATCATTTTTATATGTCATTCAAATTTCGTCAGAAACAATGACTCTTATGACCTCCATCTAGAACAGGTCGATTAAAGCAATGTTTAGACCATTAAAATTACTTGTTCTAGATGAAGGACATAGGAGTCTTTATTTCTGACATAATTTGAATAACATATAGGAGTGATATATAGATGAATACACAAGATGTGTTTTGAAATAAAAAATAAAAAAATATGGAAAATGAGGCGGGAGAAGCCATGTTGGTTGCCACGGGGGCAACCACATTTTTCCATATATTATACTTATCTTTAATATATGTTGTTGATGCTTGCTCCCTTTTCTTGGTACAATAATATATCATGTAGCCCGAAATGATTATTGTTTCTTTTAAAAATAAGTACACAAATATCCATACATGCCTAACTTCAATGATCATAGGTGTTCACTCGGCGGGTACCCAACCCGTTGGTTCGTTGACCCACCCCACCTCGTTATCATTAGGTCACTCACTGGTCGATCCGATCGTTCAAATGGGTACCCATATCTAATATGTACATGGTTACTGTAGAATTTCTCTTCCAAGAAAAATATGGTTGCATAAATTGCACTGATCATCCATCAATTTACATCTGTAGGATAAAATGCCGTTTAGTTGTGATATATGTATTATTCGACAATTTTAATATATGTCAGAAGATGCGATGGAGATACACGTGAAAATCAAAAATAAAAACATGCATGAATTAGAATGTGTAGCTTTGCAAATTAAGAGGAGCACAATACATAATATGTCATAAAAAAAGTCCACTCATTCCAAATGTTTAAATCATTGTATTTTACACATTATTATGCACATTCAAGAATGTCACTTATGACTTGTCCATAAACAAACATATAAGATTTACCAATTTATGAAAATATTTCTATCTTAGAGACATTAATATATTACATTGAACATGAAAATTTAACAAAGAATAATATTGTTGATCTACATACAAATATACACATTAATTAAAGAGTTGCAATTATAAAAGAGTTAGAATATATGTTCATCGGATGCGACGTGGGTATGCGGATGTGGACCTGCCGGACGAGGATGACGACAACCACTAGTCGATGGGAGGAGTGGCAGGCAGAGGGAGCGACCTTAGAGGAGCATGAGTAGGAGGGGGAACTGGTGAGGTGTAGGGAGGCGGCGACTGGAGAGGAGGAGCCGGGTGGCAGGCTGGAGAGGAGAAGGTGGGCAGAGGAGGAGAGGCGGGGGCTGGTAAGGTGGAAAGGGGAGGCGACTGGAGAGGAGGAGGAGGGATAGCTCTTGGAGAGAAAGAGGAGGGGGCGGGGGAGGGGGCAATGACTGGATAGGAGGAGGAGGATGGGGAATGGGGAGAGGTGGAGGGGAGGACGCAGTGATTGGAGAGGGATGAGGAGGAGCGACGATTGTACGTTGGAGGAGGAGATGAGCGAGGGAGGGGGAGGCGCACGTAGTAAGAGGGAAACTGAAATTTAGATTCTGGAGATAGGGCAACTTATTCGCGGTGATCATACTGACCGTCACTATTGTTTTTGCATCAAAGTGCTATTTATGATGATTGGCTATCCACTGCAACTATTGTACACTTGAAATTAAACCACATTGATTGACGTTAGCATCGGCTAAAAGACAACCGTCAAGAATAATATGCTCCACATAAAGGTGGCTGACGACGTCTAGTCATCGGAGGCGGAGCTCCTTATCGAAGCTCCATCTAATTTATGACCATTGAAGGCTGATGAATCCTTGATTCTCACTCTTTATTCTTTTATTTTAGCTATTTATCTTGATAAATCATCATGTACATAGGTGTAAATACAATTAGTTAGCATTCAGCATGCATGTGTTAACATTGTATATTTAGCATGCATTTGTACAAAAATAAAAGAATAAAGGAAAAGAAAAAGGAAGGAGGTATTTAGAATAAATACAGAGTGACCCTAAGAATCAAGCATTGGCCTGATCGCCAAATAAAATAAGTAGAGAGAGATAGGGCTTACTCTATGTGTATATATTACCTAGATATGTAAATAATTATTTTGGATAAAATAAAAATAAAATATTTTTATTACCTCCTTGTATATATTTCTAAAAATAAAATAAAATAAAAATTAGAAAAATTAAATAAAAATAAAAATAAAAACCTTTCTCACTTGTACAAAATGCATGTGTATATGTCTCTCTCCCTGTTTATTCTATACTTGTAAATAGACCATAAAAATAAAATAAAAATTATTTTACACCCCTAAAACATGTGGAAAATAAATAAAATATAAATCTAGAATATTTCTGTAAAAATAATAAAATAAGAATAATTGTACAAACTACATAGGTATATTATACTTGTATATAATACTATATATTGTATATAGACTAATTTATTTTTCATAAAAATAATTAAAAATCACAAAAAATAGTTTGAAAAATAATAAACATTTTTCATGTTATTTATTTTTTAATTTAAATTCTTTTATTATTTTTAAATCAATTTTCTTTATTTTTCTAGCAGTTTTGTCGTGTAGCGTCTTTTGTCCTTATTCTCCGCCCCTTCTGATTGGGCCACCCAGGATTGTTGACTTCGGTCAACTAGTCCCCTTGGGTGCTCTCTTTCATCGACTTCAATTTACCAATTTTCTCACAATTATCCAGGACCGACCCGAGCTCCATTTCGCCTAATCTTTCGCCCCGATTAGAGGTGTCGGATCCCTAAACCTCGCCCGATGATCCCTTGATCGATCCGCACCTAGGATCGCAGGCGCCATTCCCATCTTCTCGGATCCCCACGCCTATATAACATGCATGACCCCCTCCCTTTTCCACCACATTTTGGCTGCGTCACTTCATCTGTTGCACCTGTCTAACTTCCCCAGAGTGACAGCAAGAGAGAGAGAGGGTACGAGGGGAACGTGTCGTGCGTGCAAACCCTAGGTCCGGCGAGGTGCGAACCTCTGCTCCGTTGCACAGAGCCTAGCCTCTGGCTGCACCGACCATCGAGGCCAGGACCACTATAGACTGTTGTCTGCGACCCCAGGCGTGTCCGTTCATCTTCAGATATCCTCTCTACCTTCCATTTCCCATCGATTTGATCTCTTCCCTGCGAAACAAAGCATCTCTGATCACCGTACCCACCCTGTCGTTCTGTCGCACTCCGACCTTCTTACGCCCCGCTCCAACTTCCTTTCGCTTCTACGATCACTCCTCAACACTTAACGTCTATCTAGCGCTCGGTTTAGAGCCCCGATACGTGTCAACTCTCTCACTCGCCGGAGACCTACCCATCCATAGATCCCCCCTTTGGTTTTCAAATATTTCAGTGTTCTAACCCCTGCCGGAGGATTCCCTTCTGAGCATATGTGTACCTCGCAGGGTTAGACGCTGCCAGACCTCATCTGGAGGTCTCGAGGAGTTGGGAGAGCCCCCGGACGACCATGCATTCCCTGGACCTCCCTCCTGGTCCAAAGCCCATCAGAGCCCTCCTGCAGCTGCGAAACGAGCATCCCGATCGACTCCACACCTCCGCGGCTCGAGAGACCATCGGAGGAACGCACCATCAACGTAAGAAGCTCGCCCGAGGCGAGTTCTTCCAGACTGTCCCTCCGTTGTCTGATCAAGCCCCCCCCCCCCTCCAGTTCTAATCTCCACCGTTCATCATCGGGGAGGGGCTTTGGTCGTTGGATCCATCTGAAGATTGTGTTGCAGCCGTCCATCGCCAAAGCGTTGCCCGTCGATCTTGACCGTCCATCCATTAAGTGGAGTGCCCTCAGTCGTTGGATTGAGCTTTAGTAAAGGGTGATTTATACTTAGGCCCTTCTCTTTTTTGCATTTACTTTCTGGTCCTGTAAATATTTGTCGTAGTTAGTTTTATTTTGGAATTTTGCAATTAAACCCTCGTGTTTTTAGTATTTACATTTTAGTCCAGTTTGTGTGAACTCACGTGTAGTGTCACGTGCTCTTCTGGTACATTTGCATTATATTCCATGTACTTCTTGGATGTTATGTTTGGAGTGGGAATTGTTTAGCATTTGCATTTATGCCCCTCTGAGCTTGTATCACATGTAGTACGCGTGTTTGTCTGGATAATTTGCAGATCAGGTCCCTTTGCTTTCAACTATGTTATTATTTGGCATGTAACTTTTGCATAATTGCAGTTAAATCCTTGTTTGTTGTGTGCTTTGTTTTTAATCAAATAATTACTAAATCAACTCCAAAAATAGCATAAAAATTAAAGGCCTCTATCATCTGCAGATGTTAGAATACCATAGCTGAAGTATAGCCATGTGTGTGCGCGCGCTAAGTGGGTGGAATGGAGGTTTGGTATAGTTGAAGAAGGTGAGGACCTGGTGAGTTCCTCACCATTGCTAGAAAAGGAGAATAGAGGTGGAGGGGATGTTAGAACAGGAAGCTGATAAATCTCCATTTCATCACCTTTATTCTTTCATTGTAGCCTTTAATCAATAATTTATACAAAATAACATTCATTATTTATACTGCATTTATTGTATAAATTATTGTATTTGAAGTCAAAATAAATAATAAAGGAAGAAAAGAAAAAAGAAATAAATTGCTGAAGGTATTTTATGACCCTAAACCCTAATACCAAGTCAAGATTGATTTGGTCGATCAGGAATAAAGTAGGGAGAGATAAGGGCCAAAAACAACTAGAAAAACCTTCATTTTTACTCTTCAATAATCTATCTTTGACACCTATTTTATTATTTATTATTTATACATTAAATCAAGAAACTTTATACATGAAAATTGTAGATAAAAATACATAGAAAAATACAAAATTTACCTATGTCTATGTGGGTGTAGATGCACACATACATGAAGCTTCAAATGAGGTGGTGTCTTCCTTGATTTTTGTAACCATGGGTAGTTTAGTAAAATAGGTAAAGAAGTTAGTTATAAAGTACATATGGTAAACTAGAATACTGCATAATGTTAAAAAATCATACATATCTAAGTAATTCATATAATATAACAATAATTTTTAATTTTATATTTATATGTGTATGATATTAATACTTACTTATCGAATCAAAGGTTAAAGAACATGTAAAGTATATCGGAAATGCTCAAAATGAGATCGGTTTTCCTTAACTCAAGAAAGATACCAACTCATTTGAAAGGTTGTACGTGTAGGGTAGTGTGTGTGTGTGTGCGCGCGCGCGCGCCTGCGCGCATGCGTCTGTGTGTGCGCGCGCGCGTGCGTGTGTGCGTGTGTGTGTGTGTGTGTGTGTGTGTGTGCGTGCGTGTGTGCATGCGTGTGTGTGTGTGTGCGTGCGTGCGTGCGTGTGTGTGAGAGAGAGAAAATAGGGCTGCCCCCGCCCTTATTTTCCCATATTTTTTATTTTTTTGAAAAATATCACCATATATATTCATCTATATATCCCTCCAATAGGTCATTTGAATGTCGTCAAAACAGAGATTCACATGCCCTTCATATAGAACATCTAATTTTAACGGTCTAACCATTGATGTAATCGACATGTTCTAGATGGAGAGCATACGAGTCTTTGTTTCTGACGAATTTCGAATGACATATAGGAGGAATATATAGATGAATATACATGGTGATATTTTTTAAATAGAAAATAAAAAAACGCTGAAAATAGGACCGGGGAAGCCATGTTGGGGCAACCCCATTTAACCCATGTGTGTGTGGGGGGAGGGGGGGGGGGAGGGAGTATGCTCCCTAGGTGTAGCTAACTTACATGCTCACACCCATTTTCTCCTGTATTTTTTTTTCTGTATTGAAACCTATTGAAATTTTGATTGTAATATGTCACCATGGTGTCATTAAAAATTCGACTTAATTCGAGACTTCTATCCCCTCTATCAAGAATGTTAAATTTTAATGGTCTCAGAATTGCTGAAATTGACCCCCTTTGGAGGGCGTAGGATTCTCTGTTTCTGAGGAAATTGGAATGACATGTTAAAGGGATATAGTTATGAACATACATATTTTTATTTTACAAAAAAATAGGAGGAAAATGGGAGTGGGAGTAGCTAATTGGCTACACCCAAGGTGTAGCCTCATTTAACTCTATGTGTGTGTGTGTGTGGCTAGGGAAGCTATGATGAGCATCCCGAGCGACTAAGGTAAATTGTATCAATGGTCGTTGCGACCTCAACCACCCGGATCAGGCTCAATCAAGAAAATTAAGACCACCAAAATAGAAATCAAGCAATCAATCAAATAGAGTGGTCTCACTAATTTATTTTACCTGGTATAGCTACCAGGGTCGAACACAAGGAGCATGTGATGTTAACGCTACGAAGTAGTCAGAAATCCAAGGAAAATAAAGAAGTGGTGGTTTTTATATTTTTCAAATTTTTTTATAATTTTTAAAATAAGAAAAAGGATAAAAGAAACCAAAAATCCACACTTAAACAATTATTTGAAGACTCAAAAATACTCAAACAATTCAAACAAAGATATTTTGTGTTTTTAAAATATTCTAATATATTTATGGATTTTAAAGAGTTTTTTATTTTTAATTAATTTTCTAAAAATGAAATAAAATCAAAAACAACAAATAGTGTCCAGCTGGGATATAAAGGCAAGTTAAAATTCCTTAAAATGCCTATAAAATCCCAACAGTATTTTTATGAGAAACTATAAAACAAAACCTAACTACATCAACTAAAAACACTTTTTTTAGATTTTTTATGAATTTTTACTGATTTTTCTAAGATTTTTACTTTTTTAATTTTTTATGGTTTTATAAATGGAAATAAGGCGAAAATATGACAGTAATAAAATCACTCAAAACAAACAAACAGTGAATTTTTTAGAATTTTTTAATATTTTTAGTATTTTTATGGATTTTCTAAAACAAACAAGGATAAGTTTTGGGGTTTTTGAATTTTGAAAAATAATAAATGAAAACAAAATAGGACTAAAATTTCACTAAAATTCCTACATCACGGCGGAGCTATGTGTCAAAATTTCATGAATTTTGGACAATATTTGCTATTTATTAAATCAAAAATGAAACACTCAGCATACAGGGACCAAAATGCAAATAAATTAAGTTTCTGGACCAACTAATAACAAGAATAGAAAGTTTAGTGCCAGATCTGCAATTTTCACATCAAATTCCGCACATGCTGGAAAACATCATTCGCATGGGTATATTTGTAAATAATAAAAATAAACATTCAATTCATAATAGATAATAAGTCCAGGATACTCAATGCAAATAACCCAGAATCCCACGTGACGAAGCACATGGGTCCACACAAATAGGATTGAAAAGCAAATAAGGAAAACTATAAGGGCAAGAGTGCAAAATATCCTACTATATACTTTTATTTTACAGACTAAAAGATAAACTGAAATAAACGCAGGGGAGACTAAGCAAATTACCCATGCAACACATGAGCTGCGCGTGGGGTGGACAGGTGGCGGCTGTTGAGAGGATGCGAACGTGCAGCTCTGGCGCTGCCAGATGTCAGATCCAACGGTCGTCAGATGTCTGAGACGTGGGCGGTATGGGGGCCGTTAAATCTGACATCTAACAGCTTGACAGTTGTTGGAGATGGACGGCTGCGATGGCATCTGAGCGAGGGGCGTAATCCGATGGCAGAGGAAGGCTCTGGTAGAACTCCGCCAGGGAAAGTTTCACCAGAGCATCAGCGAGGATCTGGAGCTCTAATGAATGATCGGATGGCGGCGAACGAATCGTGGGGCCCCTCCTCGTCGGGTGAACGGGTCAGATGGGCTTGTTGATGGTCAGATATCCGTGGCGATGGCTGGGACCTGGGCGAGCTCCGGCGAGGATGGTCTAAGGCGATCTGGGTTGTTCCACGCGTGCAAAGTCCTGCAGGATAAAGCTTGGACTCGGAGCAAGGCTCCGGTCGGGGTTATTGGACCAAAAACAAAGGGAAGCGGCGGTGACTGAGAAGGGGGTCTCCGACGAAGCGATAGGGGAGACCTAGGGCCTAATCTTGGCTATCCGAGCCAAGATTAGGATGATCAGATTGCGAGGGAAGATGGAGGATGATCTGGGTCGTTGATCGAAGCGGGTGGATGGATGCGATGAGGCTCCGACCAGTTGGTTGGAGCTGGCGGAGCGGCAGCGGAGTGTAGATGAAAGCTTGAATCAGATAAGGGAGCTAAGGACTACATAATGAGTACCTAAGGGTCCTAGTAGAATCCTGAGCTCCATGGGGTGTGATCGGTGTGGTCATTGACTCAACTTCGTTGCGGCTGGCGGAGGAGGCTCGTCGCGACGGCGTTCCTGCCACGAGAGGCGAGCGTCAGTTGCACAGCTCCTTTCCGACGACCGAAGGCGGCCTCCGTTTGTTGTCACCAAGGCGGAGCGTTCTAGGGTCTCAAAAGGGTGTGCGGCACGAGCTAAGCTGCTGGGAGGTGATGGAATGACTTTATAGCAAGTCCCAGGCATCAGGATGAAACGAGTCGGGGCACGCGAACCAAGGATGATCTACGACTCCCTAGGGATCCGCGAGGATCATAGATCCACTGAGGAGAAGCGGGCTGAAAATTGAAGCAAGAGGGTGCAGAATCCGGTCGGGAAAACCCGGATCCGCACAAGGGGAGGTCCGGGGGGTAGTTGATCGGGGTCAACATTCCTCCTGGACCAATCAGAAAATAGCAAGTCAAAAATGCTTGTAAAATCAATTAAAAATAGAAAATGATTTTAAATCAAAAAGTGTACAAAATAAAAAATATTTGTTATTTTCTAAACTATTTTTCTATGATTTTTATTTATTTTTATGAAAACTAATTTATGGTATATAGAGTATATTATATACAGGTATAAAATTTCTATGTATTTTGTACACTTATTTTTATTTTCTTATTTTTGCACAAATATCTCAATTTTATATTTTATTTATTTACAAGATAATTTTTTAAGTATAAAATTATTTTTATTTTATTATTATTATTTATTTAAAGTGTAAAATAAATAGGTAGTGATACATATTTACATGTATTATGAACAAGGTGAGAGAGAATTTTATTTTATTTTACTAATTTTTGTTTTATTTTTAAAAATATATACATGGGGATAAAATACCTTTTATTTTTATTTTTGTAAAATAAATTATATACATAAAGGGTGTATATGTACAAGGTTCAGGTAACTCAATATTTATTCTAAATATTTCCTTCTTTTTCTTTTATTCTTTATTCTTTTATTTTTGCATAAATACATTCTAATTACTAAATATTAACAAATGCATGCTTATTGCTAATTTATTGTATTTACAACTATATACATGATGCTTTGCCAAGATAATTAGCTAAAATAAAAGAATAAAGAGTGATGAATGAGTATTCATCAAGCTACACCCGACCATTTTCATTGGTTTTTTGTATTTTTGAAATGAAACCTAGAGGGATTTAAATCATCATATATCACCATGGTCTCATGCGAAAATTCAACTAAATTCGAAACTTCTATCACCTCCATCAAGACTATCACATTTTAATGGTCTCAGAATTGCTGAAATTTACCCTATCTAGATGGGCATGTTAGGAATGTTTGTTTTGCATGAAACTTAAAACACATATTCCACTTAATAAACTAAGTAAATTCCCATAGGTTTCTTTCAAAAAAACTAATAAGAAAAATGACCGAGTGTAGCTAGTTGGCTACACCCCCTGTGTAGCTTCCCTTTTCCCATACACATACAAGGTTGATCATGTGAGAGCCAAAAACTGTGAGAGCATGAGAGCAGTGATTGTAGACTATTAGATTATATCTTCTCTCTCCTAATTGATTAGAGGATGAGAGAGATGAATAGAATCTAGTTATCCAGATTCACCGCACTCATTCTCTCACAACTTTTGGCTCTCACAGGATCAGCCCTCTATAGATATATATATATATATACATACATATATATATATATATATGGTTGATCATGTGAGAGACAAACACTGTGAGAGTATGAGAGCAATGATTCTGGACCACTAATTTCTGTCATCTCTCTTCTGGTTGTAGGAGAGAGATGAACATGATCTAATGGTCCAGATTCATTGCTATCACAATTTTTGGCTCTCACATGATCAACATTATATATATATATGTGAAAAAATGGAGCTGCACCCGCCCCATTTTCGGGTGTTTTTTATTATTTATTTCAAAAATATGATCATATATATTCATCTATATATCCCTCATATATGTCATTCGAATTTCGTCAGAAACAGAAACTCATATGCCCTCTATCTAGAACGGGTAATTTTAATAGTCTAAACATTATTGTAATCGATCTGTTCTAGATGGAGGGCATATGAGTCTCTGTTTCTGACGAAATTCAAATGACATACAGGAGGGATATAAAGATGAATATACATGATGATATTTTTGAAAAAAAATTTAAAAAAACCCTGAAAATGAGGTCGGGGCAGCCACCGTTGGGGACAGCCCCATTTAACCTCTGTGTGTGTGTGTGTGTGCACGCGTGTCAGTGTGTGTGTGTGTGTGTGTGTGCGTGCGTGCGTGCGTGCGTGCGTGCATGCGTGCGTGCGTGCGTGTGCGTGTGCGTGTGCGTGTGCGTGTGCGTGTGCGTGTACGTGTCTGTGCGTGCGCGCGCGCGCGCGCGTGCATGCGTGCGTGCGTGTGTGTGTGTGTGTGTGCGCGTGTGTGTGTGTGTCTGTTGGATAAATGGGACTGCCCCTAGGGTGAGCTAACTTACCTCTCTCGCCCCATTTTCCCGATTGTTTTTTTTTTTTTGAAAAATGCTTTCATGGAAATTCATCATTATATCCCTATAACTAATGTCATTTTTTTATTATACCAAAGTAGATATAGGTTTTTCCTATTTTTGTGTTTTATATTTTTATTTTTATTTTATTTTTTATTTTTATTTTAAAATTTGTATTTATTGTAGATTTTAATAGTGTAAAGAGTATTTTATTATAAAAGTACATATAAGTAATAGAAGGTATTCTTTTTGTATTTTTTTAAAATTTTATGTCCTCGAAATTTAGAAATGAATATACTTTTATGTTTTATATTTTTTTTATTTTGGTGATTTTTGGAATATTTTTACTATTTTTATATTGATTTTATATTGAATCTTAATTGTAAAATAGTGAATTATTATGGAACAAAGTTATTATTGATTGATCACCCATAAATCGAAGGATTTTATAATATATGAGAGACGGACTCATTGAAAAAGATGCATAATTAATGAAAATGTAATTTGACTAGGCTGAGAATTTGTGCTAATATGTCGTGGATCCTAACCATCTATTTTTCTTGAACCTAGTGGAACAAGTGTTTCTTTAGAAAGAACGGGCCATGCCCGCCATCTATCATATCATGCCAACATGTGGGTCTCCCTGGGAGCACAATATCATATCATCATACTCCTATCTCGAAATGAAATTTTATTTGGGTATTTGGATCTGTTTGTCTCTAGGATCTGATTGTATTTGGAGTACTATATCACCTCTCTAGGGCTAGGGTTCCATGTATCCTATGTATTTCCCCCTTTTTCCACATATAATAACAACGATGTCATCATCGAGGACATAGCATAGTTACAAGTGAACTTTGTAAATCCGTGTGCACGTAGTTTGCTTGCTTGTTCGCATTTTTACTTCTATTCTTCCATTACTCACAAAAAATTATTGCATAGTATTAGATAAAACGGGTAGAGTGGTTTATTTGTACATGCAATAGATGGATGTTGATACCTCATGCCCATAAAATATTGGTTTTGACCTCTAGTGATCACTTATTATCACATCTCACAATAAAGCCATAGAATCAGTTGTTAACGCATCGTACAATAGGGATTGGGATTCATTCACCGATGGAAGGCATTCCACGTGCATGACGAATCCGGCATTAATTAAATAGGATTTTGTCTTCGCTTCGAATCTAACTTGATACAATCATCCCACGTTAATATATTTCTTAAAGTCAAGGATGCAAAAGGTCATACATGTATATATCAAAGTAGAGCAGATTTTTGTTGAAGGAAAATGGGGTCCATATATCCCAGAGAAATTTCCAGATGTGCCAAAGGGCAATTTCCATGTTAAATTAATATGCTACAATATCTCTACATTTTTTCTAACTACTTTTAGTTTATTGACTCCCAAAATCTAGCAAAATTGCATTGAGATTCATTGTTATATCTTTTGATATTAAACTTATAATAGTGATTATTATTTATTGTAAGATTATATTTGATTTATGAAATTTTCTAACAAATGACATATTGTTCTCATATTTTTAATGGTGAATCATAGTTATTTGTTAAATTTCATAAAGAGATATTTACGTCATTGCGAAATTAACTATGTTTATACAAAATTTTGACAAAAATGAATAGATAACCGTCAATATATATACTAACTACGTCAGCCAGAGATATAAGATTAGTTTTGAATTTCAAATCTAAGATAAATTTGCAATAAAAAATATCTGTTATTATACTAAATATTCAAATTATCCATTACTATAGCTCAATCCAGATGACAAAAGAGGTCCATCTTACCTCCTAATCATGATCAATGCAACTAGAGGAATGTTATCACATATGAATGCAATGTCTTAAATAACTAAAATCGAGCATCGGGTACCTTAAATATATAGGAATATGAAAACGTGAGGATAGCAAAATGGAAAGGGGATGAAGGGGTCCATAGGAATGTGGATATGCAAATGGATGGGGAAAGCACTTTTGGCCACCGAAGGTAAATATTTGAGGATAAAGATATATATATATATATATATATATAGGATTTTTATCCAGAGGACACTGTGCCCATTTTTTATAAAATGAGCACTTATTCCCAACCGCTCGATTAAATCATGAGATCCCTTGATTATAGGAACCACGATTGTAACCGCAATTTTTGTAAAAAGGAAATTTAATTACATTCCTTAATTAGCAAATGAGTCATTTCTTCACGCGTCATTTTCGTTCGAGGAAAAAAACCCTTCTTGTCATCCGCGAGATCGTCGAGCGATTCTTTACTCGTAATCTGGAACCAAAGGTACTTTGATTTTCAATTTTTAATTTTTTATATGTTTTTCGTTACATGTATTCGTTTCTAATATTTATTTAATAGGTTCGTGTATGGATAATTCGCGATTAGATTTTGATCTTGATACGTATGATTCAACGATGAAAGACTACTTTGGCCATGGTTCAGAAAGTGAAGAATATTTATGTGAATTAGAAGATGAGGGTAATCTTTTCGATCTGATTGATGTCAACAAGAAATCTGGAAGATTAGGTATTATTTATATATTTTACGTAATTATATGAATTTTATTTTCAAGTTGTTCATTGTATCATTGAAATTTTGAAATTCGTTTCATTATCAATTATAAACAAGTAATATATGAAAGATCAAACCGTAGCACTTGTAAACATCAGTAATATTTATTATGACACAAGTAATATTTTTATATTCAATAGTAATAGTTGCAAAAGAATCAGTAAGGACCAGTGTAGCACATGTAAGTATCAGTAAGCTTTACTTTGACATAAGTAATATTTTTATATTCAATGATAATAGTTGCAAAAGAATCAGTAAGGACCAGTGTAGCACATGTAAGTATCAGTAAGCTTTATTTTGACATAAGTAATATTTTTAATTTCGATAGTAATATTTGCAAAAGAATAAGTAAAATCCCATGTCTCAGATGTATCAGTAAGTTATATGGTATCACGAAGTAATATTATCAATATCATTAGTAATAAATGCAAAAGAATAAGTAAGTATCAGTAAGCTATTGTATTTGTAAGGTATGCAATATCATGATGTAATATTAATAAACTCATTAGTAATAATTGCAGAAGAATAAGTAAGTTTCAGCAAGCATACTGATGCTTTAAATATGCATACTGATACTCTTTTTAAGTTTTATTCTTTTAGTCAATGATGAATATGAATGCGTTGAAGATTTAAATGATGATGATTCCCCTATATCAGCTGTTGATTCTGATATAGTCAAGTTGTTCATTGTATCATTGAAATTTTGAAATTCGTTTCATTATCAAATATAAACAAGTAATATATGAAATATCAAACCGTAGCACTTGGAAACATCAGTAATATTTATTATGACACAAGTAATATTTTTATATTCAATAGTAATAGTTGCAAAAGAATCAGTAAGGACCAGTGTAGCACATGTAAGTATCAGTAAGCTTTACTTTGACATAGGTAATATGTTTATATTCAATAGTAATAGTTGCAAAAGAATCAGTAAGGACCAGTGTAGCACATGTAAGTATCAGTAAGCTTTACTTTGACATAAGTAATATTTTTAATTTCGATAGTAATATTTGCAAAAGAATAAGTAAAATCCCATGTTTCAGTTGTATAAGTAAGTTATATGGTATCACGAAGTAAGTATCAGTAAGCTATTGTATTTGTAAGGTATGCAATATCATGATGTAATATTAATAAACTCATTAGTAATAATTGCAGAAGAATAAGTAAGTTTCAGCAAGCATACTGATGCTTTAAATATGCATACTGATACTCTTTTTATGGTTTATTCTTTTAGTCAATGATGAATATGAATGCGTTGAAGATTTAAATGATGATGATTCCCCTATATCAGTTGTTGATCCTGATATTATCCCTCGAGAGGGTCTATCTTTCTCAAACCTAAAGGAATGTGAAATGTTCTATGAGAAATATGCTACTGAACTTGGCTTTAACATTAGGAGGAGTAGCACCAAATATTGTTTTGATCGAAAAAACAAAGTTAAGAATCTATCTTTTAAAAAATATGTTTGTTGGAAGGAAGGACAGTATGTTCAAAATACCAAAAAGAGGAAGATATCATCTAGCCTGTCAGTGGTAGATGCTGAAGCTAATCTTGATGGAATAGACAGCGAGGGTAGACGATGTGGAATAAGCCGTTGTGGTTGTAAGGCAAAGATGTGTGTTAAATTAAATCAGATATCTAAACAGTGGGATGTGGTCTCATTCGTTGAGGAACATAACCATAAACTTGTTTCTCCAAGTAAGAGAAAGTACTTGAGACCGAATAGGAGAATAACTAAGGCCACAAAGAATCTACTAGCTTCTATGTCTCAAGTGAACATCCCTACTGCCAAACAAATTGCTTTTTTGGACAAACAAAGTGAATCTGACGAACGCATTGGTTCTATAGCCAGAGACATATACAATTTGAAGCGTGATCAGAAGAAAGAAATTGAAGGTCATGATGCTGTTATGTTGTTGGAACATCTTGAATATTGCAAAAGCGTTACATCTGAATTTTTTTATGTGTGCAAGCAAGATGAGGATTTGTGTTTAACTCATTGCATGTGGATAGACTCCTATTCCATGGAAGATTATAAATTGTTTGGAGATGTTGTTACTTTTGATACAACATACGATACAAACAAGTATAAGCTAATTTTTGCTTCTTTTTGTGGAGTTAACAACCACAAACAGACTGTATTCTTTTGCAACGCATTCTTAATGAATGAGACAAAGGAGTCTTTTGTATGGCTTTTTAAAAATTTTCTGATGGCTGTTAATGTTGCTCCCAAGACAATTATTACTGATCAGTGTCCATCCATTAATGCTGCTATAAGAGAAGTCTTCCCTCTACCAAGCATAGATATTGTGGTTGGCACGTTACAGCTAACATGAAGAAGAGGATTGGTTTAACAAAGAAAGCTGATATAGCAATTCCTTCATTGAATAAGATTATTTGGGGCGCAAAAAGTCAACAAGATTTTGAAGCTGAGTGGGACAGAATAGTTACAGAATGTAATTTAGAAAAAAATGGATTAATGTTATGTATCGTATTAGGAGAAAGTGGGTTCCTATTTACATGAGAAGATATTTTTTGCTGAGATGAATACAACACAGAGGAGCGAGAGCATGAATTCATTCTTGACTAACCATGTCAATCAGCTGAATAGTTTATATGAGTTCATGACTAGATTTCAAACCGCAGTTGAAAGAATGAGAGAGCATGCTAATAGGTTGGATAATGAAAATGAGAATAAAAGTCCTAAATTGGCTACGCAGTGGAGCATTGAAAAACAATTTTCTGAGCATTTCACAAAGATCGTGTTTTATATGGTTAAGACAGAGCTTTTGGAAGGTATTGAACTAAATGTGATTCCATTTCCTTCTATTGATGATGTTATACAATTCAGAGTATATCCTATTGGGAGGATTGAAGATTTCAACAGTGTTACTTTTCATGCTTGTTACAATAAATTCAAATGTGATTGTATGAAGATGGAATCAATGGGTATTCCTTGCAGACACATTATTAGTGTTTTAAAACACACTGATGCGTTAGACGTTCAACCCTCTCTTTTATTAAGAAGATGGAAGAAAGATATCAAGCGAAAGGGTTACTACCCACTTTATAGGAGGAGAACAGTGCAAGATGATAATAGTCATCTAAGAGTATTGGCAATGGAATCACTTCGCTGCATTGGGATTCCTTTTTTTATCTCTACTGGCCACTTTTCAAGGTGCTCTCCAGTAAATAGCATGAAGTATTCTGCCATCCAATCAACCTAAGGGTATTGTTAAAGAAATATGTTAGTAAAAAAATATATCAAAAATGGATGTATCACAAAAATTAATATCTTTTTACCCATTTTCTAACGTCCATGAGGTGTTTTTTCATCCCAGCAAGTGAATTGTATGAAATGAATTTCTTCTCATCAAAATCAGCCACGAGAAGATGTCAATGATTGGAGGTGTGGATTACACAAAAGGCTTTTTTTACACTGTCAAACATCATTCTTGTGCATGAGAACAAATTATTTAGAGGCTCATAATCTTCTTCTGTTGCTTCTTTTACAGTCTTTGGGAACAATTGCTGAAATGAATAATATTTAGTTAATATAACTTAAATAAAAAACAAAAAATAGGTAAGTACTATTACCATTTGAGCCGTATTTGCAAAAATAAATGGGCACTCCACATCACTTTCTTGATACGATTTGTAAAGCACATCCATGAACATGTCCAAAATCACATCTATGACCATCTTATTATAAAGTAGGTCTTCAATGTGTATTCCATTGCAAAAGTTGTCTCCTGGACCATGGTAAGTTGCTCCCATACTGAAATGTAAGTTAAGTTGTAACATTACAAATAAATCATCATAAATATATCTTGAAATGGGTCTAATATATTTATTAAATATCCCCTTACTTGGCGACAGGATCCTTCAGAAATTCATGAATGGTTGCCCTCTCTGATTCAGAAATTGCATCATATCCAGCATAATCGATGCGATTTAAATTGAAAACCTATAAATAAATTAAAGAAATATTATAATTATTTGGCTCAGTAAGGTATGTCAGGACACAAGTAATATACATAAATTCAATAGTAGCACTAGTGTAGCAAATGTAAGTATAAGTAAGCCTTAAACATGACATAAGTAATATTTTCATTTTCGTTAGTAACTCTTGCATTTGAATATGTAAGATCTTATGTTTTAGACGTATCAGTAAGTTATATGATATCAGTAAGTTATATGAAAATTATATGATATCAGTAAGTTATAGCATATCAGTAAGTAATATATTCATATCAGTAAGTATAAGTATAGCACTAGTAAGTAATATACATAAATTCAATAGTAGCACTAGTGTAGCAAATGTAAGTATAAGTAAGCCTTATTATGACATAAGTAATATTTTCATTTTCGTCAGTAACTCTTGCAATAGAATAAGTAAGCTCTTATGTTAAGACGTATCAGTAAGTTATATGATATCAATAAGTTATATGAAAATTATATGATATCAGTAAGTTATAGCATATCAGTAAGTAATATATTCATATCAGTAAGTATAAGTATAGCACTAGTAAGTAATATACATAAATTCAATAGTAGAACTAGTGTAGCAAATGTAAGTATAAGTAAGCCTTATTATGACATAAGTAATATTTTCATTTTCGTTAGTAACTCTTGCATTAGAATAAGTAAGCTCTTATGTTAAGACGTATCAGTAACTTATATGATATCAATAAGTTATATGAAAATTATATGATATCAGTAAGTTATATCATATCAGTAAGTAATATTTTCATATCACTAATATTTAGCATATGCAATTTACTGAATAATGATCATTTGAATGACACTACTTAAATAAAAAATTTATAATCAACAGTATATGTAAAGTATGGAAGATTGATTTCATACCTCCAAAGCTTGCTCTTTGTTGTCTTCAATCTTTGGAATTTCATCTTCATCTTCTACAGTCATCACTTCTTCGAAATTCTTTTTTTCAAGCTTTCTTTTTTTCCTCACTTTTTTCTCCTTCATTGGGATGGTTTGTGCTTTTTCTTCTTCCATTATTGCTCTTCTTGACTTGATCCTTTTGGACATGCTGCTAGGAGTAATAAGCTTCTTGCTTCTACCCCTCTTTGGAACACATGGTTTAATTTTGCAACGATCTTCAGAATCCTCCTCAATTCCAAGATCAAAGGATGGTGATTCGATCTTTTTTGTGATATTATTTTGTTCTTCTTGTTCACCAAACTTTGATTTCTTCTCTTCTTGTTGCTTGACACTAACTGATTTTGCAAAGAATTCCTCAAACCATTGCTTTAGAATAGATATTTCGATCTTTAGCTTCTCATTCTCCCTTAATGTATTCTCATATTGTTCTTTCATATTTTTGTATTCATCCAAAGTGGGCATCTGAGAAATGAAACTCTCCAAATCACTTATTTTCTTCTTGTGTTCTTCACATTTACACTGGTGTATTTTGATGTGGACCATGCTTCAATATTGATGTCATTGAACAATCATCAAGTTGTCGTTGTTGCGGTACAATGACACGCAATGCATATGCAGTTGAGATGAAACCCTCTGTTACGAATGTCTCATAATCAAATATGAATTCATTTGGGTCAATCTTGAATAGCTCTTTTTCTTCATAGTCCAGATGGACAACAATCTAATGAAAGGAAAAAATTTTAACCGTCAATCAAAATTCATTTTAATACAAAGTATCCTTTCAAGTTATATTAATAATAACAAGCATTAACAATATTAAATGTATCAGGCTGTCATTAGATTTTAAATCAGTAGAATTGACCCATGAAGTATATATGAAGCAATCAGTAAATATGAATCGTGTATAAGTAACTTTGATAATGGCAACAGTAGCTAAATTAATTTTTTCATAACATGCATCAATCACTTGATCCAGTAACTTTCAATACTTGCATCAGTAACTTAAAAAATTATATTCAATATTATGAAACGTGTATAAGTAACTTTGATAATGGCAACAGTATCTAAATTAATTTTTTCATAACTTGCATCAATCACTTGATCTAGTAACTTTCAATACTTGCATCAGTAACTTAAAAAATTATATTCAATATTATGAAACGTGTATAAGTAACTTTGATAATGGCAATAGTATCTAAATTAATTTTTTCATAACTTGCATCAATCACTTGATCCAGTAACTTTCAATACTTGCATCAGTAACTTAAAAAATTATATTCAATATTAAAATCACAAATGAAAATTTAAATAAAATTTTGTTACCTGATCTTCATCAAAGTTCTGGAATTGTTCTATGGTGACTTTGCAAGGAGTTGACCATTTCCTAATTCTTGGCAAGAGATTTTGATTCAATGCATGTGTTGGGAATAAGTGCTCGAGAGCCCATGCCTTAAAATAATTTTACATAGTTAAATATTTGGTAAATATTTTTTAAAAGCAAAGTAGCAATTATAGATTAAAAAAACTTACATATAAACACGCTGCACATCCAGTTAAGTAGCCAACTGTACCTTTTCCTTCAGATGATGAACGCTTCCTCATTTTTTCCACTATATCATCCAAGCGTTGCATTAACATAGTCCCAACTGCATTAGACCAATTGAAGAATCGTGTATCTTCAATTGAATCTATGTAATTTAGTAGGACCTTCGGGAAGCAGAAGTTCGTTTCGGGGAATAGAAATGTACAAAACATCAAAGATATTAGGCATCTTATGTACATTCTATTTGAATTATCATCATCTTGAGATCTTAAAGATTCAAGCATGTCACAAATGTTGTGACGATTTAATAACATGCTTGGTTGGCAAAATTGCTCTTCAAATGAACTTGGCCATTCAAACGAAAAACCCCTTAGTTGAATAGGAAATCCTGATGAAGGCAACCCCAAAATCAAGCCTATGTCATTATCGGAAAATGTGAGTTCTTTCTCTCCAAACTTGAAAATCCTATCTCCTTGATATCTTTGAACAATAAAGTCCAATATTTGATATTTATTATCAAGTTTTGTAATTGATACCAATCTTGAGAAAGCGGATTTATCTATCAACTCTTTATGCCTTCCAGACAACTTGTTATTACCAAGATATGTTACAAATTGTTTTATGTAACATCTGTGTTGGACGCAATATCTCGCTGCATTAATGAAATAAAAACCATTTAAAAGTTTGCAATATAAAATACTCTATTCTTAACTTACAATCTTAGTGGTTATTTTTTAACCTGACAGTGGTTCTAGCTTTGCATCATCCTTTACATTTGCAAGACTCAAAACTGATGCTCTTTCTACAAAGCATAATAGTTTGTGAATAGTAAGTTATGATATTAACTATTAACAATTCGTATGTTAATATACAAACTTACCGGTGGAAATTTCAGTAGTTTTATCTCCCTCAAAACTTGTATCTGCATTAATTTACTTGTTAAGACATAATTGAAATATATTATATATTTTCAATTAAAAAATCACAAATTTACCACTTGCAGATTCCATTGTTCCTTTTTTTACACTTTGCGGTGTTCGTCTCTTGTAAGAAACATCAAACGTTTTTGCTTTTTCCATCTGCAAAATAGTATATGCAACACTAATGTCAATTACTCATATAAGAATTTTAGTGATATCAAAAGGAACATCAAGTATTAACTAAGTTACTGAATCAAAATTTTGTGTGATATTCAGTAACCATTTGTTAAGCTTTATTAGAATTAGGTAATGATAAGAAAAAAATTTGGATATTCAAAAGGAACATCAAGTATATGCAACACTAATGTCAATTACTCATATAAGAATTTTAGTGATATCAAAAGGAACATCAAGTATTAACTAAGTTACTGAATCAAAAATTTGTGTGATATTCAGTAACCATTTGTTAAGCTTTATTAGAATTAGGTAATGATAAGAAAAAAATGCAACCGCAAAATTAAAAAACTATAATTAATTGCAAAGAATTAGTAATCATATGTATGCAGCTATTGGAATCATCTTTCTCAATATTTAATATGCATGCAGCTATTGGATTCATACCTAAGTGTTCAAACTTTAAAGGATTTGTTTTCGTAACCCTAATACGTTTAATTCCAAAAAGAAAACTCATTTACGAAGAAACGTATCATTACAATGGAAGAAGACGGTTTTTATTCTTTCACTAACCGTGTCTGACCGTGATTATCTTTCTCCGCCCTCGTTGCAATCGTCGATAAGGCCTTCACTGCTCCGCCGCGTACCGAGCTCCTACGTCTGAAGTAAGTTTTTAAAAGTTAACCTATCTTGTGATTTATGAGAAGGCGGTAAAAAGTAATTTATGGGAAAGTAATTTATAATATCATAATGGTAATATTATATGTATGGCAAGTAACTTTTGTACGTATCCATGTAACTTTATAGTCATAATATATTTTTATTCATTATCAATTAGTAAGTTAGAAGCATGTACCAGTAAGTTCACGATGCTCATCGATATCAGTAACTATGATACGTGCATCAGTAATTTCATGCTTCAAAAAAATTATTCGTAAGATCTTAACACTTATCAGTAATATTGAATAATGCTTCAGTAATAAAATTTAATGTATCAGTAATTATTGCCATATTACATTTGAATATTACTATCAGTATATTTGATGTATCTATCAGTAAGTTTGATGAAGACATTAGTAAGTTCCAACATCTTATCAGTAACTTTAATCTTTAACTTAAAATAACAATATATTTATGATTGTAACATTGGGATATGTATCAGTAACATAGAAACTAGGCAGCAGTAACTTACAATAGTTAATCTGTAATATCGATGTATCATTAGTAATTTCTAAATTTTATCTATCAGTAATGTTTTAACTTTTCAAAGCTTATTTGTAAGATCGTAACACATATAAGTAACATCGAAGAATGCATCAGTAAGTATATCTAAACTATCAATAAAAATTTCTCAGATTACTTTTGGAGAATACTTTCAGTAACTTCGAATGTTCGATCAGTAAGTTTGATGAATGTTTCAGTAATTTCCATCATTTTATCAGTAATATTAATAATTACACTTAAAATATCATTGGAGTTACTCTTTTAATTTTAGAATATGTATCAGTAACTTGGAATCATCAAGCAGTAATTTTATTTTACTTTTAAGTAACTAAACTTAATTTAATATCTTAGAAGCTTTAATATATTTGTTCTTAAACGAAAAAAGTAATCGTTAAATCATTTCAACATATTTGAATCGATAATCTATTTCTTCTTAATCGAACAACCACAATTTTTGATACTATCAGTACATGTACATGATTTTATAAAAAGTTTGCATCAAATTACATGAAAGAAAGTACTTTCAAAACGTTCTTCAAAGACGACTATACATAAAAACTTACTGATATCGAAGATTAAGCGACCTGTAAACGATCTTCAATGGCGAACGAAAGAAGGCATTGGCTTTGTTTGATCGTTGTTCTTCGTAATAAGGATACGCAATTTTTGTTTAGTAATTTTGTTTTGTTAATCATCGATCCAAATGGCGTCAACGTAATTAATTTACACCCCATAATTCTCGCGATATCAGTTATTGTAACCAAAATATGCCTTATTTGCATTTATCGTCGAATTTTTATTTAGATCACACGATCATAATCTGACGTCTACAATTAGGGGCCTACTAAGTGCCAAATCGGCACAGTGCCCTCTAGATAAGCCCTATATATATATAGGAAAAACTTGAATTGAGGTGGCGCCTCATTTCAATCACTGTGCGACAGATAAACTTACCCGTCCGATTAACATCTACGGTTATAGTAAAAACCACCTTTGGAGAGTCGATACCACTACGACTCTATTAATGATGTTCTATTTATAGAAAATTATCATATTCTATTAATGATGACAGATATGGTGGAAATCAATTGAATTCCTATTTTCTAGCGGATTGGTTATGTTCGAATTGAATTCTCTTTATTCCTAAAATATGTATTTTTCATTAATGTTTCGTTGAACGAGTATTCAGAATTTCTAGTTATATCTCCGTGAAACTCAATGGAAATCGGCGAATCATCAGATCCTGAATTTTACAGAGATAATGCCCAGGTAATGTACGTTTTTCATTTCCCTGTAATAATGTTATGTATGCAAATCACCAGAAATATTTTAATTTTGGTTGAAAGACGATCCGGTTATTGAATCGAAGTCGTTATATGCGTTAACATTTTGGGCTTTTTTATTTTAATACGTGACATTATTATATTTTGTATCTCTAGTTATCTGACGGAGAGGGTGAACTTATTGGACTCGGGGCACGAACTGATGATAATTTACATCAAACAGGTATGCTGAACTACACCGATGTTTAAAACTTTGCAACCTTTGTTCATTTATATGTTGTTGTTAATAAAAAATTGCAAATTACGTAAATTGCGTATATTTGGTCGTATAGTTCAGTATTTTACATTAATGACCTACAATTTACAATCTTGAACATCATTTTACATCATATGGTCCTATGTGATATCGTCCAAATGGTGACATTTCCAGTCCATTATACCAGTTAAATTACATATACGTGCATCATTTTATATTATCTGTCATTATTTTACATTTATAGGTAATAATTTAAATTAAAAATAACTTTTTTTTGCAACTACATTTCTAATGAATTTCAGATAACGGCTCTATCAGTGACCCCGTCAATGCTATCACACCGCATATAGGACAAATATTTCTATCTATTCAAGATGCATATAACTTTTATGAGGCATACGCAACTGAGATTGGATTCAATGTTAGGAAAGCAAGCTCTAGAGTTGGTAAAGATAAGATTTCCAAGGAGCGCAAAGTTATATTTAAATCTTTTGTTTGCTGGAAAGAGGGGTTTTCTAAAAAAATACAGATAAATTAATGTCAGTGGACAATGCAAGAAGTGATGAGAGTGATGAATGTATATTTTATAAGGAGGAGCGCCGTGTTGGCATATCAAGGACTGGGTGCAAAGCTTTCATGTCTGTATCATATAGGCATGATCTCAATGATTGGTTTGTATCGAATTTTGAACCTGATCACAATCACAATCTTGTTTCTCCATCTAAACGCAGATACCTCAGACCAAATAGACGTTTTTCAAAAGCAACTAAAATGCTTGTGAAGTCAATGAATGATGTAAATATACCTGTATCCAAGCAGTCAGCTTTCATAAACATGTCCAGTGGTCGAGTTGGTAGCATTGTTCGAGATATCTATAACTTGAACAGAAAGGAGAAGAAACAACGTATTGGGATGGATGTGCACCTTCTAATTGAACATTTTGAAAGTTGTAAGGCCAATAACCCTGAATTTTACTATGCGTACACAACCGATGATGATAACAGGCTTACTCAGTGTATATGGATTGATAGTGCCTCCATTGGGGATTACAAATTATTCGGAGATACAATATCGTTTGACACAACATATAGGACCAATGAATACAACCTGGTATTTGGATCTTTTTGTGGTGTTAACCATCACGGTTACACAATCTTCTTTGGGAATTCGTTCATGAGCAGGGAGACAACCGAGTCATTCTCGTGGTTATTTGAGAGATTTCTAGAAGTAATGAGCAAACATCCAGTATCTATAATCACAGATGAAGATCCGGCAATCTGTGCAGCTGTTAGGATATGCTTACCACATACTGTTCATAAATTCTGCACTTGGCATATAATGGCCAAGCTTAAAAGTAAGCTTAGAAAGATTAAAGATATTAACGAAGTTCTATCTGCGTTTTCCATAGTTGTATGGAAAAGTATAACTATAAGAGAATTTGAGCAGGGTTGGTGCAAGATAATTGATCAGTATGATCTATCATCTAATGTCTGGTTGAACGAGAAGTATAGTATAAGATTTAAATGGATTAGTTTATATCTTAAGGATTATTTTTGGGCTGGTCAGCGTAGTACACAGAGGAGTGAAAGTATGAATGTATTTTTGCAACATCACATCACTAAACAGAACTCCTTGCTAGAATTTGTCTGTAGATTTCAAAGTGCAATTCAACGACGTAGGGAAAGAGAGAATGACCTGGATAACATGGGCGATGTTTACACTCCAAAATCAAACTTCAAATGGAAGATAGAGGTACAGATGGTTCGTATATACACCAAGTTCATATTTTATAAATTTCGATATGAATTGAACGAAGTGAAGGAACTTAATGTTCGAACGCATCTGAACTCTCTGGATTACTATCAGTATTTTGTGTCATATATTGGGAAGTCTGATGAAGAATTATGCGTTTCATCGTCAACGGAAAGCGACGTTCTTGTTTGTGAATGCAAGAATATGCAATTCTTTGGATATCCATGTAGGCACATACTTGCAGTATTGAAAATACAGAACATGGAGCGTTTGAATGAGGAATATATAATGAAAAGGTGGACAAGAACCATTAAAAAATCAGGAAATTATCCTATTTATGTGACAGTTGCACACCAAGAAAGGTCGTCTCAGCTAAATCAATTGTGTTCTCATATTATTTCAGCTTCTGTTGAACATGGTGAGGATATATTCTTATTTGCCAAAGAAAGATTAAGTGATTTATGTAGCAGCATTGATCGCATGATAAGTAACAAACCTTCGTCGAGTTCTACAACAGTGAACAATACAAATGTTCCAGATATGATTACGGAACCAGCTGTTAAAGAACCTAACGTTGCTAGAACGAAAGGAAGTGGTCGTGGTAGTAGACCTAAGGGCGTTGGCAATCGTATTAGATCGGAAACTGAAATGAGAAGAAACAGAGGGCCGACAATGCAAATCTTGCCTCAAATACAATGTTGGACACGATTCTAGGAATTGTCCTAATAACAAATCTGCGAGTCATGGTAAATATTTATCATTCGTTGTTTATTGATATGTGTTTTTTTCCACTAATCTTTGTGTTTTATTGTGCAGTTGAAAATGAATGAAATTAAAGTGATTTGATCAAATTTTAATAAAGTAAGATTATATTTTTTGATAATTTGTTGCCACATTTTATACAGCTAATATAAACCATATTAATATTGCTTATTATTTTCTTTTTTATTCTGTTTGTGTCTGCAGGTTTCCAATCTTCTGAAAGATTCATGGATGCAAATGACCTTTGAAGTTTGGATGCTTATTAGACTTAGATTATCTATTTATTTATATATTTGATGATTTCTGTTTTTTGATCATTTTTTTGTAGAATTCGAACAATGTGATATTTATGTTCTATCAGATCAGATGTATCCCTTGGTATTATCATATCATTGAATTTATCTATTTATGTTCTATCAGATCAGATGTATCCCTTGGTATTATCATAGCATTGAGTATTTCAGATATTTGATTATAAAGTTGACACATTACAGTAAGCCAGTTGATTATAAAGTTTGTCATAAATCAATAATGAATATTAACAAACAATTAGTAATCATCGTGCACCCATCATCGTGATGTTATTCTTTAATATAGGAAGTTTTTCTATTATTGGAAAACTCTAATCTTTCAATAATTTACATACCACGTTATTATTTTACAAAAACGTTATCATATTTTACAAAACGTTTTTCATATTTTACAAAACTCTAATCTTTCAATAATTTACATACCACGTTATTATTTTACAAAACGTTATCATATTTTACAAAACGTAACAATATTTTACAACTATTTTACAAAACGTAACAATATTTGATGAAGGGTTCTTTGATGAAAGGTTGCAACTTTCTGAAAGTTTCATTATTTTACGACTAGATTATTGGCTGAAAGTGTCCAATTGTTAACATAATTGTTTCCATAACAACGGATTGAAATCCTTTACGTAAATTTTAATGATTTTAGAAATATGTAGATGATATGATTTTAATCATCGTGCACCCCTCATTGTGATGTTAATCTTTAAAGTAGAAGAAGTTTTTCTATCATTGGAAAACTCTAAATCTTACAAGGAAGTCTTTTATATATAGAGCGTTGCAATGTATCTCATATGTTTTACAAATATATTCAATATTTTACATACCACGTTATTATTTTACAAATCGTTATCATATTTTACGAAAAGTGACACGTCCTTTCAAATTTCAGACGTCGGTTATACTGACTGTTGAATGGTTATGGGAAAGTGGAAATAATGATGACGATAGTACTTCGGATATTGGAGCAGGATTTCGGCAGGAGATAGTACTTTTTTGGCCCTTTCTCGAGACAAAAAGTGACGTTTGGCATTTCTTTAATATATATAAAGGGAGATATGCTCTTGTTGTCAAACGACATATCAAAAGAATGGCGACTTCCATTGTGTTCGGGCGGCAACTGGAAGGATCAGTATTTCAACACCAGGTTCTTAAATCTGAAGCTTTCCTTTTCCTTCTCGAGTCTTCAGATTCGTTGCTTGATGTGCTTATGAATGAGTTGGAGAATGAGGAGAATGAGTTCATTTTCTTATATAAAAGGCTTGGGATAGCAGAGTCCAGATTCTTTGATAATGTCTATCCCTTCAAATTATTGGCAGCCAAATACAGAATGAGTCTTATTAGTCAAAGAAATTTTTTGAATGCTCATTTGATTCTGGGAAAAAGTGTAGTCTTAATGATGGAAGCAAGGCTTGACTTCTGGAAGTACAATTTCGATAGAGATGAAATTAGTCCGCCTATTAAAGTTCAGTTCTTTAAGCTGATGAACAGAACTATTTCTCTATTAATCAACCGAGTCAATTCAGTTTGGGAATTATACATTGATGTTGGGAATGCTTACTTGACTTAATGGAATACTGCTTTGAACTATACCACGCGGGTATTGGTCTCATGACTGCTATTTCTATCTACCAGTTCTATTGGAAACTTTTGGTTGATTTTGACTCCAGATGCAGTAATGACTATATTCAGCACTGTTCAACGCCAGATTTTGTTGACTTATTTAAAGTGCTCGCTACTAAGGGAGACAATTTATGCTCCTATTACGGAAGAAAAGGGTTCATCTGATTTATATAAATCAAAAATTTATGAGAACTACTATTTCTCTTTTAAAGATATTCCAAGCCAGAAAAATATTGAATCTTTTTTCCACAATAACTCTGAGAGGGATCTGTTACAATGGAAGCTGGAAGATGCAAAATTGATTCTGATGGAAGTGTTTAATGCCTTATTATCCCTACAAAAAAATTTCCTGGATGCTGATGGAAGAGTGATCAATAGGAAATATACTCTAATTTGGGCCATACATATTAATTGGATGGGATATCCAATTCATAACTGGATTACTGATTGGCAAAAAAGGAATAGGGCACTGGAAAGAGGCACTAAAAGAAAAAGGACAGAAGAAGCTGATGAATACAAGCAGGAAGGAGGCAAATGGACGTGAAGATACAAGCTGATGAATTTGAAAAAGAGGGCCCTTTGCATCTAACGGTGATACCTGAAAGTCATTATGAAGGAGGCAAATACAAGCAGGAAGAAGACCCAATTACTGGGAAGAAGATGGCTAAGCAAATGTACTCTGTGCTGGGTCTGTAAAGACCAGATTCTGACTGAACAACAGATTGTATTTTAGTTACTTTTTTGTATCATCTCCTGTTCTAAATGACTCTTATCTGTAATCCCCCATGAAGGGCTCCGCTTGATCTAACATGGTTGATGAAATAAAAGGCAGCTACCTGGGCTCCAAAAACCAGGTTTTGGAAAAAAAATACAACATGTAACATATAGTCAATGCAAACATAGGTTACTCGTCAGATTTTAAATGAAATGTTTGGTTCTAAAGAAGTTATAAAGTAGAAACTGTGGAAACCTACACAATTTAAGACAATTAAAGAGTACATAGTTCTGACTTAAAATAAAAATCCTAAGATATGTATTTAATATGTCATCTAGCTTTATCATTGTGTCGTCGAGTTCTCTATGTGACCACACGTCAACAACAATGAACCTATTTCAGATCTGAATCTGTCGATATCATCGTAGGTGAAGTCCAACGCCCTTCCTTCACATAAGTACTCCATCATCTTCATCACGTAAATCCCACAATCCAGACTCTGTGAAGGTTGCTGCGGGCAATCTTGCACGTAAATGATCTCCCAACCTGCAAGGCAGTCATCTGGTATGCTGTCCATGAAGTACTCAGAAATCCATCCATGCTGACATGTAATTAAAAAAGAATGTTATTAACAGTCAATCAAGAATTTTAATAAAATGTAAACTTTAATTATCTCATACCCATTTCAATACATCATTCTTATGGAATTTTCTTCCTTTCATAGAATTGTATGAAAAGGAACTTTCTTGCTTTAAAATCTGTAACAAGAAGGTGCCAATGGTTTCTTGTGTGGATAACAGTGAAGATTTTCTCCAACTCTGGCATGATTAATCCTTCTTTGTATAGCTCTTCAAGCTTATCAAATTCACTTTCCGTAGCATTGACCACCAGGTTCACAAAATATTGCTGCAAAAATACAAGTAACAATACTAAATTATGATGATTAAAGATATTTGAGATTAATTACATCAGTAATCATAATCTCACCATTTGAAATATTGGTGTGAATACAAATGGGACAAGATCATTAGTTGTGCAGTATTTATGGTGCAGCACATCCATAAACATGTCGATTATCTACAATATCAAAAACAATTTGGTCATAAACAAATATAAAATGGTAGATATTATAAACATACGTACCGTATCCTCAATCATTCTTTCGTACAAGAAGTTATGAATATCCCTTCCTTTACAACTCCGATTTCCCGGAGTGAAGTATGTGGCGTTTAATCTGATGAATTTTATTTAATTAAGATTATATATCTAAAGTTAATGATTTCTACATATAAAAGATGAAATCTGTGGTAAATTACTTACTTGTCGGCAGGATCGCGAAGAAATTCTTGGATCGTTTTCTTTGTCTGTTCTGACACTTTTTCGTAACCAATGAAATCGGTTACTAGATCGCAGAGATACTGATTCTTATTCAATCAAATATAGACAAGGTTAGAAACAGTTGATATCATAATTATAATATACATAGTTGTGTATTCAATGACATAAAAGGATTTGTTTTATTTTTTATGGCTTACCTCACTGGATGTGTCACTCTCTTGTCTTCCAATTTCCTCTTTCCCTTGCTTCTCTGCTTCTTGTACAATTTTTTTGCCTCTCTTCTTTGTTTCAATCTTTTTATTATTGAGCTCTGTTGCACAGTGACTTTTTCCCTCTTTTTTCTTTTTGTAATAGGTTGTGTGTTCTCATTTTCTGATTTTGAATGGTCACCAATGTTCAGATCGAAAGAAGGCATGTCACTCTTGAGAGGTGAATCTTTTTTTGTTGTATCTTGAGATTGATACAGTGGATCTTCATCACAGATTTCAGAAATCAAATTCTGAAGTCTTTCTCCGATATCTGAGTCACTAGGTTCCAAATCTCCTGCATTGACATCAGATACATTTCGTGTTGTTGCATCCATGCCTTGGTCATTGTCTTCAATGTCACCTTTATCTTTATTTCCAGATATATTCTCCAAAGTTTCTTCTGAATCTAATGTTTTATGACCAAGATCATTCATATCATGATCAGGAACCATTTTTATTTTTTCATTCAGCTCCGTAATCATAGTTGTCAACCTAATATTCTCCTTCTTCAATTCTGAATTTATTCTGATATGTTCTTCAACTTTTATCCTATATGTTTCACTTATTTCTTTGATCTTCTCTTTCAGCTCCTCTATCTCAATGGAAAATGCATCACACATACATGTTTTTTGTTTCTTTTTTTTTACAATGTCTGCACTGGAAACACAAGCATCTTTTTTTGGACAGTCATTTCTTCCAGCTGTTGCTTTCCTTTTCTTTTTAAAGCATCATCTGGTACTGGGATTGGCTGTACGATCAAAATTTCTGGTCTTCTAACCGCAAAACTATCCATTGTAAACTTCTCAAAAGGAAAGACATACTCGTCTGCTCCTATCTTTACAATTTCATTTTTTTGAAGTTGTAAAGCAGGCAATATCTATATAAACAAGATAATTTATTATTGGAAAAAAAATCAAATTACGAGTCATTCAGTATTTTATTAATCATCTCAAAAAGGCTTACTTGATCACAACTTATTGAAACCAATGCTCTTGAAACTCCTTTGATTGGTCCAGCCCACTTCCTTATTCGTGGCCTAAGATCTCTACTGACCACAAGCTCCTTGCAGCAGTACTCCATCATCCATACCTGATACATTGGTGTTATTAATTTTTTTTTTCATTTAATAAAATATATTTTCAAAATACTCACATATAAGCAGGCAACACATCCTGTAAGGTAACCAAGAGTTACCCTTGATGAACCTGCCCTTCTCTTCTGAACTCTACTCACAACATCATCCATGTTGAATAATATCATCCGTGCTACAGCCCCAGACCAGTTAAAGTATCTTGTATCTTCAAGTGATTCTACGTAGTGTAACAAATCTTTTGGAAAAGAATAAGAACTGTCTGGGAAAAGGAATGTGGCAAACATCAAATATCAAGCATGTAACATAAATAGAGACAGAGTTGTCATCATCTCTATTGTAGTAGTCCTCGAGTATGTTATTCAACTTCCTTCTATTGAAAATCATTCCTTCAGCAAACATTTTGTGAGATATAAAAGATTTCCATTGAAGGTGTCTTCCTCTCACTGTTATTGAAAATCCGGAGCTTGGCAGGCCCAAAATTGCTCCAACTTCTTCATCACTGAAACTCACTACCTTGTTCCCAAATCTGAAATTTCTGCCTCCTTGGTATTGTTCAACCAACCATTGAAGATTTTTTCTTTGAATGTCAACATGGCTAATGTTAATTATTCTCCCAAAAGCCGTCTTTGACAGTAGTGCTTGTTGTTTGGGCGTGGGTCTATGGTTATCAATGAACTGAACAAAATGTTCAATGTAGCACCTGTGTTGTACATAACCTTTGCCTAAAGAAGAGAAAAAATATATTGTGTTTGAAATAATCAGTTATTTTGTTCTTAAAATAAAAATCCCAATTTATATCTAAGTAAAAATAAGTATTCATACTTCCAAAATCATCATTAAGCTTCAGAGCATCCTTATCAACATTGATGAGCGTCCCGAGCGAACGAGGTAAAGGTACAAAATAGGTCGTTGCGACCTCTATCACTCAGAGTCACTCAATCAAGAAAAATCAGACCACTAGAGCAAATAAATCAATCAAGCACAAAAGAAAGCGGCCTAGCTATGAGATTAACCTGGTATAGCTCCCAGGGTCGAACACAAGGAGCACGGGTTGGCCTAGGGCCTACGAAGTAGTAAAAATGAAAATAAACTAAAAGAAAATGTTTTTAGTGGTTTTTAATAATTTTTATATTTTTTTTGGATTTTTAATATAATGAGAAAATAAAAGAAAGCAACTAAAGCACACTTAAGCAATTTATTTAAAGCACCAAAAATCAAGCAAAAATTCAAGAAAAATTGTTTTTATGTTTTTTAGTTTTTAGGTGTTTTTGGTGAATTTTTGAGATTTTTATAAGGTATATTTTATTTTCTAAAAATCAAACAGTACTAAAAAGACAAGGTACTGTCCAGCAAGGCCCAAAACCCAAAAATAAAATATTTAAGGATCTCAGAGGGCCTGGAGGTAATTTTCCTGTATTCGAGAAAAAATAAGGAAAATTTGAGCACCAAAATTATTGTATTTGGATTTTTAGATTATTTATTATAATTTTTATGAGTTTTTAGATGTTTTTAGATTTTTAGGATTTTTACTCGATGAAAATTAGCCAAAATTGGCTAGAAAATCAAGAAACACACAAAGAATAGTAACTAATTTTTTTTAGAATTTTTGGGGGTGTTTTTATATTTTTTTTGGGATTTTTAAACCTAGACAGTAGCTAAAATAGATGTTTTTGAATTTTTAAAAATACCAAATAAAATCAAAATTGTCCTCAAAAATTCTCAAAAATCCAACAACATGGCAGGAGCCATGTGTCAAATTTTCATCGAATTTGGAGGTGGTTTGATATTTTATTCAAAATCAAGAAGAGGGCACAGTGCACAGGGACTTAAGTGCAAATACCCAAAACTCTGGGGGTCTAGGTGCAAATAACCCAGCAAGTCACGTGCGTGGCGCGTGCCTGGGGCACTCAGGGACCTTCTGGTAATAAAAACCAAGTCCTAGGACCTTTTGGTAACTCGTACCAAAAAGTCCAGGGACGGGTATGCAATTAACCCACTAAAATCAGCACATGTGGAAATAAAACATTCACAGGGGTAGATATGCAAATACCAGAAAGTATTCATTCATTCATAAACCCATCAGAACTACAGGCTAAGTATTGCAAATAAACCAGAAATACACGTGACGACGCACGTGGCTCACATACACAGGGGCATAAATGCAAAACTAAACAAGCACGAGGTCCAATGTGCAATTTACCCTACGTAAATAAAAGGACTAAATATTTACAGGACTAGGACTGAAAACAAAAACTAAGAGGGGGCCCTAAGTAAATTACCCCTTATTACGTCAGCGGCTGGATGTGCGCCACGTAGATGATCTGACGGTGCAGGTGGATGGCGCCTCTCTTCGTCCGCACTTGAGCCTGATCGACGGCGCAGAGGGGGCCACGTGGATGATCAAACGGCTGGCAGGTGCTGGTGGTTCCCTCTCTCTGCTCAAACGGTCCGGATCTACCCTCAAATCGATCAACGGCATCTGCTCCTCGAAGGATGGACGGTGACGATTGAAACTGGAGCGGGGGACGATCGGACGGTGGTGGAGGATACTGGAAGAACAGGTGGCCGGCGAAGTTCGCCGGCCTCGTGCACGTGCAGTAGTCCTCCTCAGCTGCCTCTGGGTATCGGAACAGATCCGCGGTGAAGTCCCGCAGCTGGTGGAGGCCTCCGATGGCCCAGCCGAGCCCTGGACGGGCTCCGGCGAGGTCGACGGAGTCGAGCTCCTGGCCTGGATGTGAGGGGGCCTCAGATGGCCTCCTCTTTACCTGCAAAGTAAACCAGAAGCTTCGCGGGTCGAGGGCAAGGTGCCTCGACCCGATGAAGCGGCGTGAGGGTGGACGGTGCGTCGGGGTGAGTGAGCTCCGGCGAGCGGAGGACGGTGGAGCTCGAACCCCAGCTCCGTGCGAGCTGGGTTGAATGAAGGGGCGTAGAAGGTGCGTCGAAGGATGGCGAAGGTGATAGTGTGTCCCGATGATCGAGGAGATACGCAAGATGACCGGAATCAAAGGAACTCGACGGAGCTTCGATTTGGGGGAAACTTGAAATTAAACGAAATGGGCGAGCTATAAGGCTACCTGGGTGGTGCGGAAGACTGTGCTGGAGCTTAGCTAGCTCCCGGTCGTCGCCTCGAAGGTTGTCACTGCCTGAGGCTCGAGCTCCTGCAAGCGGCGGAGCACGGCGGCGCAAAGCTGCCGGATCAGTGGTCCGGCCACCTCCTCCTCACTGCGACAAAGGCAAACGCGAGCTGTCACCTCGGTGATTGCAATGGAGGTCACGGGAATGAGAGTAGCGAGCCAAGATGGAAATGAAGGTGCGGCGGAGCTCAGGTTATATACCACTAGGGGTCCGGCTAGATGGGAGTCGGGTGTGAAGCTCGGAGCGCGGATCCCCATGCAAACCTCCGGGCGTGGATCAGGGAAGATCAGGCTCGGATTAGCACCCGGGGTTAGCGGATTCGGGAGTCGGATCAAGCGGGTACAAATTCGAGAAGTCGGGTCCAAATGCAGATCCGCAATCCTGTGGTCCAAGGGGGGAGTTGACCGGGGGGTCAACATCCCCCGTGGACCAATCGGAGAAGGCCACGTCATAAAAGCTTTAAAAATTCAAAATAAAATAGGAAATGGCCGATTTATTAAAAACTCAAAACATGAAATATTTTTGTTTTAATTTTTTCTATTTTTTGGTGATTTTTAATTAATTTTTGGAAATAAAAATAGGGTATTCACATAGCTATACATAGGTATATATACAATATAGGGTTTTTAATTTTGATTTTTAATTAGTTATTTTTATACATTTTCATTCCTATTTTATATTTTATTTATTTATAGAATAAAATGAGGAATAAAAGGATATTTTTCATTTATTTTTATTATTTATATACATAGGTAAAATAAATAGTTATATACAACTATGTACATGGCATATGTACAATATATTTTTGTGTTTTTAATTTTTGTTTATTTTTATTTGATTTTTGTTTTAATTTTATTTACAATATATACATAGAATATTTACAAAAAGTTTTGAAAATAATTTTATTTACAAGGTGAAATAAAGAAAGGATCATGGTCTATGTACATGGTGAAAAGATATTTTTGGATTTTTGATTTTTAATTTTTTTTATTTTGTTTTAAATATCTTCTAAATATATACACAATATATACAAGCATATTTTTGGGTGAGGAAAATATAATTTTATTTATTTACAAAAAACATATACACATGAGCCCCTATCTCCCTCTACTTTGTCTTTTATGCGGTCAGGCCCATGCTGAGCCCTCCCTTGGGTTAGGTTGCTCAATATTTATTCTAAATATTTCCCTCTTTTTCTTTTTATTCTTTATTCTTTTATTTTTGCACAAAAACATGCTAATTATAAGTATTTACAAACATGCATGCTTTTGCTAATTATTCCTATTTACACATATCTACATGCATTTGCATAGGTTTTTGTAGCTAAAATATAAGAATAAAGAGTGATGAATGGGTATTCATCACCCCCTATACTATACTTTGCTAGTCCCTTAGCAAACACTTATTTGAAGAAGAAGTGAAAAAGAAAGAAAGAAAAAGAAAAAGAGAATGTACATGGATCAAGGTTGATTATTAAACTTCCCTTCATTAAATTGAGGTATGGAGCTCAATCAGATCTTTGGATTATTAATGTGTCGGAACCTTATTTAGACTTAAGCTTAAAACCTGACAGCCTCTAAGTTCCACCAATCTATAACCAAGACCCCTCAATGCTCCAGATCAGAACAAGTCATCAATCACAAACCCTGAAGACCATGAATCTTTTCTTGTCCTGTGAAAGTGAGGTCTAAGCTCTCCACCTCAGAAATGGCAACTTGACAACCCTCCCCAACAAGGTAACTCTATGACCTCAATCTGGCCACTCTTTCCTCGAGGAGCGGGGTATTCCCTTCTAAGTTCAAGTACAACCGGCTCAAGAAGAGGGGGAAGAAGAGAATGGGTCAAGGCCAGTGTAGCCAAGTACCCTTGGGAGCTTGACCAGTGTAGCCAATCTCCCTGCTGCAAGCTATAACAGGTGGATCATGAAACCAAGCTTTGCTTATTTGCACTTATATACATACTCCGGTGGGATTATCATTTTCTCTCAGACCCACCACTTTTTTGGAGTTCTTTTCTTTTTGCATTTTTTTTTTCGAGTGCATCTATACAACATATACATGTGCAGCATATATACAAGGAGTTTTTCCTCTTGAGCCAGTAGACTATCCCTCTTTTGAAGCTTTATTGCAACCCACAACTCCCGTCGTTAGACTTCATGGCAACCAGACCAAGTTGAGACGCACTTCCTTCACTATAAGAAGAAGAGAGGTTCCGCCTAGAAGTACTACCCTCATATGCTACCCCAAGCCAAGGAAGACTGCCTCCTCACCACCTCATCCGTAGAGAGCTCGGTGCATAGTGCGGTTGTCCAAGTAAAGCCATAATCTATATGAGTCATGTGTTGTTGTTAAGTGCTCTACTTAGGCTCATTGAGATGACATGTGATCATAGCCTAGTGGACTCAAAGAATTAAGTCACCATGGACCTGAAAAGCCTTAAACCTAAGCCCTATAAGGTTCCTCTTAGAATTAGGTGGATTAAGATCTTAATCAAGCTCCATTTCTCAATTTGATTCCAGGCTAGTTTAAATGTAAACTATCATCCAAGAAAAACTATATACATATGTACAAAAAGATGCATATTTACACACTATTTTACAATCATGCAAAATTTTTGAAAAATGTTTTGAAATCATGAATGATGATGCATGAAGTGCAAGTTTTGCAAAAAGATATTTACACACATTTACACAAGATTTTTGCAAACTTTTCGATTTTCAAAACATTTTGGAAAAATTTTGTACTATATACATAATTTTGATACCAAAATATTTACACAAGCTTTACACACAAAAGATTTTTGAAATCATTTTTACAAAAATAATTTGTACACTAGCTATTTATGTGCAAATAAAAGAAGATTATATACATAAAAATTTTTAATTTTTGTGGTTTTTAGCCATTTTTATTTATTAACACACTCACACAAAGTACGAGTTATGGCTAAAGTATATATGAAATATATACACACCCCCCTATACTTAGCTCGAACGATGTCCTCGGAGTCAAGAGCGATGAAGAAGACATAACTCGTGCTATGTATAGGGAAGTGAAAAGAAAGGCTATACAAAAGGAAATGAAAAAGTCAAGATGGACTCGGGTCTTCCCCCTATACTTAGGATCAAGTAATCCTAAGTATAGCAGGTTGTACACGAAGGGAAAACCGAGTGGAGAATGTACAGGGTCTACCCCCCCTATACTTAGGGTAAGATATCCCTAAGTATAGGCAGCAAAACAGGGGTAGACAGAAACAAAAGAAATACCCGAAAGGTCTCACATCCCCCCTATACTTAGGGTAAAGTGCACCCTAAGTATAGCATAATCACAAGATAAAGAAAGGGATGTGGGACTAAGGAATGTGGTGATATGGACATCTGGATCTATATACAGCGGAGGATCAGTAAAGCTCAGGCGTGAGATGCATTAGATGTGAGTCAAAGACCACATCTCACGCAAAATGAATAGGGGCAATATCAACGACCCGCGGCTCATGATCTAGAAATGGCTTGAGCCGCTGGCCGTTCACTCGGAAGGTACTCTCAGAGGACAACTCAGATATGTCGATGCTACCGTTGTCGTGTACCTTCCGAACCAGATAAGGTCCTTTCCATTTGCTCTGTAGCTTCCCTGGAAATAGTCTAAGCCTCGCATCAAACAGCCATACTCTCTGTCCAATCTCAAAATGCTTGTGGCTGATATGAGAATCATGCCACTCCTTGACTCTCTCCTTATAATGTAGGCTGTTTGAGAAAGCTGAATCTCTAAGCTCCTCCAGGGCAGCTAGTTCTGCCCTCCTCTGGTCTCCTATACCATCTGGATCCATAAGTATGTCTGTAACTGCCCAAAGTGACTTGTGCCTCAGCTCAACAGGTAAATGGCATGGCTTGCCATATACGAGGCGAAAGGGAGATGTACCCAAAGGTGTCTTGAAAGACGTCCTATATGCCCACAAGACCGAGTCCAAAAGCTGTGACCAATCCTTTCGGTCAGGGCGGACGACTTTCTGCAGAATAGTCTTGATCTCCCTATTCGACACTTCGGCTAGACCATTCGTCTGTGGATGGTACGGTGTAGCAACACGATGATCTATGCCGAACTCGCTAGCAAGTGCCTTCACCTGGTCGTTGATGAAGTGAGATCCCCCATCAGAAATAAGAACTCGTGGAACCCCGAACCGCGTGATGATATGCTTCCTCAAAAATCTGCAAACTGTCCTCGCATCAGCGGCTCGGGCGGGGATAGCCTCCACCCAGCGACTCACATAATCAACGGCCAACAGAATGTACTCAAATCTCTGACTCTTAGGGAATGGACCCATGAAATCGATGCCCCATGCGTCAAAAACCTCACAGAAGTGAATGGGCTGCATCGGCATCATATCACGCTGTCCACAAGTGCCCATCCTCTGACAGTCAGTACACCTCTTCACGAACTCATCTGAGTCCTTGAAGAGGGTAGGCCACCACAAGCCGGATTGGAGCACTTTCTGTGTCGTTCTCCTCCCAAAATGATGTCCTCCTGCCTCAAGCTTGTGGCAGTAAGTGAGGACGCTATGGTGTTCCTCCTGAGGAATACACCGACGCCAGACGCTATCCCCTCCTTCGTGGTAAAGGATGGGATCCTCCCAATGGTAAGACTTGGCCTTCGCTAGAAAGGTCTCAAGCCTCTGCCTGGGCCAATCTTGTGGGACTTTCCCAGCAACGAGAAAGTTCACAATATCGGTGTACCAAGGGAGTGAGGCGATAGCAAGGATCGCCTCATCTGGGAAGGTATCTCTAATAGGATCAATCTGCTCAGAATCCTCAGGCTGCTCTAATCGGGAGAGATGATTCGCCACCACATTCTTGACTCCAGGCTTATCCTTAATCTCAATGTCGAACTCCTGGAGTAGAAGGATCCATCTAGTCAGTCTGGCCTTGGCATCCTTCTTTGCCATGAGGTACCTGATGGCGGTGTGATCTGTAAACAAAGTCACTCTAGATCCGATGATATATGATCTAAACTTATCCAGGGCAAACACTACGGCTAGCATCTCCTTCTCTGTGACTGTATAATTCCGCTGGGCGGAATCCAATGTGCGGCTAGCATAGTGTATAGCAAATGGTACTCCATCCCTCCTCTGTCCAAGCACTGCCCCTACGGCAAAATCGGAGGCGTCCGTCATGATCTCGAATGGGAGAGACCAATCAGGCGGCTGGAGGACAGGAGCCTCAATCACACACTGCTGGAGAGTAGCAAACAACGAAAGGCACTTGTCATCGACAAGGAACTCGGTGTCTTTCGTCAAGAGGTCAGTCAACGGCCGGGCAATCCTGCTGAAATCCTGAATAAATCTCCTATAAAATCCAACGTGCCCCAGAAATGACCGTAACTGCCTCAAATTGGACGACGGTGCGAGTTTTCTAATGACATCAACCTTGGCCGGATCAACCTCCATGCCCCTGTTGGAGATGATGTGCCGAAAGGACAGGTAAAGGTGGTCTTCTCCTGGTCCTCAGGAGCGATGGCCACTTGGTTGTAGCCCGAGTACCCATCTAGGAAGCAATAATGGCTCTTCCCTGCCAGTCTCTCAATAATCTGGTCAATAAAAGGCAGGGGGAAATGGTCCTTCTTGGTGGCTTGGTTGAGTCTCCTGTAGTCAACACAAACCCTCCAAGAGGTGGGTACTCGTGTAGCAATCTCCTCTCCCGACTCACTGATCACAGTCGTGATGCCCGTCTTCTTGGGCACCACATGCAAGGGGCTGACCCACTTGGAGTCGGAAATGGGATAAATAAAACCTGCACCCCACCACTTTGATATTTCCTTCATCACAACCTCTCTCAGGTTGGGGTTCAGACGCCGCTGGAACTCACGCGACGGCTTCGCCCCCTCCTCGAGATAGATATGGTGGGAGCACACTGATGGACTAATCCCATGGAGATCTGCTACGCTCCATCCGATCGCCTTGCGGTTCTTTTCAAGAACCCCCATCAAACGGGATTCCTGCTCTCCAGTCAACTCGGCGGAGATGATGACTGGGTACATCTCTGGATCGCCCGCAAGGAATCGATACTTCAGCGAAGTAGGGAGCGGCTTCAGCTCTGGAATGCTGGGTGCCGGCAAATCTGGCTGTGGAAGAAACTGAGTGAAAGCTGCAAGGTCGGCCAAATCTGCCTGGGAAAGTGAAAGCATACTCTCGCAAACTGGATCGGGAGAAGGTGGCTCAACTGTACTGTCTCTGCTCGGCTCTGCATCTACCTCCCCCTCATCAATAGGCTCAGATGGACTCAGGTCTGGCATCTGATCATAGCAATCGGCCCAATCAGACTCTGAATCCGAGGGATCTGTATCAGAAACGGTGGCATCAGTACCACCGGAAAACAAGGTGGCCTCAGCACCACCATCACTAGTCATCGTGCTGCGATCGAGGACCGGCTCTGCTGCCTCAATGGTGTCCTGAACCAGGTCTGTGCTCTCCAGACTCTCCTCTGCTGTCATCTCTGCATCAGCTGTGTCTGAAAGTGAGAGGGTGGTCTGTGTCTCAAGGTCTGCCCAAGCTGCCTCATCATCTGTGATCACAAAATCACAGTCCTGGTGGATGTCTGGCTCTGCGTCTGTCAGCTGCTCTGAGTCTGTACTCGCATCTGAGCGGGATCTGAATCTGGCTCTGTAGTCCTCGACCGTCTCTATTTGTATACTCTCGCCCTGGACGCGAAAGTACACCTTCCCGCTATCATGATCAGTCACCGCCTTGGCTGTGGCCAAGAACGGACGACCAAGGATGATGGGGGTATCGGCCACTGACTCAGGGATCTCCATGTCCAACACTACGAAGTCCACGGGGAATTGCAGGCCCTGAATAGTGACGATAACGTCTCGTAATAACCCCTTCGGCCTCTTGACAGATCGATCAGCGAACTGAAGGACTGTCCTGCTCTGTCGAAGAGTGCCCAACTCGAAGCGGTCGAGAAGGGCTGCCGGAAGAAGGTTAATCGACGATCCGCTATCTAGAAGAGTACGGTCGAACCACTGCTCACTAATCTGGCATCTGACATACGGGGCCCCTGAATCTGGCCTCTTGGCTGGCAGTCGGTTCTGGATCGCAAAGCACGTGGCTTTGGTCAGCACATGTATCTCTGAAGTATGGTTCCTCCTCCTCCTCCTAACTGTAGTCTTTTCTCTCAAAGATCGCAGGAGAAGGGGGATGTGCTGCAAAGCCTCTTGGAGGGTCAGCTGGATATGGAATCGGTCAATCATGCTCTGACTGAACTCCTCAAGCTCTCTCTTTTTTGGATCATTTTTCTTCCCCTTTCCCATATGAAGGGCTCTAGGGAAGGGGATCACTGGGTCCTTCTCAGATGAAGGACTAGGAAAAGGTCTAGACGGTTCAAGGACCGGATCCACACATACATCATGCACCACAGTGGGACCAGAAGAAAGTAAACCTTTTCCTTTATTAATAGCAGAGTTCCGAGATACATGAATGATGAATACCCATTCATCACTCTTTATTCTTATATTTTAGCTACAAAAACCTATGCAAATGCATGTAGATAGGTGTAAATAGGGTTAGTTAGCAAAAGCATGCATTTTTGTAAATATAAATAATTAGCATGTTTTTGTGCAAAAATAAAAGAATAAAGAAGAAAAAGAAAAAGAGGGAAATATTTAGAATAAATATTGAGCAACCTAACCCAAGGGAGGGCTCAGCATGGGCCTGACCGCATAAAAGCCACAAGTAGAGGGAGATAGGAGCTCATGTGTAAATATTTATGTAAATCAATAAAATAATATTTTACTCAACCAAAAATATACTTGTATATATTTTGTATATACTTAGGAACTATTAAAAACAAGATAAAAATCTAAAAATCAAAAATACCAAAAAGAACCTTTCACCATGTACATAAACCCCTACCTCATATTTATTTCACCTTGTAAATAAATTTCTTTATTTCCAACACTTTTTGTAAATATTCCTTTTTATGTTTTGTAAATAAAATAAATAAAAAGAATTAAAACAAAAATCAAATAAAAATTACAAAATTAAAAATACAAAAACATCTTGTATATATACCATGTATATATCATGTATATAACTAACTAATTAACCCATGTATATAAACAATAAAAATAAAATAAAAATAGCCTTTATTCCTCATTTTATCTTATAAATAAATAAAATATAAAATGGGAATAAAAATGTATAAAAATAACTAATTAAAAATCAAAAATCAAAAATCAATATAGTGTATATATACCTATGTATAGCTACTATGTATATACCTTATTTTTAATTTCCAAAAATTAATTAAAAATCACAAAAAAATAGAAAAAATTAAAACAAAAATATTTTGTGTTTTAAGTTTTTGAAAATTCGGCCATTTAAAGGCCCAAAAAAATAAAATAAAAATTCCAGCCTTGGCGGGCTCTGATTGGTCCACGGGGGACTGTTGACCCCCGGTCAACACCTCCCCCAGGACCACCAGAGCCGCGGATCCGCTTTTCGACCCGACTTCTCCCAATTACCCCCACCAGATCCGATCGCCAACCCATCAAATCCCGGGTCCGGATCATTCCTTGTGCATCCGGCATGCTCGCCGGAGCCGCCCCCTCGGGATCCGCGCGCTCCCGGGCTCGCCCGATCCTCTTCTTCCCGGACCCCTAGCATTATAAAGCCCGAGCTCAGCCGCCTCCTCATTCCATCTTTGGCTCCCCATTCTCTCTCCAGTGAGCTCCATCGCAACCAGCAAGGTGACAGCTTGCATCCACCGGTGTCGCAGCGAGGAGGAGGTGCTTGGACCATCGATCCGGCTGCCTTGCGCCGCCGTGCTCCGACGTCTGACCGGAGCTCGAGCCTCGGGTGTTGACGACCCTTGAGGCAAGGATCAGGAGCTAGCTAAGCTCCAGCCCAGTCTCCCGCATCATCCAGGTACCCATTTCGCTCACCCATTTAGTGTAATTTCCGATTTCGCCCAAATCCGTTCTCCGACGTGTTCCTCTGATTCCGACCATCACGCACACTATCTCGATCATCGGAGCACACCACCATCTCCGTCGTTCCCCCACGCACGTTCTTCGCCCAGCCATCCAACCCAGCTCGCCCCGGAGCTGGGAGTCGAGCTCCTCCATCCCCAGCTCGCCGGAGCTCCTTCGCACCGATCCACCAGCCACCTTCACCCCGCTTCTTTGGGTCGAGGCACTTTGCCCTCGACCCGCGAAGCTTTCTGGTTGCTTTGCAGGTCCAAAGGGAGGCGTCTGAGCCCCCTTACATTCCAGCCAGGAGCTTCGCGCCGCCAGCCTCGCCGGAGCCCCTCCAGGGCTCGGCTGGGCTATCGGACAATACCATCAGCTGCGGGGCTTCACCGCGAACCTGTTCCGATATCCAGCAGCAGCTGACGAGGACGACTGCAGGCGCACGAGGCCGGCGAAGCTCGCCGGCGTCGTGTTCTTTCACCATCCTCCAGAGCCGTCCGATCAGACCCTCTGCTCCAGTTTCCATCTTGAGCGTCCATTCTTCGAGGAGCAGCAGCCGTTGATCGATCCGAGGGACTCATCCGGACCGTTGCAGCAGAGGAGAGAGGCATCGGAACCCAGCACCGTTAGATCTTCCACGTGTCCTCGCCTCCACCGTCGATCGAGCCCAAGAGAAGAAGAGGAAGAGCGCCCGCCGTCCCGAGCCGTTGGATACACCACGTGGCGCGCATCTGGCCGTCGACGAATAAAGGGGTAATTTGCTTAGGGCCCCCTCTTAGTTTGTCGTTTTATTCCTAGTCCTGTAAATATTTTTAGAACTTTATTTACGTAGGGTAAATTGCATTATGGACCTTGTGCTTAGTTTTATCTGCATGTATGCCCCTGTGTGTATGTGACCACGTGCTTCGCCACGTGCTTCGTTGGGCTTTTTACATCTTTTCACCTATAGTTCTGGGTTGTTGTTGAATGAAGAAAAGCTTTTTGGTATTTGCAGTTATACCCCTGTGAGTGTTTTAATTGTGCATGTGCGGATTTTATTGGGTAAATTGCAACCGAGTCCCTGGGCTTTTGATACAAGTTATCAAAAGGCCCTAAGACTTAGTTTTTATTACCAAGAGGCCCCTGAGTGCCCCAGGCACGCGCCACGCGCGTGTTTAGCTGGGAAAATTGCACCTAGGCCCCCAGACTGTCGGGTATTTGCACATTCGCCCCTGTGCACAGTGCCCACTTTGCATTTTTGAATAAAATATCAAACCACCTCCAAATCCAATGAGATTTTGACACATGGCTCCTGCCATGGTGTAGGAATTTCAGTGATTTTTGAGGACATTTTTTACTTTCATTTAGTATTTTTAAAAATTCAAAAACAGCCTTTTTAGCTACTGTCTAGGTTTAAAAATACCAAAAAAATATAAAAACCCCACCAAAAATTCTAAAAAAATTAGATACTATCGTTTGCTTGCTGTTCGATTTTCTAGCCAATTTTGGCTATTTTTCATCACTTAAAAACCTTAAAAATTGAAAAACCCCTAAAAACCCATAAAAATTATAATAATTAATTTAAAAATCCAAAAACAATAATTAGGGTGCCTAAATTTTCCTTATTCTTCCTAGATTACAGGAAAATTACCTCCAGGACTTTTTAAGATCCTTAAATATTTTATTTTTGGGTCTTAAGCCTTGCTGGACAGTACCTTTTATTTTTAGCACTGTTTGATTTTTAGAAAATAATTTACCCATCAGAAAAATATCAAAAATTAACCAAAAACACTTAAAAACATAAAAAACATAAAAACAATTTTTCTTGAATTTTTGCTTGCTTTTTGGTGTGCTTAATAAATTGCCTAAGTGTGTTTTTATTTCCTTTCTCTTATTTTCTTAACCTTTTAAAAATCCAAAAAAAAAATATAAAAATTAATAAAAACCACTAAAAATCACTTTTCTTTTATTTTATTCTTTTTTACTACTTCGTAGGCCTACGGCCAACCCGTGCTCCTTGTGTTCGACCCTGGGAGCTATACCAGGTTAATCCTATAGCTAGACCGCTCTTCTTTCGCGCTTGATTATTTTATCTGTTTGAGTGGTTGATTTTTCTTGATATACGTGGTCTGATTGCTTGGGTCACAACGACCTGATTTTTGTACCTCATACCCTAGTGATCGGGCCCGTTATCAGAATGGCGCCGTTGCCGGGGAGCACGGCTTAGTAGTGTTTTTATTTTTCGTTTTTGTTTTCGCGGTTTTTCGCGGCTCTTCGGAGCTCGCGGCTTTTCGTGGCTTTTGTATTTATTTTCTTTTTGTTTTATTTTGTTTTATTTTGATTTTCTTTTCTTTTTATTTTTGTTTTATTTTTTGTGTGGTTATTTTATTTCCATTTTTGCACATATATCCTCATTTTTATTTTTCATTTATTATTTGATTATTTTATTGGTCTGACCACTTTCTTTCTTTTCTTGCGAGGGCCCGAGGACCGCGGAGGCAACTTTCGAGGAGCCGGTGCAACCGCGAGACTCGGAGGCGGCTTCCTTCTCTACGAAGCCGCGGGAGAGAGCGAGAGGAGAGAGTTGAGTGGAGTGAGGCAGTAGGATAGTTTTATTCATTCATTTATTATTAATTGTAATAATACAGGCCTCTAACTGTGGACTTGGACTGTTAGACTTAGATCGTAGCGGGTCTGTTTCGCCGAGCACCGGCGTGCTCGGGGGACCCATTAGGACCTGCGGTTTTTACGCGGCTTTTCTCGCGGTTTTCTTTTTATTTCTTACTGTCATTTTCCGGATTTTTCGCGGTTTTGCTCGAGCCCCTAGACATAGGATTTTTTGTTGATTGTGACGTAAGATTTCTAAGGCCCAACACTTAATAGAATATCTGTTCCTATAGAACGTAATTGGACCTTACTAAAATTCACTAAAAAAGTTAGTTTAATTGGATTTGAGACCACGTGCCGTTAGGAGTCACATACAGCGCTGGCAGGACCCGTTGTGGCGGGCACCGAGTGACTCCCAAGATCGGACTCCGGACTCGATTCGGTTAACTAACTATTGTTCTTCACGATCAATAGAAGTTGCTTGTCTAAGGCCGATTTTTACCGTTGCATCATATAGCTTAGTTTATTTTCTGTCTTTATTTTATGCGCGGATCATTTTGCATGTAGAGTGCTGGCGGCAGGTACGCATTTCTTACTCAGCATGCATCATTGATTTCACGTGCATCGGCTTTTTCGTCTTCTCCCCCCGTTTTTGGACTTAATAACCAGGAGAACCGAAAAATTCGTTAGGCGATTTTGTTTGCTTGAAAAATACCTAAAAAGAAAAACCATAAAATTGGGACTGTTTAAAATTATTGATCTTAAAACTCGCTCACCCTAAAAATTGTGTCTTGGGGAGAGCAACCCCCTCATTGTTTGGTTTGCTTGTGCGAGAGAGTGACCCCGAACACTAGGTAGAGCCCCCCGTTGCGAAACCCGACTGATTACCGACTCATCCGTGCGGACCAGTCTCTTGGGTTAGCAGCGGATATCCTAACAGGTCACGTAATCGCTCTGCTATTTTGATTGTTCACCAAAATAAAATAGACAAGATAATTTGACCGAACTTTCACGGTCTTCAGCTCGCGTTGCGTTGGTGAACCGGGGGTTTGTTTTCTGATCGTAATTTTTCCAGATCTCATCCGCCCTACTCGCCAGATCAAGATGATGGGTAGACGATCTCTTAGGCAGCCTCTGGCTGCACCGCTTTCGGGCGCGTCTACCACATCATCTAGGTTGGCTCGCGAGAGCGCAGACCCGCTCTCCGAGCCCGAGTATGACTCCACCCTGTTCCCCCTCGACCCCCTTTCTGACTTACCTGAGAGACCTGAGCCCGAGGAGAGACTTATTCATTTGACAGCACCTGAGTTGGGCTCCTTCGATTTTGCAGACGTCGCGATGGCCGGCAGTTCTGACGATCACTCCCGCAGACCAGAGCACTTTGTACTAGACCAGGGAGCGATCAACTCCACCCTGATCGCACAGTTAGAGACAGTCCAGCAGCAGCTCCGCGATCAGGGAGCTTTTATGATAGAGATGAGGCGCGAGATGGAGAGGCTCAGAGCAGAGAGAGATGCACAGAGCGAGCCCGAGGAGCCCGATGAGGCACAGGAACGAGCCGCAGCAGCAGCAGCAGCAGCCGCGGCCGCCGCCGCAGCGGCAGCAGCCGCAGGAGGAGCAGGACCACCTAGACCGATGAGGGATTTACACAATCCCGGCTCTACACTGATGCACCACTGGGTGGTGGTTCCGGCTATCGTGGGGGACTTCAAGTTCCCCCCGAACACCTTGCAGATGCTCCCGCGGTTCCATGGACTAGCTACAGAGGAGCCCCATCTCCACCTCCAGGAGTTTCTCATGATTTGCAGTACTGTCCACGACAGGCATGTGGACCAGGATACCATACGGATGATTGCCTTCCCCTTTTCCCTAGCAGACAGAGCAGCCACCTGGCTGAAGCATCTGGGGAGGTTTGTGTACACCTGGGAGCAGCTCCGCACCGAGTACTTGAACAAGTACTATCCACTCGGGCGGACGAACGCGGCAAGGGCCCTGATCAGCAACTTCTCCATGTTCCCCAACGAGCAGTTCCACGAGGCTTGGGAGAGGTTCAGAGAGCTCCTGGACAGATGCCCACACCATGATATCATGAAGCCGAACTTGGTTCAGAGTTTTTTCAGTGGGTTGTCACCAGAGCTACAGGGCTTGGTGAACGCTTCTTGTGGCGGGTCCTACTTCGCCAAGGACCATGACCAGGTCTGGGCTATTTTTGAGGAGATGGCGGAGAACTACATGGTTATGTCCCAGACCCGCCTCTACACGCAGAAGACCCAGCCACATCAGCCAGGACCCGTGCAGTACCAGAGGATAGCACGGGTAGATGCAGGTCCAGCCAGTTCGTCTGCAGCAGCAGCACAGGCAGAGTCGTCAGCTGCAGACATGGGCATCATCAGCGAGAAGCTGGACCGCATGGAGCTGATAGAGAAGAAGCAGTGCCAGAGCATAGCACAGATGGATCAGATGGCACAGGTCTTGAGCGACCTGAAGACACAGCTCATGTGTCTCCAGGAGACACAGACGGCTTCTCAGCCTCGTCTTCAGTCGCGAGGCGACTCCGGCAGCAGCAGCAGCTCGTCCCAGCGCTCCAGCGTTCCAGCGCAGCCTAGACAGGTTCACCTTGTACAGGCGGAGCCGTACCAGCAGCCGCAGCACACCTACCAGTCCCCACCATCTCCAGAGATGCAGATGGTGGTCTACCAGCCGGACCAGCCGTTGGCAGTGCTACCCCCAGCCCCCTTGGATGCAGAGCCGTTGATGGATGTCAACGGGATCTGGTACGACCGTCCCCAGCCTGGGATCCGACGAGATCATCCCGGATTCAGGTGGGGGAGTGGTGGTGCCCAGCCCCAGCAGCAGCCGTCAGGTCAGGGAGGGCAGTACTCCCAGCCGAGAGACCATCACCAGCAGCAGCAGCAGCCCCCAGCCTACCAGCAGCAGTCGTCCTACGGTCCTCGTCCCTATCAGCAGGGACAGTCTTGGAGGCGTGAGCAGCAGGCTCACCCGGGATACCAGCACCAGCAGCACCCTCCGTCCTACCCCTCTCACCCACAGCAGTACCAGCAGCCTCACCCACAGAGAGGTTACCCGTCGGGCTCCCACGAGAGCCCTGCCTTGGATGATATCGCCCGCCTCCTCACGGATCAGCAGGCGACCTTTCGACGGGAGATGGATGAGTTCCGCCAGGAGATGCGGGACTTGGTGAGAGGGAAGGCCGCCATACCTGCACAGATAGAGCCGAATCCGAACAACCTCAAGCGGAAGTCTGAGCAGGTAGTACATACTGAGTTAGCCACTCCTAGCAATCCATTTGATGATACTTCTTCAGATCTGTTTGATGTTGATTTTGCCACGCTTAGGAGCGGTAGGACCCCAGCAGGCGGCGGCGTCTCAGCTGAGCTTCATACAGAGGCGCCCCAGGAGGAGGAGGAGAGCGGTACTGAGGCCGCTCCAGATGATGACGGTGGTACTGAGGCCACCAGAGATGCTGATCCCACCGGCGGTACTGAGGCCGCCACTTCACCAGATCTAGGAGGTGGTACTGACGCCACCCCAGCAGCAGCCGAGCCAGTGAGCGGTACTGATGCCGCTCGACGTTTACCTTCAGCAGCAGCAGCAGAGCAGCCCATCCGTGGTGGTACTGAGGCCACCGGTGTTTGTAGAGAGAGATCTGATGTTGTTTTTCCTCATGGTCATGTTTCTCAGGATTCTGTGATGAATAAAGGAAAAGGTTTACATTCTTTTGGTCCCACTGTGGTGCATGATGTATGTGTGGATCCGGTCCTTGAACCGCGTAGATCTTTTCCTAGTCCTTCATCTGAGAAGGACCCAGTGATCCCCTTCCCTAGAGCCCTTCAGATGGGGAAGGGGAAGAAAAATGATTCAAAAAAGAGAGAGTTTGAGGAGTTCAGCCAGAGCATGGTCGATCGCTTCCACATCCAGCTGACCCTCCAGGAGGCTTTGCAGCACATCCCCTTCTCCAGAGATCTTTGAGAGAGAGGACTACAGTCAGGAGGAGGAGGAGGAACCACACTTCAGAGATCCATGTGCTGACCAAAGCCACGTGCTTCGCGATCCAGAACCGACTGCCAGCCAAGAGGTCAGATTCAGGGGCCCCGTATGTCAGATGCCAGATTAGTGAGCAGTGGTTCGACCGTACTCTTCTAGATAGCGGATCGTCGATCAACCTTCTTCCGGCAGCCCTTCTCGACCGCTTCGAGTTGGGCACTCTTCGACAGAGCAGGACAGTCCTTCAGTTCGCTGATCGATCTGTCAAGAGGCCGAAGGGGTTGCTACGCGACGTTATCGTCACGATTCAGGGTCTGCAATTCCACGTGGACTTCGTAGTGTTGGACATGGAGATCCCTGAGTCAGTGACCGATACCCCCATCATCCTTGGTCATCCGTTCTTGGCCACAGCCAAGGCGGTGACTGATCATGATAGCGAGAAGGTGTACTTTCGCGTCTAGGGCGAGAGTATACAAATAGAGACGGTCGAGGACTACAGAGCCAGATCTAGATCCCGCTCAGATGCCAGCACCGACTCAGAGCAGCTGACAGACGCAGAGCCAGACATCCACCAGGACTGTGATTTTGTGATCACAGATGACGAGGCAGCTTGGGCAGACCTTGAGTCACAGACTACCCTCTTACTTTCAGATACAGCTGATGCAGGGATGACAGCAGAGGAGAGTCTGGAGAGCACAGACCTGGGTTCGGATACAGTCGCGGCAGCAGAGCCGGTTCTCGATCGCAGCACGGTGATTAGTGATGGTGGTGCTGAGGCCACCTTGTTTTCCGGTGGTACTGATGCCACCGATTCTGATACAGATCCCTCGGATCCAGAGTCTGATTGGGCCGATTGTTATGATCAGATGCCAGACCTGAGTCCACCCGAGCCTACAGAGGAGGAGGTAGAGGCAGAGCAGAGCAGAGACAGTGCAGTTGAGCCGCCTTCTCCCGACCCAGTTTGCGAGAGTACACTTTCACTTTCCCAGGCAGATTTGGCAGACCTTGCAGCGTTCACTCAGTTTCTTCCACAGCCAGATTTGCCGGCACCCAGCATTCCAGAGCTGAAGCCGCTCCCTACTTCGCTAAAGTATCGATTCCTTGCGGGCGATCCTGAGATGTACCCAGTCATCATCTCCGCTGAGTTGACTGGAGAGCAGGAATCCCGTTTGATGGGGGTTCTTGAAAAGAACCGCAAGGCGATCGGATGGAGCGTAGCAGATCTCCATGGGATTAGTCCATCAGTGTGCTCCCACCACATCTATCTCGAGGATGGGGCGAAGCCGTCGCGTGAGTTCCAGCGGCGTCTGAACCCCAACCTGAGAGAGGTTGTCATGAAGGAAATATCGAAGTGGTGGGGTGCAGGTTTTATTTATCCCATTTCCGACTCCAAGTGGGTCAGCCCCTTGCATGTGGTGCCCAAGAAGACGGGCATCACGACTGTGATCAGTGAGTCGGGGGAGGAGATTGCTACACGGGTACCCACCTCTTGGAGGGTTTGTGTTGACTACAGGAGACTCAACCAAGCCACCAAGAAGGACCATTTCCCCCTGCCTTTTATTGACCAGATCATTGAGAGACTGGCAGGGAAGAGCCATTATTGCTTCCTGGATGGGTACTCGGGCTACAACCAAGTGGCCATCGCTCCTGAGGATCAGGAGAAAACCACCTTTACCTGTCCCTTCGGCACATACGCTTTTCGACGCATGCCATTCGGGCTATGCAACGCCCCTGCGACTTTCCAGAGGTGCATGCTGTCGATCTTTTCGGACATGGTAGGGGAGTGCCTTGAGGTCTTCATGGATGATTTCTCGATCTACGGCGACGGATTTGATTCTTGTCTTGACTGCCTAGATCGAGTACTCCAGCGATGTATTGAGTATCACTTGGTGCTATCTTGGGAGAAGAGTCACTTCATGGTGACTCAAGGGACGGTGCTTGGCCACATCATCTCCAACAGGGGCATGGAGGTTGATCCGGCCAAGGTCGATGTCATTAGAAAACTCACACCGCCGTCCAATCTGAGGCAGTTACGGTCATTTCTGGGGCACGTTGGATTTTACAGGAGATTCATTCAGGATTTTAGCAGGATTGCCCGACCGTTGACTGACCTCTTGACGAAAGACACCGAGTTCCTTGTCGATGACAAGTGTCTTTCGTCGTTTGCTACTCTCCAGAGATGTGTGATTGAGGCTCCTGTCCTCCAGCCACCTGATTGGTCTCTCCCATTTGAGATCATGACGGACGCCTCCGATTTTGCCGTAGGGGCAGTGCTGGGACAGAGGAGGGATGGAGTGCCATTTGCGATACACTATGCTAGCCGCACATTGGATTCCGCCCAGCGGAATTATACGGTCACAGAGAAGGAGATGCTAGCAGTAGTGTTTGCCCTGGATAAGTTCAGATCGTATATCATTGGATCCCGAGTGACTTTGTACACAGATCACACCGCCATCAGGTACCTCATGGCAAAGAAGGATGCCAAGGCCAGACTGACTAGATGGATCCTTCTACTCCAGGAGTTCGACATTGAGATCAAGGATAAGCCTGGAGTCAAGAATGTGGTGGCGGATCACCTTTCCCGTTTAGAGCAGCCTGAGGAGTCAGAGCAGATTGATCCGATCAGAGATACCTTCCCAGATGAGGCGATCCTTGCTATCGCCTCACTCCCATGGTATGCCGATATTGTGAACTTTCTCGTTGCTGGGAAAGTCCCACAAGATTGGCCCAGGCAGAGGCTTGAGACCTTCCTTGCGAAGGCCAAGTCTTACCATTGGGAGGATCCCATCCTTTACCACGAGGGAGGGGATAGCGTCTGGCGTCGGTGTATTCCTCAGGAGGAACACCATAGCGTCCTCACTTACTGCCACAAGCTTGAGGCAGGAGGACATCATTCTGGGAGGAGAACGGCACAGAAAGTGCTCCAATCCGGCTTGTGGTGGCCTACCCTCTTCAAGGACTCAGATGAGTTCGTGAAGAGGTGTACTGACTGTCAGAGGATGGGCACTTGTGGACAGCGTGATATGATGCCGATGCAGCCCATTCACTTCTGTGAGGTTTTTGACGCATGGGGCATCGATTTCATGGGTCCATTCCCTAAGAGTCAGGGATTTGAGTACATTCTGTTGGCCGTCGATTATGTGAGTCGTTGGGTGGAGGCTATCCCCGCCCGAGCCGCTGATGCGAGGACAGTTTGCAGATTTTTGAGGAAGCACATCATCACGCGGTTCGGGGTTCCACGAGTTCTTATTTCTGATGGGGGATCTCACTTCATCAACGACCAGGTGAAGGCACTTGCTAGCGAGTTCGGCATAGATCATCGCGTTGCTACACCATACCATCCACAGACGAATGGTCTAGCCGAAGTGTCGAATAGGGAGATCAAGACTATTCTGCAGAAAGTCGTCCGCCCTGACCGAAAGGATTGGTCACAGCTATTGGACTCGGTCTTGTGGGCATATAGGACGTCTTTCAAGACACCTTTGGGCACATCTCCCTTTCGCCTCGTATATGGCAAGCCCTGTCACCTACCAGTTGAGCTGAGGCACAAGTCACTTTGGGCAGTTACAGACATTCTGATGGATCCAGATGGTATAGGAGACCAGAGGAGGGCAGAGCTAGCTGCCCTGGAGGAGCTTAGAGATTCAGCCTTCTCAAGCAGCCTACATTATAAGGAGAGAGTCAAGGAGTGGCATGATTCTCATATCAGCCACAAGCATTTTGAGATTGGACAGAGAGTATGGCTGTTTGATGCGAGGCTTAGATTATTTCCAGGGAAGCTACAGAGCAAATGGAAAGGACCTTATCTGGTTCGGAAGGTACACGACAACGGTAGCATCGACATATCTGAGTTGTCTTCTGAGAGTACCTTCCGAGTGAACGGCCAGCGGCTCAAGCCATTTCTAGATCATGAGCCGCGGGTCGTTGATCTTGCCCCTATTCATTTTGCGTGAGATGTGGTCTTTGACTCACATCTAATGCATCTCACGCCTGAGCTTTACTGATCCTCCGTTGTACATAGATCCAGATGTCCATATCAGCACATTCTTTAGTCCCACATCCCTTTCTGCATCTTGTGATTATGCTATACTTAGGGTGTACTTTACCCTAAGTATAGGGGGGATGTGAGACATTTTGGGTATTTCTTTTGTTTCTGTCTACCCTTGTTTTGCTGCCTATACTTAGGGATATTTTACCCTAAGTATAGGGGGGGTAGACCCTGTACATTCTCCACTCGGTTTTCCCTTCGTGTACAGCCTGCTATACTTAGGATTACTTGATCCTAAGTATAGGGGGAAGACCCGAGTCCCTCTTCACTTGATAATTCATTCTCCTCTTGTATAGCCTTCCTTTTCACTTCCCTATACATAGCACGAGTTATGTCTTCTTCATCGCTCTTGACTCCGAGGACATCGTTCGAGCTAAGTATAGGGGGGGTGTATATATTTCATATATACTTTAGCCATAACTCGTACTTTGTGTGAGTGTGTTAATAAATAAAAATGGCTAAAAACCACAAAAATTAAAAAATTTTCATGTACATAATCTTCTTTTATTTGCACATACATAGCTAGTGTACAAACTATTTTTGTAAAAATGATTTCAAAAAATCTTTTGTGTAAAGCTTGTGTAAATATTTTCTGTATCAAATTATGTATATAGTACAAAATTTTTCCAAAATGTTTTGAAAATCAAAAGTTTGCAAAAATCTTGTGTAAATGTGTGTAAATATCTTTTTGCAAAACTTGCACTTCATGCATCATCATTCATGATTTCAAAACATTTTTCAAAAATTTTGCATGATTGTAAAATTTGTGTAAATATGCATCTTTTTGTACATATGTATATAGTTTTCCTTGGATGATAGTTGACATTTAAACTAGCCTGGAATTCAAATTGAGAAATGGAGCTTGATTAAGATCTTAATCCACCTAACTCTAAGAGGAACCTTATAGGGCTTAGGTTTAAGGCTTTTCAGGTCCATGGTGACTTAATTCTTTGAGTCCACTAGGCTATGATCACATGTCATCTCAATGAGCCTAAGTAGAGCACTTAACAACAACACATGACTCATATAGATTATGGCTTTACTTGGACAACCACACTATGCACCGAGCTCTCTACGGATGAGATGGTGAGGAGGCAGTCTTCCTTGGCTTGGGGTAGCATATGAGGGTAGTACTTCTAGGCGGAACCTCTCTTCTTCATTTAGTGAAGGAAGTGCGTCTCAACTTGGTCTGGTTGCCATGAGGTCTAACGACGGGAGTTGTGGGTTGCAATAAAGCTTCAAAAGAGGGATAGTCTACTGGCTCAAGAGGAAAAACTCCTTGTATATATGCTGCACATGTACATGCTGTATAGATGCACTCGAAAAAAAAATGTGTGAAAAAGAAAAGAACTCCAAAAAAGTGGTGGGTCTGAGAGAAAATGATAATCCCACCGGAGTATGTATATAAGTGCAATAAGCAAAGCTTGGTTTCATGATCCACCTGTTGTAGCTTGCAGCAGGGAGACTTGGCTACACTGGTCAAGCTCCCAAGGGTACTTGGCTACACTGGCCTTGACCCATTCTCTTCTTCCCCCTCTTCTTGAGCCGGTTGTACTTGAACTTAGAAGGGAATACCCCGCTCCTCGAGGAAAGAGTGGCCAGATTGAGGTCATAGAGTTACCTTGTTAGGGAGGGTTGTCAAGTTGCCATTTCTGAGGTGGAGAGCTTAGACCTCACTTTCACAGGACAAGAAAAGATTCATGGTCTTCAGGGTTTGTAGTTGATGACTTGTTCTGATCTGGAGCATTGAGGAGTCTTGGTTATAGAATAGTGGAACTTGGAGGCTGTTAGGTTTTAAGCTTAAGTCTAAATAAGGTTCCGACACATCAATAATCCAAAGATCTGATTAAGCTCCATACCTCAATTTAATGAAGGCAAGTTTAATAATCAACCTTGATCCATGTACATTCTCTTTTTCTTTTTCTTTTTCTTTCTTTTGCACTTCTTTTTCAAATAAGTGTTTGCTAAGGGACTAGCAAAGTATAGTATAGGGGGGTGATGAATACCCATTCATCACTCTTTATTCTTATATTTTAGCTACAAAAACCTATGCAAATGCATGTAGATAGGTGTAAATAGGGTTAGTTAGCAAAAGCATGCATTTTTGTAAATATAAATAATTAGCATGTTTTTGTGCAAAAATAAAAGAATAAAGAAGAAAAAGAAAAAGAGGGAAATATTTAGAATAAATATTGAGCAACCTAACCCAAGGGAGGGCTCAGCATGGGCCTGACCGCATAAAAGCCACAAGTAGAGGGAGATAGGAGCTCATGTGTAAATATTTATGTAAATCAATAAAATAATATTTTCCTCAACCAAAAATATACTTGTATATATTTTGTATATACTTAGGAACTATTAAAAACAAGATAAAAATCTAAAAATCAAAAATACCAAAAAGAACCTTTCACCATGTACATAAACCCCTACCTCATATTTATTTCACCTTGTAAATAAATTTCTTTATTTCCAACACTTTTTGTAAATATTCCTTTTTATGTTTTGTAAATAAAATAAATAAAAAGAATTAAAACAAAAATCAAATAAAAATTACAAAATTAAAAATACAAAAACATCTTGTATATATACCATGTATATATCATGTATATAACTAACTAATTAACCCATGTATATAAACAATAAAAATAAAATAAAAATAGCCTTTTATTCCTCATTTTATCTTATAAATAAATAAAATATAAAATGGGAATAAAAATGTATAAAAATAACTAATTAAAAATCAAAAATCAAAAATCAATATAGTGTATATATACCTATGTATAGCTACTATGTATATACCTTATTTTTAATTTCCAAAAATTAATTAAAAATCACAAAAAAATAGAAAAAATTAAAACAAAAATATTTTGTGTTTTAAGTTTTTGAAAATTCGGCCATTTAAAGGCCCAAAAAAATAAAATAAAAATTCCAACCTTGGCGGGCTCTGATTGGTCCACGGGGGACTGTTGACCCCCGGTCAACACCTCCCCCAGGACCACCAGAGCCGCGGATCCGCTTTTCGACCCGACTTCTCCCAATTACCCCCACCAGATCCGATCGCCAACCCATCAAATCCCGGGTCCGGATCATTCCTTGTGCATCCGGCATGCTCGCCGGAGCCGCCCCCTCGGGATCCGCGCGCTCCCGGGCTCGCCCGATCCTCTTCTTCCCGGACCCCTAGCACTATAAAGCCCGAGCTCAGCCGCCTCCTCATTCCATCTTTGGCTCCCCATTCTCTCTCCAGTGAGCTCCATCGCAACCAGCAAGGTGACAGCTTGCATCCACCGGTGTCGCAGCGAGGAGGAGGTGCTTGGACCATCGATCCGGCTGCCTTGCGCCGCCGTGCTCCGACGTCTGACCGGAGCTCGAGCCTCGGGTGTTGACGACCCTTGAGGCAAGGATCAGGAGCTAGCTAAGCTCCAGCCCAGTCTCCCGCATCATCCAGGTACCCATTTCGCTCACCCATTTAGTGTAATTTCCGATTTCGCCCAAATCCGTTCTCCGACGTGTTCCTCTGATTCCGACCATCACGCACACTATCTCGATCATCGGAGCACACCACCATCTCCGTCGTTCCCCCACGCACGTTCTTCGCCCAGCCATCCAACCCAGCTCGCCCCGGAGCTGGGAGTCGAGCTCCTCCATCCCCAGCTCGCCGGAGCTCCTTCGCACCGATCCACCAGCCACCTTCACCCCGCTTCTTTGGGTCGAGGCACTTTGCCCTCGACCCGCGAAGCTTTCTGGTTGCTTTGCAGGTCCAAAGGGAGGCGTCTGAGCCCCCTTACATTCCAGCCAGGAGCTTCGCGCCGCCAGCCTCGCCGGAGCCCCTCCAGGGCTCGGCTGGGCTATCGGACAATACCATCAGCTGCGGGGCTTCACCGCGAACCTGTTCCGATATCCAGCAGCAGCTGACGAGGACGACTGCAGGCGCACGAGGCCGGCGAAGCTCGCCGGCGTCGTGTTCTTTCACCATCCTCCAGAGCCGTCCGATCAGACCCTCTGCTCCAGTTTCCATCTTGAGCGTCCATTCTTCGAGGAGCAGCAGCCGTTGATCGATCCGAGGGACTCATCCGGACCGTTGCAGCAGAGGAGAGAGGCATCGGAACCCAGCACCGTTAGATCTTCCACGTGTCCTCGCCTCCACCGTCGATCGAGCCCAAGAGAAGAAGAGGAAGAGCGCCCGCCGTCCCGAGCCGTTGGATACACCACGTGGCGCGCATCTGGCCGTCGACGAATAAAGGGGTAATTTGCTTAGGGCCCCCTCTTAGTTTGTCGTTTTATTCCTAGTCCTGTAAATATTTTTAGAACTTTATTTACGTAGGGTAAATTGCATTATGGACCTTGTGCTTAGTTTTATCTGCATGTATGCCCCTGTGTGTATGTGACCACGTGCTTCGCCACGTGCTTCGTTGGGCTTTTTACATCTTTTCACCTATAGTTCTGGGTTGTTGTTGAATGAAGAAAAGCTTTTTGGTATTTGCAGTTATACCCCTGTGAGTGTTTTAATTGTGCATGTGCGGATTTTATTGGGTAAATTGCAACCGAGTCCCTGGGCTTTTGATACAAGTTATCAAAAGGCCCTAAGACTTAGTTTTTATTACCAAGAGGCCCCTGAGTGCCCCAGGCACGCGCCACGCGCGTGTTTAGCTGGGAAAATTGCACCTAGGCCCCCAGACTGTCGGGTATTTGCACATTCGTCCCTGTGCACAGTGCCCACTTTGCATTTTTGAATAAAATATCAAACCATCTCCAAATCCAATGAGATTTTGACACATGGCTCCTGCCATGGTGTAGGAATTTCAGTGATTTTTGAGGACATTTTTTACTTTCATTTAGTATTTTTAAAAATTCAAAAACAGCCTTTTTAGCTACTGTCTAGGTTTAAAAATACCAAAAAAATATAAAAACCCCACCAAAAATTCTAAAAAAATTAGATACTGTTGTTTGCTTGCTGTTTGATTTTCTAGCCAATTTTGGCTATTTTTCATCACTTAAAAACCTTAAAAATTGAAAAACCCCTAAAAACCCATAAAAATTATAATAATTAATTTAAAAAACCAAAAACAATAATTAGGGTGCCTAAATTTTCCTTATTCTTCCTAGATTACAGGAAAATTACCTCCAGGACTTTTTAAGATCCTTAAATATTTTATTTTTGGGTCTTAAGCCTTGCTGGACAGTACCTTTTATTTTTAGCACTGTTTGATTTTTAGAAAATAATTTACCCGTCAGAAAAATATCAAAAATTAACCAAAAACACTTAAAAACATAAAAAACATAAAAACAATTTTTCTTGAATTTTTGCTTGCTTTTTGGTGTGTTTAATAAATTGCCTAAGTGTGTTTTTATTTCCTTTCTCTTATTTTCTTAACCTTTTAAAAATCCAAAAAAAATATAAAAATTAATAAAAACCACTAAAAATCACTTTTCTTTTATTTTATTCTTTTTTACTACTTCGTAGGCCTACGGCCAACCCGTGCTCCTTGTGTTCGACCCTGGGAGCTATACCAGGTTAATCCTATAGCTAGACCGCTCTTCTTTCGCGCTTGATTATTTTATCTGTTTGAGTGGTTGATTTTTCTTGATATACGTGGTCTGATTGCTTGGGTCACAACGACCTGATTTTTGTACCTCATACCCTAGTGATCGGGCCCGTTATCAATGAACACGAGGAAAAACAACATCTCTGTCTCTACAAACACCGGTGGCCTCAGTACCACCACGGGCTGGCTGCTCTGCTGCTGCTGAAGGTAGACGTCGTGCGGCATCAGTACCGCTGGCTGGCTCGGATGAATGGGTGGCATCAGTACCACCTCCTAGATCTGGTGAAGCGGCGGCCTCAGTACCGCCGGTGGGATCATCATCCTTGGTGGCCTCAGTACCACCGTCATCGTCTGGAGCGGCCTCAGTACCGCTCCCCTCCTCCTCCTGTGGCACCTCGGGATGGTGCTCAGATGAGGCGCCGCCGCCTGCTGGGGTCCTACCGCTCCTAAGCGTGACAAAATCAGCATCAAATAGATCCGAAGAAGTATCATCAAATGGATCACTAGGAGTGGCTAACTCAGTATGTACTACCTGCTCAGATTTCCTCTTGAGGCTGTTCGGATTGGGCTCTATCTGGGCTGGTATGGCGGCCTTCCCTCTCACCAGGTCCCGCATCTCCTGGAGGAACTCGTCCATCTCCCGTCGGAATGTAGCCTGCTGGTCCGTGAGGAGGCGGGCGATATCATCCAAGGCGGGGCTCTCGTGGGAGCCCAACGGGTGGCCTCTCTGTGGGTGAGGCTGCTGGAACTGCTGTGGTGGGTAAGAGGGGTAGGATGGAGGGTGCTGCTGGTATCCCTGGTGAGCCTGCTGCTCACGTCTCCAAGACTGTCCCTGCTGCTGATAGGGACGAGGACCATAGGATGACTGCTGCTGATATGCTGGGGGCTGCTGCTGCGGCTGGTGCTGGTCTCTCTGATGGGAGTACTGCCCTCCCTGTCCTGACGGCTGCTGCTGGGGCTGGGCACCACCACTCCCACACCTGAATATGGGATGGTCTCGTCGGATCCCAGGCTGGGGACGGTCGTACCAAATCCCGTTGACATCCATCAACGGCTCGGCATCAAAAGGGGCTGGCGGGAGTACTGCCAGAGGCTGGTCCGGCTGGTATACCACCATCTGCATCTCTGGAGATGGTGGGGACTGGTAGGTGGGCTGCGGCTGCTGGTACGGCTCCGCCTGTACAAGGTGAACCTGTCTAGGCTGCACTGGAGTGCTGGAGCGCTGGAACGAGCTGCTGCTGTTGCCGGTGTCGCCTCGCGACTGAAGACGGGGCTGAGAAGCCGTCTGTGCCTCCTGAAGACACATGAGCTGTGTCTTCATGTCGCTCAAGACATGTGCCATCTGCTCCATCTGCGTGATACTCTGGCACTGCTTCTTCTTGATCAGCTCCATGCGGTCCAACTTCTCGCTGATGATACCCATGTCCGCAGCTGATGACTCTGCTGCTGCTGCTGCGGACGAACTGGAAGGACCTGCATCTACCCGTGCTATCCTCTGGTACTGCACGGGTCCTAGATGATGTGGCTGGGTCTTCTGAGTGTAGAGCCGGGTCTGGGACATCACCATGTAGTTCTCTGCCATCTCCTCAAAAATAGCCCAGACCTGGTCGTGGTCCTTGGCGAAGTAGGACCCGCCACAAGAAGCATTCACCAGGCCCTGTAGCTCTGGTGACAACCCACTGAAGAAGCTCTGAACTAGGTTCGGCTTCGTGATGTCGTGGTGCGGGCATCTGTCCAGGAGCTCTCTGAACCTCTCCCAAGCCTCGTGAAACTGCTCGTTGGGGAACATGGAGAAGTTACTAATCAGGGCCCTCGCTGCATTCGTCCACCCGAGTGGATAGTACTTGTTCAAGTACTCGGTGCGGAGCTGCTCCCAGGTGTAGACAAATCTCCCCAAATGTTTCAGCCAGGTGGCTGCTCTATCTGCCAGTGAAAAGGGGAAGGCGATCATCCTGATCGTGTCCTGGTCCACATGTCTGTCGTGGACAGTGCTGCATATCATCAAAAACTCCTGGAGGTGGAGGTGGGGCTCCTCTGTAGCAAGTCCATGGAACCGAGGAAGCATCTGCAAGGTGTTCGGGGGGAACTTGAAGTCCCCCACGATAGCCGGAACCACAACCCAATGGTGCATCAGTGTAGATCCGGGGTTGTGCAACTCCCGCATCGGTCTAGGTGGTCCAGCTCCTCATGCTGCTGCTGCTGCTGCGGCTCGTGCCTGTGCATCTGCATCCGGGATCTCCTCGGGCTCGCTCTGCTGGTCTCTCTCTGCTCTGAGCCTCTCCAACTCTCTCCTCATCTCCATCATGAATGCTCCCTGATCGCGGAGCTGCTGCTGGACTGTATCGAGTGATGCGATCAGGGTGGAGTTGATCGCTCCCTGGTCTAATACAATGTGCTCTGGTCGACGGGAGTGATCATCAGAACTGCCTGCTCCGGCCATCTCGACATCTGCAAAATCAAACGAGCCCAACTCAGGTGCTGTCAAATGTATAAATCTCTCCTCGGGCTCGTGTCTCTCAGGACGGTCAGAAAGGGGATCGAGGGGGAACAGGGTGGAGTCGTACTCGGGCTCGGAGAGCGGGTCTGAGCTCTCGCGAGCCAACCTAGATGAGGAGGTAGACGCGCCCAAAAGCGGTGCAGCCAGAGGCTGCCTAAGAGATCGTCTACCCATCATCTTGATCTGGCGAGTAGGGCGGATGAGATCTGGAAAAATTATGATCTAAAAACAAACCCCCGGTTCACCAACGCAACGCGAGCTGAAGACCGTGAAAGTTCGGTCAAATTATCTTGTCGATTTTATTTTGGTGAACACTCAAGATATCAGAGCGCTTACGTGACCTGTTGGGATATCCGCTGCTAACCCCAACCGACTGGCCCGCACGGAAGAGTCGGTAATCAGTCGGGTTTAGCAACGGGGGGCTCTACCTAGGGTGCGGGTCACTCTCTCGCGCATACAAACCAAGCAATGAGGGGGTTGCTCTCCCCAAGACAAAATTTTTAGGGTGAGCGAGTTTTAAGGTCAATAATCTTAGCAGTCCCAATTTTATGGTTACACTTTTTAGGTATTTTTCAAAGCAAACAAAAACGCCTAACGAATTTTTCGATTCTCCTTATTATTAAGTCCAAAACAGGGGGGAGAAGTCGAAAAAGCCGATGCACGAGAAATCAATGATGCATGCAAAGTCAGAAATGCGTACCTGCCTCCAGCTCTCTACATGCAAAATGATCCGCGCATAAAATAAAGACAGAATTTAAACTAAGCTAAATGATGCAGCGGGAAGCCGAGTCCTAGACGAGCAACTTCTAGCGAAGAACCGTCTAACCGGTCACCGACCTCCAAGCCAAAGGGTCCGGTCTTGGCCCGTCCCTCCCCTGCCCGACAAATCGGGGGTAGGAGTAAGCGCTTTACAGGACGAGCTACGGCACGTAGGCTACGGAGGCTAGCGAGTCGGTTATTTTTATTATTTATTTTAAGTAGGTCCAATTACGATCTATAGGAACAGATATGCAATTAAGGTGTGTGGATCCTACTTAATTACGTCACAATCACCAGAAAGTCCTAAATCTAGGGGCTCGACAAAAACCGCGAAGAAAACCGGAAACTGACAGTAAGAAAGAAAAAGAAAAGCCGCGAAAAACCGCTAAAAACCGCGAGGTCCTAATGGGTCCCCCGAGCACACCGGTGCTCGGCGAAACAGACCCGCTACGGTCACAAGTGTCCAAGAGTATCCAAGTCCTGTCCCTGTATTATTACAATAATAATGAATAAATGAAAATTCTATCCTAATTCCTCACCCACTCAACTCTCTCTCTCTCGCTCTCTCCTGCGGCTTCGTAGAGAAAGAAGCCGCCTCCAAGTTCCTCGGTTGCACCGGCTCCTCGAAAGTCGCCTCCGCGGTCCTCGGGCCCTCGCAAGACAGAGAAAAGAAGAGTGGTCAGACCAATAAAATAATCAAATGAAAAGAAAAAGAAATGAAAATACAAGTCAGGGTATATATGCAAAAATGAAAAATAAAATAAACACACAAAATAAAACAAAAATAAAAATAAAAGAAAATAAAAATAAAACAAAATAAAACAAAAAGAAACTAGATACAAAAGCTGCGAAAAGCCGCGGACTCCGAAGAGCCGCGAAAAACCGCGAAACGAAAAACGAAAATAAAGACAAAAATACTACTAAGCCGTGCTCCCCGGCAACGGCGCCATTCTGATGAGCGTCCCGAGCGAACGAGGTAAAGGTACAAAATAGGTCGTTGCGACCTCTATCACTCAGAGTCACTCAATCAAGAAAAATCAGACCATTAGAGCAAATAAATCAATCAAGCACAAAAGAAAGCGGCCTAGCTATGAGATTAACCTGGTATAGCTCCCAGGGTCGAACACAAGGAGCACGGGTTGGCCTAGGGCCTACGAAGTAGTAAAAATTGAAATAAACTAAAAGAAAATGTTTTTAGTGGTTTCTAATAATTTTTATATTTTTTTGGATTTTTAATATAATGAGAAAATAAAAGAAAGCAACTAAAAGCACACTTGAGCAATTTATTTAAAGCACCAAAAATCAAGCAAAAATTCAAGAAAAATTGTTTTTATGTTTTTTAGGTTTTTAGGTGTTTTTGGTGAATTTTTGAGATTTTTATAAGGTATATTTTATTTTCTAAAAATCAAACAGTACTAAAAAGACAAGGTACTGTCCAGCAAGGCCCAAAACCCAAAAATAAAATATTTAAGATATCAGAGGGCCCTGGAGGTAATTTTCCTGTATTCTAGAAAAAATAAGGAAAATTTGAGCACCAAAATTATTGTATTTGGATTTTTAGATTATTTATTATAATTTTTATGAGTTTTTAGATGTTTTTAGATTTTTAGGATTTTTACTCAATGAAAATTAGCCAACATTGGCTAGAAAATCAAGAAACACACAAAGAACAGTAACTAATGTTTTTAGAATTTTTGGCGGTGTATTTATATTTTTTTGGGATTTTTATACCTAGACAGTAGCTAAAATAGATGTTTTTTAATTTTTAAAAATACCAAATAAAATCAAAATTGTCCTCAAAAATTCTCAAAAATCCAACAACATGGCAGGAGCCATGTGTCAAATTTTCATCGAATTTGGAGGTGGTTTGATATTTTATTCAAAATCAAGAAGAGGGCACAGTGCACAGGGACTTAAGTGCAAATACCCAAAACTCTGGGGGTCTAGGTGCAAATAACCCAGCAAGTCACGCGCGTGGCGCGTTCCTGGGGCACTCAGGGACCTTCTGGTAATAAAAACCAAGTCCTAGGACCTTTTGGTAACTCGTACCAAAAAGTCCAGGGACGGGTATGCAATTAACCCACTAAAATCAGCACATGTGGAAATAAAACATTCACAGGGGTAGATATGCAAATACCAGAAAGTATTCATTCATTCATAAACCCATCAGAACTACAGGCTAAGTATTGCAAATAAACCAGAAATACACGTGACGACGCACGTGGCTCACATACACAGGGGAATAAATGCAAAACTAAACAAGCACGAGGTCCAATGTGCAATTTACCCTACGTAAATAAAAGGACTAAAATATTTACAGGACTAGGACTGAAAACAAAAACTAAGAGGGGGCCCTAAGTAAATTACCCCTTATTACGTCGACGGCTGGATGTGCGCCACGTAGATGATCTGACGGTGCAGGTGGATGGCGCCTCTCTTCGTCCGCACTTGAGCCTGATCGACGGCGCAGAGGAGGCCACGTGGATGATCAAACGGCTGGCAGGTGCTGGTGGTTCCCTCTCTCTGCTCCAACGGTCCGGATCTACCCTCAAATCGATCAACGGTATCTGCTCCTCGAAGGATGGACGGTGACGATTGAAACTGGAGTGGGGGACGATCGGACGGTGGTGGAGGATACTGGAAGAACAGGTGGCCGGCGAAGTTCGTCGGCCTCGTGCGCGTGCAGTAGTCCTCCTCAGCTGCCTCTGGGTATCGGAACAGATCCGCGGTGAAGTCCCGCAGCTGGTGGAGGCCTCCGATGGCCCAGCCGAGCCCTGGACGGGCTCCGGCGAGGTCGACGGAGTCGAGCTCCTGGCCTGGATGTGAGGGGGCCTCAGATGGCCTCCTCTTTACCTGCAAAGTAAACCAGAAGCTTCGCGGGTCGAGGGCAAGGTGCCTCGACCCGATGAAGCGGCGTGAGGGTGGACGGTGCGTCGGGGTGAGTGAGCTCCGGCGAGCGGAGGACGGTGGAGCTCGAACCCCAGCTCCGGTGCGAGCTGGGTTGAATGAAGGGGCGTAGAAGGTGCGTCGAAGGATGGCGAAGGTGATAGTGTGTCCCGATGATCGAGGAGATACGCAAGATGACCGGAATCAAAGGAACTCGACGGAGCTTCGATTTGGGGGAAACTTGAAATTAAACGAAATGGGCGAGCTATAAGGCTACCTGGGTGGTGCGGAAGACTGTGCTGGAGCTTAGCTAGCTCCCGGTCGTCGCCTCGAAGGTTGTCACTGCCTGAGGCTCGAGCTCCTGCAAGCGGCGGAGCACGGCGGCGCAAAGCTGCCGGATCAGTGGTCCGGCCACCTCCTCCTCACTGCGACAAAGGCAAACGCGAGCTGTCACCTCGGTGATTGCAATGGAGGTCACGGGAATGAGAGTGGCGAGCCAAAGATGGAAATGAAGTGCGGCGGAGCTCAGGTTATATACCACTAGGGGTCCGGCTAGATGGGAGTCGGGTGTGAAGCTCGGAGCACGGATCCCCATGCAAACCTCCGGGCGTGGATCAGGGAAGATCAGGCTCGGATTAGCGCCCGGGGTTAGCGGATTCGGGAGTCGGATCAAGCGGGTACAAATTCGAGAAGTCGGGTCCAAATGCAGATCCGCAATCCTGTGGTCCAAGGGGGGAGTTGACCGGGGGGTCAACATCCCCCGTGGACCAATCGGAGAAGGCCACGTCATAAAAGCTTTAAAAATTCAAAATAAAATAGGAAATGGCCGATTTATTAAAAACTCAAAACATGAAATATTTTTGTTTTAATTTTTTCTATTTTTTGGTGATTTTTAATTAATTTTTGGAAATAAAAATAGGGTATTCACATAGTATAGCTATACATAGGTATATATACAATATAGGGTTTTTAATTTTGATTTTTAATTAGTTATTTTTATACATTTTCATTCCTATTTTATATTTTATTTATTTATAGAATAAAATGAGGAATAAAAGGATATTTTTATTTTATTTTTATTATTTATATACATAGGTAAAATAAATAGTTATATACAACTATGTACATGGCATATGTACAATATATTTTTGTGTTTTTAATTTTTGTTTATTTTTATTTGATTTTTGTTTTAATTTTATTTACAATATATACATAGAATATTTACAAAAAGTTTTGAAAATAATTTTATTTACAAGGTGAAATAAAGAAAGGATCATGGTCTATGTACATGGTGAAAAGATATTTTTGGATTTTTGATTTTTAATTTTTTTTATTTTGTTTTTAATATCTTCTAAATATATACACAATATATACAAGCATATTTTTGGGTGAGGAAAATATAATTTTATTTATTTTCCAAAAAACATATACACATGAGCCCCTATCTCCCTCTACTTTGGCTTTTATGCGGTCAGGCCCATGCTGAGCCCTCCCTTGGGTTAGGTTGCTCAATATTTATTCTAAATATTTCCCTCTTTTTCTTTTTATTCTTTATTCTTTTATTTTTGCACAAAAACATGCTAATTATAAGTATTTACAAACATGCATGCTTTTGCTAATTATTCCTATTTACACATATCTACATGCATTTGCATAGGTTTTTGTAGCTAAAATATAAGAATAAAGAGTGATGAATGGGTATTCATCAAACATCGAATTCCTTTGTTTTGATAAATTGTAGTTGTTGTCCTTCTGTTCATACCAGTTACCAGAGATAAAATTTGTCTAAAATTGTTAAAATAGTCGTATAAAAATGAAAATATACTTACTTTTGATTTGCTGCTTCGACCGATGGATCTGGAGTTCCATCTTCGCACCCCCACTGTATTGATCTGAGTCTTCATCCCGTTCCCTCGTTGGTTCAACCAGGTTGGATTGCATCTCCTCCATCGTCGCCTGATGTCCCTCTTCTCTCCTTAGATAATGATTTCTCGAGTGGAGGCTCTCTCCTGGATCGAATAGCTAGAAGATCGCCCGCCTTGCCGTCGTCGCCCTTATGCGGTAAGTTCTTTTTGATTAATTTCAAATTAGGTTTTCTTGTAACTTTATTTTATGAATATACTTCATATGTTAATTTCCTTAAATTCGCTTTAATTTAATCACATAACTCTTTATTTGAATTATTGGCAATTTTGTATTTTTTGAAATTAAACGGGAGCTCGTTTTCGGTTTTGTCTAAAAATAGAAAGAATTTGAATTTTTAAATTACAAATTGATTTAACTTAATCAATGAGTATTCATTAATTTGGTAATTAATTAATTATCGAAAACTTCATTTCCCCTTTTTCCTTTGCTCTTCAACCATTGGTAGCTAACTTTTGCTTTTGAGAATCATTTCTGTTTTATCTTCTCTACGTCTAAACAGGTCAGTATTTTATCTTCATCTACTCAATATGTTTGTTCTTCTTCTTTTTTTCCTTTGTTTAAAATTCCAGTATATGTTTTCATCAATCTTTAAGCACAATTTTAATGTAAAAGATTCATTTTTGCGTTTAGCGTTTGATTCTTTGAATCAGACATGTGTTTCTCGCAAAAAATTATTCATATCATCTGCAATCTCATTGTAAAGCGAAATTTTCCTGTTGTATATAAAATCACTAATTTAATTTTTCAAATCCGTAATTCAGGATTTCATACATTGTTTAGTTATCAATGCTTATGTTCTCTATTGAAAGCATCAAAAATTTCAAAGATAAAATTTTTAATATGTTATATAATTCAAATTTCACCATGAGAGCATCATTGTCAGCATTTACCATGTATATCTTCCCATTTTATTTGTAGAGTCGGGAACATCAAACCAAGCGAAAACTCAAATTGTAGAATAGAAGATGAAGATGTAAAATATAACATGCTTTTGTAAAATGTAGACTAATAATGTAAAATAGATGCAACTTTGTCAATTACTTAATGCAAAATGTAAGAAAACTCAGTAAAATACACTCAATTCTTGTAAAATAAATTTTACATTTGTAATATATTAACATACAATTGTAAGTATAGGTGATCAAGAGTCTGAGAAAATAAATATACATTCCTATACGTTACGTTCATATATTAATTGAGATATACATTAACATAATAGTGTAGCCTTTTGTAAAATATACAATTTATACGTAAAATATGAAAAGTGTTGGTAAGCTTGTTTAAAAGTTTGTAAAAAATATTCTACAGTTATCATAATGACATTGTAAAATATTTTATAAAATTGTAGTTGTCGTTTGTATCGTGTAAATTATAGATATATAACGTAATTCAATGTTAAATTTCCTTATGTCTAAATTTCTAATTATGTATATGCGTATACGAGAGTTTGCAATGTCTTTTTCAATTTCGTATTTTATTACGTAACCGAATGTAATTTTTTTTACTTAATATGTGTAAAATTCATTTGAATAAACGCAATATGTCAACGTCTTTTAGCATTTTCCCCGTATAAGCGGTAGATTATATGTTGTAAAATATGACATAAAGATGTAAAATAGCACAATATTTTGTAATATCATAACAGATTATCTCAAAATAAGTTGCTTTTAATCAACCAAGATTTTGCCGAAATGTTGTGTTCTTAAACATGCTTATTTGCTAAATATAGAATGATTAGTGACGTGTAATATTTTATTTAGCATTAATTTAATCATCCCTCATTATAGGAATGTTAGTTGTCACGAAAACCACATAGTGGTTTCAATCTCCTTCGTACAATCTTCATCCCACGGCCTAAGATGAAACCTTTTCTTAATCAAGGAAAGGTGCCACCTCAATTCAAGTGCACCCTATATATATATATATGAGAAAAATGGGGCTGCTCTCTGAGAGTTGCCAATGGGTTGCTCCCACCCCCATTTTCCCTCATTTTTTTGTTTTTTTTGGAAAATAAAATTTTGTATATTCATCACTATATCACTCTAACATTCTATTGAAATTTCGCCAGAAACAGAGACTCCTAAGGCGTTCATCCAAACAGGGTCAATTTAAAAAATCTTACGACCGTTAAAAAAATGACGTCTGGATGGAGGGCCTAAGAGTCTCTGTTTCTGACGAAATTTTAATAGAATGTTAGAGGGATATAGTGATGAATATACAAATTTTTATTTTTCAAAAAAAATAAAAAAAATAGGGTGAAAATAGGGGTGGGAGCAGCCCCGTTGGCTCCCCCCATGGAGCAGCCACATCTCTCTCTATCTCTATCTCTATCTCTCTCTCTTTATTTTTTGAAATTTTTTCGTGTATATTCATCTATATATCCCTCCTACATGTCATTCAAATTTCGTGAAAAATAGAGACTCCTATGCCCTTCATCTAGAACAGGTACTTTACAGCAAATTTCAGACCGTTAAAAATTACATGTTCTAGATGGAGGGTATAGGAGTCTCCGTTTCTCACGAAATTTGAATGACGTGTAGGAGGGATATATAGATGAATATACTAGAAAAAATTCAAAAAAATAAAAAAAGAAGGGGAAACTGCCCCGTGGAGCAACCAGCTTAGCTGCTCCATGGAGCAGCTTCCCTTTCCTCACACAAAATTACAAATTACAATACAAACATTAAAACTGCACATTGTAATACACATTGTATATGTATTCTACTAAAATCACCATGTTTTCTACAAAAAAGAATGTGTCCTTTCTGAACTCAGGAAGGGTCGCGTCCTATTGGAAGAAAATTATATATATATGAGATATTTCCAATGAGGTGCACCTTTCTTGGGTGCATGGAAAGCCCGCCATCCTAACCATCCATAGTCAATCTGATGGTTATCATTAATGGCTCGTTATCTGTATTTTTTAAATGTCGAAAAACCCATTATGGTCATTTTGGTATATTCTATATTTAGAATGCAACAAGTTGTCTCCTTAATTATCTCACATCTCTCTCTCTCCTGTCTCTCTCTCTCTCTCTCGATGATGACTCTCTCTCTCCTGTCTTTCTCTCGACGACGGCATGTGGGAGGAGGCTGCTCCGACGTCCTCCATCGCCTTCCCCAACAGATCACGTTCACCTACGTCGCGAAGATCATCGATGACGGCATGTGGGAGGAGGCTGGTCGATTCCACAGGTTCAAACGTCGGAGATCGTGCTGGTGGATGTGAAGGTAAGCGGGGAGGGGAGGAGAAGGTTGAAGGAGTGTGTGAATGGAGGTGTGTGGGCGGAGGAGGACGTGCATGGAGGAGGTGGGTCGTGGAGGAGAAGGGCGGAGGAGGTGCGGGTAGAGAGGATGCTGGAGATGGAGGGTGTGCCCAGGTTTTTACAATATAATGACCTATTTTGCAATCTCGAGTTTTTTTTTACAATCCAGATCGTATTTTACAATAGCATATCATCTTTTTACAAATTTCAGACTGTTTTTTTACATTTATAAGCATGGAGGAGGTGGATCATGGAGGAGACGGTTGAAGGAGTGCGTGAATGGAGGTGTGTGGGCGGAGGAGGACGTGCATGGAGGAGGTGGGTCGTGGAGGAGAAGGGCGGAGGAGGTGCGGGTAGAGAGGATGCTGGAGATGGAGGGCATGCCCAGGTTTTTACAATATAATGACCTATTTTGCAATCTCGAGTGTTTTTTTTACAATCCAGATCGTATTTTTACAATATAAATGACCTATTTTGCAATCTGAGATTGTTTTGCAATCTCGAGTTTTTTTTTACAATCTCAGATCGTATTTTACAATTGCATATCATTTTTTACTAACTGTGATCTTATTATACAATGCAGGATGCAAAATTACAACAGGGATTCGAATTTTACAAAGATGCTTGGCATTTGTGAAAAACACACATAATAGGATCTGATGGATTTACAATCTTCATACAGATTTTACAAAACGTCCATGATCTTTTACAATAGTGTTATCAAAATTACAATTATTATAATATTAATATTACTAATTGTGATTTTATTTTACAATGCAGGATGCAGTTTTACAATATCAAGCGGAATTTTACAAAGAAACCTGCTATTCTACATTGTGCGAAAATGCTACCATGTTGGCGAAAATTCAGCAACTAAAAGGCAACAAAAAATACCAAATCAGACACGCTAAAAATGGAAAAATATAAAGACGAAATAAATTTCAAATTCGAAATTAAATTCAAATTTAAAACGGAAATGTATGGACTAAAATACCCTTTTGGATGAAGAACCGCTAGATCGAGATCTAACGGATCTCGTGATGGGCTTTCCATACACCCAGGAAAGGTGCACCTCATTGGAAGGGCCCTATATATATATATATATATAGAGAGAGAGAGAGAGAGAGAGATGTGTTTACAAGTGTTATATCATATTCTTACTACTAGTAACTATTTTCATAAAAAAACCTTAAATTCATATGAAATGATTGTATTATTATTCGTATTACTAGTGTCATTTTTATTCTTACTAATGTTCATTTCCTATGAATCTAAGATTTTATTTATATGAAAATAGTTATTGATAGTAAGAATATGATATAATAACTTTAAATAAATAAGCATTGAACTCAAAATGATAGAAAATATTGGTAAAATATGAGTAGGCTCATCTCATCTCAAATGGGCACAAGGCACATTGGATAAGTCCCACATGTGGGGGGGGGGGAGACTTCAAATGAGGTGGGGTCTCACCATATATATGGTGAGCCACCCTCAATTTAGGCATATTTCCAATATATTTTATAATTTCTTGTTTCATACATATCACAATAAATATTAACACAAAATGTATAGCGAAATTAAATTATGAATATATTATTATATTGGATGGAAATGTTAATTTAAATTCAGATGCTATATTTTACAAAATTTATTTTTTTTACAATGTGCAGTTTATACTTTTACAAAACCATTACAGAGTTTCTACTAAATTCACAATTGTCTTTACAATTTCAAAAAAGCCCTCACTTCATTTGAAAGGTCCCATATATATATATATATATATATATATATATATGTGTGTGTGTGTGTGTGTGTGTGTGTGTGTGTGTGTGTGTGTGTGTGTGTGTGTGTGTGTGTGTGTGTGTGTGCGCGTGCGTGCGTGCGTGCGTGCGTGCGTGCATGCGTGCGTGCGTGCGTGCGTGCGTGTGTGTGTGTGTGGGTGTGGGTGGGGGGGGGGTTGATTGGGCTGCCCCAACATGGTTGCCCGGCCCCATTTTTTGGCAATTTTTTTTATTTTTTTTGAAAAATATCACCATGTATATTCATCCCTATATCCCTCCTATATGTCATTCGAATTTCGTCAGAAACAGAGACTCCTACGGCCTCCATCCAGACATGGTCGATTTAAAAAATCCTGCGACCGTTAAAAAAATGACGCCTGGATAGAGGCCGTAGGAGTCTCTGTTTCTGACGAAATTCGAATGGCATATAGTAGGGATATAAGGATGAATATATATGGTGATATTTTTCCAAAAAAATAAAAAAATTACGAAAAATGGGGTGGGGGCAGCCATGTTGGCTGTCCTTAGGGGCAGCCCCAATTTTCACTAAGGATCTTTCAAATGAGGTGGGGGCTTTTCTAAAATTGTAAAGATCACTGTAAATTTAGTAAAAACTCTGTAACAGTTTTGTAAAAGTATAAACTGCACATTGTAAAAATAAATTTTGTAAAATATAGCATCCAAATTTAAATTAACATTTCCATCTAATATATAATATTTTTATAATTTTATTTCACTATGCATGTTGTGTTAATATTTATTGTTATATGTATGAAACAAGAAATGTAAATATATTGGGAAGATGCCTAAATTGAGGGTGGCTCACCATATATGGTGAGACCCCGTCTCATTTGAAGTTTCCCCTCCCCCCCCCCCCCCCCCCACAAAGTGTCGGAGCTTGGTCATCTGCTCGCTTCGGGTGTGTCTTCCAAACGTGAAGTTTTCGCATGGACGTCCGCAACCGACACGCTTTGGGTCCTTCCTGTCGTGTAAATCTCAGTTGCTGGTACCTTTGAGACGTCTAAAATCTAATTAGTAGAGAATCTCTGATGTACATCAATTAATACTGAACGATACGATCTCTACAAATCTAGTATGTTAGACATAATGGGAAGAGCACAGAGAAGCTCGGACGCATGAGCTAGCTTGTCCCAAAGGCATGGAGAGAAGGGACAACAACTTGGCCAATGCATGCGCTTTATTGTGTGTGTGTGTGTGTTTTATTATGCGTTCATGGAGAAGGCAGACTTCAAAATCAGGCACACAGGATGAACGACTCCGGCAAAACGTCCCTTATGGGTTAGGATCTCCATCTTTTTGTTATTTTACATGTGAAGTTCATGTGTTTCTTACTCTTGCCATTGGATTCCTTCATCTCCTTTAACTCAAAAACCCTCGTTGCCTCCACACAAAAATGAAGAACCATGTGAAACCGCTGACAATGAAATGGGTGTCTCTTACTTGGAAAGAATTCTCAAGTGCCTGCTATTTATTAATATTCCTCGGGATTTATTTAATTGGTTCTACGCAGAAAAAGGAAATGAACAATGAAATAATTGAGTATGCACATGGATCAAATAGAATCCTCAATCTGGCTAATCTGATATTACTTTTATAGATTGGTTTGACTGTCATCCTAACCTATTGAATTGAATTGGATTGAAATTTTTCAAATCCGTCAAATTCTGTTATTATATTACTACAAGGAAAACAAGTTATAGCTGTAGAATTATGCCCACTGATGTGGGATTTCTGGCCACGGAATTAGGCTCTGGCCACGACATGTTGTGCCCAGTAGCCGTAGCTACAAGTCTCGTCGTGAGAGTTCTCTAACCACGAATATGTCGTGGTCACTACAAGTGACCACAGAACTTGTCGTGGCCACAACTCTTGTTGAAGCTTTGGCCACGAAATTATAGCTACAAGAAGCTAGTGGCCACGAAATTATCGTGGCCACAAGTTTCCATAGCTACATTCCGTGACAACAACTCATTTTTCTTGTAATGTATATTAAATGACTACGAAAATATAATTTAATGTAATATATTTATCTATTAATATATATCAAATATTTTCTCTTGAACCTCAGTATTAGGAATAAAAGATAAATGGATACAAGACCAAAATATTAAAATTTCAACATCTATTACAGTATGTATTCATTTGTTTACGTCTATCAGATTTCAGCTTATAAGATACGAAGATGACAGAAGATCATTGGAAAGGATACGTAAGTATAGAAATCCGATCCAAATTGCAATCCGATGAATTGAAATCTGACTGATTTTAAATATTAATGAGTCGGATAAAAAAATCTGACGGATTCAAGATTGGATTGGAATAGAAATAAATTGAAAACCAATTCGATGATTTCATTTCACATGTATATGCCTCTAGCAATTAGAATCCATGTTCGAGGTGCGCCTACACTTTTCCCTCTTATTTCGAGAAAGGAATAATTAGTTTAATTCATTAGTCAAATGAGGAGAAGGGGACAAAAGATGGGGAAGACTAATTGCCAATACCACGAGAGAGGAGGGGAGAGGAGAGGTGACGAGAAGAAGAGAGAAGAGAAGAGGCTCTCTCTGTTCATATGGAACTCCCAACGAAGCCACCTTTTTTCCTTTTAATAACCAACCAAAATATCACTACTCCCAAATATATATATTTTAAGGGAAAAAACACATTACCAATAGGAAGGATCCTCTGCTGGGCAGCAGAGGCCTGCTGTACCACGTGGGCCGCTCGATCATGATCGAGCGGTTCACACGCAAAGGGCCACTTTAACCCTGAAATCGTGTGAACCGCTCGATCTTGATCGAGCGGCCCACGTGGTACAGGAGACTCTGCTGGCCAGCAGAGGAGCTGCTCTCCATTACCAAATGCATGCCTCTTTTTGTGACTTTTTTTCATATTCTTCTTTTTTTAGTATTTACCAAGGTTCGAAATCTCGATTTTGAGTTCGTTTCGGTCCCCTCCAAAATCAAAATTTCGGTGAAATTTTGGGAAATATCGATCATTTCGGTAGAAATATCGAAAATGACTAAAAAAGTTCTGTTTTGGACATTTTGTCGCAAATTAAGATCTTCCAAGTTATTACAACAATAAATAACTTAAAAATACACACTTATATCACACATATTGCTTATATAGCCCATTATATCGCACATGTCGGTCATATCGGTCACATCAGCCAAATCGATGTTAATGTTGATTCTTGGCCGATACATACTGGAAATTGGTATCATGCAATTCAGGATCTTAAAACAACAATAGCTTACAAATGCATACTTATATCACACACATCTCTCATCCGTACGTCTTATATCACACCGTATCGGTCATATTAGATAATATTATTGAGTTGACTAATAGATACTTGAAATAGAAATCAAAATAACTAAGTTAACAATACTTAGAAGATGTCTTTTTGTTCATAATAATAGACGAGCATTTTTATTCTAAAATATAGATAATGATTAATTAAACAATATTTTGTTCATAGAAATAATTGTCAGAGACAAAGTTCGAATGAATCATAGAAATAGTTACAGACTTACAATAAAGATGCATCTATTTACGTAGATAAATAACAAACAAATGAAACAAACAAGCTATATCAGATATATTGAAGCTATGGAGTTGTTTCATCTCCATTGCTTAAATCCAAAGGGGAGGAAGCTCCCCAAGTTGAATAATCGATGTATGTACCCTCTTGTCGTACCATACCCTACCAGACGGAGGGTCTTGCTGAAACCCGTGAATTTCAACCGAATGGGTCGATATGCCGTAATATCATCGAAAATTCGATCGAAATCCATGAAATTTTGTACTGAAACCCATGAATTTCAATCAAAATGGGTCGATAAGTCGAAATATCACCGAAATTTCGGTCGAAATCTGGGAATTCGACATATATAGGAGTTTCGACAGTCATGACCTCTCGAAATCGAAATTTTGCGAAATCTAAATCCTTGCTTTTACACATATATGGATGATTAAAGTTTATATAAATTTTGCCTTTTATTTTTATTTGGTTAAGTTGAGAGATAAAAAATTGATAAATAGAGGAATAGACGAATCTGTAAGATATAAGTAGGGTGCAAAAGGGTCTTTGGTAAAGAATAAGAAGGTTAATCATCGATTCCTCATTTGTTTGAAAAAATTATTTATGTGGGACAAAAGTCGAAATATGGGTGAGTTATTCATATTTCTCGTTTTCTGTTGTCTTGAGGGGGGGCAATTACGAAAAAAATCGAGTGTTGTTAACGTGATATAAGTCGTAACCATTGTTTAAAAGCAAAGGATTAGCAAAAATGGAATAATTATGAATAACAAATCAGGATAACGAAAGAAATCACGGGATTTCTTATCCTCTTTATTCCAAAAAAATATTAGTATTACAGAAAAAACATACTCATCGAGAGATATATGTAAGTTCATGGTATATGAAATCCGCTTAAATGATCTAGTGGTTGAAGCAGTGTGTTTCCACTTCAATGGTCATTGTTTCAACCTCATCCTCCCCCTTGACTAGTAAAAAAAGTAACTTTTTTAATGAGATATAACCTCCACACCAAAGAAAGTAGTCAAAAGCACACAAATCCGATGTGAATCCCCATGGCATCCACAGTCACACATTATTAAACCCACATTCATACATGCCATCTAACGTGGCCTGCAAAAATTTGAAAATCTCTTTGAGGAATGAGACACTCCCGCCTCACATTTTGTTCAGGTGGCTACAACAGCAAGATGCACACCGGTGAATGCGCGACGAGCTGCAAAGCCAGGTTGGTGACACGTGACGAAGTGGATGATATGCGAATGTAGTGTGCAATCAAATTGAACAACCTTCCTTGCAGGTGGGAGAGGGACATGTCATCAAAATGAATGAACTCGTGGCATAAACATGAAAACACTGCTATAAAATACAAACTAATACACGACAGTCATCGAAGACCTGCTATCAAAAGAAACAAATAAATGGGATGTCATCGAAGATCTGCCACAAAAAAAACGAGTTACCTGCCACCTATAAGAAAATCTATTCCGAAATTTGACGCCAATAGAGAGAAGTCACATAATGTATGGAGATTGATCAACTTCCCATCCATTACTCGTTTAATAAACACCATCCTATCATATACCAGGTGGTTGTCGATGTGTACAAGTTTTTGTGTATCCTTTTGCGTTTGAGAACCATTTTATTTTTTATTAATGTGGGTACGTTTGCAAGTACTCTTCTGCAATTATAATTTGTGGTAGGAGCAATTGCACGTTTGGATGAAGATAAATAAGAAAAAAATCTCTTGCACGGAAAGTGCTATTTATAGAAAAGGCCGGTTTTTTTAAAAAGAAAAAAAAAGAAAGAGAGAGAATAGCGGAAGGAGAAACGGTGCCATCGCAGTTCTTCTTTCCAGTCTGTCGTGGACAGAATTGTGTATATGTATATAAAGTCCCAAACTGCTCCCTTTCTTCCCTTGCAGAGCAACAATAATCACTTTTTTTTTGCTCTCTCTCTCTCTCTCTCTCTCTACTGGAGAACTCGTTCTGGATTGATGGGTCGGTGTGAAGTGGCTGCCATGGAAGATGAGTACACCAAGCTCATCAGGAGGATGAACCCGCCAAGGTCTTCATCGTGCCCTTTTCTCTCCTCTTCTTGCTGTTTGTTTTTTCCTCTTCCCAAGATGTGGGTTCTATCTTTTATTAAAAAAATTTGAAAAAAAAAACAGTACATCTCTTCTGTTTTTGAAATAAATTCGAATCTTTGAGTTGGGTTCTTGGCTTCCTTGTCTTCCAAGGCTTAGCTCTCCTGATTGCTAGTTCTTTGCGTTAATTTATGTCCCTTCTAGTAACCGTACAAAACTTATTGCTGCTTATTTCTGCATGAGTTTCGAAAGAAATCAAGATCTTGTTTTGGTGTTCTTTAGATCCGTTAGATTTCCATATCCGTTACTAGATCATGTTCTTGCTTACAAATCATGTTCTTGTGATTTCAGGGTTGTGATCGACAACGACGCGTGTGATAATGCAACAGTTATTCGGGTAAATCTCGGAGTCTCCTTCCTTCAGGAATCTCCAGAATCTATCGTTTATGTCATTTCTGGAGCTCCTTTGTGCTGCTGCTTGTTTGAGAAATCTGACTCTGAAAATACGGCAGTGCTTTTTCAGGTTGATAGTGTGAATAGACAAGGAATCCTCCTTGAGGTTGTTCAAGTCCTCACGGATTTGAACCTTGTTGTGATTAAGGCATATATATCATCTGATGGGGAATGGTTCATGGATGGTAAGATTCTTTTCCCCTGTTAGATTTGGTGGTTAAACTAATACTCTATACCCATATCACTAATCTTTTTCTTGTGCATGGCTGCAGTTTTCAATGTTGTTGACCATGAAGGGAACAAGGTTTGGGATAAAGAAACCATTCGTTACATACAAAAGGTATGGTTTCTTTGCATCTTCTTCCCAAGTTATTATCGCTAGGTCTGTATACTTGACTTTAAATTTGAGCAGCTTGGAAATTCTGGAAGGATTGGACTTCTGCTGCCTTATTTGACTGTTGGGTTGCTTTTGCAGAAGATCGAAATGGATGCCTGCATCCTGCCTTCTTTGCAAGGCTCGATCGGCGGGACACACTCAAAAGCGTACACTTCCATCGAGTTAACCGGGACAGACAGGCCCGGCCTGTTGTCTGAAGTGTGCGCAGTGCTTGCCGGTCAGATGTGTAATGTTGTGAGGGCCGAGTTGTGGACTCACAACACCAGGGTTGCAGCTGTGGTTCATGTTACAGATGGTACGACCTCGCTCGCGGTTGAAGACCCTCAGAGGCTCTCCGTCATCAAGGATCTCTTGTGCAACGTCCTGAGGGGCAACGACCGCTCCAGGGGTGGGAAGATGAGGGTTGGAATGGGTGAAACGCACACTGAGAGGAGGTTGCATCAGTTGATGTTCGACGATAGGGACTACGAAAGAGTTGGGCGGGCCTGCTGTGAGAGCAACAGTTCAAGGCCCAATGTTGTGCTGCTTGATTGCTTCGAGAAGGACTATACTATCGCGATCTTGAGGTCCAAGGATCGACCGAAGCTTCTGTTCGATACAATATGTACGTTAACTGATATGCAGTATGTCGTGTTCCATGGAACGATCAATACTAGCACCGAAGAAGCTTATCAGGTATATATATCTCAACTTCCCATCTATCTTTGTTATTGACATGAATTTTAAAAACAAAGGCTCATGTGTACGTTCGATTTGGATGTAGGAATACTATATCCGACATATCGATGGAGTTCCAGTAAATTCAGAAGGTGAGAGGCAACGTGTGATCCAGTGCCTCGAGGCAGCCATAGAGAGAAGGGCATATGAGGTAATCGCCATCAAATATTACAAATAACATGTCAATAAGATATCAATAGTGGCTTCATATTGTAATGGTAGTTCTCTTGTGTGCAGGGACTTGAACTGGAACTGAGAAGCAAAGATCGGGTCGGACTCCTTTCGGAGATAACGCAGATATTCCGTGAAAACGGCCTGCGGATCAAGAGGGCCAAGATCTCAACGGATGGAAATGAAGTAGTCAATACGTTCTATGTTTGCGACATGTCAGGAGCGTCAGTGGACACGAAGACCATAGACTCCATCCAGAAGCAGATGGGTCAGACATATTTGAGGGTGAGGAACAATCCATCGCCTCCTTCGAAGTGTCCGCCGGAAACCACAGGATTTCTGTTGGGGAGCTTCTTGAAAGTTTGTTCCTTCCAGAACTTCAGGTTGATCAGGTCCTGCTCATGAAACATCTGAAGTGCCATAATGTACAGATAGGATAGTTCTGGGTCATACATGGTACAGATTAACAACAGAGATCAGATCAACCAATACATGTAAATACATAGGAATTTCCACGTAGGTGTATACTGTATAGCCAATACCTTGTATATAGTTCAGTAACTGGTGTTTAGTGATGTGGTCAGATCTGGTTCTTTCCATTTCTGTAATTAAAACCGTGCGCACAGGTAGATACTGCATATGGTTTTTGCACAGACAGAACAAAGATGAATATACATACAATATTGTGGTTCCTTGTATATTATATTCTCTTACTCCAAGATGCAGATTTATAAAATCATTATTACGTGATGGCCAGATTCTGAATTCTCCGTTCTATGTAGACTGAAAGAGTAGTTTTTCTAGTTGAGGAAGCTTTTCGGGTTAAGTGTCAATCGATGATTCTGCATCAGATACTTATTCTGGAATGTAGAACCCCATCACACACCTGGGTATCATGGGTTCACTGAAGATATATTTCAGATTCGTGCATCAGTCGACAATCCTAAACTGGGAATTTGTTCTGGAATCTGACCCCGGGTGTCATGAACTTTTCTTTCTTGGGAATAATTTTCGGGCCGGTGTTGCTTTGACAACCAAGCGAGAACAAAGGCACTTATTCCGTCGGCATCATGTTCTGCCAACCAGATACAGCCCATTGCTGGCTGCCCGTTCATCGTTACTCTGACATCTCAAGAATCCTCAATTCGGTGGAACCAACAGGCTCAGGAATCCAAGCGAGCTGAAATATGAGAGCAAATTGAGCAAGTCTAAAATTGAATTACATTCCTGAGGCATAAGGTCTCCCACTGATGGAAGGTTGCTTAGATATGCAAGTTCTGCATTAGAGGTATAGTATATACACGCAAGAACATACCCACAAACCTACCGACCTATTTTCTGGTTGTTGATCTGGAAGTTGTATGGAGAAAATATCTCACTCAATCCTCTCCTCGAAGGAAGATAGCATGGGTCGAACAAGCGTGGATGAACTATGAAATCCACTGTAGAATGTTCAAACTCTGCTACAAATATATAACATGTTCACATAGCTGCTATAAATATATAACATAATCCGAACTCATAATGTAAATATATAGCAGGTTTGAACTCCTAGTATGAATATACAGCACATTCCAAACCCATGCTAGAAATATAGTAGATAAAAACAATGCAATAAATATATAGCATAAGTTCTGAACACAGCATTACATCAACGCCCATTCATATGTAGCTTTATGCAGAAGTGTCTTCTTTGGCCCATTGAAACACCGCTATGTTCGACCGTGTTAGGTAACCAAATTTAAAAATAAAATAATAAAGTGGAAAGATGTAGGTTCATTCAACCACTTTTTTTTTGTTTTGAGAAAACAATATATCTTGTGATGATCATACACTGAAATAGGAAACCTACGGATACAAAGGCCATTCTCCTGCAACAAACAAACAGCCAAAATGAAAATAACGTAACCCCTTGTATTGTTAGTTCCACCAACTTGTCACAGGTTCCTTCTTTGTTTGCATTAGATGCTTCCAAGGAAAAGAATCTAAACAACATTCACATGCAAATTGAGCTTTGCGCTACGTTACAATCTCGGAAGCCTACCAACTCCTAATAATCAAGAAGACGTGATGGCCAAGATATGGAGATGTATGGTTGGCACAAGACCAAAGAGAGTGCATAATTTTACAACACTTTTCAGTGGTCAGATGAAACTAACTGAAGGACTTCACACCCTTCTGGTGAGGCAGCACCATATATGCACATGGGAACTCCAGGGTCTGCTCAAGTGGAACCTTTGAAAATCCCTCCGATCCACACGTATAAGGTTATTGTTCCTGAATTGCTGTTCACCCAGGATTAACTTGCAAGGATTTGGAGAAACCCTGTTCCCTCCATTTCAAGAGGCCGGCTTCGTTCGCCAATTGCAGGATGCGAACCCATTCGGCAAGCATGGTATCTTTCAGCTGTTGCATATGGGTGTACTCTTTCTCCATAATCAACTCCAGCTCCTCAAAATGCTTGATCTTGAACTGAAGCTTCTTTACCTGTTAGAAATATCAAGATCTAACGTGTTCTCATCATAAATGAAATCATTTGTGCACAGCAAATTGAACAGGCAAGAAGACGGTTATTGCTTGTTGCAAGTGTGAGCAATAATAGAATTCTAGAAACAATGAATGATGATATGATATGAAAACATTTCAGCTCAAGGCATTGTAACATTCTGGTCTGTGAAAATTATTTTACCAATCAATTCTCTATGAAATTGGGCACAGTGACTACTATTCAGTACATTATTTACGCAGAGTTTTCATACAGGATCAGAGTCTTCTCCAAATGATTGTGCTACCTTTGTGCGCTTTTCATACAAGATACAGCATGTTCTCTAAATGGTTTAGATACAGGATAGGATGACCATTTACAAGCTTTGTGCAAACCTCCACCTCTGTTAGTTTTTAAGGATACGTGTTGTACCATCAAGAACATTGCTGGAAAATTCATTTTGCAGCCACGTTATAGAGCATTCTTGCGCACTATGAGAATTGCCGAAAACCCTGAATTGTATCGTGACATTATAACAGAAAATTTATAAAAGATGGTGTCCACAATGCGAGAAAATTCACTTGCAGAATTGCCATGAACCAATAACGGACAGTATGTACAATGTGAAAAAAATACTATTATCACAGCCAAAGTAAAAAGTCACTCAGTGATCACACCAATAACGGATAGTATGTGCAATGCTCGTCACTTTACTTTGGATCTGGAGGAATGGGAACATGCACTAACATCAGATAGAAAAAGTGTTCGTGGAGTAAGACCTGCATTTCAAGGATTGTAGAAATTAGAAGTTCTATTTCTCTATCTTCCTGGTCTGCTAACATTTTTGCACGAGCAGCAACAGAACCGAGGGCAGTGGCAATTGCCGCACGCATTTGAAATGTCAAATGTACAAAACTCTTCTCTGGTGTAGAATTGGATGTGTCTGCAAAAAGCACAACAAAGTAAAACAACAAGAGAATAATAATGCTAATGCACCCCCCCCCACCCACACACATGTCGTCGCTGAACTTCGCTTAAAATAGGAAAATTTTAAATCTGAAGTGAAGCATGCCTGCCTAGCTATTTAAATCAGTTGCCTCCCATACATTACCAATATCCCTTTTCATTAAAATACTCAATGTTAAGCTTCACATAAAATAGCAAAACATTGAAATGTGATCTGAATCATACATGTCGTAGCTATCTAAATCAATTAAATTACAGGAAAAAGGCAGCAACTATGCCTCGAATCCTAATTACGAGTTTCATTTTGAAAACGTAACAAAGAATATTAAACTTTCAGATTTAAGGTTTAACATTGACATAAAAGGGTCACGGATGCTTAAGCATGTATTTGAGACAACAAAAAAGATCAGACGGTCTTTGTTAAATTTAAAAAAAAAATAGACCCATAGTTAGGAATCAATGCATAGTTGAGGTCCTTTTTATAGTTTACCCTTAAATCAATTGCCTCCTCTAATCACTATCCCTCTTGTACATCCATCATAAATTATCACATGAAACATGAAATGATTGGATGGTGAGCGTGGGTCCTTCATACAGTCCGAATAGGAAGAGGAAGTTCGGGTGAGGGGAGCATGAGGGGTGCACCAGATGCATAATATTCTCGAGGGAAAAGCACGAAGATGCACGAGACAAGGAGAGGAACAGGCCAAGCCGTGCGACAGGAAAGTAGAAATTACGTTAAGAATGAAAAAGGAGGGCGAAAGAGAGTGAGAAACAAAGGGATCGAAGACAGACACTTAATATTCAAAATTCGTCATTCATATCTAATTTATTACAAAGATATTGAAGGTTTTATAGAAGACCAACCCATCAAAAAGATGTGGAAATGCACCCAAGAGACATTTCCGAAGGTTATCTGAAGAGTTGACTTTTATTTCGCCAAGGGCCTTTGAAACCAAACTTAGACTAACATTTCATAACCTTGTGTTGCATTTCATAATCTTGAGTTGCACTGGTCTCCGGCTCCTTAAAAACTCACCTCATGAAGAGTTGATTTTTCTTTCACCAAGAACCTTTGCAGTTCATAACAAGGCCTAGTAAGAATAAAAATACAAGGCATAATTGACAAGACACTAAATATAGCAACATAATTTTATAATATTAAGCTCTCTACATGTAAGAGGCTAGTGTTAGAGAGGTTACACATGAATACTATTGTATAAAAAGGCTAGCCTTGAGGCACACAAGGTATACACCTCAAGATGAAACGGGAGGTTTTATCCTTGAGGCTACCATCTCGGCTGAAATCTAACAGAGCATGTGTTTTGCACAACTGATGTGGTAATGAGGTGTGATGCGCGAAGGTGAGGCCTGAGGCACCGCCTCAGTTTTATTGCTTTATTTTGATCCTTTTTGGCATGATTTTTGTATATAATAGATAGGGATGAGGGATTGATTGTATAAAAAGGTTAGCCTTGAGGTGCACGAGGTGTACACCTCAAGACAAAATGAGAGGTTTTATCCTTGAGTCTACCATCCTGGCTGAATCTAACAAGGCATGCACATTGTGTAACTGATGTGGTCATGAGGCATGATGTGGCAAGGCGAGGCCTGAGGCGCCGCCTCAGTTTTATTGCTTTGTTTTGATCCTTTTTGGCTTGAGTTTTTTTTATATAATAGATAGGAATGAGTGATTGTCCTCACTTTTTTACCTTATTTCGATTATGTTTAAGGTACAGTATATTATAAACAATTACATTTAGTTGTGCTTTGGATTTTGTTTTATCAATAGAATACTAAAAACATACTAGGATCTATGTTATGTGAATATTGAATCGTTATGTGGAATGTGGGCAGGCCATGTGAATTGTATGATACTATATTTCCATGTGTGTGTTTATGTTGTTATAGTAATTAAAAAGAAACTTATATCATTTTCTGTGATCATCATATTAACTTTTGCTCATTAACTATTAATTTAATAATAGCAGTAATGTTTGTTCCATCCTCGACATCGAAGAATTACGTTAAATATTCTTAAATTAATTTAAATGTATGAAGGTATAAAATAAATTATAGTTTCCTTGATATTATGCAATATTTTTAGTTGAATTGCATATCGGTGGTGAGACTTACGCCTTTTGTGCCTCAAGGCTATGCTTGACATTGGAAAAACTGCATCATTACACCTTTCGCTTTTTGAAACGTTGCACATGAATAGAAGATAGAACACTACATCGCCTCCTTCCCAGGAACACACACATGTCCAGTGCTCCGATCAAGGTCGATCGGAGCCTCACGCCTCTTCCTCCTATGCAATTTTCATCAGCTTACCGTCAATAATCACTTGTTTATATAGATAATATTTTAGGAGCACAACATTATCACTATAGAATAAGGTACTTTTGACACCCAACTAGAATAAGGCCACTCGCATTGAATCGTGACAATGGATGTAAGCGTGTTAGGCTTGGAAGAGCATCAATATTCTAAAATCCATGGAATCATATGCTGCGACATTGTCAGCGGTATGCCAACGGCACGTGTCGCTTCCCCAACTTTTTCAGCATCGATACGTGTGGAAAGCCCCCATTCCCAAATAACCATGTCGGTTACTTTTAACGATACATGCAAAATTAAGGGAACGTCTTCTTACATACTCTAAAATATCAGCCAATAAGGACGATATGAGAAGGCACGTTGTTATTACCAACATACCCTAGAATTAGAGATGTCATGAGTTGTAATTTTGTAAGGAGGGGTTTTTACAGTCATTATTATTTCTTCCTTGCTTTCCTTACTTTTGTGTTCGGATCAAGAATGTCAGCCATCTGAGCCGTTCATCCTCGCCTTAAAAGCCCCAAATCTTGGCCCTTGGATCGATTTTCTTACTTTCATTATGACCAAGGCCTTAAATGTCGGTTTCGGTCATCATTTCGGTGACGACCAAAACATAATTTCGATGGAATTTCGATCAAATTTCGCTCGAAATTTCGATCATTTCGGTCATTTTTTGTACTAGGACCCTCATATTTCGGTCATTTCGGTCGAATTTCGATTTCGACTGGATATCGATATTCGACAGAAATTCGACTGAATTTCGCTGAAATTTGAGGCCATGATTCTGACACCTTCTACATGTATTATTAATCATTTACTGTTAAATAATGTAATAATTTATTAGCATGTATTTTTATTTATAAAGTTATATCAAGTTCTAGCATAATCAAGGTGTATGATTTTACATACCAACTTCCCTTAAACCTTTAAATATAAGTTGACGGTAGAATTACATTATTTATACGTTTAAAGAACTAATAGAATTTTATTATTATAAAACTAACTGATTTTCATCAATTTTGACACAAATCTAGAATTTCGTCGGCAATGCCAGCGGCGTGCCCTTTTTAATACTGGTGAAACAACATCGATCTCAACAGTTAAAACCTTACTAAATTCCATAGTACATTTATAAAACCACTATCCAAGCTCGTCCATCTATATGATGGGTAGTTCCTACTCCTAGCGAGTACTAATATATTCAACAATTATCCGTGCACCCAATTGGTATCCACGTAACCAACCTAGAATCAATCCTAAACTAACCAAATGTACATTAAACTTTCATAAAATGCCGAAATTAATTAATATAAGAGTGTCCTATATATCAAATATATAGGTCAATCCGAAACTAATTTGGGGCATGGATTTTGTTTAGACATTGAAGATGCACATGAGGAGATGTCGAAGATATGCGACACGTGGATACATAGCTCATGGGAAGCATGCATCCTACAGTGATCATGTAGGGATGTCCAAAACATGCAACACGTTGGGATTATAGGGGGAAACATGAAATATGATGAAAAAAGTGGGAGGGCAATGTGTAGGGAATATCATAGACTTGTATAGATTGGGTAGTTGCCTATACTGGGTTGGGACCTTGTGCATTTAGTTACAAAAAAGCAACTAAATTCGAAATGGGTGGTCAAGAATTGTCAATATGGGTTGAACTTCAGTTTAACCAGTTAGAGTAAGGTGCAACACACACATTTTCGAGTTTGATGCAGATTTGCATTCAGGTACCAACAAGTAAAATCCTAAAATCGACATACCCACATTGAGTTGGGACCTTGTGCATCTAGTTACAAAAAGCGGCTGAATTCGAGATGGAGGGACAGGAATTGTCAATATGGGTTGATAACTTGTGCTTAATTGATTACACTAAGGTGCAACACAAACACACAAGCATATTCATATTCGAGTTTGATGCAGATTTGCATTCAGGTACCCACAAGTAAATCCTAAAACTGAAATCATACCCACATTTGTACTGAGATTTAAACCCAAACCCAATGATGGACACTATTGTGATGGCGTCTGAGATGGTCGGTGACTGGAAGGCTGGAAGCAAAGGGAGGTGAAGGGCTTGTTGTGTGTTAGAAATCGAAAATGCATAAGTGTACGTATTAGAGAAAAAGAATAAATATGAAGAACATCGGGATTTACGTAGAACCCTACTCCGTGAGGGAGCGGGATGAAACCACGGGAGAATGCCTCAAAGGGCTTGTGTTTTTCTATTTACATTTCTCATTCAATACAATGGGTGTGTGGCTTCGTATATATCCCTCATTGACTCTCCAAGTCCCACAATTAGTAGATGTGGGACTAAATCACTAGATGTGATAGTTAGACCGTGGAGGGATCCAATTACCCATTTATACATGATGCATATACTCCAACACTCACCCTCAAGCTGGAGCATGCAATAATTAGCTTGGACACATAGACAGAAATCTCAAACTCACAATACAAGGCACTACAGACAATATCAACTCAATACATACTCTATTGTATGTTGTTGTCAAGGACGTTGCTTCTCATGCCCTACTGATGAGGAGGAACAAAAGGGCTGGAGAGTGAGTTGAATTGGATCTCCTCATCGGAGAACATGTGCTATGTATTACGTCTATCAGAGTCATTGAAACTGGAATGAGTCTCCACTTGGAGAACTCTTGCCCCCAACTGCTCCATCGCTCTGAAGGCCAAATTGGAAAAAGTCGTGGAAACATCCTCCTCGGAGTCCACGGTTGCTGGAGAATGGAGTCTGAAAGTCTCCTCGTCGGAGAACTGGGTCTCTTCCATACAGGCTTAGAGAATTGAATCTCTATTCTGGAGTCCCTATGAAACCACATGAAAACACTAGCCAACAATGGCTTAGAGGATGGGATCTCTACTCTGGAGTCCCTATGGATCACATGAAAACCCTGAGTCGGGCAGTTCAAAGTACAACTGATAATCGCATACACGTGTGCATCAAACTGAAGGCTCTGAAACAATCTGAACGTGTAGAGTCCGGATCTGAGTTGTTTGTAGAGTCTGACATGTGGCCTAGAATCTGAACTGGAGACCTGTAAAACACTACACATACTCCCCCTTTCTCTCATACTGGTCGGAAAACAACGACATCGACCAAGTTGGGAGAAGATATGAAGATGAAGAAAACCAATAAATGACATACGTTCTCAAAAAAACCCAATAAATGACAGATCTTAAATACGAACATGATAATCAACAATAAATCCTCAAGATCAACCAAGAATCAAATGTGTGTTGTCAATCGAATCTCGAATAAATTAAGAACACAAAATAAATCCTTGAGAATTGAACCCGCTCTGATACCATGTTGGAAATCGAGAATGTGAAAGCGTAAATATCAGAGAAAAATAATAAACATGAAGAACACCGGGATTTTACATGGAACCCTACTCCGTGAGGAACGGGATGAAACCACGAGAGAACACCTCAAAGGGTTTGTGTTTTCTATTCACTTTTACATGGGTGTGGGGCTTCTTATATAGCCCCCATTGACTCTCTAAATCCTACAATTAGTAGATGTGGGACGATAGTACTGGATGTGGTAATTGGACCACGGAGGGATCCAATTACCCATCTACACATGACGCACATACTCCAACACTGTGAAAGGTTGACTTTTCACAAGCATACGATTGCATTGACTAGTCGTTCATTTGGTCAATGCTAGCAAAGCATGGGTTCCCACAACTTTGAATATCTTGGATGAAGAGATGTGTAACTACACCATCCTTCTTGGTTTTGATCAATGACCACCCAGAGGGAGGATTCTTCCAACCGCGGAGAGGCGTTCACCAGGGGTGCCTCCTGGCACCATTACTTTTTGTTCTTGCGACAGGTGTGCTTGCCACTATGACTACGCATGTGGTTCAGAGGGGCATGGCCGCGGGTTTTACTAGGGGTGATGTTTTCATTTCCTTTTATAGTACACAGATGATACCATCTTATTCATTGATGGAGGATGTGTGGAGGTCAATGCTATGAGAACTATGTTGGATGTCTTTGGGGAGCTCTCTAGGTTGGAAGTGAATAGAGAAAAGTGTACCTTTATGCCCTTCAGCTTCTCTGTTGCTGAGATTGAGGAGTGTGTCAGGGTCATCGACATCTAATGTGGGACCTTACCCCTAAAATACTTGGCCTTCCCCTTATTTGTGGGAGATTGACGCAGTCGGACTGGGCTCCAATGATCGATAAGCTTGAACGCAAGCTGACGGGTTGGAAGGCCTCGTGTCTTCATCTTGTGGGAGACTTGTTTTGTTGAAGGTGGTTCTTGTAGTCATCACCATCTTTTTCATCCACGCTAGGATATTGTATGTGGGTATACGTAAGCACAACATGGACGCGTGTATGCAATGCTTTTTTTAAAGTCAAGATGGATACATTTGGTGAATTGGGAGATGGTCATCTCGATTCTCGTTGCATGATCATAGAGGACTTGGGGTTCTCAAATTAGAGGATATGAATAAGGATCTTCTGGTTAAGTGGGTGGCACATTTGTGGAGTAAGGGGAGGACCTCCCCTACAGACTCATTAGAGGGATCTATAACATTCGTGTGCAGCCGCTGGTGACGGACTCCTCCCCTCACCTTGTCTTGGTGTTTTGGAAGGGGATTTGCTTGGTTGCTCATAAGATTCCACTGTAGAAGCGTCCGATTTTGGGAAATGGGAATCTTTTCTGTTCTGGAAAGATAAGTGGTCTGGTGGCAGTTCGTTGCAGGAAACCCTCACCTATACTCGATGGTAGAGAATCATGACATGTATGTCAGGGAGGCAAGGGTGGACGATCAGTGGATGCTGGGCTTCTCATCTCCTTTTTTGCAGCAACATTTCGACGAGTTTCTGTGTCTGTCTAAGGCGATTGTGGACTGCTTGGGCCCATCTGAGGGTCACGATCATTGGGTTTGGCGAGATGGGTATTTCTCTATGAAGAAGGTTTATCATGCACTCTCCTCCAATTTGATCTTTGATTCAGGCATCTTAGAGCATGACCGCAACCTAATCCGGACCCTCAAGGTCACATTCAAGTAGAAGATTTTTCTGTGGTTGTACAGGCGGGAGCAAATTCTCGCTAAGGTTAGGAGATTCATGTTTGTGCAAGGGGACACCACCACCTGAACCATGTGTGGTAGCGACAACGAGGACATAGACCACCTCTTCTTATGCACTTCCATCCAGGAATGTTGGGTTGCTGCGAATATCCATTAGGTTGATGTATCCTCCCACACCAACTTCTGGAATGCGTTGGTGGCCAACCAGTTCAGGCAGATGGAGGTGCTCATGTGCCACATTGCCACCATTTGGGCAAATATATATGGCGTGCAATGGAGTTATCTTCAGGTCAGATAGGTTCTATATTGACAATGTAACTCTTCTTGCTAGATCTCCTCTCGAGACATGATGGTTATAAGTCTTTTATCTTATTTTATTAATATATTTATGGGACGGACACCTCCGTAATGTTTTTCCCTTTTTGGATAAAAAAATTAAACTGAACGACTTATGGATCCTTAAGTGGAGTAGATTCGAGTTGGGCACTCAATAAGCAAATCTAGATTGGCATCCATAATTGCAACAAACATGAAATACAAATTGTGGAAACACGGGCAACTAGCCAGAAGGTATAAAAAATCAACTTAGCAACTTTGATTATGCCCTTAGCCACAAGATTGGCTTTATACATTTATATAGTTTCATCCAGGTTATACTTGACAATAAAGATCCATATACATACAACAATCCTTACGTTAGAAGGAGCATCAACCATGAACCACATGCACGAGAAGTGAGAGGTGAAATCTAATCTTCCATAGTGGAGTGCCACTTTGGATGAAGGAACTATGGTGAGAGCTTGGAGTACTCTTATCAGACAAAGTCTCAATAAAGTGCCCAAACTTGGGTGAGGTTGTTCACGGTGACTTACTTCGTAAAGGAATGCATTGTGCATTGCTTTGTGTCGTTTCACAAGGCAATACGTATATTAATATCAGTAGTAGACGCAACAAGTGGCAAAATGCGAGATGCAATTAAGAGGTTGCGATGCAAACCCTTGTCATCAGTTTCTTCTAGGGGTCCGATGAAGGTGCTCTTCAAGGTCCTACTTATAGGGCTCTAAGAAATATGGTTGTTTTCTCTCTCCTAGCTCATCCATTGTAAGATCTCTCCCATCCTCCAACCTATCAAGTTGACTGATCTCAGCTTCCACCTCAGCCCGACGCACCCTTCTTGCCTCCCTAGCCTCATTCTTGAACAAACAAAGCCTGCCACGAAGGGAAGTGAATTTATGTGCCATACGAGCGACCGCAGACCCCGAGCACACCGTGGATGTCCAGTGATTGGACACTAAATCTCTAAAGTTCTCCTCTTGTAGCCACGTGTGTTTAAACCTTAAAAAGCCCATGTGAGTCGCATCCCCACCAAAGTCCCAAATCAATGAGGTATGGTCTGACATGGTACGAGTCCTTGCCAAAGTATCAGAAAGTGGGAACTCCTCCAGCAGCTCTGACAATGCCAGAGAGAAATCAAGACGTTCCTCCAAGTATACATATTATCAGAAGCATCTAACACCCCGAGCTTCAATTCATCAATCAACTCTGCAAATTCTACCGAACCTGGATCCTGTCCCCCATGTAATCTAGGACAGTCAGATGAGAGGAGGGTGGCGTTGAAGTCTCCCCCAACTAACCAGGGCACGCCAGGAAAAGCACTTCTTGCTTATCGAAGATCAGTCCATAATTCATCTCTTTGGAAAGATAAGCACAGGTCATAAACACAATAGACTACCACACTTGAACTTGACCTTAAGTTCTCCAGAAGGACCATCAGAACAAATCTTCCCTTTAGCTCAGAAACTAAAGAGAAGCAAGAATCATTCCATGCAATAATCATCCCCCAGCAGTACCGAGTGCATCAACAGTCATATACTCATGTAACGAGGTCGCACCCAATGAATGCCAAACATCAGATAGACACGAGGGAAGCTTCGTCTCTGGTAGCAACACAATATCACAACCCCAATCTCTGAAATAGCACCAACTAAGGATTATGACAAATAAATGACCTTGGAAGCACAAAAATAATGATTCAGGCTCCCACATGTTACAAGTGTTGAACCTTTGGATGATCGTTGGCATAATTACAACTTACATCTCACAAAACCTACCAATAAGATACATCCTCATAATTATGCCAAACTGATGTCCCTTGGAACCACAAAAGAACTGGTCCAAGTTCCCTCATGCTAAAGGTGTCGGGCCCCTGGATGATGATTGGCACACATAACCTAATTGAAGAAATTAATTTTAGGCAGCCTCTTCCTGTTCATTAAGTTTCATTCCCCACATCTGTTTTGAACAACACATCAACTAAATATATAAACGAAACTTAACAATATTAACTTCATCTTAGAAAGAACCGTGTAGCATGAATTATATTTAATCTCAGAAAGAAAAGTTAGCAACATAACATGTGAGCAAAACTGTACAATTTTTGCGATTAAATAGCGAAGTTTTTGAGCACACACCTATAAGGTGGAGGCCCTCTTTTCCTTTTAAAAAAAGTGTGAGCAAAACTAAAAAAACATCTTAAAGAGAATAGTTACCGAGAACTTTCAACTGATCCTGTGATAAATTATCTTCATCCTTGGATTCCCTGATGGATTAAAATCGCAGACGATCAGTTTATATATTATTTATCAAAATTACCCATTAGGTTGTATCTTATTTATCAAAATCATCTGTCAAAGAAGTTTTTGAAATGTTAAATTTCTATTTATTAATACCAACAGGCATAAAGTAACCTTTTTGGCCAGGCATCGGATATCCTTGATGCAGACTCCTCATTGGCTGAATTGCCAGTCTTAAAAACTTTTCTGGCATAGACATTTTCGCTGCACAATGCTGCAATCGCAGCTTCAGCTGCTGAGGTCGCAACATGTGGTCCAGCCACAGTAGACAAATCAGCTACCTAATCTAACAAGGAAGTTGTTAAATGGCGGGGGTATTAACATAAAGCAAACAAGTTTGGAATCAAGCTACCTGATCCATTAGAGAGATACTAGCATCGGGAAATGTGATGCATCTTCTCTTTGCAAGAGGTTCACAAAATTTTTCCTCATTTATGTCTTCACTGTCAGCAGGAGCATAGCTTTCAGAATGTTTCAAGTCTCCATTTTCGTGTTTATCTAAGCGCTGCAGATTTGACTCCTTGGTTCTTAAATTATTATTACTGTGTATGGTACTAACAAAGCTCGACATGTGCTCACCAAAAGGTAACTGTATTAACTTTGCAATACAATCAAGCTTATTCCTTTTAACTTGATCAGAAATAAGTGCCCAATCATTTCGCTTTGCAATCACAGATTCCAATATATGTAAAGTCTCCACATCCGCCCATTCATTCCTGATAGTTCTCTCGCTTCCTTCTACATCCCCACTAAATTCCAAATCCACTTCTGAATTTGTCTCCTTGTGTTTTTCCTCTTTAAAGCACTTCATACACACTGGAAGACCTCCCTGCATAAACGATGGGTGACAAAAATGAGGCCTGAAAAAAATCTACAATATAAAATGAGGTTAAACGCGTTGAAGGAAAGCGGCCAAGTCAACAGTTTACGGTTATAAAATTCCGGATATGAGAGCATTAGATGTCTTTGATCAACTACAAACAAAAATGTCTCCCAACTAGAAAGAACTTCAGCCATTTTTATTTTCTTTCCACATGCTTTGCCTGTTTACAAGAAATATTCATGAACATGTAAAATGGGATTCGGGGAAAATATTGCCATCATCTTACACGCACATGCCCGAGGGCAAATGCACACACCATGTCAAGGTGTTGGTCAAGGGTTTTAACATCATCTTCCCTATGTTTTCACATGCTCCAACTTATCCTATATTGATGCCCCGTTTCTCAATACCCAGTTCAAAAGCAAGAACCAACATATTTATTTTAATTGTAATTCATTTATTGTTTCTAAATCTCCCGATAGAAGAACATAACATAACACGATAGACATTGTTAATAAAAGTCTGAAATGTTTCTCTCGCAATATCATATGCGACCAAGATACGGCAAAGATATAATTTGGCGAGTGCCAACAACTAAGACGCAATACAAGCAGCCGCAATCATCCGGGTTTGCAACCATGCTTTTGAAGATGTTCAAAGGAATTACTATAACCAGTAGATAAATGGTTGAGACAAAATAATCAAAACAATCCCAGAATTCAGGAGGAAAGAAAAAATTTTACCTTCTTTGATCGGTAAAGACCCCCCGAACACATCTCCCCGCAATACCCACAAACTGCACCATCGGCATCTGTGAACACATCTGAGTAAGACGACAGCGGAGGCGCCCTCATCCCGCCCACCTTCCGCCCCGAGCTCCCGGTCACCCTCGAAGGTGGCTCGATCCCCTTCGCAGAGTGGGGGAAATGCACCTTTATCCCCCCGGGAAGTCCCTCCTCGACGGACACCGCCGGGAGCACCTCCTCGGCTCCGCTGGCGGCCGAGAAGTTCACGAGACCACAGGAATCGAGGAAATCGAAGACCTTTCGCAGCAACCCGACATCCCCGACGAGGGACTTGCGGATCTCGGTGAAGGTAATCCTCCGGGAGGGGTCCTCCCGGTACTTGTTGATGATGAAGTCGCGGTACTCCTTGTAAACCCTAGGGTTCCTGGAGAGGTGTGGGGTGCTCCCGAAGAACTCTGGGAGGGCCTTCCGCTCGGTGTCGTGGATCTCATCCCACCTGAACCAACCTGCAAGGAAAGCGTCAGAGAAATCGACAACCGAAACCGAAATACTGATTCTGGAGAGAGAGAGAGAGAGGAGAGGAGAGTGGGTTCGGGGGTACGGACTGGAGCGGAGGGGGATGGTGTAGAAATCGCGGTCGGGACGGGCAGAGGGGAGGGGATTGGTGGCGGCGGCAGACGGGCTATTCTTAGGGGCTTCGTGGCTGTCGGCCATGGTGACGAGGCGGCGGCGAGGCGTTCGAGCGCCGCCGTGCTCGTCGTTAGTCCGGTCTGAGACTCTGTTTACAATGAAATCGGAGATGGCGATGTGGATCTGACGGCTTGGATGAAATCAGCCTAAGTAGAAATTTATCTAATTTTTTGTATATCTTAGACAATTTTCTATAAGCACATAAAATGTTGAGATTTTGAAACGTGCCCCCCAACAACATTTGTGCTCCCGACATTTTTTTGATAATTACAGTGGTATCCTTACATTCTTCGTCTATAAGATAAACCACCAGAGAATGGCTTGTGTAAACAACCAAGGTCTTTATTACACATGACATGGACATTCTTGCAGTAAGAGCAAGTCATTATGGAAAGCAAAGAATAGATGGATATAGGTAACAAATATGAAATCAAAATGTGGAAACCACATGCTTAGCAGCAAAAGGAGGGAAAGGGAGCATACTAGGGTTCTTCTTGGTATTACTGCATGCACATGAGAAGAGGCATGATTTATTGGTGTCTGCATGTTTTCAGAATGCAGATTTGGGAGACCTAACAATACAACAAAATCCTTACTCTTATTAATTGATAATATTTCCAGCATTTTGTGTAATCATCCTATCAATTGGACTATGTGACATGTGCAATTGAAGTAAATATGCACTTTCGATTGCAGTACTCACGGTTTTGTCTCATACATAAGTTATGTGTCATGGATCTTAATTATAATCTTCTACCCTCAACATATTCAATAATGCACTTAGTTTATTCCACTTATAACATCCATGATGGGTTATATTTTTTTGTGAAAAAAAATAATAAAGTCTGAAGTCTGAATTTCTGTTACTCTGTTACTGTAAAATAGAGAAAATTCCTAAAAGTAAAAATTTTGAAAAAAGAAAATAAATGTCAGAAGTCTGGAGTATGAAATTCTATTACTGTATAGTTCCTAAAAATAAAAATTTTTTATTTAAAAATGAGAGTTAAAGATTTAAAACTCTGTTAACAGATTTGAAGGATCTAAATTTGGATCTAAATTAGATTCATGTTGCTGTACAAAGATAAATAAATAATTAAATAAAAATCTTATGTATACAAATATACATATGGCTAAATATTGGGTAGTTGGATTGTGCATAGATTACAATTACAGTTCTGTTTTGATACTATTTCATCTATTGATCATACTCCTAAGCATATTAGATGTTTCATTAGTTTTGATGGATTATAGGCAAATTGCCAACCTAGAACGATATGGAATTACACACTTTTGTCGGTCTATGCCCTTAACTAAAACTAGTTTAGAATAAAGGTTAAGACTTATATATTAGTAAAGGTCAAAAAATTTATAGCCGACATTTAATATATTTCACAGAGATAATAACAATATGTTCCTATATGTATTTTCCCTAATGAAGAATGAGTTGTATGATAGTTATATATATTAAGTAAATACACTTTAAAATATATGATTATATGAGAATAAATTTCACAAAAAGGTTATATATATATGGAATGAGCATGTAAATTATCCCTCTCTAATCATAGGATTTTGACAAATCTATTGACTACCCAACTACTTCTACACTTGGTTCATCAACTAAATAAACCTTATATATGGGTAGGCTCGAGTAGTCCTCATACATTTTGACTAATATCAGAAAATCTCTACAGCTAGTCAAAGTGAGATCATTATAAGAGAAATCAAAAATCAAGAAACATCTATATGATTAACGAACATTAGTGATGTCATAAATTGTGTCGGTCATGATACCCTTACACCTGATTGTGCGAGGGCGCGGTGACCCTCAACTGGACGGGAGATAGGAAGTTCAGATAGGGCAGCGGCAGCCAAGTGCGCGGGTCTAGGATCCCAGTCTTTTCATGATTTTACGCGAGCTCGCAGTGTTTTTACACCTCGTTGAGATCCCGACTTTAGACCAATTTTGTTGACCCTCTGTTTTAGGATACTCATGCGGGGGATCCTCGGTTTTAGTTTTTCGTACGAGCACGTTTTCTAGAGCGACTTTTCCGGAGAGTCTCTCTCACCCGTCTCGGTGGTGTAGTTTGGGAGTAGACCTATCCCTCTATTGGACCGCACTTCCAACTAGAGGGCGAGACGGAAGAGCCATTTGTAGGCTACCTCACCGCTTGAGTTTTACTTTCGCCAACAGACTTGGCGATTCTACATCCAAATCATCCATATCTATATCTACATCATCTAGAGTTACATCTGAGACATTTGCACTTGAAATTTGAAGGAATTCCAATTAAAGTTGAGAAGATGGAAGTGACTATCATCTGATTCGAAATTCCTATAAGCTAGAGTGGACATGTTGGGAACTTAGTTAGGAAGCATTATACAACACCGCATGCCTACAGAGGCACCCCAACCCTAAGACATTCCCCAAGTCTTAGAGTCATAGTGTGAGGTTGCACACTAACCAAGACCACAGACTATCCACTAGACTTAAGAATCTAAATAAATCAAGAAATCTTTTCAATCTCAAACTTTTCTATCATCACTCACAAACATGATCTCTGAAGAAAATGATGTTATATACTTACACTCATACATTCATGAATATTCAATTACAATATAAATATGTCATATATGGAAAGTGTTGGGTTAATGGACGATCATGAGAGATGCTTACAAATAACTTAAAAATCTTTTTACTTAAGCAAGTAGATGTAAATTGTACTTGTTCTACCTTTCTACTTGCTCTCTTTTGCACATAATAAGTTACTTGTTATTTATTTTAAACTACGGATTGTATTCATGATTGTGACTACAATTCTTTCATAAACATGTTTTGGCAGGCAAACAACATGTTGTTCAGTAGCCGTTCATGATTCCAGGCGATAGAGTATATACCAGACAGTATGTTGCTTTTTGTTCAGTTTTTGATGCACTTTATGATGTAAATGCTTTCTTTTCTATACAAGATTTTGGGGTATACTGTGTATACTGGCAGATTTCTTGTACATGATGTAATCATATGAAAAGTTATGAAATGAAATGGTGATGGTTCTTGTTCTTCTTATCCTTGTGGTTTATGCAAAGAATGTGAATGTCATATGCAAATATAGCAGCGCGAAAAATTTCCCTATTTTTCTGTAGCTTGTGCGATCTCATGTGAATGAAATGTCGTGAAATTAGCGTAAACGGGTACCCGGATCCTCGGAGGTTCACATTTTTGGGGATTCCGGAGTAAATGTTTTAGTAGTGCAGATACCATGAAGTTGTTAAATGATTAAGAGTTAATAAGAACGTTGTGGCCTTATCTAATCAACTAGCTAGGAGAAAAGGCTAATCGGCTCTCCATTCTTACATCTTTCCATAGAAGATCATTATATGTGCTTCTTTAGAGAAATTCTAAATTTTGATTTCTTGTATAAAATGCTTGGCTGGGAGCCTAAGAGATGAGTTACCATGCACCTTAAGTGATTTGAGTACATGGATAATAAGATTCAACCTCCTTGATGGAAAAGGGGTTGAGAAGATTTTTGTAAGGTCCTTAATCTGATTTCTACTATGGTCTATTGGAGTTGATGCTTTTAAAAAGTGAGTTTGTCTCCCAAACGGATCTTCATCCACTGACCCAACTTAGATGGGAAAAAAGTGGGTTATAATGGATTTGATTACTCTTTGATCCATATATATCAGCGCTTGTAGTGAGCTCGACAACTCAAGTGAAGCGCTCAAGTATGGAGTGGAGAATATTTCTTGATTTATTTATGCGAGTCATCCTTGTCGAGGAACCATGCTGATCTTCTCTGTAACGTCCCAAATTTTCTTCAGATGTCTCCGAAGAGATTGGAAGGGAGACTACTCTATATGAATGGATAAATTGAGCTTTGAGTTGGACATTTGGATGGTTCTTCTTTTTAAATCCAAATCAACCATAGTTAGGGTAGGGCTAAAAGGATTTTAAAAGCCATTTTGGGTTAGTTGGGCTTAGGTTTATGTAGGCCTAAGGTTCGGTGGAATTTGGCTATGGTATAGCAAGGTTTTGAGGTGGATAAAGGGGTGGTGTTGTGTGTCTATCCTAGTTTAGCTAGGTTTAAAGTATGGTGTATGTTTACCCTTTGTTAGCGTTAATGTTAATGCATTAAGATTTGGACTGTACAATTTATGTTTAAGTATCTTCATTGAGTTAGTGTTGGTTTTGGCTAAGGGTTTGGTCTACCTAAGGTTTGAGCTTGAAGCTAGGTTACGATTTGGGATATTTACACCCATAATCCTGAGTAATTTCGTAATTACAATCATAATTCCGTGTAATCGTGAATTACACCTGTCCCTCAATCGTGCTTAACTCTTACATCCGTAACATGTGTTAGCTTCCATCAAATTTTCAGTTAATTATGACAAAATCCGTCAAATATTTTACATTTTCTACCCTTGAATTTCTCAATATTTACAAATGAGACCTTCCTCCTCCATCCCCCCAAACCACCCCCCTCGCTGACCATCTCCTCCCCGTCCTCCTCCAGCACCCCCACTCCCCCCGCCGCCGACCACCTTCACATATCCCCCTCCCATTCCTCATCCAGCGCCTCCCCCCGTCATGGGCATTGATTTAACCGAGAATTTCGGTGGTCTTAAGTTCCACACAAGGCGGGAACTCAGTCGAAGCGTCGACCACGCAAAAATCCCAACTAAAGTCAACAATGAACCCACAAGATATGAATCAAGCAATGAAAAATAAATGTGGAGTCAAATTTATTATTAACTCTACATAAAAGATGTATAGGTGCAAGTACGTAGAGAGTTCGAACACAGGGAGCAAGGCAGGATAGATCAATGCAATGATGCGCAAAAAGTGATTGTGATCAATGTCTACAATATGCAAACATTTTTGTGGGTTTTTAATTTTATATTTTTTTTTATATTTAATTTTTAATTTTTGATTTTGTATTTTCTTTTTGTATTATATATATATATTTTTTGTTTTTATAAAGAATAGAATATATAAATAATATAAGGAAAGGGGTGATAAGGTATTTATAAAAATAAGGGAAATGCTCAAAAATCGGAAAATAAAATGTTTTTGGTCTTTTTATATTTTTCTAATATTTTTGTGAATTTTGGGGATTTTTCTAAATATTTTTGGTATTTTTAAAAGCCAAAATAAAAGAAAACAGTGAATAAAGGTGATGGTCGAAATTAAAATGGAAATGAAAAATACCAAACAGTAATAAAATTTTCCCAAATTAATTTTAAAATAAAGATAATAAAATAGGGAACCTACAGGACTTGAGTTTGTATTATTTTTTTTTGGATTTTTCTATAACTTTTTAGATTTTTTGAAGTTTTTAGGTGTTTTCTAATTTTTAAGGTTTTTGTTTTGAATTTTTTAATGATTTTTGGATAGTACTTAAAAGACACTAAAATAGACGAAATATAATTTTTTTTGGAATTTTTAAGGTGTTTTACTATTTTTTTGGTATTTTATAATACAAACAGTAGCTAAAATGCATGTTTTTTATTTTTAATAAATATTAAAATGCAACAACAATGCAATGCAAAAATGTGGCGTGAATGCACAAACAACCAGGAGCCTAGATTAACTTTTGTGGAATTTTTTGGGTATTTATAGATGCACTAGATAAATAGACACAGCATACAAAAATATAAGGCTTAGCAGGGGTATATATGCGAATAAAAAAAATCGAGGGGCACAGTTGCAATTTTCACGCAAAAGATATAACTAAATATTGCATTTAATGGACTAATTACAAATACTCAGACCCGCAGAAATTGTTTGTAAAATTATTTAAAAATAGATAATGGTTTTATTAATTTTTAATTATAAAATGAAAAATGTTTATTTTTTTATGAAGTATTTTATAGTGTTTTTTATTTATTTTTATGAGGTATAATTTTACAAGTAGCTATTTTAGGCCTTTGTAGGTACATATACCTATATATTTAATGAATTTATTTTTATTTTGTGATTTTAATTTGTTTATTTTTGTTTCTTATTTTATAAATTTGTAAAGTATTTTTATACACTTAAAAATATTTTTATTTTATTTTTCTGATGTGTTTTGTATATTTAATAAAATAAAGGTATAAACTATATAGGTACATGTATAGGTCTTATACCTATGTACTATATTACAAGTATTTTATTTTGTATTTTATTTGTGTTTTTATTCTGATTTTAATGTACAAATTCATTATAAGTAATATTTACAAAATTATAAAAATATAAAATTATAAAAAATAATGAATAAATAATAAAGTGAATATTTAATCTGTACAAGTATACAATAGGGGTCCAAAACTCAACTTTCAAACCGTAGCTCCGCCAAATGCGAAACCACCGCCATTAAATAGCTTATTTTACACTATATACAATTAAAGGTGAGTTTGCTGCATTTGGAGTTTTCATTTGTGAGATACGGGTCTGGGAAGTTGGATTCTGGATTTTTATTCAGACCATAACATTTTATCTGTACATTATTTTGGAGTGAAATCAATTTTGTATTTTTCTTTATTTAATTATCTACAACTTTCATGTACAAAGTTTCTTTATTTGAGGTATAAAAGGTGGAACCAAAAATAGGTCCCAAAATGAATAAAGAATGAATAAAATAAAAGGACTTTTCACTGTATTTTTACCCTTCTCTCCCCCTACTTTATTCCTTGTCGGCCTATTCATCAAGATGCCTAGGTCTCGGGGTCTTGGATCATAAAATATTTACAATATTTTATTGTTTTTCTTTTCTTTTATTTATTCTATAATTTTGGCTTTAATTATAGTATTTTATACACTATTTACATGTACATGCATGGATGCTAAGATGCTCTAATTAAGGGTATTTATACGCATTTGCTAGGGTTTTTGAGGCCAAAATGATAGAATAAAGATGATGAAATGTGGATTCATCATCCCCCTATAATTTACCTTTGCTAGTCCCTAGCAAACACTTATGCAATAAGTGCAGAAAGAAAATTTAAGAAAAGAAAAAGAAGAAAGTGGATTAACTTTAATTATGAAACTTGTCTTCACAAAATCAAAGTTTGGAGCTTAAGTCGGACCTTTAGAATTTTAGTGCAGGCGGAACCTTAATGAGAACCGGATTTGAAATCCAACAATCCTTGAGAATCCCAAAACTCTGCCCAAGTCTCCTCAATAGCCAGGTCAGAAATATTTCAATTCATACGCAAACCCTTACGACTATGAATCTGACTTGTACAGTGTAAGTGATGGTGGCTCTCCCCAACTAGAATGACAAAGAAACTGACTTCTCCAGTATGACAACCCAATGATTCCCCAATCCAATAACTCCATTCTTGAGGAGCGGGGTATTCCCTTCTAAGTTCAAGTGGCAACCAGCTCAAGAGGAGGGGATGAAGAGAAGAATGGACGGTAGCCAGTGTAGCTACCTATCCTCGGATGCAAGACCAGTGTAGTCAAGTCATCCAGCTGCAGGCTCACATATTTTGACTTTGGAACTCAAGCTTGCTTATTGACTTTACAACATTCGTACATACTTTGCAGGCATTTTATTTTTGTACAGGCCTGAACTCTCTTGTTTTTTGAAATACTATTCACAGCAGCATTTACATAAGGAGTTTTCCCTCATGAACCAGTAGACTATCCATCTTTTGAAGCTTTATTGCAACCCACACTCTCCTGTCTTTAGACTTCCTCATTGCTGGACGGGTTGGGGTGCACTTCCCTCCCTAGAGGAGGACGAGTGTTTCCACTTGTGTGCGTCTCATACCGGCAAATCCAATCCCCTCACCACCCCAACTGAGTTGAGCCATGTGAAAGGTACAGGTGTCCAAGTTAGGTCATTATCGAGTGTGTGTGCTCCGAAATACTCTACTTAGGCAGTCAAGAATCCATTGAACCAAGTCTCGTAATCCTCAAAGAATTAAGTCAACTAGACCTGAAGTACCTCAAACCCAGTTCCTATAAGGTTCCTGTTATTAGGTAGATTTTAAGGTCCAATCAAGATCCAATCTCCGGATTTTACTTAGACTTGTTCAACTATCAAACTCAATCCGAAAAATGCTCATGCTATGCAAATGATATGCATAATGCAGAAAATATTTTTGTGATGCAATTTTCAAAGGTTTTGAACTTTTTATGGATTTTTGAAAAGATGATGATGCATATGCATTTTTTGTATTTTTTTCAAAAAGATTTTTCAAATGTTTTTGGATTTTACTTTTGCAAATGTTTTTCGGATTTTTGAAAACAAAAGGATTTTGGATAAAAGTTAGGTACAAATATTTACACGGGAGTGCTTCTTATATTTACAAGAAGTGGATTTTACGAATTTACAAGGGTAAGTGCTCAATAAATACATATATATATGATGGATTTTGGTGTGATGTATGTATTCCTCAAACTTATTTGACACAGGTTTTTCAAACAATTTTGAAAACTATAGTCTAAAATAACTTTTACGGACAATTTTTACACATGTACATACATTTGAAAATCATTTTGTAAAGGTTTTTCAAACAGTATATATAGATTTTTCAAATATTTTTGCAACCATTTTTCAAACCGTTTGCAAACAATTTTTCAAACATTTTATTTCACACAAAGAAAATAAAATTTTACAAAACAAAATGTTTTTACAAAGGTTGAAAACATGTAACAAAATGTCTTCCAAATAGTTTTCAAAAGATTTTTCACGAAGATTTTCAAACATTTTGCAAAAAACATTTTCACTTGATTTATTAATCAGTACATTCAAAAAGAATTCGAGGAATAAAGCATCTTTTTATTAGGATTTTTAATGAATTTTAAAGAATTAATAACCATATTATTAGGAAAATACGAAAGTACGAGTTAAGGCTAAAGTATATATGTAGTATATACGACCCTCCTATACTTAGCTTGAGCTATGTCCTCATAGATCGGAGAGAAAAGAGAAGACATAACTCGTACTAAGTATAGGCAAATCTAAATAATAAATAATTGAACCAATGAGAAGTTGACCGTCCCCCCTATACTTAGGATCAAATAATCCTAAGTATAGCAGACTATACACAAAGCAGGGAGGGTCAAGGGTGGGAATGAACAGATCGTACTCAAATTGTCTCCCCCTATACTTAGGATAAGATATCCCTAAGTATAGACAAGAAGAGGAGACAATGGAGAGGATCGAAGAATATAGAAACTCGGGGTGCACCCCCCCCCCATACTTAGGACAAAGTACGTCCTAAGTACAGAAAACTATTTACAAGGGGCGACATCTTTTTGATGCAAAAAGAAGATAGAAAAGGAAAAGAAGAAAAGAAGAAAAGATAGCAACAGATGAAAGAATGATATAGACAGATGGATCTATACAGCGGAAGATGGAAGTGATTACCATGTATGAGATGCAAGTGATATGAGTCAAAGAACACATCTCACACCAGAAGAATGGGGGCAACGTCAACGGTCGGCGGATCATGATCTAGATATAGTTTCAGGCGCTGACCATTGACATGGAAGGTAGAGGAAGATGACGGTTCGGATATGTCAATACTGCCATTGTCATGTACCTTCCTGACCACATAAGGACCTTTCCACTTGCTCTGTAACTTCCCTGGAAATAATTTCAGCCTGGAATCAAACAACCATACTCGCTGATCTGGCACAAACTTTTTATGGCTGATATGGGAATCGTTCCATGTCTTCACTTTCTCCTTATACCGTAGGCTGCTAGAAAAGGTTGTATCTCTCAGTTCCTCCAGGGCTGCCAACTCTGCTCTCCTCTGTTCTCCTATACTCTCAGGATCCAGTAATAGTTCAGTGACTTCCCAGAGTGACTTGTACTTTATTTCTACTGGCAAATGGCATAGCTTGCCATAGACGAGTCGAAAGGGAGATGACCCTAATGGATTTTTGAAAGAAGTCCGATAGGCCCACAAAACCGAGTCCAAAAGCTGTGACCAATCCTTTCGGTCTGGGCGGACAACCTTCTGTAGGATAGTTTTTAACTCCCGGTTCGATACTTCGACAATACCATTAGTCTGAGGGTGATACGGTGTGGCAACCCGATGGTCAATGCTGAACTCGTCTGCAAGGGCCCTAACCTTGTCATTGCTGAAGTGAGACCCCCCGTCTGAAATCAAGACTCTAGGTACCCCGAACCGTGAAATGATATTTTTCCTCAAAATTTTACACACAGTCTTAGCATCTGCGGCTCGGGCGGGGATGGCCTCAACCCATCGGCTGGCATAATCTACAGCGAGCAAAATGTGCTCAAACCCCTGGCTCTTAGGAAATAAGCCCATGAAATCAATCCCCCATGCATCAAAAACCTCACAAAAGTGAATGGGTTACATGGACATCATGTCTCTCTGTCTGCAGGTTCCCATCTTCTAACAGTCAGTACATCTCTTCACGAACTCATCTGAATCCTTGAAGAGAGTAGGCCACTGATGACCTAAAAATCCCAAAGACCCGGGTGAAGGTAATAAGACAAGGGTCGTTGCGACCCGGATCTCAGAGGATAGGTATATCAAGAAAAAGATCGAACCGCTAAATCAATCAAAGATCAAATCAAAACAAAGAAGAGTGGTCTAGCTATGAGATTAACCTGGTATAGCACCCAGGGTCGAACACAAGGAGCACGGGTTGGCCAGAGGCCTACGAAGTAGTAAAAATAAAATAAAAGAAAAGACAAGTATTTTTAGTGGTTTTTAATGCTTTTTATATTTTTTTTGGATTTTTAATTGTGAAGAAAATAAAAGAAACACAAAATAAAGCAAGCTTCAACTAATTATTTAATGTATCAAAAATCAAGCAAAAATTCAAACAAAAATGTTTTTATGTTTTTTTAGGTTTTTTAGTGTTTTTGGTGAATTTTTGGGATTTTTATAATGTATATTTTATTTTCTAAAAATCAAACAGTACTAAAAAGACAAGGTACTGTCCAGCCAGGTCTAAAATCCAAAAATAAAATATTTAAGGATCTCAAGAAGGCCTGGAGGTAATTTTCCTGTAAACTAGATAAAATGAGGAAAATTTGAGCACCAAAATTATTATTTTTGGGTTTTTAAATTATTTACTATGATTTGTATGAGTTTTTAGGTGTTTTTGAATTTTTAGGGTTTTTAAACAATGAAAAATAGCCAAAATTGGCTAGAAAATCAAAACACACAAAAGAAACAGTACCTAATTTTTATGGAATTTTTGAGGGGGTTTTTATATTTTGTTTGGTATTTTTAATCCTAGACAGTAGCTAAAATAGAGGTTTTTGAATTTTTAAAAATAACAAATAAAATCAAAAATGTCCTCGATAATTCTCAAAAATCCTACAACATGGCAGGAGCCATGTGTCAAATTTTCATCGAATTTGGAGGTGATTTGATATTTTATTTAAAAATCAAAAGGGGACACTGTGCACAGGGACTGAAGTGCAAATACCCGAAGTTCTGGGGGTCCAGGTGCAATTTTCCCAGCAAGTCACGCGCGTGGCGCGTGCCTGGGGCACTCAGGGACCTTCTGGTAATAAAAACAAGTCCTAGGACCTTTTGGTAACTCGTACCAAAAAGTCCAGGGGCTGTTATGCAAATAACCCACCAAAAGACGCACATGTGCAAATAAAACGTTCACAGGGGCATATATGCAATTACCAAAAAGTTTCTATTCATTAACAAACATCCAGAACTACAGGGGTAGAGTTGTAAATACACCAAATAAAGCACGTGGCGAAGCACGTGACAGACACTCACAGGGGCATAAATGCAATTAAACTAAAGTACCAGGTCCCAAGTGCAAATATCCCAACGTAAATAAAAGGCAAACAATATTTACAGGACTAAATCTAAAAACATAAACTACGAGGGGGCCTACGGTAATTTACCCCTTTATTACGTCGATGGCTGGATGATGGACGTGTGGCTGATCTAACGGTCCTGGGCGCGGGCGTCTCTCTCTCCTTCAGCACGTGGGCCGATCGACGGCGCAGAGGAGGGCACGTGGAAGATCTGACGGGTGCGGGTGATTGGCGCCTCTCTCCCTGCTCTGACGGACCCGATCAACCCTCGAGATGATCGGACGGTGGCTGCTCCTCGATGGATGGACGGTCACGATGAAAACTGGAGCTCTGAGGGTGATCGGACGGTGGTCGAGGACCCTCGAAGAACAGGTGGCCGGCGAGTTTCGCCGGCCTCGTGCGCGTGCTGGGGTCCTCCTCAGCTGCCTCTGAAGATCGGAGAAGACTCGCACTGAAGTTCCGCAGCTGTTGGTGGCCTCCGATGGCCCAGCCGAGCCCTGGAGGGGCTCCGGCGAGGTCGACGGAGGAGAGCTCCTGGCCTAGATGTGGGGAGGCCTCAGATGGCCTCCTCTGGACCTGCAAAGTAGCTCAAGAGCTTCACGGGTCGAGGGCAAAATGCCTCGACCCGGTTAGGTGGTGCGGGGGTGAGCGATGCGTCGGGGTGAGCGAGCTCCGGCGAGCGACGGACGGTGGAGCTCGAACCCCAGCTCCTGTGCGAGCTGGGTTGAACGAAGGGGCGGAGAAGGTACGTGGAGGGATGGCGAAGGTGACTGGGTGTTCCGATGATCGAACGGATACGCGATATGGTCGGAATCAACGGAATACGGCGAAGCTACGATTTGGGGGAAACAAGAAATTAGGCGAAATGGGAAAGCTAGAAGGTTACCTGGGCGGTGTGGTAGACTGTGCTGGAGCTGAGGTAGCTCCTGGTCCTGGCCTCGAAGGTCGTCAAGTCCTGAGGCTCGAGCTCCTGCACGGGGCGGAGCACGGCGGCGCTACGTCGCCGGATCAGTGGTCCGACCACCTCCTCCTCGCTGCAACACGGGCAATCGAGAGCTTTCACCTCAGGGACTGCGGTGGAGGTCACGGGACGAAGGGTGGAGAGCCAAAGATGGAAAAAGAATGCGGCGGAGCTCAGGCTATATACTGTGGAGGGTCCGGCAAGAATCGATCGGGTAGGGTAGCGTGAAGCGCGGATCCCAATGCACTCCCCCGGGCGAGGATCTCGGATGCAAGAAGAAGGATTAGGACCCGGGGTTTGCGCGAATGGCAGGCGGATCAGGCGGGGAAAAATCAGAGAAATCGGGTCGACAGCCCGATCAGCGAGAGAAGAAGGTCCACGGGGGGAGTTGACCGGGGGTCAACATCCCCCGTGGACCAATCAGGAGAGGCCACGCATTTTTATTTTTGTTTCTTTATTTTAGGCTAGAAAATAATGGAATTAGCAAAAACGTAAAACATAAAATATTTTTATTTTATTTTTCTCTATTTTTTGGTGATTTTTAATTAATTTTTCAAAATAGAAATAAGGTATTTACATATTAGGGCTATATATAGGTATATATACAATATAGGTTTTTTAATTTTTATTTTTTTTAATTAGTTATTTTTATACATTTTTATTCCTATTTTATATTTTATTTATTTATAGAATAAAATGAGGAATAAGAAGATATTTTTATTTTATTTTTATTATTTATATACATAAGGGAAATAAATAGTTATGTACAACTATGTACATGGCATATGTACAATATATTTTTGTATTTTTAATTTTGTAATTTTTATTTGATTTTTGTTTTACTTCTTTTTATTTATTTATTTACAAAATATAGAATAGAATATTTATCAGAAGTTTTGAAAATAAATAAATTTATTTACAAGGTTAAACACATGTAGAAGCATGGTCTATATACATGGTGAAGGGATATTTTGAATTTTTGATTTTTAGCTTTTTTGTTTTGTTTTTAATAGTTTCTAGATATATACAAAAATGTACAAGCATATTTTTGGGTGAGGAAAATATAATTTATTTATTTACAAAAATCTATACACATGAGCCCCTATCTCCCTCTACTTGGCTTTTATGCGGTCAGGCCCATGCTGAGCCCTCCCTTGGGTTAGGTTGCTCAATATTTATTCTAAATATTTCCCTCTTTTTCTTTTTAATCTTTATTCTTTTATTTTTGCACAAAAACATGCTAATTATAGATATTTACAAAAATGCATGCTTTTGCTAATGATTCCTATTTACAAGTATCTACATGCATTTGCATAGGTTTTTGTAGCTAAAATATAAGAATAAAGAGTGATGAATGGGTATTCATCACCCCCCTATACTATACTTTGCTAGTCCCTTAGCAAACACTTATTTGAAAAAGAAGTGAAAAAGAAAGAAAGAAAAAGAAAAAGAGGATGTACATGGATCAAGGTTGATTATTAAACTTGCCTTCATTAAATTGAGGTATGGAGCTCAATCAAATCTTTGGATTATTGATGTGTCGGAACCTTATTTAGACTTAAGCTTAAAACCTAACAGCCTCTAAGTTCCACTAATCTATAACCAAGACTCCTCAATGCTCCAGATCAGAACAAGTCATCAATCACAAACCCTGAAGACCATGAATCTTTTCTTGTCCTGTGAAAGTGAGGTCTAAGCTCTCCACCTCAGAAATGGCAACTTGACAACCCTCCCTAACAAGGTAACTCTATGACCTCAATCTGGCCACTCTTTCCTCGAGGAGCGGGGTATTCCCTTCTAAGTTCAAGTACAACCGGCTCAAGAAGAGGGGGAAGAAGAGAATGGGTCAAGGCCAGTGTAGACAAGTACCCTTGGGAGCTTGGCCAGTGTAGCCAAGTCTCCCTGCTGCAAGCTACAACAGGTGGATCATGAAACCAAGCTTTGCTTATTGCACTTATATACATACTCCGGTGGGATTATCATTTTCTCTCAGACCCACCACTTTTTTGGAGTTCTTTTCTTTTTGCACACATTTTTTTTCAAGTGCATCTATACAACATATACATGTGCAGCATATATACAAGGAGTTTTTCCTCTTGAGCTAGTAGACTATCCCTCTTTTGAAGCTTTATTGCAACCCACAACTCCCGTCGTTAGACCTCATGGCAACCAGACCAAGTTGAGACGCACTTCCTTCACTATAAGAAGAAGAGAGGTTCCGCCTAGAAGTACTACCCTCATATGCTACCCCAAGTCAAGGAAGACTGCCTCCTCACCACCTCATCCGTAGAGAGCTCGGTGCATAGTGCGGTTGTCCAAGTAAAGCCATAATCTATATGAGTCATGTGTTGTTGTTAAGTGCTCTACTTAGGCTCATTGAGATGACATGTGACCATAGCCTAGTGGACTCAAAGAATTAAGTCACCATGGACCTGAAAAGCTTTAAACCTAAGCCCTATAAGGTTCCTCTTAGAATTAGGTGGATTAAGATCTTAATCAAGCTCCATTTCTCAATTTGATTCCAGGCTAGTTTAAATGTCAACTATCATCCAGAAAAACTATATACATATGTATAAAAAGATTCTTATTTACACAATATTTTACAATCATGCAAAATTTTTGAAAAATGTTTTGAAATCATGAGTGATGATGCATGCAGTGCAAGTTTTGCAAAAAGATATTTACACACATTTACACAAGATTTTTGCAAACTTTTGATTTTCAAAATATTTTGGAAAAAATTTGTACTATATACATAATTTTGATACAAAAATATTTACACAAGCTTTACACAAAAGATTTTTGAAATCAATTTTACAAAAATAATTTGTACACTAGCTATGTATGTGCAAATAAAAGAAGATTATGTACATGAAAATTTTTTTAATTTTTGTGGTTTTTAGCCATTTTTATTTATTAACACACTCACACAAAGTACGAGTTATGGCTAAAGTATATATGAAATATATACACACCCCCCTATACTTAGCTCGAACGATGTCCTCAGAGTCAAGAGCGATGAAGAAGACATAACTCGTGCTATGTATAGGGAAGTGAAAAGAAAGGCTATACAAAAGGGAAATGAAAAGTCAAGAGGGACTCAGGTCTCCCCCCTATACTTAGGATCAAGTAATCCTAAGTATAGCAGGCTGTACACTAAAGGAAAACCTGAGTGCAGAATGTACAGGGTCTACCCCCCCTATACTTAGGGTAAGATATCCCTAAGTATAGGCAGCAAAACAGGGGTAGACAGAAACAAAAGAAATACCCGAAAGGTCTCACATCCCCCCTATACTTAGGGTAAAGTGCACCCTAAGTATAGCATAATCACAAGATGGAGAAAGGGATGTGGGACTAAAGAATGTGGTGATATGGACATCTGGATCTATATACAGCGGAAGATCAGTGAAGCTCGGGCGTGAGATGCATTAGATGTGAGTCAAAGACCATACCTCACGCAAAATGAATAGGGGCAATATCAACGACCCGCGGCTCATGATCTAGAAATGGCTTGAGCCGCTGGCCGTTCACTCGGAAGGTACTCTCAGAAGACAACTCAGATATGTCGATGCTACCGTTGTCGTGTACCTTCCTAACCAGATAAGGTCCTTTCCATTTGCTCTGTAGCTTCCCTGGAAATAATCTAAGCCTCGCATCAAACAGCCATACTCTCTGTCCAATCTCAAAATGTTTGTGGCTGATATGAGAATCATGCCACTCCTTGACTTTCTCCTTATAATGTAGGCTGCTTGAGAAAGCTGCATCTCTAAGCTCTTCCAGGGCAGCTAGCTCTGCCCTCCTCTGGTCTCCTATACCATCTGGATCCATAAGTATGTCTGTAACTGCCCAAAGTGACTTGTGCCTCAGCTCAACAGGTAAATGGCATGGCTTGCCATACACGAGGCGAAAGGGAGATGTGCCCAAAGGTGTCTTGAAAGACGTCCTATATGCCCACAAGACCGAGTCCAAAAGCTGTGACCAATCCTTTCGGTCAGGGCGGACGACTTTCTGCAGAATAGTCTTGATCTCCCTATTCGACACTTCGGCTAGACCATTCGTCTGTGGATGGTACGGTGTAGCAACACGATGATCTATGCCGAACTCGCTAGCAAGTGCCTTCACCTGGTCGTTGATGAAGTGAGATCCCCCATCAGAAATCAGAACTCGTGGAACCCCGAACCGCGTGATGATATGCTTCCTCAAAAATCTGCAAACTGTCCTCGCATCAGCGGCTCGGGCGGGGATAGCCTCCACCCAACGACTCACATAGTCTACGGCCAACAGAATGTACTCAAATCCCTGACTCTTAGGGAATGGACCCATGAAATCGATGCCCCATGCGTCAAAAACCTCACAGAAGTGAATGGGCTGCATCGGCATCATATCACGCTGTCCACAAGTGCCCATCCTCTGACAGTCAGTACACCTCTTCACGAACTCATCTGAGTCCTTGAAGAGGGTAGGCCACCACAAGCCGGATTGGAGCACTTTCTGTGCCGTTCTCCTCCCAGAATGATGTCCTCCTGCCTCAAGCTTGTGGCAGTAAGTGAGGACGCTATGGTGTTCCTCCTGAGGAATACACCGACGCCAGACGCTATCCCCTCCCTCATGGTAAAGGATGGGATCCTCCCAATGGTAAGACTTGGCCTTCGCTAGGAAGGTCTCAAGCCTCTGCCTGGGCCAATCTTGTGGGACTTTCCCAACAACGAGAAAGTTCACAATATCAGCGTACCATGGGAGTGAGGCGATAGCAAGGATCGCCTCATCTGGGAAGGTATCTCTAATAGGATCAATCTGCTCAGAATCCTCAGGCTGCTCTAATCGGGAGAGATGATCCGCCACCACATTCTTGACTCCAGGCTTATCCTTAATCTCAATGTCGAACTCCTAGAGTAGAAGGATCCATCTAGTCAGTCTGGCCTTGGCATCCTTCTTTGCCATGAGGTACCTGATGGCGGTGTGATCAGTAAACAAAGTCACTCTAGATCCGATGATATATGATCTGAACTTATCCAGGGCAAACACTACGGCTAGCATCTCCTTCTCTGTGACTGTATAATTCCGCTGGGCGGAATCCAATGTGCGGCTAGCATAGTGTATAGCAAATGGCACTCCATCCCTCCTCTGTCCCAGCACTGCCCCTACGGCAAAATCGGAGGCGTCCGTCATGATCTCGAATGGGAGAGACCAATCAGGCGGCTGGAGGACAGGAGCCTCAATAATACACTGCTGGAGAGTAGCGAACGACGAAAGACACTTGTCATCGACAAGGAACTCGGTGTCTTTCGTCAAGAGGTCAGTCAACGGCCGGGCAATCCTGCTGAAGTCCTGAATGAATCTCCTATAAAATCCAACGTGCCCCAGAAATGACCGTAGCTACCTCAAATTGGACGGCGGTGTGAGTTTCCTAATGACATCAACCTTGGCCGGATCAACCTCCATGCCCCTGTTGGAGATGATGTGGCCAAGCACCGTCCCTTGAGTCACCATGAAGTGACTCTTCTCCCAAGATAGCACCAAGTGATACTCAATACATCGCTGAAGTACTCGATCTAGGCAGTCAAGACAAGAATCAAATCCGTCGCCGTAGATCGAGAAATCATCCATGAAGACCTCTAAGCACTCCCCTACCATGTCCGAGAAGATCGACAGCATGCACCTCTGAAAAGTCGCAAGGGCATTGCATAGCCCAAATGGCATGCGTCGAAAAGCATATGTGCCGAAGGGACAGGTAAAGGTGGTCTTCTCCTGGTCCTCAGGAGCGATGGCCACTAGGTTGTAGCCCGAGTACCCATCCAGGAAGCAATAATGGCTCTTCCCTGCCAGTCTCTCAATGATCTGGTCAATAAAAGGCAGGGGGAAATGGTCCTTCTTGGTGGCTTGGTTGAGTCTCCTGTAGTCAACGCAAACCCTCCAAGAGGTGGGTACTCGTGTAGCGATCTCCTCTCCCGACTCACTGATCACAGTCGTGATGCCCGTCTTCTTAGGCACCACATGCAAGGGGCTGACCCACTTGGAGTCGGAAATGGGATAAATAAAACCTGCACCCCACCACTTTGATATTTCCTTCATCACAACCTCTCTCAGGTTGGGGTTCAGACGCCGCTGGAACTCACGCGATGGCTTCGCCCCATCCTCGAGATAGATATGGTGGGAGCACACTGATGGACTAATCCCATGGAGATCTTCTACGCTCCATCCGATCGCCTTGCGGTTCTTTTCAAGAACCCCCATCAAACGGGATTCCTGCTCTCCAGTCAACTCGGCGGAGATGATGACTGGGTACATCTCTGGATCGCCCGCAAGGAATCGATACTTCAGCGAAGTAGGGAGCGGCTTCAGCTCTGGAATGCTGGGTGCCGGCAAATCTGGCTGTGGAAGAAACTGAATGAAAGCTGCAAGGTCGGCCAAATCTGCCTGGGAAAGTGAAAGCGTACTCTCGCAAACTGGATCGGGGGAAGGCGGCTCAACTGCACTGTCTCTGGTCTGCTCTGCCTCTACCTCCTCCTCATCTATAGGCTCAGATGGACTTAGGTCTGGCATCTGATCATAGCAATCGGCCCAATCAGACTCTGAATCCGAGGGATCTGTATCAGAAGCGGTGGCATCAGTACCACCAGAAAACAAGGTGCTGCGATCGAGGACCGGCTCTGCTGCCTCAATAGTATCCTGAACCAGGTCTGTTCTCTCCAGACTCTCCTCTGCTATCGTCTCTGCATCAGCTGTATCTGAAAGTGAGAGGGTGGTCTGTGTCTCAAGATCTGCCCAAGCTGCCTCATCATCTGTGATCACAAAATCACAGTCTTGGTGGATGTCTGGCTCTGCGTCTGTCAGCTGCTCCGAATCGGTACTCGCATCTGAGCGGGCTCTGAATCTGGCTCTGTAGTCCTCGACCGTCTCTATTGGTATACTCTCGCCCTGGACGCGAAAGTACACTTTCCCGCTATCATGATCAGTCACCGCCTTGGCTGTGGCCAAGAACGGACGACCAAGGATGATGGGGGTATCGGCCACTGACTCAGGGATCTCCATGTCCAACACTACGAAGTCCACGGGGAATTGCAGGCCCTGAATAGTGACGATAACGTCTCGTAATAACCCCTTCGGCCTCTTGACAGATCGATCAGCGAACTGAAGGACTGTCCTGCTCTGTCGAAGAGTGCCCAACTCGAAGCGGTCGAGAAGGGCTGTCGGAAGAAGGTTGATCGACGATCCGCTATCTAGAAGAGTACGGTCGAACCTCTGCTCACTAATCTGGCATCTGACATACGGGGCCCCTGAATCTGGCCTCTTGGCTGGCAGCCGGTTCTGGATCGCAAAGCACGTGGCTTTGGTTAGCACATGGATCTCTGAAGTGTGGTTCCTCCTTCTCCTCCTGACTGTAGTCCTCTCTCTCAAAGATCGCTGGAGAAGGGGGATGTGCTGCAAAGCCTCCTGGAGGGTCAGCTGGATATGGAATCGATCAATCATGCTCTGGCTGAACTCCTCAAGCTCTCTCTTTTTGGGATTTTCTTTTTTCTTCCCCTTCCCCATCTGAAGGGCTCTAGGGAAGGGGATCACTGGGTCCTTCTCAGATGAAGGACTAGGAAAAGGTCTAGACGGTTCAAGGACCGGATCCACACATACATCATGCACCACAGTGGGACCAAAAGAAAGTAAACCTTTTCCTTTATTCATAGCAGAGTTCCGAGATACATGAACACGAGGAAAAACAACATCACTGTCTGTACAAACACCGGTGGCCTCAGTACCACCACGGGCTGGCTGCTCTGCTACTGCTGCTGGTAGATGTCGTGCGGCATCAGTACCGCTGGCTGGCTCGGCTGAATGGGTGGCATCAGTACCACCTCCTAGATCTGATGAAGTGGCGGCCTCAGTACTGATGAATCTCCATTTCATCACCTTTATTCTATCATTTTGGCCTCAAAAACCCCAGCAAATGCATATAAACAACATTAATTTGTACATAATAGCATTCATTATTCATTGTATTAATTGTACATTAAATAAAGTTTTTAATGCCAAAATTATAGAATAAAGAGAGAAAAGAAAAAGGAATAAAATATTGTAAATATTTTATGACCCTAACCCCGAGACCAAGGCCAGCATGGTATTGGTCGACAAGGAATAGAGTAGGGGGAGATAAGGGCTGATATACAATAAATATCTCATTTATTCATTCATCCATTTATGCATTTTTGACACCTATTTTGTACATGACTATTTATTCCTCAAATAAAGAAACTTTGTTCATAAAAGTTGTAGATAATAATGTAAATAAAAATACAAAATTGAGTTTGTGTAAAAATAACACTCAGTGTACATTTTATACACAGAATAAAAAGCCAAAACCTCAACTTCACAGACCCATATCTTGCAAATAAAAACTCCAAATCACCCAAACTCACCTTTAATTGTATATAGCATTTCATAAACTATTTTATAAAATTAATCTCATAATTTTTGGAGTCCATCTGTGAAAGTTAGGTTTTTGGCCCTCCTTGTATATAGACCTGATTAAAATATTCATTTCATTCAATCTTTAGTATTTCTATAAATTTGCATTTTTATAATCTTGTAAATAATGTAAATAATACATGTACATATTGAAATTTGAATAAAACCAAAAAGAATTTGTAAAAATAAAATAAGTCTATGAATATATAGACAAAATACCTATACTACCTGTATGTGCATAAATAAAAGGAAAAGCATTTTTTTTATTATTCTTTATTCTTTTATATTTTTATAATAATGTATATATTATATGTGTCTTATTAAAAATACAAATCCTTAATAAAAACACATAAAATTAATTAAATAAATACAATGTGTATAGGTAAAGTACCTATATATATACTTAGAAATACATAGACCTATTTATTTAAAAATACAAGTAAACTTATAAAAATCAAACAAAAATACCTTTATACTCACAAAAATAAGTTATAAATTTATAAAATAAGCCAAGAAAATAATAAAAGAAAATAAATAAATTAAAAATAAAATATCCAAAAATACGTGTAAATACATACATATACACATTACTAAAATAAAACCACAATAAAACACCTCGAAAAATTCAATAAAAATCAGGAATAAATACTACATGAAATAATACACATTTTTTATTTTATAAGCAAAAATTAATAAAATCATTTCGGATGTCAAATAAATCAATCTTTCTTCAGCCTTGCTATTTTGTCTTGTAGTGGCTTACGTGGCCCAATGAGACGCCGGCCAACGTTGACCCCCTGGTCAACTGTCCCATCCCACGCCTGGCAGCTCTGAACAGTCCACTCCCCCGATTTCCTCCCTTTTTCCCGGGCACACCATCCATCAATCGACGACGCTTCCTTCACAAGATTTGTTCCCTAATCTTCCATGATGCCCGCCGAAATCACAGATCAACCAATTGCTCTCCAGATCATGAAATAATCGCCGGTCAATAAGGCTACTCGCCAATGTTTATAAATAAAAAGCTCCGCCTCCTTCCTCGAATTTGGCCACTTTCATTCCAACCTAAAGCCTAGATCTTGTGCCTGGATCGTTCCTCGTGACAGGGGGAGTCGCCCAGCATCGAGACTTGGCCGGAGGGAGGAGAATTTTGACGCGGCGGAGCTCCGGCGTCCGCCCTGCTCCCTGGAGGCCCCCAGGTATAAGAGCTGTCCTTTTAATGCATTCTTAGGTAGTTTTTAACGTTAGCATTTCATTTCAGTAGTTAGTTTAGTTGTTAGTTGATCACATTAGCGTAAAAAGCAAAAATCGAAGTTCGCCGGAGCTCCGCTCCGGCGACTTCTTCATCGTGAACCTCACTGTATCCGACCACCGCGATCATCCCATCTCGTTCCTCGTCGTCTTCTCCATCTTTCGCACCCATCAGATCAACCCAGGACCCTCGGTCTTGGTGAATCAGGGTTCCAACTCCGCCGCTCGCCGGAGCCCTTCCGCCCACCTCCATCTTGCACCGCAGCTTCATAACCCCGGGTCGAGGAGATAGCTCTCTCGCCCGCGGTTCTTCCTGTGCAGGTACCACGAGGAATCGAGCCCTTCTGGGCTTGCTTTGACCAGGAAGAGGTTCCTGGGGGCCACCTTCTTCTCCGACCTCGCTCCACCGACTCAGGCCCCCAGGAGCCATGAGACCACCGTCAGACGACGCGGAGGCCTCCCAGCTACGATCAGGACGCTTCAGATGCGCAGGAGGTGCCCGGAGAAGCTCGAGCGACCCGATCGAAGCTCGCCGAGGGCGAGTTCATTCCCAGTTCTTCCTGGTGCCCTCTGCACCGTTGGATCGAGCGGGGCGGCCCAGATCGCATGCCAGCCGTCCGATGAAGAAGCACGCCCACCGTCAGATCAGCCGGGATGTTCTAATCCCAGCCCTTCATCGCCGAAACGAAGTCCGCCGTCCGATGATCGCCACGTGTATAAGTGGCGCTTCCAGCGCCGCAGGATGCAAGGCCTTATTTAAGGGGTAAATTTCATATCTCGCCCCTTACTTTTTGTATTTAGGGTTTGCTCCCAAAAATAAAAGTTTCAGTTGTAAATAAGTTGTAAAAATCGCAGTGGACCCCCTTGATGTTTCTATATTTACATTTTAGTCCCTCCGTGCCTCACGTGCAGCAACCACGTGAGGTGCGTGAAAATTGCATCTGAACCCTGCCGGGTTCTTGTATTTATGAAATGGTCCTGAAAATAAAAGTTAAAGTGTATTTTTATTGTAATTTTTGCATGTATGCCCCTGCCAACTATTTTATTTGCAAAAATACCCCTGCCAGGCCATTTAATTTTTGAAGGCTTTGTCTATTTGTTTCATGCTTCATTTTTAATCGAAAAATCTTGCAAAAATAGACTTAAGCCCCTGTTTGGTCATGCTTGAACGCCATATTTTTAGTTTTGCATTTTGTTGCATTTTTGCATTTATTAAAAATCAAAAACTTGTCTTTCAGTCCCTGTCTAACTCATAAAACCCCAAAAAATATGAAAATGTCTTGAAAAATTCCAAAAAAATTATATGCAGTGTATTTTGTCCTATATTAGTGTCAGACCAAAAATCCCTAAAAAACTCAAAAAGAAAACCTTAAAAATTCAAAAAATGCCCAAAAACTTCAAAAAAATATAAAAAATCCAAGAAAAATCAGAAAAATACAAACTCAGGCCCTAATTATGCTATATTTTATTATTGTTATGAGAAAATTAAAGGGGAACATTTTTGAGGCTGTTAGCTATTTTTCATCTCCATTTTTGTGACGACCAGTACCCAGTCCACTGTTTGCTTTGATTTAGCTATTTTAAAATGCTAAAAATACTTGCAAAAATACCCAAAAATTACAAAAACAGTAAAAAACCATGAAAATCCCAAAAAGATCTTTGTCCTGAATTTTTGACTATTTTTTAGTATTTTTTGTGAATATTATAACACACCTTGCATGTACATATATCTTTATCTATATATCCAAAAAAAAAAAAAACCCACACAAGGATGACTGGGATCGACACATAGGCTATTGCATTTTGTATTGCTCTCTGTGGTTCGACCTCTACATATTTGTCACTATACATTTTATGGTAGAGTAAAATAAAGATTAATTCACATTTGTTTTGAGCTTGATTGTCGTATTCTTTGGATTGTGGGTTAATTGCTGATTAACACCGGTCTTCCATGAGTGGTCGCCTCGGCGACAACACTTCTATTTTTATGGTGGCCCTCGTGGAGAACCGCCCGTTATCAGATGGCGCCGTTGCCGGGGAGCAATGAGCATAGCCAAATTGATTTTTGTCATTCTTGTATAAAAATGTAAATTCATGATTCATTCTTTGTGTGAGCAGCTATTGTTTTATTGTCCTTAATCACCATGCTTTATTTCTTTATTTATTGTGATTATTTTTCTCTGCTCTATTTAATTGACTAAGTATGCTAATGCAATCTTTTTGTGACTTTGATGCAAGGGACCCCCACGCAAGGATGGCTTCCTAGGAGGCCAAGGCAGCCGAGCTTGGAGGAGGATGGTCTTCTCTTCTCCTGACCATCTGGAGAGTGCACCAAGGAAGCAAAGAGAGGGGCATTAGACAGGCTAGACACTTAGGAAATTATTTTTGTAATTCATGGTGAGAGAGAGACTATTTTGGCATGTAATTAAACAGGACTCTACTCTTCACAATGAGGTCCAGTGCCCGGGTGATTGTTCACCCGGGGGCCTCATCGCGGTTTTTCTCGAGTTTTTATCGCCTTCTTTTATTTTGTTTCCCGCTGTTTTGAGCTTTCCGCCTTTCTTTTATTTTTGTTTTGTGTGCTTGGAGCCCCTAGATTTAGGTTGCTTAACTCGGTAGCTAGGTCCAAACATTAATAAGAATGCATGTTCCTATAGTCTACTTCGATTGGATCTAGTCAGACTCAAACAAGTTGTAAATTCGTCTCTTAGCCCGCCGCGCCGCGAGCTCACACCCGAACAAGCGCTTTCTCCTACTCCAAATGTGTTGGGCAGAGGAGGGGTGAGCCAAGACCGGACTCTCTTGGGCTAGAGACGAATGAGCAACTTATGGTTCTTCACGTTAATAGCAGCTTATGTTTAGGACGATTTTGTGCCTTGCATACCGACATTTAGATAGGTTTAAAAATTCTGTTTTGCATACCACATGGAGAGAGCTGGGATGCACTGTAAGTCTTCTAACTCAGCATGCATCATTCGGTTCAATGGTGAGATTTCCATCATGGAACCACTTGCACGGCTTTTCCGCTATCTCCCTCTGATTTTGAGCACCTAGGACTTAAATGAAAATCTACAAAAACGTTAGGCGCTGGTATGAAAACAGATCCAAAAAAAGTGAAAACCAAAAAAAATTAAAACAAGGGGACTGCTAAATAAACTTTGACCTTAATTAAAATCTGTAATGGACTATCCTTGTACCGGGTTCATAAAGCCCTCATTGTTTTCAGGTACTTTGGAGGGGGACCAAAACCCTACTCCCTTGAGCGAGTGCGACCCCTAAGGATTAGAGCCCAAAACCCAGTCTGCAACTGCCTTGTGTATCGCCTGGATTTCCGAAGTAATGGCGCTTCTATCGTACGTAGGCGAGTAGGACTTGGTCACCAATGGTGACTCTCTGTTGTGAGAGCATCGACCCTGTCCGAAGTATTGAGCATAGGCCACGCCTTCACGGGGGTGTCTGTCTCATCGTCCTGCGTCCGAGTAGGTTCTTGCACGCTCACGGGTGATTCCGTTGCGAGCGAGAACCGAAGTATTGGTTTCGCCTATCGGCTTCCTCTCTCTTTTCTTTGGCTGAGTAGGGATCCAGGAAGGGTTACAAGGACTCCAAAAAGTACAGACTACAGGTTACACAGGAGGAGGACAAGTACGGGATACTCTTCCGGCAGTACTCTCTCTCCTTTAGGGTAGCGTACTAAGGACTTGTTATAAGAAATGCCTGAAAAATCACAACTCTAAAAATGAAAAGATAATAAATAGCCGAGCTCTCACGGCTTCACATGGCGTGAGTTGGTGAACCCGATTTTGTCTTGTGTTTGTATGGATCTAGATTAAGGTTCAAAGATCAAAGTCCCGCGCCTTTGCGCCAATTCTGTTATGTCTTCCTTTGACCACCCCGCTCAACCGAGCCTTTCTACTGTTTTACACTCCTTTTTGTTCCTCGTTGACCATCGTATCGTTCTTCCAAAATCCGATGTTCTCTTGTGCTCCGCGAAGTTGATCCATGGATGGTTTCGTCGGGGCCATGCCGACACCTACATCGATTCCATGGACTCACCTTCGCCAATAATTTCGAGGCGATTCCCGAGAACTGATCCGGACTTTGCGGATCGGACTCCAGACTCCTCGTTTTCTACCTTTCTCTTGGCCACCCAATAAACTGGGCTCACTTTTTCCCACTACCGCCGTTGTGAATGGGAGTCGATTACAGTCTACATCATTTTTCCATTCACAACACGCTGGGGTTGACTTGAACTCCAGCCTCATCACGACAGCTGAGTATTATGGCAAGTGATCTGATTCAGACTGTCTCATTATGCAGATAGAAGCCAGTGCGAGCCCTGGAGACTACTCCGGAGTTCATTTCGTCCGATTCAGACCCTGACATGGCGCCAGGAGGAAAGGGCAAGGGTCAGCAGCCACCCATACCAGAGGGACAGATGCCAGATCAGAACCAAGTCAATGCACAGTTGCTGGCATCCATCCAGGCAATACAGCAGCAGCTGACTGAGCAGGCCCTTACGCAGACGGCTTTCCAGGATATGTTGAATGATATGATGAACGATGGAGGAGGAGGCCGAGGCAGAGGAGGCAGGGGAGGAGGAGGTGAAGGTGGAGGAGGTGGTGACGACCCCAATGATGATCCTGAATTACCACCACAGCCGAAGCCAACACTCAAAGAAACATACAATCCAGGAGACAGCCAGATGACCGAGTGGATTCTCATTCCACCAGTACACGCTCACTTTGAGCTGAAACCCCAATTCATAGCCCTTCTTCCTGCATTCCATGGCAACACCAATGAAGAGCCATACATTCACCTGCAGCAATTCTCCCGCATTTGCCGCACCACCCACTATCCGAATGTCCCCCTGGACATTGTAAAGATGACGGCTTTCCCCTTCAGCCTACAGGACAAGGCCCTCTATTGGGTCAATCATATGGGGAAGGTTGTGACGACCTGGGAGGAGCTAAAGTCCGCCTTCTTGCACAAGTATTACCCTCTGGGTCGACTCAACCAGATGCGGGCCCGTATCAGTAATTTCTCCCAAGGACCCCATGAGTCGATACATGAAGCATGGGAGAGATTCACTGATCTGCAGGAGAAGTGTCCCCATCATGATATTCCGAAGACCAGCTTGGTTCAGCATTTCTTTGGGGGACTGAACATTGAAAGTCAAAGGCTCGTAGACGCAGCATGTGGGGGCTCACACTTCAATAAGGATGAAGATGTCGTCTGGCAGATCTTTGAAGAAATGGCCGAAGGAGAGGCCGCCCTCTCTTCATCCAAGGCTTATCAGAAGCAACCCCAGATCCTTCAAAAGCAAGTGCACATGGCAGCATCTAAGGAATCAGAGAGAGATGAAAGCTCCAACCTCAGCATCATCGGGGGACATCTCTCTAAAGTTGACATTATCGAGAAGCGATCAAAAGATCTCGAAAAACTCGCCTTAATCGAGAAGAGGACCCAGAACCTGGATAAACTGGATCACATCACCAAGCAGCTAGAACTGCTGGTAGGTACCATCAATTCTGTTCAGTCGGCAGCACCGCTCGAAGCTCCAGCTGAGAGAAAAGACGAGCAACCACCGCTACACCAGCCTCAGTCAAGCCAGCAACCACCGACAGTTCAGCACGTGTACTACGTGCAGGCACCTGATCAGAGCCAGCCGCAACAGCAGATGGTTGTGTACCAACCAGAGTTTATCTCAGACACTGATTCAGTATTCCCGCCACCACCCCTGGTCCAGGAAGTTAATGGGGTTTGGACTAATGATGCACAGCCGACCCGTCCTCAGGGACAACTCCAGGGTCAGCCATTTGCCAACCGGCAGTACCACCAACCTCAGGGTGGTCGTTTTGGGCACCCCTCTCAGCAACACCAGCAGCCTCCTCAGTTCGCACACCAATGGAGGCAGAACTTTCCGTATCAGCAGCAGCCACAGTATCGCCATCCACAGCCGTGTCACCAATACGCGGCTGCTCAGCCTCAATCATACCAGCAGTATCCCTCTCCGTCCTACCAACAACTTCAACTTCCTGCTCCACCACAGCAACACCATCAGCAGCCTCCCCACCCATCTAACCAACAGCAGCGTAGTATGCACGCTACATCTTCGGATGTGCCCCCAGCTAATCCCACCATGGAGTGTCTAGCCCAGCTTGTCCAAGGGCTAGCGGAGATGACCAAGCGGCTTGATGACCTGACCGCCACTCGCACTACCATTCCGGCGCAGGTCGAAGCCAACCCCAACAATTTCAAGAAGAAGGAGCAGGTAGAATGTGATGTCCAGTCCGCGTGTGATAATGATATTACTGCTTTTTCTAATGCTGTTACTCTCAGGAGCGGTAGGGCCTTGCCTCCGCCTGCTACCAGATATGGGGTGAATAAAGAAACAGGTGGATCGTCATCTTCCGCATCAGCCGTGCCAGCTCCAGGGGCGGGTGAGGAGGAAGAAGAAGGAGAAGCCAGTCCAGCCGTCGTGCATTGCCAGAAGCAATTCCAGCCAAAAATACAAAAAAATCCGCAAAAACAAAAACACCAAAAAGAAGCCTGTAGCAGAAGTGAAGCCGCGCCAGCCTTGGAGGAGCCGCCAGCAGCAGCCGATCCTGTGCCAGCCGATGGAGCCAATGCTACCCTTTCTGATCGCCCAGCAGCACCAGCAGACTTAGATCCAGTTTGTACTCCTTTTTGTAGTCCGGATGTACAACATTCTGTGGGCGATAATCTTGATGTAAATAAGAACTTTAATTTTCCTGCCAGTAATGTGAATATTCCTTTTCCTCATGCAATACAAAAATCCAAAAAAATGGCAAAAAGAAAAACTGCATTGTCTGATCCAGGTGTTGTAGATATTTTGGATAAATTGACTGTTGAGATTCCCTTGTTAAAGGCCGTGGAATACATGCCAGCTGTGAAGAAAGGATTGAAAGAGGCATGTACTAACAGGCGTCGCCCAACGCAAGATAACAGACGCCGAGAGGTAGAAAAACACGTTCTGTCCATGGCCACAGTTGCAGCTATCACCAACCTCCCCCAGAAAAAGCAAGACTCAGGTGCACCTCTGATCAGTTGTGTGATCTTCGATCAGGTCTTCGAGCGTACTCTTCTTGACAGTGGTTCTTCCATCAACCTTCTGCCCTCGTCCATAATGCAAGAATTCGGGCTGGGACCGCTCAAGCAGACACGAATGATCCTTCAGTTCGCTGACCGATCCGTTAAGCGGCCCCGCGGTTTGTTGGAAGATGTGATAGTTACCGTGCAGGATATGAAATTCCCAGCTGACTTTGTAGTCCTTGATATGGACTCTCCTGCACCACTGCTCCAGACTCCTATCATCCTCGGCAGACCATTTCTCCGTACTTCAGGCGCCGTGGTTGACTACGGGTCTGGAAAGATCACCTTCAGCTCGAAGACCCAGCGCATCACCATCAACATGAACAAGGAGCAGAACGCCACAACTGATGAGAGTCAAGCAGCATCAGAAGCAGACTGTGAGTTTATTGCAGAGATCAGAGATTCAGAGTTATCATTGGACGATCCATGGACCCGAGAAATCCTCACTCTTGAGGAGGACTTGGAAAGCACGGTCAGCATATGCTCCGATGATTTGTGGGAGACAGATTCTCAGATGCCGGCGCATCTTCTTGAGCATTCACTCCAGACCGAACATAATCAGCTCACCGCAGAACCGTTCGGTACATCACTGGGATCTCAACAGGATGTTGAGGATGGTAACAGTCTCAAAATACATTCCACCACCAGCATGGTATCAGAAGTGACCGGTAAAGGGGACAGACCGAAACCAGAACTCAAGGCACTTCCTGCAGGCCTGAAGTATGCTTTCCTTACGGGTGAAGAACACATGTATCCAGTCATCATCAGCAGCAGGCTGAATCTGGATCAAGAATCTCGACTTCTCGAGATTTTAGAAAAGAACCGCAAGGCACTTGGTTGGAGCGTATCAGACCTCCGAGGGATAAATCCAGCTCTGTGCTCACACCATATCTATCTAGAAGACGATGCCAAGCCGTCCCGCGAATTTCAGAGAAGGCTAAACCCTAACCTTCGGGACGTGGTAATGAAAGAAATCACAAAGTGGTGTGATGCAGGCTTCATTTATCCCATCTCCGATTCAAAGTGGGTAAGCCCCCTGCATGTAGTTCCCAAGAAATCCGGGCTTACTGTGATCACAAATGAAAAAGGAGAGGAGATTTCAACTCGGGTACCGACATCCTGGCGGGTGTGTGTTGACTACCGCCGCCTTAATGCAGCAACCAAGAAGGACCACTTCCCCTTGCCATTTATTGATCAAGTTTTGGAGAGATTAGCAGGCAAGGAGTTCTTCTGCTTCCTGGACGGGTACTCCGGGTACAACCAAGTGGCGATCGCCCCTGAGGATCAAGAGAAGACTACCTTCACTTGCCCGTTCGGCACCTACGCCTTCAAGAGGATGCCCTTTGGATTATGCAATGCACCCGCAACCTTCCAAAGATGCATGCTAGCAGTCTTCGCCGAAATGGTAGGCAGTTTTCTCGAGGTGTTCATGGATGATTTCTCCGTCTATGGTGATAGTTTCGACTCTTGCCTCGAGCACCTAGACAGAGTGCTTCAGAAATGCCGGGAAGTCAATTTAGTGCTCTCATGGGAAAAGAGCCACTTTATGGTCACAGAGGGTATTGTGTTGGGCCATGTCGTTTCCAAACGTGGCATGGAAGTCGACCCAGCCAAGGTGGATGTCATTTCAAACCTTCAGCCACCTCAGTCAGTAAAGAACGTGAGGTCATTCCTGGGGCATGTGGGATTCTACAGACGATTTATCAAGGACTTCAGCCGCATTGCCCGACCTCTGACAGAACTTTTGTGCAAGGAGACAGAATTCATTGTTGATCAGCCCGTTCTCCTTGCCTTCAATCAATTAAAGGAGCTTATCATTCAGGCTCCAATCTTGCAGCCTCCAGACTGGACTCTTCCATTTGAAATAATGACCGATGCGTCAGATTTTGCAGTCGGAGCTGTTCTAGGGCAGAGGAAAGATAAGGCGCCCTATGCCATTCACTATGCCAGCAGAACATTAGATGAAGCTCAAAGAAATTATACAGTAACAGAGAAAGAACTGCTGGCTGTGGTTTTCGCCTTAGAGAAGTTCAGATCCTATTTGTTGGGGTCAAAGGTCACAATTTTCACAGACCACTCTGCTATTCGGTACCTACAGCAGAAGAAGGATGCCAAGCCCAGACTGATTCGTTGGATCCTTCTCCTCCAGGAATTCGATCTGGAAATTAAGGACAAACCTGGAGTTCAGAACGTGGTAGCAGATCACCTCTCCAGAATAGAGCAGCATGACTCTCCTTTGAGCAACGCACCTATCACAGAGACCTTCCCTGACGAAGCTATCTTAGCCGTGGATGCTCTCCCTTGGTATGCTGACATTGTAAATTACCTCGCCTCTGGGGTAATACCTTCGGATTGGACGAAGAATCAGAAGAACAAATTCATGTCGACCATCCGCTTTTACCAGTGGGAAGATCCCCTTCTATTCAGGGAAGGAGCAGATTGTATTTGGCGCAGGTGCATTCCTCAGACGGAGCAATCTAGTGTCCTCGAGCACTGTCATTCACTCGAATCTGGTGGGCACCATTCTGGAGATCGTACGGCAGCGAAAGTATTGCAGTGTGGCCTCTGGTGGCCCACTTTATTTAAGGATGCAGCAGAATTTGTTAAAAGATGTCTTGATTGTCAGCGACTGAAAGGAACACTCACCGCCAAAGACTCAATGCCTCTGAAAATCATTCAGATAGCAGATGTTTTCGATGCATGGGGCATTGACTTCATGGGACCTTTCCCTAACAGTCAAGGTTTTGAGCACATCCTTCTTGCCGTAGATTACGTGAGTCGTTGGGTTGAAGCTATCCCCGCCCGAGCCGCCGACAGCAAAACAGTTTGCCAGTTTCTGAAGAAGAACATCATTTCGCGGTTTGGGATACCGAAGATTCTCATATCCGACGTGGGGTAGTCATTTCATCAACAAAGAGGTCAAGAAGTTAATGAAGGAGTACGGCATCGATCACCGCGTCGCATCTCCTTATCATCCGCAGACCAATGGCATGGCGGAATTATCCAATAGAGAAATCAAGACCATATTGCAGAAACTTGTTAGGCCAAACAGAAAAGACTGGTCTCAACTCTTGGACTCGGCTCTTTGGGCTTACCGTACGGCCTACAAGTCTCCCTTGGGCATGTCGCCCTACCGTCTTGTATATGGAAAACCATGCCATCTGCCCGTGGAATTAATTCACAAATCCCTATGGGCAATTAGTAATTGTAATTTGGACTCACGAAAAGGTGGTCAGAAGAGAAAGGACGATCTGAACAGGCTCTTGGAATTCCGAGACTGCGCATACGATAACACCTTGATGTACAAGGAGAAGGTAAAACGCTGGCATGACCGGCACATCAGACGAAAGACCTTCGATGTTGGGCAGAAAGTGTGGTTGTTTGATGCAAAGTTGCGGATATTCCCAGGTAAATTAAAAAGTAAGTGGACAGGGCCATTTCGAGTATGTGAAGTGCGTGACAATGGAAGCATTGCTATATCAGAATTGTCCCCTGACGCACAGCCCTTCGTCGTCAACGGCCAACTACTGAAGCCTTACTTGGAACCAGATTCATTCTTGGTCGTCGTTGACTCTATTCAGTTAGTGCACCCCGAGGATATCTCTACACCTCCTGCAGCACCAAAAGATTCAGACGATGTACTCCAACCATTATTGCTCTGATTTTCTTCTTTTCTTCTTTTCTTCTTTTCCTTATCTATTTTCTTTTTCTATCTAAAACGTGCCGCCTTTGTAGACAGTTTTCTATATTAGGACGTACTTGGTCCTAAGTATAGGGGGGTGAGCACCTAGGGTTCTTGATTTCTGTTCGATCCTCTCCATTGTCTCCTCTTCTTGTCTATACTTAGGAGTATCTTACCCTAAGTATAGGGGGAGACAATCTGAGTACGATCAGTGTATTCTCACCCTTGACCCTCCCCGCTTTGTAAACAGTCTGCTATACAAAGGATTCTTTGATCCTAAGTATAGGGGGGACGGTCAACTTCTCATTCATTCATTTCATTCGTATTTATTCTTTAGATCTGTCTATACGCAGTACGAGTTATGTCTTTGCTTTGTCCTTTCGATCTATGAGGACATAGCTCAAGCTAAGTATAGGGGGGTCGTATATACTGTGTATATACTAAAAGCCATAACTCATACTGAAAAATAAAATATCACTACAACACAAAATAAAATGTAAAAAGTAGCTTTATAATAATAAAAGATGATTGTGAGTTCCTCAGACTCATTGTAATTATACTGACTAGTAAGTCAGAAAAGTGTTCTACGAAACTTTCTCCTTTGAAAAATCGTGTGAAATTTGTTTGAAAATAGCGTGAACAAGTATTCAACGATTGAAAAATTAGTTTTGTGTGTAAAACTTATTTTCTTTGAGTGAAAGCAAAATGTGTGAAAAGTAGTGTGCAAATGATTGTGAAAAGTTGATTGTCAAAGGTGTTTTGAAAAATCTATCTATGTTGTGTAAAACATTTGTAAAAGGATTTTCAAATGCGTGTACATATTGCAAAATTATTTTGGGCTAGAGTTTTCAAAAACCTTGTGAAAATGATTCTCGAAGTAAGTCTGAGGAATCCACACAAAAATCTTTCATTTGTAAATGAGGAATAAGCCAAATAAAGTTTATAAGAACAGAACCATACTATACGTCAAATACAATTTTTTTCTTCTTTTGTACCTACTGATTAATAAATCAGATACCTATACAGTATGATTTGAAAAATAGTGTGACCAGTTTTGGAAAAATTTGATGTGAAATGATTTCAAATGAGTGAAACTGTGATTGATTGCAAAATTTTTCTTTGTGTGAAAGAAAGGATTTGAAAAACCTATGTGCAAATGTTTGAAAAATGCTTGTTAAAAGTATTGTGAAAATTGTATATATCTACATATAGTGTGAAAAATCTGTGCAAAAATGGTTTTCAAATGTGTGTAAAGGATTGCAAAAATTATCGTGTACTATAGTTTGCAAAAATATTTTCAAAAAGCTATTAATAACACCATTGCAGATACTAGTAAATCAGAAACAAGATACATACAATTCTTTCTATACATACCCAAATAAACTATTTCATTCATACCTGTAAAGTCGCTAAAAATTTCCTAAATTTTGAAAATAAAGCAGCACGCCTGTGTAAATAAATGTACATACTCTTTAAACAGTGTCAGTTCGTACTTCCTGTGCAGAGATTCTTTTTGTAAAAACATTCTTTGATCCTTCCAAATTTTTGCTTTTAATTGCATCATTCATTGCACATAGCATAAGCATACCATTCATATTCTTTTTGAGTGAAGCTTGATGATTGAATCAGTCTAAGAAAATCTCAAATTGGAGCGTGGTTGGACCTTACCGCACCTAACTACACTGGAACCTTATGGGAACTAGGTTTAAGGTACTTCAGGTCTATTCAGACTTAATTCTTTGAGAAATCAGGACTGGGTTCAAGTCACCTCAGTGGACTAACTAGAACTTTTCGAAACACACGCATGACTCTTGTCGGCCGTGACCTAACTTGGACACCTGCACCTTTCACATAGCTCTCCATGGATGAGGTGGTGAGGAGGCAGTTTCCTTTGGCTTGGGGTAGCATATGAGGGTAGTACTTCTAGGCGGAACCTCTCTTCTTCTTATAGTGAAGGAAGTGCACCTCAACTTGGTCTAGTGGTGATGAAGTCTAAGGACTGAAGCTGTGGGTTGCAATAAAGCTTCAAAAGAGGGATAGTCTACTGGCTTAAGGAGAAATTTCTTGTATATATGCTGCACCATGTGGATATGTTGTACAGATGCAATTGAAAAAAAAAAAAAAAAAAAAAGAGAACTCCAAAAAAGTGGTGGGTCGGATTGAAAATTTAATAACCCCACCGGAGTGTATATAGTTCAATAAAGCAAAAGCTTATGGTATCCATGTCTCATCTCATGAAGCTTGCAGCGGGAGACTCGGCTACACTGGCTGAGCTTCCAAAAGTCTATACTTCTTCCCCCTCTTCTTGAGCCGGTTGCACTTGAACTTAGAAGGGAATACCCCGCTTCTCGAGGAAAGAGTTGCTAGACCAAGGCATTAGAGTTACCAGGATGGGGGAGGTTGTTTCTTTGCCACTTCTGAGGTGGGGAGCCACTATCACTTACACTGTACAAGTCAGCTTCATAGTTATAAGAGTTTGCGTATGATGTAGACTAGTTCTGACCCGGGTATTGAGGTGGGTTGAACCGAGTTCTGTGATTACCGAAGGCTGTTGTACTTTAGAACTGGTTCCCGACTAGGTTCCACACACCTTCACACCCAAGGTCTAACAGGAGCTCCAAATTCAGATTTTGTAAGGACATGCATTGCACTGAAAGCACCCCAATTCACTCTATCTTTCTTGCATTTTCCTTTTTCTTTTCTTTATTCATTTTGCGCTTATTGCATAAGTGTTTGCTAGGGACTAGCAAAGGCAAGTATAGGGGGGTGATGAATCTCCATTTCATCACCTTTATTCTATCATTTTGGCCTCAAAAACCCCAGCAAATGCATATAAACAACATTAATTTGTACATAATAGCATTCATTATTCATTGTATTAATTGTACATTAAATAAAGTTTTTAATGCCAAAATTATAGAATAAAGAGAGAAAAGAAAAAGGAATAAAATATTGTAAATATTTTATGACCCTAACCCCGAGACCAAGGCCAGCATGGTATTGGTCGACAAGGAATAGAGTAGGGGGAGATAAGGGCTGATATACAATAAATATCTCATTTATTCATTCATCCATTTATGCATTTTTGACACCTATTTTGTACATGACTATTTATTCCTCAAATAAAGAAACTTTGTTCATAAAAGTTGTAGATAATAATGTAAATAAAAATACAAAATTGAGTTTGTGTAAAAATAACACTCAGTGTACATTTTATACACAGAATAAAAAGCCAAAACCTCAACTTCACAGACCCATATCTTGCAAATAAAAACTCCAAATCACCCAAACTCACCTTTAATTGTATATAGCATTTCATAAACTATTTTATAAAATTAATCTCATAATTTTTGGAGTCCATCTGTGAAAGTTAGGTTTTTGGCCCTCCTTGTATATAGACCTGATTAAAATATTCATTTCATTCAATCTTTAGTATTTCTATAAATTTGCATTTTTATAATCTTGTAAATAATGTAAATAATACATGTACATATTGAAATTTGAATAAAACCAAAAAGAATTTGTAAAAATAAAATAAGTCTATGAATATATAGACAAAATACCTATACTACCTTTATGTGCATAAATAAAAGGAAAAGCATTTTTTTTATTATTCTTTATTCTTTTATATTTTTATAATAATGTATATATTATATGTGTCTTATTAAAAATACAAATCCTTAATAAAAACACATAAAATTAATTAAATAAATACAATGTGTATAGGTAAAGTACCTATATATATACTTAGAAATACATAGACCTATTTATTTAAAAATACAAGTAAACTTATAAAAATCAAACAAAAATACCTTTATACTCACAAAAATAAGTTATAAATTTATAAAATAAGCCAAGAAAATAATAAAAGAAAATAAATAAATTAAAAATAAAATATCCAAAAATACGTGTAAATACATACATATACACATTACTAAAATAAAACCACAATAAAACACCTCGAAAAATTCAATAAAAATCAGGAATAAATACTACATGAAATAATACACATTTTTTATTTTATAAGCAAAAATTAATAAAATCATTTCGGATGTCAAATAAATCAATCTTCCTTCAGCCTTGCTATTTTGTCTTGTAGTGGCTTACGTGGCCCAATGAGACGCCGGCCAACGTTGACCCCCTGGTCAACTGTCCCATCCCACGCCTGGCAGCTCTGAACAGTCCACTCCCCCGATTTCCTCCCTTTTTCCCGGGCACACCATCCATCAATCGACGACGCTTCCTTCACAAGATTTGTTCCCTAATCTTCCATGATGCCCGCCGAAATCACAGATCAACCAATTGCTCTCCAGATCATGAAATAATCGCCGGTCAATAAGGCTACTCGCCAATGTTTATAAATAAAAAGCTCCGCCTCCTTCCTCGAATTTGGCCACTTTCATTCCAACCTAAAGCCTAGATCTTGTGCCTGGATCGTTCCTCGTGACAGGGGGAGTCGCCCAGCATCGAGACTTGGCCGGAGGGAGGAGAATTTTGACGCGGCGGAGCTCCGGCGTCCGCCCTGCTCCCTGGAGGCCCCCAGGTATAAGAGCTGTCCTTTTAATGCATTCTTAGGTAGTTTTTAACGTTAGCATTTCATTTCAGTAGTTAGTTTAGTTGTTAGTTGATCACATTAGCGTAAAAAGCAAAAATCGAAGTTCGCCGGAGCTCCGCTCCGGCGACTTCTTCATCGTGAACCTCACTGTATCCGACCACCGCGATCATCCCATCTCGTTCCTCGTCGTCTTCTCCATCTTTCGCACCCATCAGATCAACCCAGGACCCTCGGTCTTGGTGAATCAGGGTTCCAACTCCGCCGCTCGCCGGAGCCCTTCCGCCCACCTCCATCTTGCACCGCAGCTTCATAACCCCGGGTCGAGGAGATAGCTCTCTCGCCCGCGGTTCTTCCTGTGCAGGTACCACGAGGAATCGAGCCCTTCTGGGCTTGCTTTGACCAGGAAGAGGTTCCTGGGGGCCACCTTCTTCTCCGACCTCGCTCCACCGACTCAGGCCCCCAGGAGCCATGAGACCACCGTCAGACGACGCGGAGGCCTCCCAGCTACGATCAGGACGCTTCAGATGCGCAGGAGGTGCCCGGAGAAGCTCGAGCGACCCGATCGAAGCTCGCCGAGGGCGAGTTCATTCCCAGTTCTTCCTGGTGCCCTCTGCACCGTTGGATCGAGCGGGGCGGCCCAGATCGCATGCCAGCCGTCCGATGAAGAAGCACGCCCACCGTCAGATCAGCCGGGATGTTCTAATCCCAGCCCTTCATCGCCGAAACGAAGTCCGCCGTCCGATGATCGCCACGTGTATAAGTGGCGCTTCCAGCGCCGCAGGATGCAAGGCCTTATTTAAGGGGTAAATTTCATATCTCGCCCCTTACTTTTTGTATTTAGGGTTTGCTCCCAAAAATAAAAGTTTCAGTTGTAAATAAGTTGTAAAAATCGCAGTGGACCCCCTTGATGTTTCTATATTTACATTTTAGTCCCTCCGCGCCTCACGTGCAGCAACCACGTGAGGTGCGTGAAAATTGCATCTGAACCCTGCCGGGTTCTTGTATTTATGAAATGGTCCTGAAAATAAAAGTTAAAGTGTATTTTTATTGTAATTTTTGCATGTATGCCCCTGCCAACTATTTTATTTGCAAAAATACCCCTGCCAGGCCATTTAATTTTTGAAGGCTTTGTCTATTTGTTTCATGCTTCATTTTTAATCGAAAAATCTTGCAAAAATAGACTTAAGCCCCTGTTTGGTCATGCTTGAACGCCATATTTTTAGTTTTGCATTTTGTTGCATTTTTGCATTTATTAAAAATCAAAAACTTGTCTTTCAGTCCCTTTCTAACTCATAAAACCCCAAAAAAATATGAAAATGTCTTGAAAAATTCCAAAAAAATTATATGCAGTGTATTTTGTCCTATATTAGTGTCAGACCAAAAATCCCTAAAAAACTCAAAAAGAAAACCTTAAAAATTCAAAAAATGCCCAAAAACTTCAAAAAAATATAAAAAATCCAAGAAAAATCAGAAAAATACAAACTCAGGCCCTAATTATGCTATATTTTATTATTGTTATGAGAAAATTAAAGGGGAACATTTTTGAGGCTGTTAGCTATTTTTCATCTCCATTTTTGTGACGACCAGTACCCAGTCCACTGTTTGCTTTGATTTAGCTATTTTAAAATGCTAAAAATACTTGCAAAAATACCCAAAAATTACAAAAACAGTAAAAAACCATGAAAATCCCAAAAAGATCTTTGTCCTGAATTTTTGACTATTTTTTAGTATTTTTTGTGAATATTATAACACACCTTGCATGTACATATATCTTTATCTATATATCCAAAAAAAAAAAAAAACCCACACAAGGATGACTGGGATCGACACATAGGCTATTGCATTTTGTATTGCTCTCTGTGGTTCGACCTCTACATATTTGTCACTATACATTTTATGGTAGAGTAAAATAAAGATTAATTCACATTTGTTTTGAGCTTGATTGTCGTATTCTTTGGATTGTGGGTTAATTGCTGATTAACACCGGTCTTCCATGAGTGGTCGCCTCGGCGACAACACTTCTATTTTTATGGTGGCCCTCGTGGAGAACCGCCCGTTATGCCGGTGGGATCAGCATCCTTGGTGGCCTCAGTGCCACCGTCATCATCTGGAGCGGCCTCAGTACCGCTCTCCTCCTCCTGTGGCGCCTCGGGATGGTGCTCAGATGAGGCGCCGCCTCCTGCTGGGGTCCTACCGCTCCTAAGTGTGACAAAATCAGCATCAAATAGATCCGAAGAAGTATCATCAAATGGATCACTAGGAGTGGCTAACTCAGTATGTACTACCTGCTCAGATTTCCTCTTGAGGTTGTTCGGATTCGGCTCTATCTGGGCTGGTATGGCGGCCTTCCCTCTCACCAGGTCCCGCATCTCCTGGCGGAACTCGTCCATCTCCCGTCGAAATGTAGCCTGCTGGTCCGTGAGGAGGCGGGTGATGTCATCCAAGGCGGGGCTCTCGTGGGCGCCCGACGGGTGGCCTCTCTGTGGGTGAGGCTGCTGGAACTGCTGTGAGTAAGAGGGGTAGGGTGGAGGGTGCTGCTGGTATCCCTGGTGAGCCTGCTGCTCACGTCTCCAAGGTTGTCCCTGCTGCTGATAGGGACGAGGACCGTAGGATGACTGCTGCTGATACGCTGGGGGCTGCTGCTGCGGCTGGTGCTGGTCTCTCTGCTGGGAGTACTGCCCTCCTTGTCCTGACGGCTGCTGCTGGGGCTGGGCACCACCACTCCCCCACCTGAATCCGGGATGGTCTCGTCGGATCCTAGGCTGGGGACGGTCATACCAAATCCCGTTGACATCCATCAACGGCTCGGCATCGAAGGGGGCTGACGGGAGTACTGCCAGAGGCTGATCCGGCTGGTAGACCACCATCTGCATCTCTGGAGATGGTGGAGACTGGTAGGTGGGCTGCGGCTGCTGGTACGGCTCCGCCTGTACAAGGTGAACCTGTCTAGGCTGCACTGGGGTGCTGGAGCGCTGGGACGAGCTGCTGCTGCTGCCGGCGTCGCCTCGCGACTGAAGACGGGGCTGAGAAGCCGTATGTGCCTCCTGGAGACACATGAGTTGTGTCTTCATGTCGCTCAAGACCTGTGCCATCTGCTCCATCTGCGTGATACTCTGGCACTGCTTCTTCTCAATCAGCTCCATGCGGTCCAACTTCTCGCTGATGATACCCATGTCCGCAGCTGATGACTCTGCCTGTGCTGTTGCGGCTGCGGACGAACTGGATGGACCTGCATCTACCCGTGCTATCCGCTGGTACTGCACGGGTCCTGGCTGATGTGGCTGGGTCTTCTGAGTATAGAGCCGGGTCTGGGACATCACCATATAGTTCTCTGCCATCTCCTCAAAAATGGCCCAGACCTGGTCGTGGTCCTTGGCGAAGTAGGACCTGCCACAAGAAGCATTCACCAGGCCCTGTAGCTCTGGTGACAACCCGCTGAAGAAGCTCTGCACAAGGTTCGGCTTCGTGATGTCGTGGTGCGGGCATCTGTCCAGGAGCTCTCTGAACCTCTCCCAAGCCTCGTGAAACTGCTCGTTGGGGAACATGGAGAAGTTGCTGATCAGGGCCCTTGCTGCATTCGTCCGCCCGAGTGGATAGTACTTGTTCAAGTACTCGGTGCGGAGCTGCTCCCAGGTATAGACAAACCTCCCCAAATGCTTCAGCCAGGTGGCTGCTCTATCTGCCAGTGAAAAGGGGAAGGCGATCATCCTGATCGTATCCTGGTCCACATGCCGGTCGTGGACAGTGCTGCAAATCATCAGAAACTCCTGGAGGTGGAGGTGGGGCTCCTCTGTAGCAAGTCCATGGAACCGAGGAAGCATCTGCAAGGTGTTCGGGGGGAACTTGAAGTCCCCCACAATAGCTGGAACCACCACCCAATGGTGCATCAGTGTAGATCCGGGGTTGTGCAACTCCCGCATCGATCTCGGTGGTCCTCCTCCTCCTGCGGCTGCTGCCGCTGCGGCGGCGGCCGCGGCTGCTGCTGCTGCTGCGGCTCGTGCCTGTGCCTCATCGGGCTCCTCGGGCTCGCTCTGCTGGTCTCTCTCTGCTTTGAGCCTCTCCAACTCTCTCCTCATCTCTATCATGAATGCTCCCTGATCGCGGAGCTGCTGCTGGACTGTATCGAGTGATGCGATCAGGGTGGAGTTGATTGCTCCCTGGTCTAGTACAATATGCTCTGGCTGTCGGGAGTGATCATCTGAACTGCCTGCTCCGGCCATATCGACGTCTGCAAAATCAAACGAGCCCAACTCAGGTGTTGTCAAGTGTATCAATCTCTCCTCGGGCTCGTGTCTCTCAGGAAGGTCAGAAAGGGGATCGAGGGGGAACAGGGTGGAGTCGTACTCGGGCTCGGAGAGCGGGTCTGAGCTCTCGCGAGCCAACCTAGATGATGAGGTAGACGCGCCCGAAAGCGGTGCAACCAGAGGCTGCCTAAGAGACCGTCTACCCATCATCTTGATCTGGCGAGTAGGGCGGATGAGATCTAAAAAAATTATGATCTAAAAACAAACCCCCGGTTCACCAACGCAACGCGAGCTGAAGACCGTAAAAGTTCGGTCAAATTATCTTGTCAATTTTATTTTGGTGAACACACAAATATCAGAGCGCTTACGTGACCTGTTGGGATATCCGTTGCTAACCCAACCGACTGGCCCGCACGGAAGAGTCGGTAATCAGTCGAGTTTAGCAACGGGGGGCTCTACCTAGTGTGCGGGTCACTCTCTCGCGCATACAAACCAAGCAATGAGGGGGTTGCTCTCCCCAAGACAAAATTTTTAGGGTGAGCGAGTTTTAAGGTCAATAATTTTAGCAGTCCCAATTTTATGATTTCTCTTTTTAGTCTTTTTCAAAGCAAACAAATCGCCTAACGAATTTTTCGGTTCTCCTGATTATTAAGTCAAAAACAGGGGGAGAAGACGAAAAAGCCGATGCACGAGAAATCAATGATGCATGCAAAGTCAGAAATGCGTACCTTGCTCCAACTCTCTACATGCAATATGATCCGCGCATAAAATAAAAGACAGAATTAAAACTAAGCTAAATGATGCAGCGGGACAAGCCGAGTCCTAGACGAGCAACTTCTAGCGAAGAACCGTCTAACCGGTCACCGACCTCCAAGCCAAAGAGTCCGGTCTTGGCCCGTCCCTCCCCTGCCCGACAAATCGGGGGTAGGAGTAAGCACTTTACAGGACGGGCTACGGCACGTAGGCTACGGAGGCTAGCGAGTCGGTTATTTTTATTATTGATTTTAAGTAGGTCCAATTACGGTCTATAGGAACAGATATGCAATTAGGTGTGTGGATCCTACTAGTTACGGCACATTCACCAGAAAATCCTAAGTCTAGGGGCTCGAGCAAAAACCGCGAAAAACCGGAAAAGACAGTAAGGAAGAAAAAGAAAAACCGCGAAGAAAGCCGCGAAAAACCTGAAGGTCCTAATGGGTCCCCCGAGCACACCGGTGCTCGGCGAAACAGACCCGCTACGGTCACAAGTCCAAGTCCCTGTATTATTACAATAATAATGAATGAAATAAAGTCCTAAGCTATCCTCACCCACTCAACTCTCTCTCTCTCTCGCTCTCTCCTGCAGCTTCGTGGAGAAAGAAGCCGCCTCCGAGTTCCTCGGCTGCACCGGCTCCTCGAAAGTCGCCTCCGCGGTCCTCGGGCCCTCGCAAGAAGAAGAGAAGAGTGGTCAGACCAGTAAAAATAATCAAATGAAAAGAAAAAGAAATGAAAATACAAGTCAGGGTATATATGCAAAAATGAAAAATAAAATAAACACACAATATAAAACAAAAATAAAAGTAAAAGAAAATCAAAATAAAACAAAATAAAACAAAAAGAAACTAGATACAAAAGCCGCGAAAAGCCGCGAAAAAAATAAAAACGAAAATAAAAACGAAAAGAACTACTAAGTCGTGCTCCCCGGCAGCGGCGCCATTCTGATGACCTAAAAATCCCAAAGACCCGGGTGAAGGTAATAAGACAAGGGTCGTTGCGACCCGGATCTCAGAGGATAGGTATATCAAGAAAAAGATCGAACCGCTAAATCAATCAAAGATCAAATCAAAACAAAGAAGAGCGGTCTAGCTATGAGATTAACCTGGTATAGCACCCAGGGTCGAACACAAGGAGCACGGGTTGGCCAGAGGCCTACGAAGTAGTAAAAATAAAATAAAAGAAAAGACAAGTATTTTTAGTGGTTTTTAATGCTTTTTATATTTTTTTTGGATTTTTAATTGTGAAGAAAATAAAAGAAACACAAAATAAAGCAAGCTTCAACTAATTATTTAATGTATCAAAAATCAAGCAAAAATTCAAACAAAAATGTTTTTATGTTTTTTTAGGTTTTTTAGTGTTTTTGGTGAATTTTTGGGATTTTTATAATGTATATTTTATTTTCTAAAAATCAAACAGTACTAAAAAGACAAGGTACTGTCCAGCCAGGCCCAAAATCCAAAAATAAAATATTTAAGGAACTCAAGAAGGCCTGGAGGTAATTTTCCTGTAAACTAGATAAAATGAGGAAAATTTGAGCACCAAAATTATTGTTTTTGGGTTTTTAAATTATTTACTATGATTTTTATGAGTTTTTAGGTGTTTTTGAATTTTTAGGGTTTTTAAACAATGAAAAATAGCCAAAATTGGCTAGAAAATCAAAACACACAAAAGAAACAGTACCTAATTTTTATGGAATTTTTGAGGGGGTTTTTATATTTTTTTGGGATTTTTAATCCTAGACAGTAGCTAAAATAGAGGTTTTTGAATTTTTAAAAATAACAAATAAAATCAAAAATGTCCTCGATAATTCTCAAAAATCCTACAACATGGCAGGAGCCATGTGTCAAATTTTCATCGAATTTGGAGGTGATTTGATATATTATTTAAAAATCAAAAGGGGGCACTGTGCACAGGGACTGAAGTGCAAATACCCGAAGTTCTGGGGGTCCAGGTGCAATTTTCCCAGCAAGTCACGCGCGTGGCGCGTGCCTGGGGCACTCAGGGACCTTCTGGTAATAAAAACAAGTCCTAGGACCTTTTGGTAACTCGTACCAAAAAGTCCAGGGGCTGTTATGCAAATAACCCACTAAAAGACGCACATGTGCAAATAAAACGTTCACAGGGGCATATATGCAATTACCAAAAAGTTTCTATTCATTAACAAACATCCAGAACTACAGGGGTAGAGTTGCAAATACACCAAATAAAGCACGTGGCGAAGCACGTGACAGACACTCACAGGGGCATAAATGCAATTAAACTAAAGTACCAGGTCCCAAGTGCAAATATCCCAACGTAAATAAAAGGCAAACAATATTTACAGGACTAAATCTAAAAACATAAACTACGAGGGGGCCTACGGTAATTTACCCCTTTATTACGTCGATGGCTGGATGATGGACGCGTGGCTGATCTAACGGTCCTGGGCGCGGGCGTCTCTCTCTCCTTCAGCACGTGGGCCGATCGACGGCGCAGAGGAGGGCACGTGGAAGATCTGACGGGTGCGGGTGATTGGCGCCTCTCTCCCTGCTCTGACGGACCCGATCAACCCTCGAGATGATCGGACGGTGGCTGCTCCTCGATGGATGGACGGTCACGATGAAAACTGGAGCTCTGAGGGTGATCGGACGGTGGTCGAGGACCCTCGAAGAACAGGTGGCCGGCGAAACTGCGCGTGCTGGGGTCCTCCTCAGCTGCCTCTGAAGATCGGAGAAGACTCGCACTGAAGTTCCGCAGCTGTTGGTGGCCTCCGATGGCCCAGCCGAGCCCTGGAGGGGCTCCGGCGAGGTCGACGGAGGAGAGCTCCTGGCCTAGATGTGGGGAGGCCTCAGATGGCCTCCTCTGGACCTGCAAAGTAGCTCAAGAGCTTCACGGGTCGAGGGCAAAATGCCTCGACCCGGTTAGGTGGTGCGGGGGTGAGCGATGCGTCGGGGTGAGCGAGCTCCGGCGAGCGACGGACGGTGGAGCTCGAACCCCAGCTCCTGTGCGAGCTGGGTTGAACGAAGGGGCGGAGAAGGTGCGTGGAGGGATGGCGAAGGTGACTGGGTGTTCCGATGATCGAACGGATACGCGATATGGTCGGAATCAACGGAATACGGCGAAGCTACGATTTGGGGGAAACAAGAAATTAGGCGAAATGGGAAAGCTAGAAGGTTACCTGGGCGGTGTGGTAGACTGTGCTGGAGCTGAGGTAGCTCCTGGTCCTGGCCTCGAAGGTCGTCAAGTCCTGAGGCTCGAGCTCCTGCACGGGGCGGAGCACGGCGGCGCTACCTCAGTTTCATCATCTTTATTTCTCATAATTAACCCCCTTGCTTAAGTTTTTGTCAATAAATCCCTATTAGTGTCTAATAATTAACAGAGGCCTTAATAAATTAAAAATCACAAAAAAATGGCAAAACAAAAATCTGTGGTATTTTTAACCTTAAAAATACCCTCCAAAATATTTCGGGCCCTTGTTTGATCTCTTTTCGAGTTTTGGTCAACATGAAACTTGTAGATCTTGTCAAGATCTACAACTTTCATGTTTTGAGTTTTCTCAAATTCGGCCAATAAGGCCCTCAAAAATCAAAAATACCCTTGCAATAACCTGATTGGGCCACGTGGCCCAATCTGGGCGAGCCACGTGGCCCGGCCCCTTTGTCTGATCCGCCACCTTTCTAGACCGTTGGATCCGCCTTCTTGATCCAATGGCCCAGGTCGCTCCACATCGCCCCTCATCCACGGCCGTTTGATCTTCACCCGCCTTAATCCCAGCCACTCGTCGCCGCTTCTCTTCCCTTGCGCCACGTGGCGCGTAGTGGGCTCTTCGATCGCGCCCGGGATCTCGCATCTCAGCCGCTCCTTGCCTTGATGCCCCTCAACCGTTCGATAGGCCTGAGCTCTCCATCGTGACCCTCCGTTAGCGCCGCGATCACATGACGCCACGTGGCGCTTCCATCTGCCCTCCGATCTCACCGCCTCAGATCTCATCTGAGCCTCTCATTCGCGCCCAAACGTAGGCCGTTGGATCTCCAGATCCAACGGCTAATCTCCGTCGTCAACCTCCCGTCAGCCCTTCTTCCCACGATTTCCACCTCGCGCCTCACTCGCCCCCTTCCATTTTTCCCGTCATCATCCTCCATCACTTCCACACGCCAACAACCCCACGATCTTCCCCAGTCATCCACCTCCCTCGCGCACTCCTCCATCAACCTCCAACCTCTCCCTATCGCCCCACAATCCCATCGAAACCCACGTCGGCCACTCGCAACCCCGCCGAGTCCAACCTTCAAATACGCCGCTCCCTCCGACAAATCGACCCATCCACCTTTACGTGGGAGGAGGCCCAGCCCTCCTCCGTCTCCCAGTGACAGGGGGAGGCGGAGGATCGAGCGAAGACGACCTCCCTCCCCGGTGAGATCCATCGCCGGACATGGCGATGTTGCGGCGACCTATAGCCGCCCGAGCTCGCTGGGGAGGCTGCCCAGTACGTTGCGAAGACCCGGAGCTCGCTTAGAGCTCCAGCCCAAGCCCTCCGCTCCGCCGCCGATCAGGTAAGTTCCTCTGAATCCCCTTTGATTTTTTCTTCGAGTTCATCGATTTAATCAGGTCTCTCCGACCACCCTCTTGCTCCGATAACCCCTTCAATAGCTCCGCCACACCACCCCCTTCCTCGCGCTCATCTCCGGCCACCTCTTCCCTCTTCCATACCCTCCATCGACTTCGACCCACCTCCTCCGCCCTCGCGGCGGAGGAGCTCCGAGCTCCTCCGTATTCTCCACCAGCCTGAGCTCCCACTTAACTCGCCCACACACCCACTCGCACTTCGGATATTTACTAACCCTGCAGGAGTCCTATTTCTTCAATGACCGGACGCTCGCCGGAGGGCACTTCATCACAGTCGCCTGCAGCTTCCGAGCCCCGGCGAGCCGCACCAGAGCCGCCTGGATCCTCCCCGAGCTTCCAGATTCATCGACGATACCTCCGTGAGCGCGAGGGAGGTTCATAGCGCCCTGGAGAGAGCGGCGGAGACAGAGCTACATCGCCGGAGGTCCAACTCCGCCACCAGCTGAAGGAAGAGGACGAAGCACAGCTGCCGTTGGATGGTCTTCTTGCAGCGACCATCCAACGGCCATGAGGAGACCACGCCATCAACATTAGCAGTGGTTGGATCATCTCGATCCAACGACTTCGATGGAGCCACGTCCTCACCTCCAGACGCCGTTAGATGCACCTGATCCAAAGAACGTGAGCTCGCCACGCGTCATCACCAGGAGACACCCGAGCCTTCGCCACCGAGCCAGAGGCTTGGATCCACCGAGCCTGTTCCGAGCCTGCAGGAGCTTCGGCCTACTCCGAGCCTACGCCGAAGCGACGTCCGAGCCTCCCAGCCATCCCGAGCCTAGAGGGCACGTGCCTGGCGCGTGCCTTCTGGGCTAATTGCATTGAGGCCCCACCGACTTCTTCAAATTGCAGATTGGTCCTGCGTCACGTGCAGAACATGCGCACAGCGGGTAAATTGCATTGAAACCCTCGCGGGTTTTCAAAATTGCAAAAATGCCCCTGTGCGTGTGGGTCATTTACAGGGAAGGTCCCGACTTTTATTTTTATTACATTTTCGTCCCTCCCAGGGACCTGTCTGCTAGTTTATTTCATGTTTTCTTGCATTTATGCCCTTGTCTTTCTTTATGTATATCTTGAGCATCATGTTTCCTATTCAGTTGATTTCAGTGGCATTTTGAAGCTTGCTTAATGTTCTTCTTAATGGCATCGTTAATTTCTAAGTTTGGACACATGAAGTTTTATGTATTATTTTGTTGGCTTTGTGTCTAATCTGCTTTATTCAACTTTGAAATCAAGTATATCTTTTTTATTGATGCTCATTAATTGGCTCATCATCTTGATATAGGGCATATCTGTGTTGTATCTCTATTGCATCGCATTGCATTTACTTGCATGTTTAAAAAAAAATGCATATTCATTTTAATTGTCATGTTGTGTCTATGCATCATTTGACCTATATGCTTTATTTCAACACTTGATTAAACACACTTAAATTCTGATTAATACGAGAGAGGCTCGTGTCCCTGAGTTCGACCTTGGTATCTAACCAAGTAAAAAAAAATAAAATAACGATCGCCTCGTTTTGATTCATTATCATACATATTTAAACGAGGTGATCTTTTTGATGATCAAAATTGGCCCGACTACGATGACGATTACATGTGCTAATTTAGCATTATTAAAGGGCCGATTTTGCGTTTCGTCAGGGGGAAACAAGAAATTAGGCGAAATGGGAAAGCTAGAAGGTTACCTGGGCGGTGTGGTAGACTGTGCTGGAGCTGAGGTAGCTCCTGGTCGTGGCCTCGAAGGTCGTCAAGTTCTGAGGCTCGAGCTCCTGCACGGGGCGGAGCACGGCGGTGCTACGTCGCCGGATCAGTGGTCCGACCACCTCCTCCTCGCTGCAACACGGGCAATCGAGAGCTGTCACCTCAGGGACTGCGGTGGAGGTCACGGGACGAAGGGTGGAGAGCCAAAGATGGAAAAAGAATGCGGCGGAGCTCAGGCTATATACTGTGGAGGGTCCGGCAAGAATCGATCGGGTAGGGTAGCGTGAAGCGCGGATCCCAATGCACTCCCCCGGGCGAGGATCTCGGATGCAAGAAGAAGGATTAGGACCCGGGGTTTGCGCGAATGGCAGGCGGATCAGGCGGGGAAAAATCAGAGAAATCGGGTCGACAGCCCGATCCGCGAGAGAAGAAGGTCCGCGGGGGGAGTTGACCGGGGGTCAACATCCCCCGTGGACCAATCAGGAGAGGCCACGCATTTTTATTTTTGTTTCTTTATTTTAGGCTAGAAAATGATGGAATTAGCAAAAACGTAAAACATAAAATATTTTTATTTTATTTTTCTCTATTTTTTGGTGATTTTTAATTACTTTTTCAAAATAGAAATAAGGTATTTACATATTAGGGCTATATATAGGTATATATACAATATAGGTTTTTTAATTTTATTTTTTTTAATTAGTTATTTTTATACATTTTTATTCCTATTTTATATTTTATTTATTTATAGAATAAAATGAGGAATAAGAAGATATTTTTATTTTATTTTTATTATTTATATACATAAGGGAAATAAATAGTTATGTACAACTATGTACATGGCATATGTACAATATATTTTTGTATTTTTAATTTTGTAATTTTTATTTGATTTTTGTTTTACTTCTTTTTATTTATTTATTTACAAAATATAGAATAGAATATTTACCAGAAGTTTTGAAAATAAATAAATTTATTTACAAGGTTAAACACATGTAGAAGCATGGTCTATATACATGGTGAAGGGATATTTTTGAATTTTTGATTTTTAGCTTTTTTGTTTTGTTTTTAATAGTTTCTAGATATATACAAAAATGTAGAAGCATATTTTTGGGTGAGGAAAATATAATTTATTTATTTACAAAAATCTATACACATGAGCCCCTATCTCCCTCTACTTGGCTTTTATGCGGTCAGGCCCATGCTGAGCCCTCCCTTGGGTTAGGTTGCTCAATATTTATTCTAAATATTTCCCTCTTTTTCTTTTTAATCTTTATTCTTTTATTTTTGCACAAAAACATGCTAATTATAGATATTTACAAAAATGCATGCTTTTGCTAATGATTCCTATTTACAAGTATCTACATGCATTTGCATAGGTTTTTGTAGCTAAAATATAAGAATAAAGAGTGATGAATGGGTATTCATCAGCCACCAAAGGCTGGATTGAAGCACCTTTTGTGCTATCTGTTTCCCAGAATGATGTCCTCCTGCCTCAAGCTAGTGGCAGTATGTGAGGACGTTGTGCTGCTCTTCTTGAGGAATGCACCTCCTCCAGATGTTGTCCCCTCCTTCATGATAAAGGACGGGATCCTCCCAATGGTAAAGCTTGGCCTTCGCCAGGAAGGTCTCGAGCTTCTGCCTGGGCCAACCTTGTGGGACCGTCTTGGCAACAAGATAGTTCACAATGTCGGCATACCACGGGAGTGAGGTGATAGCCAAGATCGCCTCATCTGGAAACGTCTCTGTGATAGGTGCGTTGGGCTCAGATTCCTCAAGGTTCTCCAAGCGGGAGAGATGATCCGCCACCACATTCTTAACTCCAGGCTTATTCTTAATTTCAATATCAAACTCCTGGAGCAAAAGGATCCATCTGGTAAGGCGTGCTTTGGCATCCTTCTTGGCCATTAAATACCGGATGGCGGTGTGATCTGTATAGATAGTCACTCTAGATCCGAGAATATAAGATCTATACTTATCCAAAGCAAAGACTACGGCCAGCACCTCTTTCTCTATCACAGTATAATTCCGTTGAGCGGCATCCAAAGTCCGGCTGGCGTAGTGAATGGCAAACGGCAATCCATCCCTCATCTGTCCAAGCACAGCCCCAACGGCAAAATCAGAAGCATCTGTCATGATCTCGAATTGGAGAGATCAATCGGGTGGCTGAAGGACAGGAGCCGTGACAACCATATTCTTGAGAGTCTCAAAAGACGCAAGACACTTATCATCTACAATGAACTCGGTGTCTTTCGTTAGCAGATCAGTAAGCGGTCGGGCAATACGACTGAAGTCCTGAATGAACCGTCGGTAGAAACCGACATGCCCCAGAAAAGACCGCAATTGACGCAAATTGGACGGTGGATTGAGTTTTCTAATGATATCCACCTTGGTTGGATCGACCTCCATGCCCCTGTTGGAGATGATATGACCAAGGACCGTCCCTTGAGTCACCATGAAGTGACTCTTCTCCCAAGACAATACAAGGTTGACCTCAATGCAGCGCTGAAGCACACGGTCTAGGCAGTCAAGACAAGCATCAAACCCATCGCCATAGACCGAGAAGTCATCCATGAAGACCTCTAGACAGTCACCCACCATATCCGAGAAAATGGACAACATGCACCTTTGGAATGTCGTCGGAGCGTTACATAGACCAAAGGGCATCCGTCTGAAAGCATAAGTCCCAAATGGACAGGTGAATGTTGTTTTCTCCTAGTCTTCAGGTGCAATGGCCACTTGATTATATCCGGAGTATCCGTCAAGAAAATAGTAATGACTCTTCCCATCTAGCCTCTCGATAATCTGATCAATGAATGGTAGTGGGAAATGATCCTTCTTGGTATCCTGATTCAATCGTCTGTAGTCCACACAGACCCTCCAAGAAGTGGGTACTTGGGTAGCGATCTCCTCTCCGGACTCACTCACAACTGTAGTGATACCCGTCTTCTTGGGTACCACCTGTAATGGACTAACCCACTTGGAGTCGGAGATGGGGTAGATAAAATCGGGCGTTCCACCACCTTGATATTTCCTTCATGACCACATCTCGAAGATTCGGGTTCAGCCGTCGCTGGAACTCACGCAACGGCCTAGCGTCCTCCTCAAGATAGATGTGGTGGGAGCACAGAGCCGGACTAATTCCCTGGAGATCAGCTATACTCCATCCTGTCGCCTTGCGGTTTCTTTCAAGAACCTCCATCAGACGAGATTCTTGCTCTCCAGTCAAACCTGCTGAGATAATGACTAGGTGCATATCTGGCTCACCCGCAAGGAATCTATACTTCAGCGACTGCGGCAAGGGTTTCAGTTCTGTACAATTGGGAGGTGGCAGATCTGGCTTCTAATATGTCTTTGTAAAGGCTACCAGGTCTGCATGGGAGAACTCTCGATGCGAATGAACTTCTGACAAAGGGAACCCTGCTGAATCTTCTATGAAATGTACTAGCTCATCCTCCGTCCTAGCTGTCGACTCAGAAGGAATCAGACACGGCAAATATTCATCAAAATCATCCCAATAAATGTCTGAATCCGAGGGATCTGAACTAGAAGAGCAAGACTAAAAATCATCACCATTCGTCCCAAAACTGTCAGCCTCAATGGTATCCTCGTCCAGGGGTATGCTTTTCAGGCTCTCAACTGCCATAAGCCGTAAGTATGGTGAATCTGTAGGTAAGGCGAGGGTCTGTGCTACGGGGTCTGTCCAAATGGATTCATCATGTGTCATCACGAAGTCACACTCCTGGTGGATGTCTAGCTCTTCCTCTGTCATCTGCGCGGCTTCGCTGGACTGCTCTGAGCATTCTAATTCTCTCGCTCCGGTTTCCTCGATCATCTCTATTTGTATGGTTTCGCCCTCTACGCGAAAACATACCTTCCTGCTGTCATCATCGGACACCGCCTTGGCAGTGGCCAAGAATGGGCGTCTAAGTATGATGTGGGCATCAGTTACCGACTCAGGGATCTCCATGTCCAATGATGAATCCACATTTCATCATCTTTATTCTATCATTTTGGCATCAAAAACCCTGGCAAATGCCTGTAAATAGCATTAAAATCACCATCTTAGCATCCATGCATGTGCATCACAATAGTGTATAAAATACTGTAATTAAGGCCAAAATTATAGAATAAATAAAGAAAAGAAAAAGAATAAAATATTGTAAATATTCTATGACCCGAAACCCCGAGACCTAGGCATCTTGATGAATAGGTCGACAAGGAATAAAGTAGGGGGAGATAAGGTCCAAAATACAGATGAAAGACCTATATTTTCTATTCATTTTGGGACCTATTTTTGGTTCCACTTTTTATACATCAAATAAAGAAACTTTGTACATGAAAGTTGTAGGTAATTTTATAAAGAAAAATACAAAATTGATTTCACAGAAAAATAATGTACAGATAAAAGTTATGGTCTGAATAAGAATCCAAAATCCCAACTTCCCAGACCCGTATCTTACAACTGACAACTCCAAATGCAGCGCACTCACCTTTAATTGTATATAGAAGAAAATAAGCTATTTAATGGCGGTGGTTTCGCATTTGGCGGAGCTACGGTTTGAAAGTTGAGTTTTGGACCCCCGTTGTATAGCTATACTGATTAAAATATTCAATTTATTATTTATTTATTATTTTTATAATTTTATATTTTTATAATGTTGTAAATATTACTTATAATAATTATGTACATTGAAATAAGAATAAAAACCTAAATAAAAACAAAAATAAAATACTTAAAAATAAAATACATAGATACATAACCTGTACATATACCTATACAAAACATATTTGTATTTTATTAAATATACAAAACATATCAGAAAAATAAAATAAAAATATATTTATGTATATAAAAGTATTTTATAATTTTATAAAATAAGAAATAAAAATAATTAAATTAAAATACACAAAATAAAAATAAAATACTTAAATATATAGATATATATACTATAAAGGGCATAAATGCAAACTTGTAAAAATATATATCATAAAAATAATTAAAAATCGGAATTAAATACTATATAATATAATAAATATTTTTTATTTAATAACCAAAATAAAATAATAACGTTTACTATTTTTAATTGATTTTTTAGGGGATTTTTCCTGGTTGGTCCACGTGGACCAACCAGGATGGTCTGACAGTTGACCCCGGTCAACTGTCTGACCTACTCCCATAGGCTTTGTCAGAGTGCGTTTTTGTCCCTTTTCGCGATTTTTTCGAGGCCACTCCTTACATCTTCTCGCAATACTTCCTTCTGCAATGTTGTTCCTTGGACATCGGGCATACACGCCCTTAGGTTGCCTCGTTCATCGCGTCTCTGGGTCAATGGATACGCTTCGATCTTTGGGCCTCGACAACCACATTCAAAACCGAACCCCCCTTCTTCCTCTTCTCTTTGAACCGGTTTTTGGCGAGCTGTTAACCTCCGAGTGCGGCAAGGTGGGCACCCCTGTGACAGAGGAGAACCCCAATACCCTCGTCGAGGTGCGGCGAGGCTCGCCGGCCGCGTTCCAACCCCATCTCCGGCCTCGCGGCCGTGAGGTTCCAACCTTGGGCATACAACCCTCGAGGTCGTTTTTCTCCTTATTTTTCCGTAATTTAGTAGCTGGTAGTCTTAGGTTCACGCTCGTACAGTTAGTTTGCTTGCTCGTCGATTAATCCGCTTACATTCACGATCGAACATCTTGCCGGAGCTCTCGAGCTCCGGCGGGTACCCCCATTCCACGCACACCACCCCCGCTACCTTCTTTTTGCCTCGGAACCTTTTACTTGTGCTTTGGTGCTTCATTTGCAGGTTCCAAGGTTGGAGAGACTCCCACGGGAGTCGATTTTTGACTCGAGAAGAGCCACCTGGAGCCTCACGCACCCCGTGACCTCGCGGCGGAGCAGCAGGGCTCCTTCGGCCATTTTGGCTTCGCCATCAGGTCCGGAATCCTTCCAGGAGCCAGGAGAGACCATCGACGGACTTGGAAGAGGTCGGAGGCGCGCGCACGATCAGCTCCAAACTCGCTCGGGGCGAGTTCCTCATCCGTTCTTCCTGGCCTCGCGAGAGCCGTCGATCTTCCCCTGTTCGTCGTGGAGAGCAGCGGCCGTAGGATCCACGTCTTTACACCCGTCCGATCCCCAGTTCAAGATCTAATCCTGCGCGTTGAAGCGAAAGGGTATCGGGTCGTTGACGCACGACACGTGGCATAAGTTAAAGCTCCTCGGTCGTGCGATTAAAGCAGCTCTGGGTATTTTGCGTTTCTTGCCCTGGGCAATTTTTGACTTTATTTTATAATCCCGAAAACTTTCATCTGCTTTATCACATTTTTGTAATATTTGCAAAAAGTGCCTCGCTGCTTTGGAAATTACTAGGACGCCCCCGCCAGGCGCGTGCGTCGCGCGTGGTACTTGGCGATTTTGCGGGGATAGACTCGTAGCTTGTGCTTTTAACTTTTAGTCCAGAGAATATTTTATGCAGTATATATTTTGTGCGAAAATTGCAGATGAGCCCCCGTAATTTTATTTATTTGCGATTTAGTCCCTGCCAGGCCTGTTAATGATTGGATGCATGTTCTAATTATTTAAACCTTCATTTGGCCTCCAAAAATTCTCAAATTTTGAACTTAAGCTACTGGATACTCGTATTTTGACGGCCTAATTTTAGTTTTTGATTTTATTTTATTTTCATATTTATTAAAAATCAAAAACAGCCTGTTTGTGTACTGTTTAGCTTAGAAAATGCTAAAAAATATTAAAACACTTCGAAAAATTACAAAAAAATTACCTAGTGTCTATTTTATCCTATTTTCATGTCAGTCCAAAAATCACTAAAAATCTCAAAAGAAAAACACTAAAAATTTAAAAAACACTCTAAAACTTCAAAAAAATATATAAAATCAAGGAAAACTCCAAAAAAGACAAACTCAATTCCTGTTTGCTCTTTATTTTATTCTCTTTATTTGAAAAATAGTGTGAAAAATTTTGAGTACTGGTTGCTATTTAAATCCCATTTTACTCACAGCCAGCATCTTTGTCACTGTTTTCTCTTATTTCAGTCTTTTAAAATACCAAAAACACCTTGAAAAATCCCCAAAAACCATAAAAACAGTAAAAAATCCTAAAAATATCAAAAACATTTTATTCCTGAATTTTTGGATATTTTTGCACATTTTTGTAAATATTTTATCTTGTCTTCTATTACATTGCTTTTAAATTCCAATATTGAAAAGAAACAAAAATATATATAAATTATAAAATATAAAAATCAGAAAATTAAAAATCAAAATACAAAATTAAAAATAAATAAATAAAAAAATATAAAATTAAAAACCCACAAAAAATAGCATAAGTAGACACTTGATCACATATTCACACATTTTTGTGCAATTGTGCCCCGTTCTACCTGTCTGCTCCCTGTGTTCGACCTCTACAATACTTGCACCTATACACATCTTGTTGTAGAGTTATAATAAATTTTAACTCCGCACATTTACTTTCATTGCTTGATATATTTGTCGTGGGTTAATTGTTGTTTGAATATCGGATTTCGTTGGAGGTCAAATCAGCGACTGTTGATTCGCCTTGTGAGTCAACACGATCTCTGCGATTTTCCTGTTCAACATCCAACACAATGAAGTCCACAGAGAATTTCAGGTCCTGAATGGTAACGACCACGTCTTTCAACAAACTAAAGGACTGTCCTGTTCCTAAGAAGAGGACCAAACTCGAATCGGTCAAGTAAGGTTGCCGGAAGAAGGTTAATTGAAGAACCGTTGTCTAATAGAGTACGATCAAACTGCTGCCCCTGAATCTCGCATCTAACATAAGGAGCTCCTGCATCTGGTCTCTTGGCTGACAATTTGTTCTGAATGGTGCAGCAAGTGTCATGGGTGAGCATATGGATTTGATCTCTGTACCTCCTCTTCCTGCGGACTGTAGTCATCTCTTTCAAGTTCTTTTTGAAGAGCGGGATATGCTCAAATGCTTCACGTAGAGTCAGCTGAATGTGGAATATATCAATCATCTGGTTGCTAAACTCTACCTGCAGGGTCTTTTTTGGATTTTTCTCGTTTATTCCCCTTCGCCCGGTGAAGTGCTTCGGGGAAGGGGATAGTAGGGGCCTCCGCAGATGGAGGGCTACGAATAGGTTCCTGCGCCTGTGACGGAATAGAATCCATACAATGATCATCATTCAACACATATGGATCTGAAGTGTGAACAGAAACCTTTCCTTTATTCATATTTTTGTTCTTTTTCTTGTTACCACAGTCCAAAGATACAAAAGGTGGTAACACCACAGAAGGGGGCTCAATAAAAGTAGAAGTGGTGGCTTCAGCACCACCAACGGCATCTGACTTTGCAGCATCAGCAGCGCGCTCTGGCTCTGCATCAAAAATGGTGGCATCAGCACCATCGTCTGCATCTGGTATCACGACGGCCTCAGTACCGTCGTCTGCATCTCCATCATTGGTGGCATCAGCACCACCGTCATCAACATCATCAACGGCATCAGCACCGCTACCTGGCTCATCTAACGCTCCTGGTTCTGCATGTGGTTGTCGCTCAGATGAGGCACTGCCGGCTGGCATCCTACCGCTCCTAGTAGTCACAAAATCAGCATCATACAAAGAAGAAAACATGTCACTCAAATAATCACTAGGAGAGGTATCCTCTGTAAACTGTACCTGCTCAGACTTCCTCTTCAAATTGTTCGGATTTGGTTCAATCTGAGCTGGTATGGCGGCTTTTCCTTTGATTAAATCCCTCACCTCCTGCCGGAACTCATCCATGTCTCGCTGGTAGGATTCTCGATGTTCAGAAAGAAGTCGGGCGAGGTCATCTAATGATGGGTTCTCGAAGGCGGGTGCCTGAGAACCGGATGTATTCCCTGCTGGAAATGAGGTTGTTGCTCGGAGGAGAAGTGCTCACGAGGCTGGGGATATGACTGCTGAGGCTGCTGACGCTGCCTCCACTGTTGTCCTTGATAGGCGGGACGAGGACCATGCGGGTACTGTTGTTGGGCATACTGGGGTTGCTGCTGATGGTTGTCCTGCTGTCCTTGAGTGGGAGACTGCTGTTGGGATGAGGAGCCACCATTGCCCCAACGGAATACAGGGTGATCGCGACAAATCCCGGGCTGCGGGTACCGATCGTACCAAATCCCATTGACTTCCATCAATGGTTCCTGCTCGAAGGATGGTGGAGGTAGAACTACAGTGGATGATCTGGCTGATAGACCACCATTTGAGTGTCCTGAGATGGTGGTGGCAGTGACGGGTAATACTGTAGCTGTTGGACCGGCTCTGCCTGAATGTGGTTGACCTGGCGGTACGAGGCAGAGGGCTGGGTTGAGCTCCTACTGCTGGGATCAGCTCGTGACCTGGGAGGCTGCTGAGTAGACGTTTGTGCCTCCTGAATGCAAAGAATCTGCGTCTTCAGGTCACTCATGGTGTTGGCAATCTGGTTCATCTGGGCCATTCCTTGCATCTACTTCTTCTCGAGGATCTCGAGACGGTCCAACTTCTCACTGATGATGCCCATGTTGGCTGCTGATTCGGCTTGGGTTGCGGCTGCCGACGAAGTGTGACGACCGGCATCGATGCGGGCGATCCTCTGAAATGATCCCGCTCCTTGTGGGGGTTTCTGTTGTGTGTAGACGCTGGCTTGGGCCATAACTGTTGAGTTCTCTGCCATCCCTTCATAGATGGCTCAAACATCGTCTTCACCCTTGGAAAAGTAGGACCCACCACAAGAGGCATTTACAAGCCCCTGCAGCTCCGGTGTCAGCCCACAAAAGAAACTCTGCACCAGATTGGGCTTGGATATATCATGGTGTGGACACCGGTCGATGAGCTCTCTGAATCGATACCAAGCTTCATGGAATTGTTCAATCGGGATCATTACGAAATTGTTGATCATAGATCTTGCTACGTTCGTCCGGCCGAGAGGGTAATACTTGTTCAGGTATGCGGTCCAGAGTTCTGCCCAAGTGTCGATAAACCTCCCCAAATGTTTGAGCCAGTATGCAGCTCTGTCAACCAAAGAGAACGGGAAGGCTATCATTTTGATGGTGTCCTCAGTCACCAGCCTGTCATGAATGGTAATGCAGATCATTTCGAATTCTTGCAAGTGAAGGTGTGGCTCTTCGATCGCCAGCCCATGAAATTTAGGAAGTAGTTGAATGGTGTGCGGGAGAAGCTCGAAGTCTCCATGGATGGGAGGGAGTCAGATCCACCGATGAGTAAGGGATGCCGATAGATTGTGCAATTCTCTCATGATGGTCTGTGGCGGCCGCTCCTGGTTGGGTTCTCCTCCCTCATTTTCTACAACTGGTATGTCACCTCCACCACCACCGCCCCCAGGTCTGTTCTCTCGCATCTGCACGATCTCTCTCATGAGGTCACCCATGAATACTCCCTGGTCCTGGATCTGTCTCTGCATGGTCTCCAGGGATGCTAGAAGTGAATTGTTGATGGCGGCTTGATCATATAGAAATGGAGGGTGCTCATGCTCATCTGGGTGTTCGCCTCGGTCTGTCATTTCTGGATTCTCTGAAAATGCAAAAGAACCCATCTCAGGTGCCGTCAAATGCTCTGAGCTCTGTGATGCACTAAATTCTGAGACTCTTGGACTGATGGAAGGAGAAGGGTGGTCGAGGAGGAACATGGTGGAATTGAACTCAGGCTCGGAGAGTGGGCTCTCTGAGGTCGTCCTAGATGAATAGGGAGGAGTGCTGGATAGCGGTGCCGACAAAGTCGACCTAAGAGACCTCCTTCCCATCATCGTGATTATTGAGAAGAGTAAGGCTGAGAAATGAAGAAAAAGAAGAGGGTAAAATTGTGCACAAGTGTGCAGTGTTTTTGATCTTGACCTAAAATCGACTAGCAATCAAACATAAACAAGGGGATTCACCAACTCAACACATGAAGCCGTGAAGGTTCGGCTTTTATCTTTGTAGTTTTTAGCTTGAATTCAGGAATTTATCTTTCAACGAGTCCTTAGAGCGCTACGCCTATAGGAGCGAGAGTACTGCCGAAAAAGTATTCCCATGCTTGTCCTCCTCCTGTGTAACATGTAGCCTGCGCTTTTTAAGGTCCTTGTAACCCTTCTTGGATCTGTATTCAGCCAAAGAAAAGAGGGAGGAAGCCGATAGGCGAAATCGATACTTCGGATCTCGCTCGCAACGGAATCACCCGTGAGCGTGCAAGACCCTACTCGGACGCAGACGGTGAGACAGACACACCCGTGAAGGCGTGGCCTATGCTCAATACTTCGGACAAGGTCGATGCTCAACACACTAGTGAGTCACCAATGATGACTAAGCCCTACTCTTCTACGTACGATAGTAGCGTCAATACTTCAGAAATCCAAGCAATACACAAGGCAGCCACAAGCTGGGTTTTTGGCTCTAATCCTTACTAAGCCGCTCAACTCACTTGGAAGGAGACCTTCCCATGCAACATGAATACAAGTGAGGGTGTTACTCTCTCCAAGCAATGAATCCAATTACCAATTTTATGTAGGTCAAGTTTTCTTAGCAGTCCCTTTTTTAATTTTTTTTGGTGTTATCGCTTCTTTTGAGTCAATTCAAACAAGCACCTAACGTTTTTATTTTTTCTTGATTCCTACTTGATCCAAAAACAGAGGGAGAAAAGAGTTGGAAAAGTCATGCAAGTCGACACCAAGATGGAAATCTGACCTTTGTGCCTATATGATGACTGCAAAGATAGAAAGACTTACAGTGCCTCCAGCTCTCTCCATGCAGGATGCAAAGCAGAAATTTTTAAACCTAATCTAAATGCCGATATGCACACGGAAATTGTCCTAAGCAGGCAATTGCTAACTTGAAGAACCACAAGTCAATCACTAATCCTTAATCCTAGAGTCCGGTCTAGGCTCACCCCTCCTCCTCTCGACACATCGAGTCCAGGAGAAGCGCTTGGCGGGATGAGCTCGCGGTGCGACGGATCGTAAAAGGGTGAATCAACTGTTTAATTAAACTAAGTCCAAATACGTACTATAGGTACATGCAATGGTTATTAGGGTGTTTGGACCTAATCTAATCGATCAAGCAATGCCTAAAATCTAAGGGCTCATTCCACAAAAGAAGGAAAAAGAAATCAAAATCGGAAAATGACAATCGAGAAAACGCGATAAAAATCCGCAATGAGCCCCCAGGTGTACAAACACCTGGAAATTAGGCCCGAGTGTCCTGAGTGTCCAAGTACCTGTATTATTACAAATTCAATAAATCTCTCTCTCACCAAAAATAAAAAGAAGCTAGCTAATACTCTCTCTCTCACTCCTCCTGCTCTCTCCTGTCGGCTTGGGCTAGAAAAGTCGACTCCGCTTCCCAAGGCTGCATCGGATCACCTAGGCGATCCTCCTCGATCCGCGGTCCCTCGCAAGAAGACAAGAAAAGAGATGGTCAGAAATCTCACAGGTAAATATCAAAAACAAGAGAGACAAAACAAGCAATGGTGTAAACAAACAATCACACAAAAATACAATCTATACGTTGTTGCTCCCCGGCAATGGCGCCATTTGATTTAATTGGAGAATTTCGAGGGTCGTACGGTTTCACAATGCGAAACCGCAGTCGGTGTATTGACCGCTCAAAAATCCCTAATTAGTCAACAATGAACCCACAAGATATGAATCAAGCAATGAAAAATAAATGAGGAGTCAAATTTATTTTTAGCTCTACATAAAAGATGTATAAGTACAAGTATGTAGAGAGTTCGAACATAGGGAGCAAGGCAGGATAGATCAATGCAATGATGCGCAAAAAGTGATTGTGATCAATGTCTACAATATGCCAATATTTTTGTGGGTTCTTAACTTTATATTTTTTTATTTTTGATTTTTAATTTTTGATTTTGTATTTTCTTTTTGTATTTTATATATATTATTTTGTTTTTATAAAGAATATAATATAAATAATATAAGGAAAGGGGTGATAAGGTATTTATAAAAATAAGGAAAAATACTCAAAAATCAGAAAATAATATGTTTTTTGTCTTTTTTATATTTTTCTACTATTTTTGTGATTTTTGGGGATTTTTCTAAATATTTTTGGTATTTTTAAAAGCCAGAATAAAAGAAAACAGTGAATAAAGGTGCTGGTCGAAATTAAAATGGGAATAAAAATACCAAACAGTAACAAAATTTTCCCAAATTAATTATAAAATAAAGACAATAAAATAGGGAACCTACAGGACCTGAGTTTGTATTTTTTATTTTTCTAGAATTTTTTAGATTTTTTTTGAAGTTTTAGGTGTTTTCTAATTTTTAAGGTTTTTGTTTTGAATTTTTTAATGATTTTTGGATAGTAATTAAAAGACACTAAAATAGACGAAATATAAATTTTTTTGGAATTTTTTAAGGTGTTTAGTATTTTTTTGGTATTTTCTAATGCAAACAATAGTTAAAATGCATGTTTTTTATTTTTAATAAATATTAAAATGCAACAACAATGCAATGCAAAAAAATGGCGTGAATGCACAAACAACCAGGAGCCTAGATTAATTTTTGTGAAATTTTTTGGGTATTTATAGATGCACTAGATAAATAGACACAGCATACAAAAATATAAGGCCTGGCAGGGGTATATATGCGAATAGACAAAAATCCAGGGGCACAGTTGCAATTTTCACGCAAAAGATATAACTAAATATTGCATTTAATGGACTAATTACAAATACTCAGACTCGCAAGGGTTCACCTGCAAATTAGCCACCAGGGCGCGTGACTAGCACGCGCCTAGGAGGGACCTGGATGTAATATCAAAAACTCCCAGGGGCTCGCATGCAAATATCCCAAAAATTTTACAATTAATATCAAAGTTCTAGGACTGAAACGAAATAAGACAACCCTGAAGGGGGTCCTTGCAAAATTCATGCACCTCACGTGTACTGGTCACGTGAGGTGACGTGGCCAGGACCAAAATGCAAATAGGGAAAGTGTGGGGGTCTAGATATAATTATTACAAAACTTTATAAACGGCAAATGAAAGTTTAAGGACTAAATAAAAATACAAAAATGGCATGGGGGTCAGATGCAAAATACCCCTTAAGCGCGCAATCCAACGGCTAGCGGCGATTCACTTGACACGTGGCAGACGATGGACGGTCGATGACGCTTCGGCGATGGAGGGCCATGATTAGATCTGTGATGATGATCGAACGGCTGGTGGCGCGGGCAGATCCAACGGCGGCTGTGCGATCAGGGGCTCCTCCTTGATCCAGCGGCGCTGAAGACCAGAGCAAGAACCACGGAGGAACGCCGGCGAGGCGACCTTCCCCGAGTTCTTGCTCCTTCTCCGGCGAGCTTCTAGGCTCCAAAAGATGGCTGGAGACTCCCTGAGGTCTGGGCTATCTCCCAAGGGCTTCAAAAGACCTTGGCGGTGGCCGAGGCTCACGGAGGAGGACGGCGGAGTTGTGGGGCTCCACTGGTCTCCGGTGAACTTCAAAAACGCTCCTGGGCTTGAGTCAAAGTCCGTTGACCTGCAAAAATGCGTGAGAGGACCCAGGGCAAAGTGCCTGGATCGCGCAGAGGCAGAATGGCAGCGCGAAGTGGTGTGGCAGAGCTCGGCCGGAGGAGCGCTCCGGCGAGGTGAACGATTTGGGAGATTTAAGCGATGGAACTTGAAATTTCTTGAGGGCTTTTGATCCTAAAACTAATGCGAGTAAAATGCGAACGAAATAAAGTGGAATGGGGGTTGCCTCGACGGTTTATCACCAGAGGGAAAGATACCTCAACCGCCGGAGTTGGGGGAGGTGGTGGAAGCGCCTCAGGCGTCGCTCGACCCTCTCGAAGGTTGCAAAGGAGACCTGTCACTTCCTCCTTGCTCGTGGGAATGAAAGGAGAGCTAATCCTATGGAGGGAGACGTTCGAAAATTCAAGGGAAGGTCAGGCTCCATTTTATGTGGTTTGACGCTGCGACTGGGATGCATCAAAGATCGAGGAGCAACGCCTCGCACAGTGATCCAAAGCCCTAGGTTTTCCTTGGGCGTGAATCACTGATATTCGAGGAGCAAAAATGCAGAAGGAATCGATGCGAAAGAGTGACAGGTTTGACCTCGAAAAAATCGAGAAGAAGGGTCTAGAACGAGGTCTGACAGACGCACATGGGAGAGGACGACCAGTTGACCGAGGTCAATTGGGGTCGTCACCTGGTTGGTCCACGTGGACCAACCAGGAAAAATCCCTAGAAATTATTTGTAAAATCATTTAAAAATAGATAATGATTTTATTAATTTTTAATTATAAAATGAAAATGTTTGTTTTTTATGAAGTATTTTATAGTGATTTTTATTTATTTTTATGAGGTATAATTTTACAAGTTGCTATTTTAGGCCTTTGTAGGTACATATACCAATATATTTAATGAATTTATTTTTATTTTGTGATTTTAATTTGTTTATTTTTGTTTCTTATTTTATAAATTTGCAAAGTATTTTTATACACTTAAAAATATTTTTATTTTATTTTTCTGATGTGTTTTGTATATATAATAAAATAAAGGTATAAATTATATAGGTATATGTATAGGTCTTATACCTATGTACTATATTACAAGTATTTTATTTTGTATTTTATTTGTGTTTTTATTCTGATTTTAATGTACAAATTCATTATAAGTAATATTTACAAAATTATAAAAATATAAAATTATAAAAAATAATGAATAAATAATAAAGTGAATATTTTAATCTGTACAAGTATACAATAGGGTTCCAAAACTCAACTTTCAAACCGTAGCTCCGCCAAATATGAAACCACCGCCATTAAATAGCTTATTTTACACTATATACAATTAAAGGTGAGTTTGCTGCATTTGGAGTTTTCATTTGTGAGATACGGGTCTGGGAAGTTGGGATTCTGGATTTTTATTCAGACCATAACTTTTTATCTGTACATTATTTTGGAGTGAAATCAATTTTGTATTTTCTTTATTTAATTATCTACAACTTTCATGTACAAAGTTTATTTTAGGTATAAAAAGTAGAACCAAAAATAGGTCCCAAAATGAATAAAGAATGAATAAAATAAAAGGACTTTTCATTGTATTTTTACCCTATCTCCCCCTACTTTATTCCTTGTCGACCTATTCATCAAGATTCCTAGGTCGCAGGATCTTGGGTCATAAAATATTTACAATATTTTATTCTTTTTCTTTTCTTTTATTTATTCTATAATTTTGGCTTTAATTATAGTATTTTATACACTATTTACATGCACATTCATGGATGCTAAGATGCTCTAATTAAGGGTATTTATAAGCATTTGCTAGGGTTTTTGAGGCCAAAATGATAGAATAAAGATGATGAAATGTGGATTCATCAGGCATCAGGCTGATCACCCCCTGCTCGTCCAACTCTTTATGAATCACCTCCCTCCAAGCCCACTTCTTTAGCAACCGAACAAAGAAGAAAAGGGGCGGTGGGAGGTGTTCAGCGGCACATGGAGGAAGGGGAGGAGGAGGTTCGGTGGGGAAGGAAGGTGTTGGAGGAGGAAGGGGTGAACTCCACACCTTAGTGCATGAAGCGCCCATTCCCGCCCCCATCTCCCGCGAAGCATATCAAGGAGTTGCTTGCACAGCGACACGGACTGTGAAGACCAACGGGATGACGATGAAGGATATGGTTAGATCCTCAAGCGCATCACGGAAGCGTGAGCATCGTATCGAATACGACGAGGAGCGACTAGTCGCACTAGTAGCTCGATGCAGCGGAATTTAAAAAATTTTCATACGACGAAACCACTTGATCCAAGAACACTTCTCGGATCGTTTCGTCCAAACCATAAACAAGTAATAGGATTACCTCTTGAAGCGTGATTTCGATCGAGTCTCTAAACGAAGAGACCTCCTGTCTCAAGTCCGATACGACAGAGGAGACGCTTGCGAGCGCGGGGATGAACCGCGTGCTTCTCGCAATCCATGTTGATGATCCAAGCGGCGGATCTCCTGATCTCGACACACGAGATCCGACGTCTTCTTTACGAGCGAGGTGCACCGAAGGAGATGGAGATCCACGAGCAGAAGAACGAGCAGCATAACAACGTTGCCGCGGCGATGGAGAACCTCTCCATAGCGTCCATGGTGGACGGCCATGAGGGGGAGAGAGAGAGGGCTGACCTCTAGAAAGAAAGAGAGAGAGATGTGTTGTGTAAAATAGAGAGCATGGTGTGCCTCTCTATTTATAGGGTTTTGGGATCCATGGATCTCAATTCATGTGACATATAAAATCAATGGATGAGATTGATTTATGTCAATCCAATGGCTAAGATTGTTGTTGGTAAAACCAACAAATTTAGATCAAAATATATTTGAAAAAATCAAATACAAATTAATCCAAATCAAACCAATAAATAAGGAGAGAAGATACATGGAGATTTCATCTCCATGTACCTTCCAAAGTGGACGGCCACACATTCCTTATAGGAATGATGTGCCGCCCCCCTCTTTCCATGGAGAGAGCAATCTCATGGAAATCCATGAGATTGCATATCTCCTTGAAAATCTCCTCTATTTATTTCCAACAACTTTTGTTGGCTTTTTATTCTTCAAAAATAATTCACAATTATATTTGAGAATATTGCAATCTTGCCATAGAAAAATTGTGAATCAAATTCACAACCCAAAACAACATATAATTTACATTGTCAATTAATTACACAATGTGTATCCAAAACACATAATAATTAATCAACATATATAAATTATAATTAACTCTCTCTAATACATTATAAATCACATTTATAATATATTATGAATAATTAGATATTTCTATCCACATTATTCTTATCCTAACAATTAAATCATATTTAATTATATTGGATAACTTATTCTCATGTACTCAAATAATATGAATCACATTCACATTATCTACATCTTTGATAATCAAATCACATTTAATTATCTAAGATAACTCTTCTTATAATATGAATCAAATTCATATTATTCATGATAATTAAATCACATTTAATTATCCATTTTCTCAATGCTCGGATACATACATCAACAATAGAATTATCCATGAACTCTTTCAAGGATAATGCGCTTTCTCCGCGAATACTTGGAGATAAGGACAGGGCGATTGTATTGTTCCACGTATAGTGACATGGATATTGAGATTATATCGCATATCCAGATTGCGGGCCTCCCATAGATGCTTGATTAAATCAAGACCGCAAATCTAATCTTCTCATTGCATCTGAATCACATTCAGATCAATGTCCAACATTTGGACTAAGATCAGATTACTTCTCTACTAAGAGGAGTCACTAAAATCCAGACCCGTTTCATCACTCCCTAGGAATGGAAGCGTCATGGTTATACAATCGTTTATGATCACATCACCCTCAGGTATTCCTAACACCTGTACATCCTGCATACTGGAAGACTCAGAATAGACCTGAAGTATTAGATCAACTTTATACTGTCTACTTCAGGGTTTTATCAGTAAGTTTCTCATTTGATCATTGGGAGTTGGTATTGATCATATACTTTCCAAAAGCATATATCATACCTAGGTCTTGATCATATACTTTCCAAAAGTATATATCAAACCTACAAATTCAGTCAAGCTTCCAAAGCGAGACGACCATGCGCATGGAATTTGATTCTTCCCAATATCTTATGAGTGAGCTCATGTCTTCCGGTTCAGTAAGTGAACCTGTATGATCCCTTTGAGAGATCGTATTACTCATATGCCCTTATATGCACACCAGCGCGCCGGTGTATAGACCTTGATTTGGTCATCAACCTATTGGTCTGCCAAATGTACATACTCAGACATATAGTAACACATATGTCTCCGGTCAGAGAATGCGTGCCTATATCATGACAGCATATGATATAGGACTTTGGTTATCTCGATCTCGTTAAGTCAACTCTTTGACCTAACTCATCTGATACCTCCGAATCTCTATTCCTATGCAGAGGACCTGCATCAAGAGGTCGGTCAGATATCAACCTAAAAGAGATAGGATTGCCATCTCCTACTCAGGCTGGAGATCATCTCTTAATAATCATTTGACGGTGCTTGATGAGTCCTCAATCTAACTCATTAGATATTCATCTAAGCACCAGCCTCTATGATTCAATAATTGAATCAACAGCTGTATGATCATTATGATGGCCATGGTACATAACCCTAATTGTACTAAGGGACCTATTATGCAAATTATGTACTCTTTATTTCAGATTAAGGAGTGAATTGCAATAACATTTATTGCATAATGGCTCGTCGTGGGCTCGCATGTCCAACAATCTCCCACTAGCCCAAAGAGCCATTAATGGGCTAATCATTTAAACCCACACTCATGTGACAATCATAGGCTATTTAGAAAATAGCTAGGTAAGTTGATCAGTCGCTCTGTTCCCAAGAGACTACGCCAAGTCCTTTTACGGCACTTTCATATCTCCTAGTAACAGTGCTTGCATCCAATGCGAATGTTGCATCTTATGCAACCAATACTCAATTTTGTCGGTTATAGTGTCATTGACACTACATCTTATTAATTATCATAACCAGTATTCCCATAATCCTTTTAGAATACCTTCATTCCTGGAGATCTCTATCTCCTAAGGTATCTGCAGTCAAGACCCTTATAGATCACTATCTACAAGATCTTAAACTTTTGAAGATAAGACTTTGAGATCACTATCTCTAAGTTTTATCATCTTTGAAGATATTATTATTACTGCAATCAAGTGTTTTATCTCCATAGCGGTATTAGTAACAGTTTACTACTCCCACTGCATGGCAGATATCTGGCTCTTGTACACATCTAGCATATACCCAGCTTCTCATAACTGATGCACAAGTGCAAGCAGTTCTAGCATTCACTTCCTCAACTCTTTGAGGTGCTATCCCTTTAGACAGGTCACTACCACATCTTAAGGGAAGGAAGCCTTTCTTGGAATTTTTCCAGAAAATGGAATAAGTCCAAGGTGTACTACCAATGTGATGGTCCCAATATCCTCTTCTCTTTATTTCTGAACGACTTCAGAACTAAGATCTAAGAGGTATCCTTGAGATCATATCTCAAAGTATGGAACAACCAAATTTTAAAACACTTATTATTTATTCTTATATCATTCTAAATGATTAGAATAATATCTACATTTAGCACGATGAACACAATGACACTCCCACTAAGCTTTACATGGTTCATCAAGATTCTATCTGAAATCATAACATTTATAATTTCATCAAATCTTATGTTCCAAATACAAGAAGCTTATTTGAGTCCAAAGATGGAGTTCTTTGGCTTGCACACCTTGCTTTCCTCAACCATGAAGCCCTGGGGCTACTTCATATGAATATCCTCAGAGAGGTATTCATAGAGGAATGCAATCTTGACTCACATCATGAAGATGTCATAGTCAAGTTGTGTAGCTATAGTTAGCAATATTCTGATGAGTTAAAGCAAGGTCACTGGAGAGCAAGTCTCATCGTAAGCGATGTCTTCTCTTCGGTGTGTAGCTCATGGCTACGAACCGTGCTTTGAAGGTCTCTACCTTCTCATCAGGTTCCCTCTTTCTCTTGAAGATCCATTTACATCTTAATGGGTCTGACCCCTATAGGTGGATCCTCGAGGGTCCATATGTAACACTTGTATATGAAGTCTACATTAGACTTTTATTTCTAACATCCATCATTCCATGTCATGATCCTCAGGGGCTTCATCATATGAAGTCCGGTCATTTTCAGATTTAACTGACACATGGAATCCATCCTCAAACTTATTTGAAGAGGTATTAATGTTTCATCTTTAATTATCTATTTTAGTTTCCGATTTCAGGAGCCTCATGAGTTCCTTTATTTCATTTTCATCTTGATTCTCAAGAGAGTCATCCTATAAGAATCATATTCTCAAAGATGAGATCTTTTAAGAATCTCAAGGTCATAAAGTAGGTATCCAATACCATCCTTTATTTTCCTAATGAAGTAGCACTCTTGGTGCTAGATTCCAGCTTACTAGCTTGGAACCTTATTAAATATATATAATGTAGTCTCTACCACATATACATATACCTGGAAACTAAGAGATAATTATGCTAAGATTAATCATTGATCAAATCATGTCACACATGATTAATTGTATCTCCCTACAACTCTATTGAGTTAAGGTTCATTAGGAGGGGTGAGATAGAAATGATATTCATATCTCTATAAGGTATTCCTTGAATTCATCTAATAGGTACAAGCTACCTTGGTTAGATCAAATTCATTTCATCTTCCTTCAAACTTTGGTTCTAAACCAAAATTGTGAAATCTTTGAACATTTCAAAGTTTTCTAAGGTAAAGAGAGGAAATTTCATATCATACATAATCATCAATAGATATCACATATCCATAATGTTACTATGATATAGATGACTCTCATACATCAATATGTATGAGATCCTGAATACCTTGACAGCTTACATCTTTCCCAAAGAAAGGTGTATTGGACATTTTTCTTTGAATACAATATTCATAAGTATGTAAGATTTGAATCTTTAGACAATCTAAAGTTTCATGTCTTACTAGTCCATTGATCTCATCAACAGACAAATGTCCAAAACATGATGCCAGATCATTGTCAAATGATCTTTGTCCTCCTATTAATCTTTAAAGGTTTAATTTTCAGTATTAGAAATCTTAATGAACCATTCATTAATTTTCTAATTTAATAGAGTCCACTAGATTTTAGATTACTATCTGAAATATCTCCATCATAACTCTTTATGATAGATTTATTACAGAATTCATGTTTATATCCAACAATTAGAAATAAACAATGAGTGTATTCTAATATCTAGGTCATAAAGACATTCTCTAAGACTAAGGGCTCCCACTGAAAATATGAAGTCTATTGATCTCATGGAATTTGTTGCAACAATTGCATCACTTTCAACATGGATGACCAATAAACCTTAAGATCAAATTTCTAATATTCTAATACATATGCAACCAATTGCAAGTGTCATTAGAAGATTGAGATACAATTATTAGACTTTACTTTATCAAATAAGTAAGTCAATTTCAATGATTATATCTAGGTTATTCTGATGTGTTATCCGATTCCTTCTCTAAGGATTCTAGATAGATTTGATAGTCATAATATCAACACATCAACATATTGCAGTATTGGCATTCATCCAACTCTTTGGATGTCATATGGAAGTCACAGAAGTACAGTCAACTCTTTGATTATACTTCTTGCTTGGGTCCAACCCATGCTTCCACTGTGCTCCCTCAATCATTGCTTAAGACTAAGGACCTCTTATGTTAAATTCAAAAGAATTTAATGTAAGAGCATTTCGACATTTATACATGCTTCATCTAATTCATACAATATGAATATTATGAAGCTTCATGAATGACTAGAGTATAGACAGTAGAATGATGACACTCATCATCTACATCCATCTAAACTCTTAAAGTATAGGTTCAGGTAGGTACTCAAACAATTTGAATACATCATCTCTTATAGAGCTACCATTCTACATGATGCAGAGAACCATGTCATTTATGATTAAATGTCAAGAGCACATATGTATGCCAAAATATCTTTATTGATTTTATAAGGATTATTTGATAATTACGATCATCATCGACATGCCACTTCCAAAGTACATTCAATGAGATCAAAACTTATAGAGACATACAAACCCTAGGGTTTTAGTCCTATTGTCTTATTTAATCATCACTTCTCATTATTATGAGGAAACTTGAACATTGCAACCACATACATTATGTGTCCAATTGCATGTACAATATCTGGATCAAGGGTCCAATCCATGATATTTTACTGGTTATTATTGAGTATAACATTGAGTGGGATTAATGAAGGATTATCTGAAATAAGAAATTTGCATAAGTATATATAAAAATTTAATTTACCTTGATTTAGAAATTTTTTATATCAAAGTTGTCTTGCCATGTCAACAATGAAAGTTTATTCCCTTAATCACTTTCAATGTAAGAGATATACTTACCATTATATCTCAGCAAGATCTGGGATCTCCTCTTTATCTTTGTTACATCCCAATAATATGAGAAACTGCAACTCCAAAAAAGAGAAGCGGGAACACATTCCGCCTTGCAAGTCCAACTTGCATTTCCCAATTCGGTCTTTAACACCCGGGCCCACCACCCCTAAGGTGATGTTGACCCGTCTTTAATTGAATCAACCGTCAACAGGAATAGAACTCGCTATGCGCAATCTAATATCGCCCCAATAATATGAGGATCCGATATTGGGGTCACTACGCATACGGCCTTACTCTTTCGAGAACCAAAGAGTCCGATCCAGATGCGCTTGTATATAGGAGCTGTCACTACGTACAGGCGTCTCCTATATACAATCCCTGGCGACGGAAACCCTTCGCCTTGCCGGGAGACCATGGATGTCATTTATGTGATCCTCCATATCTTATTCAAATTTAATTAATTACTATGAATCTCATTCATACAATTAATTCTTCCAAGGGAATTATTAACTCCAATCATATTAGAGTATTTTAATTGGACATAATTAACTTAATCATATTAAATTAATTATCAATCCAATTCAATCAATCAAACTTGATTGTCTTACTTGAATATATATGGTATTATTCTCAAAGTATGTATTAATTCGTATTTTAATAATTAGAAAAATACATCTTAATCCCTCGGACATTATCCCGGCCCTACCTGCTGTCATGGCCAGTACCGGCAGGAGTGGGACGGACCGCATACGTTGCAACCCGCTACCCCAGCGATCCCCGACTAGACACCATATCCGCCTCGGGAAAGGATAATGCCAAATTGATTAATTTGTACTTGAGATGATCATTGGTTTTTCAACCGAAATTATACCATATAGTAATCAAAACAATTTTGATTATAAGGAAATTTGCTAGACAAATTCCCAATCCTATTCAAGCAAGGAGTTTGATGATTGTGATTCCAATTATGATCTAGATCAAATCTAATCAATTAATTGATTGGGGCCAAGTCAATTAAGGAAATAATCATTCTCTAATATTTCACAAATATTTTCCATAATTATTTCTCAAAATTAACAATTAATTTCATTAATTGACAATCACATGGTTCTTGATTAGGAAAGTAATTTCAGCAGTGACCCCTACTTACTAAAATTAGCATATCTCAATCAATTTAAATCCAAATTAAGCAAAGTCAATTTCTAAAGTTTGCTAATTTGATTTAGAACAGAAACCAAGTGATGTTTCATGCATTTCGAGGCAAGCCTAAACAGTAATTAACATTTTAATCACGTTCAGATTCACAATTCCCGCAACAGTGCATACATGTTCATTAAAACGACCATATCTAGAGCATACGAAATCCGATTTACGCAAACTCAGATCCTATGGTTTTCTTATTTAATGGGGAAAAAACCCAAGTGCTATTTTCGTGTTTAAACAATTTAAACATGGCCGAAATATTACACTAAATAGATCTGCGAAATCAAATGCGATAAAAACATTCGCGACCTTAACGAACCCAAGTCGTCCTCGGTTAGCGAATCATATTCGAAACCATCGACCTAGGGCTCTGATACCACTTGAAGGATATGGTTAGATCCTCAAGCGCATCACGGAAGCGTGAGCATCGTATCGAATACGACGAGGAGCGACTAGTCGCACTAGTTGCTCGATGCAGCGGAATTTAAAAAATTTTCATACGACGAAACCACTTGATCCAAGAACACTTCTCGGATCGTTTCGTCCAAACCACAAACAAGTAATAGGATTACCTCTTGAAGCGTGGTTGCGATCGAGTCTCTAAACGAAGAGACCTCCTGTCTCAAGTCCGATCCGACAGAGGAGACGCTTGCGAGCGCGGGGATGAACTGCGTGCTTCTCGCAATCCATGTTGATGATCCAAGCGGCGGATCTCATGATCTCGACACACGAGATCCGACGTCTTCTTCACGAGCGAGGCGCACCAAAGGAGACGGAGATCCACGAGCAGAAGAACGAGCAGCATAACGACGATGCCGCGGCGATGGAGAACCTCTCCATGGCATCCATGGTGGACGGCCATGAGAGGGAGAGAGAGAGGGCTGACCTCAAGAAAGAAAGAGAGAGAGAGAGACGTGTTGTGTAAAATAGAGAGCATGGTGTGCCTCTCTATTTATAGGGTTTTGGGATCCATGGATCTCAATCCATGTGACATATAAAATCAATGGATGAGATTGATTTATGTCAATCCAATGGCTAAGATTGTTGTTGGTAAAACCAACAAATTTAGATCAAAATATATTTGACAAAATCAAATACAAATTAATCCAAATCAAACCAATAAATAAGGAGAGAAGATACATGGAGATTTCATCTCCATGTACCTTCCAAAGTGGACGGCCACATATTCCTTATAGGAATGATGTGCCGCCCCCCTCTTTCCATGAAGAGAGCAATCTCATAGAAATCCATGAGATTGCATATCTCCTTGAAAATCTCCTCTATTTATTTCCAACAACTTTTGTTGGCTTTTTATTCTTCAAAAATAATTCACAATTATATTTGAGAATATTGCAATCTTGCCATAGAAAAATTGTGAATCAAATTCACAACCCAAAACAACATATAATTTACATTGTCAATTTATTACACAATGTGTATCCAATACACATAATAATTAATCAACACATATAAAATATAATTAACTCTCTCTATTACATTATAAATCACATTTATAATATATTATGAATAATTGGATATTTCTATCCACATTATTCTTATCCATAACAATTAAATCATATTTAATTATATTGGATAACTTATTCTCATGTACTCAAATAATATGAATCACATTCACATTATCTACATCTTTGATAATCAAATCACATTTAATTATCTAAGATAACTCTCCTTATAATATGAATCAAATTCATATTATTCATGATAATTAAATCACATTTAGTTATCCATTTTCTCAATGCTCGGATACATATATCAACAATAGAATTATCCATGAACTCTTTCAAGGATAATGCGCTTTCTCCGCGAATACTTGGAGATAAGGACAGGGCGATTGTATTGTTCCACGTATAGTGACATGGATATTGAGATTATATCTCATATCCAGATCGCGGGCCTCCCATAAATGCTTGATTAAATCAAGACCGCAAATCTAATCTTTTCATTGCATCTGAATCACATTCAGATCAATGTCCAACATTTGGACTAAGATCAGATTACTTCTCTACTGAGAGGAGTCACTAAAATCCAGACCCGTTTCATCACTCCCTAGGAATGGAAGCGTCATGGTTATACAATCGTTTATGATCACATCACCCTCAGGTATTCCTAACACCTGTACATCCTGCATACTGGAAGACTCAGAATAGACCTGAAGTATTAGATCAACTTTATACTGTCTACTTCAGGGTTTTATCAGCAAGTTTCTCATTTGATCATTGGGAGTTGGTATTGATCATATACTTTCCAAAAGCATATATCATACCTAGATCTTGATCATATACTTTCCAAAAGTATATATCAAACCTACAAATTCAGTCAAGCTTCCAAAGCGAGACGACCATGCGCATGGAATTTGATTCTTCCTAATATCTCATGAGTGAGCTCATGTCTTCCGGTTCAGTAAGTGAACCTGTATGATCCCTTTGAGAGATCGTATTACTCATATGCCCTTATATGCACACCAGCATGTCGGTGTATAGACCTTGATTTGGTCATCAACCTATTGGTCTGCCAAATGTACATACTCAGACATATAGTAACACATCTGTCTCCGGTCAGAGGATGCGTGCCTATATCATGACGGCATATGATATAGGACTTTGGTTATCTCGATCTTGTTAAGTCAACTCTTTGACCTAACTCATCTGATACCTCCGAATCTCTATTCCTATGCAGAGGACCTGCATCAAGAGGTCGGTCAGATATCAACCTAAAAGAGATAGGATTGCCATTTCCTACTCAGGCTGGAGATCATCTCTTAATAATCATTTGACGGTGCTTGATGAGTCCTCAATCTAACTCATTAGATATTCATCTAAGCACCAGCCTCTATGATTCAATAATTGAATCAACAGTTGTATGATCATTAAGATGGCCATGGTACATAACCCTAATTGTACTAAGGGACCTATTATGCAAATTATGTACTCTTTATTTCAGATTAAGGAGTGAATTGCAATAACATTTATTTCATCTTCTAAGAGAAAAGGTGAGGGTTTTAAGAATGAGGAGCGGATTTTGGGAAAATTGTTGTAACTAGATTCAATTGACAACCACTAAGCTTTAAAAAACAAAGTGATAAATAGACAAGAAATCAAACTATTTGTTATAGAAAATCAAATTTATTACATGACATCCATTTGATTTCATTCTAATGGATCACAATGATGATTTTTTCAATCAAAATGAGGTACCGCCTCATTGAAAATCCCCATTACATTCATTGTTGAGAATTGTTACTTTAGAAAAAAAAAGTGGAACCGAGTAGAGGTGCTTCCTATTCTCTTGGTTTTTGTTCTTTAGAATGTAAGATAAGTTGCATCTATTACTTTGAGAGAGGTGGTTGTTATCTTGGATTAGATAGTTTGAATGAAGGATTGGTTTGGTTTGGTTGCTTAATGGGAGAATGATAAATACAAAAATAACGATCCCAACTCCTCGTGGAATAAGTGGCAAAACCATATCTAAATAAGGACAAGCCCACATTTCATAGCTTATTCCCACTAATCTTGCAACCAAGTGGGACCTCAGCTCCTCTATCACCATCACCTTACTCCCACTTTCCCAGCATAGCCTTCAGACTTCTGCAACTAGCAACCATTCTTCAGCCACATAGTGTTGTGACCTCTTCTTTATCTAAGCTCCCAGCAATGTCGCAATGCTCTCATGTAATAAAATGCTACAAAGTGATGTGCATCTCCCCCAGAAGCAAATCTGTATCAGAGAAATCCATATTTGCATCTCGTGGGCTGCTTTACCTGGGATGTCATCATGTAGGCCTTATTGGTATTGCGATCGTTGAACAGATAATGCCACGGTAGCCTCGCCTCCTAGCAATCCTCCCCTTACTTGAAAGCTCCAGTGACCAGTTGACCTGAAGTTTCTGCATTGAAACAAAAGGCAGCACTCACAAAAAAAATTCCTCCATGTAAAGCAAGTGTAATGGGGACAATGTACTGTTCACACACAAAATGAGTTGGCATCAATCACAACATGTGAAACTGCATCGGTGGACAAGACTCTTTATCGTCCAGCTTGTTTTTGGATGGCCAAATCCAACCCTGGAAGGGGAAGTAAGCACTAGTATGAAAGATGACAAGAAGTTGATCATGTATGGCATTTACCCCTTGCAGTGCCACAATATACTCTCACTTTTGATCTTCCAAAAATATAAGAGTAACTAGCATGCTAAAGTTGAATTTACAATAATATAAAAAAATGATGAAAGTCAACAAAGTTGCCCAATGTTATGGAAACTAGCAGAATATAACACATGAACATGAGCTCATCCATCAGTGATTCAGCTTGAGAATATCTGATAGACAATGGGGAAGGATAATGTATTTAGTGTTTTATTACAAGTTTATACAGAAAATGTAGCAACTTACCAATCACAAACAATAGCTTCTGAACAGAAGCAAACCTAGAAACTAACACTCCGCCTAAAGCTCCCATGTATTTTGCATCCGATACTTGACCCGCTGATGGATCTGAAAAACAGAATCGAGCCTCCTGCCTGTCCAGGATTAGGGGTTCAAAGATTCAAGAATTGAATATTGTTATGGGTCATAAAGTACAAGATACAGGCTTCCCTGGACCAGTCATACCTTCACAGGTTACTCATGAGAGAGAGTTTGGAATTAAACCGTCCCCGGAAAATGACGATTTTGTGGGTAAATAACAAGAGTAAAGCAAATGATCGGTCTATCCAAAGATACATTTAACCAGAGAGCCCCAAAAAAATTGGAACATGCGAGCATGGATAACATCCTGGCTCAGACTGTTTCGATTACATGTTAATTACGATACAACAAATATAGTCTCAGACCTAATATGGTGCATTTCTTTCATCTGAAATTCATGGAATTGATGGCATATCTTGGCTAACAAGTAGTCAGAACCGTTCATACTTTTGGTTGCATCCCAACCATCGCAATCCTCATCAATAAGTGTGAATTCAAGTCATCTTGATCAGCAATCCTCTGTCAAGGTCATAAGACAGACCTATTAGATGCTTTTTTTCATTAACAATCAATCCATACATTCTAGCCTCTCAAGCCCAATGAAACTACTCCGAAGCCAATATCATTCAAGCAGCTTCCGCTGCAAAAGTTCAATAAGGCGATGCAACTCATCATAAATATCTTACGACTAGGGGTGGTACCTTTCGGGAAACAGCTGAAAGGAAGCAACGAGAAAAATAAAATTGAGAAATATAATGCTGAGAAGCCTGTGAAGGTTGAGATACTCCAAACCTCCGGTATTCCACTGCTACTAGGGCTTGCAACACTTTCAACATGGCATGCATCATCTTGTGTTTAAATCAAGTTCACCAACCTCCCTCCACTCTCCCTGCACCCCAGGATCGTCATTCTCCGGATCGTTCTCATCATTCAAGTAATCTTCAGAAGGATCCTCGTCCCTCTGATTGCTATTGCTAACCCAAGCCGGGATCACTTCATCAGCATTTGCTCCAGGGTCTTCTGCAAGGTCACCGCTGGAACCTTCACTAGCTCTAATCGGCCCACGGGCAGATGCCTCTGCCCGAGCTTGCTCAACTTGAGCCATGGTCATCTGCATCTTGATCTCTGCTGCTTCTCGTTCGGCCTTCTCCCTCGACTCTAGCTGAGCTCTCCAAAGCATCAGGGATTGTTTCTCCTCTTGCAAGAGAGCTTGCTCAATCATCAACCTCTCTTCGGACCTGAACTCCCCAAGGGCCCTCTTACGAGACATTATGTTAAAGGCAAGCACTTGTTTTTCAAATGTTGAGGTGAGCTCAGCGAGTTTGGCAAGAACATTGTTGTCCCATTGCTGGAGGCGAGAGGGGACCTGCCCGGTAGTATCACTGTCCAGAATCCGATCATCTTCTTCTGCTTCATAATCAGCTACAATATGATAAGGAAGTAGCCTGCATGGAAATTAAAATGTGTTAAGAAAGTGAACAAATAATCTGTGATTAATGGTGGAAAACATCAAAGAGAGCCCCCAAGGATGCAGACGAGAGAGAAACCCCAATCAGTTAGTAGTGAAATATCTTTCATGTAAGAATAACATGCAAAAAAATTCAAGCTACGGTCCAAATTATCATGCCAAGCAATCAGGCAAAAAGACATTGCAAACAAAATCTGAAGTCCTTATAACAGAAATGCCTGACGGGAGAAATTAAACAGCCAAGGTTTGAAATTGCAATTGTTACTTTCTTTGTACAGTCTCCTAAATCCCCATAACATAGTCTAGAGATCCTTAGGATATATTTTTATGAGATATTCTGGAATTTTTATTTTTCTTTTTTATTTTGTATCGTGTCTGTGCCCCTATTTTGACCTCTCTATGCTTACAATAGAGAGGTAGAATGTAAGCATATCTTTTTATTTCATTCTGCATGGTATCAACATGGTGATCTTAAGTTGCTATTCTATTCCTTCTTGTCCCCCCACCATACTTTCTACTACCAAAAACATCCACAAGCGGCCATCGACCACCATTGTCTAAAGCAGCTCGCCGGCTAGAGATACCTCACAAACCAGAGTGTGGCCCTTTCCACCTCTTTGAATCCCCAACCGGCCAGCTGCCCCTTGAGGCTCAAGTCGCCTCTTATGGTCACCGCTCCAGCAGCCCCAGTCGTCTCCTATGGAATGTGGCACTAACTGTAGCAAAGTCAGCCATCTCCAGCAACTCCACCACCACCTTTGGAGCAATTTCTTCATTCGCACACATCGATTTGACAGTTCCTAAATAATTTTCTAAAAATTCATGGCTCTCAAGCTTTTGATCTAGACAACACTGCATCATTCTGATGATATGAACCTACCAAGGCATCTTACAACTGTTTCATGGGAGTCGACTTCTACTGCATTTTTTGCACATTACTTCATATTTTCTTCTATATCATCATATCAATGAAATCTAGCACTACTGCGACCAAAATGTGGTTATTTACTTCTTCTAAGATGGTTTAGGGAACCACAATAAAACTGAATGATGTGTCCAGCTATATTTATGTGACAGACTTTTCGGATTTTTGTAGGGGGCATAGAAGGTGATATGTTCTGACATGAAATGTTCTAAAGTCTACATTACGTGTGAAGATTTTGAAAAAAAATGGGAACATAACTATCTGATAAGCGTGGTACCAAGGACATTTGGATACGGTCTAAAAAGAAATACTAACAGAGGTTCAGTGAAGTTCATTTGGTTAACATCTACTGCTGGATCTGCTCTACCAACAAGAATGATGTGTCCTTGGTTGACCGCTATACCACCATGGAGGCCCTCTGTGAAGATTGGACCACTATACCACCATGGAGGCCCTCTGTGAATACCTTGCAATCTTCGAACTTGCTTATTGTGACAAGTAAATTACTGAGAGCCAAGTGGCAGATGTTTACATTCTTAATTGACCTCACCCGTGTTATCATGCTGCAAGAGATCATTTGTTTGCTTCAGTCTATTCCTACTCTATAGATAGTATACAGTCGTCTTCAGAACACGGATATTACTACTGCTCAGGTCACCTAACCTACTATTATGCCGACGGACACCTGCTCTTGTTGTCTACAGTCATGGCAGCAACTTTACTAATCTAGGAGGAAGCTCACTTAATCATAGAAAAAGTCATGACAATGGTCATGGTCGTGGTGAACCATTCAGCCTCGTGTGAGTTGCAAACACACAAATCACTCTTCTGGTAGGTGTTAGGAAAATTTGGTAAACCTACCTGGTCTGACCAGGCCTCTTCCTTGATAAACCGTGAAAATGCCTTTTTGATTGTTGATAATTGTACTATAGGAGACAGATTTCGATTCGTCAAAAACCACACCTTCGAATACGTGGCAACTATTTTTACTTGGCAAGATACCAAGGTCGAACACAGGGAACGGACTATTTCTAGTTGTCTGATTTTAAATTAATTTAATTAATTAATTACTAAGTTAATATCTGTGTCAGAAATTAAATCAAAAATAAACGAAAAGAAATACGATGAAAATGCAATGTAAAATAAACAGAGAGGATAAGTGCAGGATCTGTGACTAGAATTTTTGATCCAAATAAGTTAATCAGTTGTGACAGATCAAAAGGATGTTTGTCTAAGAAAGATATTCAATTTGAATCTAAGCTGCAGGCGAAAATGCAATATATCTATGAATAATCCTGCAATTTAAGGAGATCAAAAATAATCCTCAAATAAAGATGGTGATTTCAGACTTCTTTCTTATTGAATCCTCAAGTAATTGGAATTTAATCACATAAAACTTCGAAAATTAAATTCACTTCTCCTAAATTAAATCCCCTGCAAAGATTAATTCCTTAAAGATTACCAATATTAATGTAAGATAATCAATCGAAATCAGGTCCCCGCAATCGAATCTCTGCATATAAAGTCGGATAAGAAATGTCCCCAATACATCAATAATCAAGCCTGACTAAGAGGTTCATCAAATAATAATCATCAATAAACAGCCTCAGATTTGTCCACAAGATAGATAAAATGAAAGAGCACAGGAATAAGTTCAAAATGACATATTGTGCGCGAAAATCAGAGTTTGGATGAGAAAGTTGTGCTAAAATAAGGATCCAGAGACTAAAATGTAATAAACATAAAGTTATTCCTTCTAATAGGTCCCTGGAGGGATTTATCTGCAATTAATAGAGCCCGGGAGGATTCTACTGCAATTTCACCGGAGACGCACGTGCCGAACGCGTGCACTACCGTCACTAGGATGGGGGCACTTTTGCAATATTCTGGATTGGCATGGGTGGGGATGCAATTTTCCCACCCATGCACGTGCATCGCACGTGACGCAGAGTCTCGGGAGCACGGGCATAGGCTCGGGGACCGAGCCTACGTGATGATTGCGGGTGCTTCGGAGAGCCCGAGCCTCGAGGCTTGGGTCGACGCTCGGGGGAGATGAGTGTGGTGGTCCTAGAACCGTTGGATCAAAGGGCTTGGGCCCGATCCAACAATCGTGAGGTGTGGCGGCTGTGGGGCGAAGGCGGAGGTGCTGTCGAGGGCGACGCATGGCGGGCGTCGTGGTGGAGCTCGGCTGTACACACGGTCGAGCGGTGGCGGAAGGCACGGAGTGGCCGACGAAGCAGCTGGAGGAGGGACGGTCAATGGCAGAGCAGCCGCTGGAGCGGGACCTATGCGAGCGGGGGTTATGCTGCTTGGAGGTCAAGGCGCGGCAGAGGGTGTGGCATCAGCGAGGAGGGGTGCGGCGGCGGCCGAAGCGGGTTGCGTAGTGCGCAAGGCGGAGCGTAGTGGCGAGTGGATGTGCGTGAAGGTGGAGTGGTGATGGTGGCTGCAGGCCCCTGGAGAGGGGTCCGCAAAGGGGGCGAAGCTCCGACCTTCGCAAGGTCGGAGGATGATGGTGTGAAACGAGGGGATGGAGTAGGATGAGTTGTGTATAAAGGTGCAACGGTGGAGGAGATTCGAGCAGAGAGAAGAGAGAGAAAGGAGGAGCACTACCTGGAGGGGAGAGGAGTCGTCAGTGGAAGAGAAGCCAAAAGGCCTCCTGGTGATCGTCGCTCAATCTACTCCAACGAAGAGTAGAGAGCTCAGCAGTTGTGTGGAGCTGCGACACAGCCAAGGATGGCCAAGGATCTCGCCGAACCTCCTCCTCGTCGCTCGACAATCTGCCCGTTGTTGTCACCTGGGTGGAGTGAAGGAGTTGGAAGAGGGGTATGCAAAATGGTGGATGCCCAAGGAAGGAGAGAAGGCGGAGGTTTTGTAGGTGGTGGATGTGGGCATTAGGGAAGAGGAAGCGGAGGAGACGGCGGTTACGCGTGGAGAGGAGAGGACGTGCAGTGGGCAGGGCAGCAGGGAGAGGAAGGAGCATGTGCTCGCGGGTGAGAGCAGCAGCACGTGCTGGTGGAGGAAGTGGGGGCGAATCGGGTCACGTGCTAGGCATGTGACCTGGGTAGGGTAGAGAGAGAGAAGAGGGGATAGGGGGGATAGAGGAAAGAGAGAAAAAGAGGAAAAGAAAGAGGAAAAAGATAATAAATAAAATAACTATAATAAAAGTAAACTAAAAGTAAAATAAAATTAAATAATAAAATAAAAAATAAAAGAGTAAATAATAATTAAAAATTAAATAAAACTATAACTAAAAGAAAAATCAAAAAGAAATAGCAAATGAAGTCAAATCAAAAAGTGGTCAACACGAAAGTTGCTCGTTTTGGCGAGATCTACAACTTTCGTAAAGAACCCAAAATCAAAAGATATCATCTGTACAAAAAAGTATTTTTGCTGGTACTCTATAAATAGTTAAATATCGTAATTTTGTATTTTGTAATTTTTTGTAGTTTTCATTGATATTAATTAGTGGATTAATTTATATACAATATATACATATTTAACTGTTTTTATGGATTTTTTAAAGAATTAAAATAATAAAGAAAAAGATAATAATTAATACAATAAATGGGGTTAGTTTTCATAATAAATATACATAGATTATATACAACATAATAAAAGTTAATATTAATGAATTAATTGTGGTTTTTATTGATTTGTTTAAGTTTGAAGAATAATAAATGGATGTTAATATGATGTATCTGAGATTCATCACTCATAATTCCTCTGACAGTCATAACTACCCCTATCAGCCTTTACTCATGTACATCCACCTCACCTTACTCCTGATGATTATGTTCGTCCGATGAGCAAGTTACATCCTACTCTCTCATATATGAAGGCAAATCACACCATCGGGCTTGTTGATACTTCGGTTATTTCTACCAACCTAGCGCCTACAGTTGTGTCTGAAAAGAAAGTGATTTGACTATGAAGCGTAAAATCACCTCATTGGAAAGAGTATCTCGCTTTCTCATATTACTAGGAAAACACTTCCCATGCTTTACTTTAGAGAAAATTTAATTTGAATACATGCACTCATATTTAATTACTCATGACGATTTTTACGAACAAATTTATTTGTAGATAGGAACTAAAACAACAACAACAAAGCCTTTTCCCACATTAAGTGGGGTCGGCTACATGGATTCTTTGCCTCCATTCAGATCTATCTTGGGTCATTCTCAAGCTTCCAAAAAACTAAGATCCCTTCAAATTGTCTCATTCCAACACTTCTTGGGCCTCTGTCGCCCTCTCTTAGACGGCTCAACATCCCAAAACTCGCATCTCCTAACCGGTGCATCATATGACCTCCTTTGCAAATGCTCATTAACTTATGGAGTTACAAATTAAAGATCCCCACAAGAGACTTCTCTAGGTACTCCTTTGCCCATAACTATAAGTGGCAAATTACTAATAATCTGACCATTACTCTATGCAAGTTAGTGAGATCATGTGCTCTTCATCATATGCCGCACTATACTTATATTGATGATTCATATTGCACTTGCACAATTTCTCTAAGATGACCCCCTCCTCGTTTATCCCGGAGAAAACTAGTAATCATCTACGTACCGATGAATACTACCTTTTTATGCATTAGTTGAAGACCTTGCACCACATGGTTATCTATCCACAAGTCTATCCCAATACTACAGGGCTACTCAATTGGTTGGATAACCCCTATTCAAAAATAGGCAAGGCCCATGTTGGAAGCATGTGATGGATCAGATTGCTTTGTTCAAATGAATTAGGAGTTTCTTTTTTATATATTTTCGATATCTACCATGTTATTAATATGCAGTATAATATGTGTGCTAGTGGTTTCATCTTGATGTTCTAAGTGCATTCATCCGCATAATAAGAGTGTAGTCATATCTTATTTGTTGATCTAAGAACAGTAGGATACTTTATTTATAAGAAAATTATATTTTTAAGCAATTTCCATGATTTCCCTTTATGTATGTGATATGCCTCGATATATCGTTTTCTAGACTAGTTGATACAAAGTCGTTGCAATATTCAAACACATTGCCTCTTATTTAATATTGACTCTCTATATAACGCCACCATCACATGTGATGAAAGGGCACTATTCGAATCTTGTGTAGCCATTTTGGGTTTGGCATACCTCCGCTTCTTCGGTTTTCTTTCTCCTCTTAAATCCTTCATTATGTTCCTCCAATTTCTTCTTCACATCTCATGCAACTTAGCATGTTCCCCCCTTCCCCCAAATTTCTTCACTTCTCACCTCCATTTTTTCTCAAAAATCCGATCTACACCTCAAGGAAAACTGAATTTTGTACGATTAGACCTACACCAATCTTTATGCCGAAATTCCTTAAGTATACCAAGGCTCTACAAAGTCCTGGTCTATGTTTTTAAAAAGGACCTAAGTACATTTTTGATAGAATATACCAAGTTAAAGTGTGTGTCATCTTACAGGATTGCCTTTTTTCCTTAAAAAACCTAGACAAACCCCCTCTCATGTCAGACTTTTGTAATTTCTCAGAAAGCATCATTCCCATGTGGCTACCATCGGCATTTAGGAAGAACAGAGGGCAGTAGTAAAAGAGGGTAAAAGAGAGAATGGGAATATGCATCGGTCATGCCAGATCTTGGATGACAAAGCGTCAAGAACCAAATTATAAAAAATGCAGGAGAGAGTATAAACCAATCCATGTGAGGGAGAAGAATGATGTTCAAAAGATGATTGAAAGATATAGAAAAAGAAAGAAAACAAAGGGAAAAGAGGGATAAAGTCATCGACTATCAAAAACTCATATTTCATTCTAGATCCCCAACAAAATTAACTCCCATTTATAAAAGATTTTTTTAAGGAAACATGGGATGAAGACCGAAAAGGTGCAGTCAATTGTGAAGCTTGTCAGTTAGGGAAGCATCATCGGTCCGTCTTCCCTAGTCGTCAGAGTCGGAGCAGTAGATCTCCATTTGAGTTTTTTCATATTGATATTTGGGGTCCAAGTCGTGTTCCCGATCACCAGGGACACAGGTTCTATTTAGTTGTTGTGGATGATTTTAATCGTTTGTCTTGGGTCTTCCTGTTAAAGAATAAATCTGAAGCGGGCAACACTATTATGAATTTTATTAAAGAAGTGCAGAATGTTTTTTCTGTTACTGTCAAAATTGTGACAGATGATAATGCCCTTGAATCATGTACTCAAAAATTATCTCAATTTCTTTCATCCCATTGCATTCTTCATTAAACATCTTGTGCCTACACATCCCAACAGAATGGTGTCGCGGAAAGAAAACACTGTCACCTTCTTGATGTCACTCGTACGCTTCTTATCCAGAGTTGTGCTCTGCACTCATTTTGGGGTGATGCGGTTCTCACTGCATGTTATCTCAATAACCGCATGCCCTCGTCTGTGTTAGGGGAGAAGATACCTTTCTCCTTTGTCTTTCCTGACAAGGAGTTGTTCTCCCTTACTCCTCGTGTCTTTGGTCTGTTGCATTCGTTCACCAATTGTCTCCACGTATTGACAAGCTCTCTCCTAATGTTGTCAAATGTGTTTTTGTCAAGTATTCCACGACTCAAAGGAGGTATCGTTGTTATGATCTGTTACGTCGAAGATATTATTTCAGTGCAGATGTCACGTTTTTTGAGTCAGTCATGTTTTTCTCTCCTACAGGTGACAGGTTGATGCCATCAAACATAATTGATGAGATATATATTCATCCTCCATCCTTGTATGCACCACAGCTAACTCCTACACCTCCAGGTCCTCCACCACCATCCCCACCACCGCCACCACCTCCACCACCTTTCATATCTTTGGTTCCTCCTCTACCACACCACTACAGCCGACGGCCAGCCCCTGCTCATGATCATGGTCAATCATCAAGCATGCCCCAGGTTTATTCTGATAACATTAATTCTAATGACGGGACTGATGGTATTTCTCAGCAGGTAGGGGATGACACTGATGGCGGTACAGCTGATACAGAATTTGATTTGCCTATTGCGCTGAGAAAACAGAAGAGGTCATGTGCTTCATATCTGATTGCCTTTCATGTTACCTTTGAGCGTCTGACAGGAGATTTCAGGAGGTTTGTAGTTGCTTTATCTGCTGTGAACATTCCACGGACTCACCAGGAGGCATTAGCTGATAGTAGATGGCGCCTGGCTATGGAGGAAGAGATGGCCGCCCTTCAGTCAAGAGGTACTTGGAGCCTTGTTCCAGCTCCTACTGGGGCATCTATTGTGAGTTGCAAGTGGGTTTTTATGGTGAAACAAAATGCAGATGGCAATATTGATAGGGACAAGGCTCGACTGGTTGCTCGGGGCTTTAATCAGACGTACAGGGTAGATTATCTTGACATGTTTTCTCATGTTGCTCGTCATTCTATCTTACGGATTCTTTTATCTGTTGTCGTGATTCGAGATTGACCCTTGTTTCAATTAGATGTCAAAAATGCCTTTTTATACGGTGATCTTCAGGAGGAAGTTTACATGCAACAGCCACCTGGATTTACTACTGAGGGGAAGTGTGTACAGGTATGCATGCTTCATAAGGCAATCTATGGTCTAAAGTAGAGCCCGAGAGCTTGATTCCACAAGCTCTCAGATTTGTTTGAGAAGAAAGGGTTCCAAAGGTCGAATACAGACCATTCTCTCTTTGTACGGAGGACATCCAGAGGTACGACTATCATTATGGTGTATGTTGACAATATCCTTATTACAGGAGATGATATGCAGGGAATAAAAAGAGCTAAAGAATTCTTGGGCCGTGAATTCGTTACCAAGGACTAGGAATACTTAAATATTTCCTAGGATTGGAGTTTGCTAGAAATGAACAAGGACTTGTGATGACTAAGAGAAAATATGTCACCGACTTGCTAAGTGACACAGGTATGCTTGCTTGGATGTCGACCAGCTTCTACACCCATGGATCCAAGCATGAAGATGCATGATGACGATACTGAGGAGGTTGACAGGAGGAGATACAGGGAACTGGTAGGGAGCCTTCTTTTTGTTACTATTACCAGACCAGATATTTCATTTGCAGTAAATAAAGTGAGCCAGTTCATGGAGCAACCTTGTCAGGTACACATGGACGCTATTCATATGATACAAAGGTATCTTAAGTCATTTCCAAGTGTAGGATTGATGTTTAGGAAGGAGGGCACTATTACTATCTCAGCATGCGCAGATGCAGACTATGCAAGGTGCCAACAGGATAGGAAGTCTACATCGGGCTTTGCTATATTTGTTGGGGAGTCACTTGTCTCATGGAAGAGTAAGAAGCAAACAGTAGTTGCGAGATCCAGTGCTGAATCGGAGTATAGAGCTATGGCCCAAGCATGTGCAGAAGTGATGTGGGTTTGTGCAGTTCTGACAGATCTACATATAGATGTTCCTCTTCCCATGTCACTAAAATGTGACAATCATGCTGCATTATTCATCGCAAATAGCCCTGCATTTCACGAGAGGACAAATCACATCGAGGTTGATTGCCATTATATCTGTAATATGATCCAGAAAGGCTTTATTTCTACAATCCATGTCAGCTCAGGAGACCAAACGGCATACATTCTTACCAAAGCTTTACTTCGAGGTCCCTTCCAAAAGTGCTTATCCAAGATGAGCATGATAGATATCTATGCTCCATCTTGAGGGGGAGTGTAGAAGTGTATGTTATGTTCTTGTATCTTTTATCTATTGTTCTTTTCGTTTGTCTACCGTATGTAATTTGCCTATAGGCCTCTCCCTATATAAGAGAGTCTATGGCTCAAAGAATAAACAAACTCTTATTTTTCCCACCAAGACTCAAAGAAGATGACGTCAGCACTAACATAATACCTTCGTCAAATAGGGTCAAAGCAATTGTATCCCTTCTGGGTCTTGGAATACCCAACAAACACATACTTGATATCTCTAGGAGAGAGCTTATCAAGACATGAGGACATATGATGAACGAAAGCAACAAACCCAAAAACTTGAGGCGTAAGAGAGAAAAGATCTGTCTCGAGAAATGCGATCGAGAACAGAATCTTCTCTCCCTGGATGAATGAGGCCATGCGATTCACCAGGTAACAAGTAGTAAGAACCGCACCCCCCAGTACGAGTGAGGAGCACGGCTCCAGATCAAGAGAGTCCTGATAATATCCAAAAGGTAGAGATGTTTTCGTTCAGCCACCACATTCTATTGAGACATATACACACAAGATGTCTGATGCACAATACCATAGGTTATAAGGAATTGAGAGAGTTGAGTACTGCAAAATTCTAGTGCATTACTGAACGAATATACTTGACATTTGCAGAAAAAACATTCCTTATTTCATTAATAAAAGACTGAATAACAGGGACCCGAGATAATCTAGAGAACTCATCAACAGCAACAAGGTAAAACCTATGTTCATGATAGTCTGGGACACGACTTGGACCCCAAATAGCAAAATGAATTAACTCAAACAGACTATGACAACTTCGACCCTGACGACTCCGGAATGTTGACCGATGATGCTTCCCAAGCTGGCAGGCCTCACACTGAAGAGTAGTGCGAGGAGAAATTTGTGGAAGAACATGACACAGCTTTTGCATAGGAAGATGACCAAATTGAAGGTGTCACACATAGGGAGAAACAGATCCAGTGCTAAGATAAGAAGCGTCAGCATATGGAGATTGCATCGGTCTGTAGAATCCCCCTTGCTCACGACCAGTTCCAATTACCATGCCCGTAAGAATGTCCTGAAACACAAGCTAACAGAATAAGTCTATAGAGTCCTCCTTACTCACGACCAGATGGGTCAAATATGGCACGACAATGTAAATCCTTGGTGATTTGACTAATGGACAGTAAATTCATAGAAAATTCAGGAGCACAAAGAATATTCTGGACTCGCATTGCATGGGTTAAATGCACCTCCCCCTGACTAGTGATGAGAGAGTGTATCCCGTCAGCTATGACTACTGATCTTCCTGACTGAGTGGGACTGTAGGTGCTAAATTGCCCTCTATCACCAAAAAGATGATGGGATGCTCCTGAATCCATAATCCACTCTGACAAATCTACCCTCTAACAGATGGTAAGAGCATATGCTATACCTGATGACGTTGATACTGAGGCGGCTACCTCAGATGATCCTGAAGGAGAGCTGGATGACCCCAGAGCAGGCATGATCTCCCTGAACCACGCAACAAGTTCATCAAATCTCTGATCAGAAGCAGGCGAAGGACTCCCGATCTGTTGAGTCTGCTATGCAACCCGTGCTGAAGCAAGAAAACCATGGGAATAGCATGGTATTTTTGAAGATCATGGGAATAGCATGTTTCCTCAGAGTAACCTGACCTATGGCAGTAGGACATGGCCGGCGAGGTCAACTACCTCCTACCTTGGCACAGGTACCCCGACCACGATACTGCGTAGGGTCCCCCTGCTACAAGATGCAACCATAACTGAAGAAGTATGTGATTGTTGAGCGTTGCCTGAGGATATAAAGAGCCTGCTCAATCTGCGATATGCCTCCTTCATCGAAGGTATGGTGACATCAATAAGAATCTGTGCTCAAGCAGCATCATACTCAGAGTCGAGGGCTACTAGAAAAACCCTGGTCATCACTGAGTCTTTGTACGCCTTGGGTTGCTCTGATGTGGCAGTCAAGGGAATGAAGCCATGAAGCTTCTCAAACATACCCCATGGAGAAGTACAAAAGGGTATGGAGAGGACGACCATTCGGCTTCAACGTGAAGATATCGTGTTGAAGTTGCAACATCTTCAATTCATTTTCGCCGGAGAGTAAGTAGTAGCGAGGATGTCCCACGTAGCCTTTGCAGTAAGCTGACTCAGTATGTCATTGGCCATCTCCATAGACGCAGACTCAGATAGCCATACACACGCATATGCATCATCTGCCTCCCATGAAGCATTAACCCCAGTCCTGTCGCTCGGTTCATCCTGCGTGAGGATGTGCCTCTTGTCATTACAGTGCATCAAACTCATGAACTGTATGGCCCACAGTTCATAATCCGTTCCATCCATACTGACGATGGGTGTTGGACCTTTGAAGGTACCCGGGGATGAAACATTTGCTTTGTTGTCAGACATGATGACAACAATGTCCAAGACTGGATCTGCAAACTGTACCACATGTGTCCATACTGACATATGAGGAGATGGTTGTGGGTGTAAACTCATACCACAACCTCTCTCATCCTTAGAAGCCTTTGTTCGGCATCTAGGGTGATTTTAGATGATCAAATCAAACCCTTAGATACCCAGACACGGAGCTAACAGGCAATGGAGCATGCAAAAGGTGATACGACCTCCAGGAGTTGAGGTGGCGGCTGCCTAGATGCTAGCATGCGACGGGGCTGGATTGGACCACCGAGAAACTCGGCGGGACGGCGACCTAGGTCGTAGGTTCAGACGACCTGCCGCACGGGGAAGACCGTCGACGGCAGCGCTGGAGAAGGCCGACAACGGTGCCGATGACGTGTGGAGAGAGGGAGGCCAGTGCGGCGACGTGCGGAGAGAGGAAGATGCCGATGACTAGGGTTTTGGTAGGGTATGGCTCTAGGGCACATGCTCCAGTCTAGGACCGTCGCTCTGATACCATGTGGAAAGGCATGAAAATGAAAAGTTGTATCCCTCGTAGCCCTAGAGCTCTCTTATATAAGAGAAAATCTCTAACGGGAAAATTACATAAAGTAGAAAGAAGAAATAGAAAAATATAAATAAAGACAAAGAGATATAAGTATCTCAACAGTCCAGATGGGCTACTATAATAGGAAAAAATGGGGTTGTGTATAAAAAATGTTGGGCCATTAAAAAAAGGAGAGGTCATGTTTAAAAAAATGTGTGGTTTTCTTTTTGAAAAAAGTCAAGCGTACTAAAAAAGAGGAGAAAAGTCATAGGCGGAAAAAAAAAAGGAGACAACTATTAAAAAAAGGGAATAGCCGAGAAAAAATTGATTTAAAAAATTACGAGAAGAAGTGGCGAAGGCTTCTCCCACTATAAGTGAGGTCGGCTACATGGATTCTTGCTCAAATCCATGTTGAAAGATTCGACCATATTTTACTTTGGTTGTCAACTACCTAACGCAACCTCCGCACGGGGAATTTGAACCCTGATCTTTTGAGTGGTAGGCACACTGCACTGCCATCGAACCATTTAAGTGGGTTGCGACAAGAAAAGCCGAAGAAAACAATTTGAGATCGGATTATGTGGATTTTTGTTTCGCCCCATCTTTTCTTGTCTTTTCCCAACTTTTTCGATATCATTGTTTTCCAACACGTGGGAGAAAGGGGGTATCGTGTAGAGTTCTATAGTTCGGTTTCGGTTTCATATTCTCCATGTCATATTTCAGACTCTACATATTTTCATATCCAGATTCGATGTTCACATTGGTTATGAGTCTCCAGTATGACGCATATATGTATGCGATCATTATTTATATGATTCCCATCTTTGTTTTTTGGTCTCATAGTTTTCATGTGATCGATAGGGACTCCAAAGTAGAGATCACATTCTCTATGTCATTGCAGACTAGGGTTTTCATGTGGTTTCATAGGGAACTCCAGAGTAGAGATCACATTCTCTGAGCCAGTATGGGAGAGACCCAGTCCTTCGATGAGGAGACTTTAAGACTCCATTCTCCAACAACCGTGGAATCCGATGAAGATGTTTCCACGACTTTTTCAGTTCGACCTTTAGAGATGGAACAGTTGTCCACGTGATGCACAGTCTTCTACATGTGGCAGACCAGAGTACTCTGACGAACAGACTCATTTCAGTTTCAGTGATTCTGATAGACGCAGTTTAGAGCACATGTTCTCTGATAATGAGACCCACTTCGACTCACACTCCAACCCTTTTGATCATCCTCACATGCACAACATAAAAAACTACATCCTCGACAGCAACCGACAGTTGTATATGCATTGAGTTGATATTGCCAATAGTGTCTTGTATTGTGAGTTTGAGATTTCTTTCTAGTTGTCCAAACTGAGCATTGCATGCTCCAGCTTGAGGGGGAGTGTTGGAATATATGTGTCATATGTAGATATGGTAATTCGATCCCTCCAAGGACCAATTACCACATCCAGTGGTTTAGGCCCACATCTACTAGTTGTGGGGCTTAGACACTCAGTGGGAGTTATATAAGAAGCCCCACAGCCACTGTATCAGATGAGAAAGTTCAATAGAAACATCAGCCCTTTGAAGCGTTCTCCCGCAGTTTCATCTCGCTCCTTAGGGACTAAGGTTCCACGTAAAATCTACGTGTTCTTCATCGCTCTTATTATTTATCTTTGATATTAGGCTTTCGCATTCTTGTTTTCTAACATATACCGAAAATGTATTTTGAGCATTACACGGCGCTTTGTTTGTTATGGCAATGTAATATGAAGTAAATCTCCACTTTTTGATATATATATATACGTATACTTAGGTGGGTCCCATAATAGGACGTCACCCTTCTTTCCTCTCCAAAAATGACGGGCAAAGTGAGAAGGGGATCCATCTCGTTGAATGGAAAACTGCTACCCTTCCTAAAAACCATAGGGATCTAAGAATTACGCGTCTGGAAAGAATGAACAAGGCGCTTCTTTTGAAGTGGATTGCAAGGATATGGGGTGATGGTAAAGATACTTGTTGCATACTTAATAGGAAAGTGTATGACATTCAGGTACCGACAAATGTGTTTAATAATCAACCAGCCTTTTGTCTTGCCTTTAGGAAAGGAATTCGATTGGTGATGCCTCAATTCGGTGATCTATTCCAGCGATCGTTGGGAGATGGAGCTTCTTTTACTTTTTGGACCGATAATTGGACAGAGTCGGGTACTCTGGCCACTAGATTCCCGCATCTTTTCGCACTCTCTATCTCACAGGATGTAAAGGTAAAGGATTGTTGAGATGGTTGATTTTGGTTCCCCGCTTTTCACTCCAATATTTCAGACCAACACTTTGAGGATTTTGTGCATTTACCGGACTCTTTGGGCCAGGCTCGCGATCCTCCAGATGGCAGAAATCATTGGAAGTGGAGAGATGGGGATTTCTCGATTAAGAGAGCCTACAAATCGGTCGACAAGCTGTCGGATTATTTGGATGTCACCCTTTTTCGTGAGTGCAAACTTATTTGGGAACTAAAGCTCCAAATCAAGATTTGTGTCTTCTTATGGCTACTTAGCAGGAGGCACATATTGACGCGGGATCGTTGCTCCAGATTTTTCGCAGGTGCTACTGATCTTTGTCCTCTCAGCAATTCGGGGAACACATTTTCCTCTATTGTGGTAGAACTTCCTCCATGTGGAGGGACGCCATCCTTGGCTGAATGTTCAAATTCTAGAAACCTTTTGGGGCTCCCTTCATGATGTGAGATCGAGGCCCCGAGAAGAGATTCTTAGAGCGGTTACTACATTATGGTCCATTTAGTTAGCTAGAAAAGATAATATCTTTGTCGAGGGTCTGTTTTATTCAGAAAATGTTTTTTCATGTTAAGGTTCTTGTTGAATCTTGGCTTCTATAAGTATCACTTCTTTTGGCTTTATTAATATATCCGGGGCGGATACCGTAGCATGCCCCCCCCCCCCGACTTCAAACAAATCAGAATAAACTCGATGTTGCCCACCACTGACTGAAAAAAATTCTCCCAACACCAGCAGGATCTTGGTAACACCTTGCCAAAGAGAGGAGGGCAGCCGCATATTACTCGCCCTTAGCCATCCATAGATGTCATATATACTCCGCAAAACTCGGCAAACCAGATCATCTGCATCTCCCCACAATCTGAGCTCCCACTTAGTCAAGAGGATTGTGTTCGTACATTCCAACTTCAAGGCCCGTAATCCGCCATCTTGTCAAACACTAGTAATAATGTCCCAGTCCACAAGGTACACACAACTAGTCTCTTGTCGTCCCAGAAAAAACGCCTCATCACAGTCTCCAATTTCGACCACGTGTCCAACGGAAGCAACCTAGTAGAGTAAAAAAACAAGGGAATAGAAGACAAGGCATGCTTGAGCAATACTGGCTTCTCACCTCTGGATAACATCATTGTCTTTCAACCCGCCATCTTGTTCTCCAGCTTGTCTAACACTAACCTCCATTCGGGTAAACGAAGACGTCCCGCCACCAATGGGAGATCCAAATAGGTGACAGGGAGGGATCTCCACAAACAATGAAGGACAGTGCACAACTCCTAAGTTTCCTCCTGAGAGAGCCCAAAAAGAACAAATACAGACTTGCCTCCATTAATTTGTAGGCCCGAGACATCTCCAAATATGTCCATTATACTAGAGGTCGTCACGCAAGTTTCGGATCACCATCAAGAAATATGGTGGTGTCAACCTGCAACCAAATGAATCATCAAAATTTATATTTGAATGCAATCGCGTGCAATGAATCATCAAAATTTATATTTGAATGCAATCGCGTGCATATAGGAGCATAATTGTAGCCTCTCAAACTCTCCATTCATTATGTAGTACTCTCACTTGTACGAAATTTTTTAGTCTCTAATGGATGTCTTCAAATCTCCAGCTTCTTATTTACTTCATCGCTTGTCTCATCAATCAACACAATATCATCGGGGAATAACATACACCAAGGTATCTCATCCTGAATGTAACTAGCCAACTTGTCCATGATCAAAGTAAAACGGAATGGACTCAAAGTTGAACCTTGATGAAGACCGATGCTGATGTTAAAATAGTTGATCTTCCCAGACTGGATCCTTACACAAGATGAAGCCCGTCATACATATTCTTTATAAGATTAGTGTATAGGACATGTACTTGTCTCTTCTGCAAAACTCTCCACAATATCTCCTATGGGATTGAATCATAAGCATTCTACAAATCAATAAAATTATATGGAGGTTCTTCTTTTTAGCTCTATAAATCTCAATTGTTCTCCACAATAAGTGGATGGCTTCAATAGTTGCGTGACATGGCATGAATCTGAATTGATTTTCAGTTACTATGGAACTTGCCTCAACCTCTTTTCGATAACACATTCACAAATTTTCATAGTATGGCTCATCAGTTTAATACCTATATAATTCGAATAATTTTGAATGTCTCATTTACTTTTATAAAGAGTCACCACAATGCTTCTCATTGATTCTTCAGGGATTTTCTTGCTTCGCCAATTAACATTGAATAAATTTGTGAGCCAAGTCCATCCCCGTTCACCTAGAACCCTCCAAACTTCTATAGGATTGTAGTCGGATCGTGTCTCTTTCCCAAGTTTCATAACCTTTAAAGCATCCTCGACTTCCTTCCTTTGTATCTATCAATAGCTTACATGATTCAGGTAACATTCACTACCAACAAGATCTCCTGAAGTATTTTTTTATTTCATTCACAAATGAAAAGCTTAGAAACGTTGCTTCCATCTAGTTTCTATATCCTTTTGAGTAAAAAGTTGCATGTCCTTCCTCATCCTTGATGCATCTCATTTGAGAAAGATTTTGATCTTTCTTTCTTTTGCTTCGGCCAATCTAAATACATCCTCCTGGCCCTCCTTCAAGCCAAGCTTTTTATACAAAACTTCATAAGCTTTCAACTTGACTTCACTTTAGCCTTCTTTGCTTCTTCTTCGCTATTTTGTAGTTTGCGATAGTTTTCTCGGTTCTATCCTTATACATAGATTTAAAGCAAGCTCTTTTAATTTTAAGCTTCTCTTGTACCCTTTCACTCCACCACCAAGCCTCCTTTTGGGATGGAATTCCTCTCTTAGACTCGTCTAACATCTCTTTGGCTATCCTTCGGATACAAGATGCTATCGTCTCTCACATCTCGTCGGCACTTCCATTATGATCCCAAAATAAGTCTTCTAAAACCTTCTCCTTGGAGCTTGATAGCTTCAATTGAAGATTCCACCATTCCGTTTAATGGTCTTGGGAACCATCCTCCTCTTCTTTATCAATCCTTTTATTTGCACATCCATGACTAGCAAGCGATGTTGAGATGTCAAGCTCTTTCCTGTGATTAATTTGCAATCTCTGCAACACAACCGATCTCTTCTCTTCATCACAGTAATATATATGTGTTTTAATCGGATCACTCCTATAAGTAATTAAATGCTCCCCTCATCTTGAAGATAGTGTTTGCTATGAAAAGGTCATAAACCATTACAAAATTCAGGATGACTTTTCCCTCTTCATTTATATCCCCGAAGTCATGGCCTCCATGAACACTAGAATACCTGAAGCATCCTTTCCCGTGTGTCCATTAAGATCTCCACCTAGGCAAGTCATCTCTCTTTGTGGGATTCGTTGCATAATCTTATTCAAATCCTCCTAAAAAAATGGCAAAGCCTTCTCCCACTTTAAGTAGTGTCAGTTACATGGATTTGTGCTCAAACCATGTTGAAAGATCCGACTATTTTTTACGTTGGTTGTCGGCTACCTAACGCAACCCTTACAGGGGGCGATTTGAATCTTGATCTTTTGGGAGGTAGGAACACTCCCAAAAAACTTCTTTAATCATTTCCTCTAAACAAACTTGTGGCACATAAACTAAGATTATATTCATAACTTCTTCTCCCAATATCAATTTTAGCAAAATAATCAGATCCCCAAATCTTTGCACATCAACCACACTATCATTCAAATCCTTGTGAACAATCACTCCAACACTATTTTATCCCTCTTTACATGAATACCATAATTTAAAGCATGTCTTCTATATCTCTCTTGCTTTCTCCAACCCATTTTGTCTCTTGGAGACATAGTATCTAAATCTTACTTCTTTCCATCGTATCTACTATCTCCATCGATTTACCAGTCAAAGTGTCAATATTCCAACTATCTATCCTCAGCTTCTTTTTGCAACCTCTTTTGAACTAGCTTCTTTACTCACGTATATCCATCATGCGAAAACCCTTGCAAATTTTGGTATGCATCCGGGCGACGATCCAGCGGAACTAGCTTATTTACTCGCATGTGTTCTACATGCGAGAACCCCTGTAAATTTAGAAGTACGTCCAGGCACCGATGTATCGGCCCTTGCCAATTTCTCATTGCATTCGAGCGATGCAACATGTCGCTAGTAGGGAACGTCCCAACAACTCTAAATATTTACTTAAATCAATGTTGAAAAGATTCATTTGTCTTGAAGCAAATTCCTAACTGGTATTTTGTAAAAAAAAATACCATTTAGGAATTTGTCTCTGACTGTTTTACGATGGCAATCAGCCAAGGCCTTAAATGTCGGTTTCGGTCACTATTTCTGTGATGACCAAAACAGAATTTCGATGGAATTTTGATCAAATTTCGATCAAAATTTCGATCATTTCGGTCATTTTTTGTACTAGGACCCCCATATTTCGGTCATTTCGGTCGAATTTCGATTTCGAGTGGATATCGATATTCGACAGAAATTCAACCGAATTTCGTTGAAATTTGAGGCCATGCAATCAGCTGCCTAACGTAACCCTCCTCAATTTACCGAGCTAGGGATAGACGATGGATGGGTTACTTGGGTATGGGACTGACCATAGCTGACTTCAAAATAGATAAAATAAAATAAGTTGATCCCTTCGCCCATGCTAGCTAGGAATGCTTTGACTTCTAAGGGATAGAGATATTATGTCGAGAATGTTTTTGATGCATGTGCACACTTTATGTGATTCTCCGAAGAATAGCTTCTATTTATTAAGTTTAAAAAAATAGAGCTCTTGGATGAATACTCGCCTACTGTGTTCACCCGTTTTCCATACATAAAATCTCCATGTATTGGAAAACGTGTCTCATCAAGAGTTGGCCCTTTAAATAGCACAAGTCTTTAAGAGACCATAATTAGGTTGGAAAAATGTGGCCACTGAGACGGTAGTGATGGTTGCACTAAGATCAGGCAAGGAAGTCCTAAACAACGTAGACAAACAAAAGGTTTGCTCATTTAACACCCGACTTGACCATGGTTGGAATCACACCCACTAGTAATGCGATAGTCCGATGAAGAAGAGCTTTCCTACTTATATCTTCGTCTTTAGCACAAGGTTGCTCAGTCACAGTCTCTTCGGAGACCCATGCTTAAGACAAAGATTGGCATGAGAGGGTTTGCTCTTTCTCTTTCTATATACTTTTAATTTTTTGCATGGAAAGGCATCATTGGTTCAGCTCTCAGTCGGTTCTCTGGATCGAGAAGGGGCGAAGATCCCAACTTCTACTGCGGGTGTGCCCACTTCAAATACCGACTCGTTCACGATCTCCTGAGTGGCCTCGATTTCACACTCTCCTGACTCACTCACCATCATTAGAGCAGCTTCCCACCACTTCTCATGTTGTGTCTGAATCCTCAATCTTGACTACAGGTTGTGTGATCTTGGTTTCATCCCCAACCACGAGAAGGCCCTCACCATCCAAGCCTTCCGCCATCATCCTCTAAGCCACTACCAGGCACTCCGCTCCATCATCCTCTTCATTTTTGGCAAGGTCTCAGTTTCGATTTCGGTCACCATTTCGGTGACCGATCGAAACAAAATTTCAGCCAAATTTCGGTCGAAATTCGACCAAAATTTCGATCATTTCAATAGGTTTTTTATCTGGAGCCCTAAATTTATGTCGATAAAGGCGATTTCGGCCGAATTTCGGCTACATGTCAAAATCAAATTCGACCGAAATTCGACCAAATTTCGGCGAAATGTGATCCCATGGTTTTTGGATTGGGACGATTGCAACCGTGGGTACAGGGCTGTGCTGTAATGATGGGTGTGTGACTTGGTTCGTGTTATGGGATTATATAGAAAGTGTCATTGCATTGTGACAATACTCTCCTAGAACCTTGGGTCATGAAATTATTTTTTCACTGTCCCTTTTTTAATAAATATGGGTCGAGCACCTGCATGTGTTTCCCCCTTCTATTGCTTTAAAACAACAAGAGGTGTGCTCGTTGATAGTGGTAAGCAGTAAGCACAGCAGTTCCAAGTGATGATTTGCAATAAGGATGATGTCATTTTGATAATTGGGGTGGCAAAGAACTGATGGTAGGAATTTGGGTAGAAGAAGCAGAAGGGTGACAGCGAAGACAAAAGAAAAGATGTGGACATGGCCTAAAAATAGGTTGTAGAAGTTTTATCTCATGGACATGTGGAAGATTTGGGTTGTAATACGATGACGGATAACTCTTATGGTGGCGAAAGATGAGTGCTTTAAGAAGCCTTCATAATATAGCATCAATTCTACTAATTGGCTTTCATTCACTACATGGATGCTTACGGAAGATAGGAGCAGACCGTAGTAGCTATACTCAGATACCAAAGGTCCAAAAGAATTGGGATTGTGAAAAAAAATGAGGCCAAGGGGATTGTGAAATTGAGACATGGTGAGAGGAAGGATGAAAAAACATGTTGTTTATGCAGAGTTTTGGACAAGAATATGCTCCGCCTTGTATTTGTTGATTTGTTATACTCAATTAATGGCTCTTTGTGGAGGGTATTTGTGAAGGTGAAAACAATCACAGAACCTCGTATATTTTATTCTGTAACTCCGACATCAAGATTGAATCCCCTTTTAATAAGTTGTATATGGTGTCTACATATTGAAGTTATGCATCTATGTAAATCATAACATGTATGGTTAAAAATGCATAACATAAAATACAGCTTCAAAATAAATAAATTAAAATAATCAAATGCAACATCTTGAAATCGTCGTTTTACTCTTTTTCAAATTGAAAGTTGTGTCCCTTTAATTGAAAGCTGTTGTTGACTGCATGTATACCATTTTCAACCTTATTACATCTGACAATGTGATTGTTTTAGATTGAAAGTCATTTTCCTAACCAATGGAGCTACAGAACTACCCAGCTCAAGACAATCATGCACCAAACTGGAGATTATAAAAATACATAGTGTGCATCATTAACATGTGCTTTTTTTATAAGTTAGCATGTCGATTGTTGATCAATGATGACAAATGTATGCACGGTTAGTTGGATACAAATGTATGCACGGTTAGTTGGATACTTACATGTCCAGCTATATCATACTGACGTGCAAAATGTCCAGGTTAAGAATACACGTGTCTCCTCTTTAAATGCAAAATTCTCCAGTAGTGAATAATCATCCTATATCGGCCATCCCCTCTCTAAGGTCTAGCCTCCTGACAAAGCCGGAATATTCATCGCAGATAGAAGCTAGAAAAATAGGATATATCATGTAAAGTACGATGAATGAGGAACTAGGTTGTTAGATAATGAGACATTTATCATAAGCATATACAAGTTAAGGGGCTATCCTATGTTTCTCGGGAAGCAAAAAAATAAATATGTGCTTGCCTTTAAATAGATGCAAAAAATAAATTCATCAACAATGTCAACAATCAACATGTCATCTTCATATACATGCAAAAACAGCAATTCCTTCTTTTTATGATCAGTAGATTAGTTACATGGATTTGTTGTCTACAAACAAGTTTGATATAGCTCCTGTGAGGACTTGAACTTAATTCAACACTTATTTCATCTTCCTCGGCAAATCCTAGAAGGCTCTCCTTCCAACTCCTCGCAGCTTCGACTAGGGCATCAATAACATTCACATGCACATGCTTGAACCGCATTAAACGTGTTATCCCCATTTCCTATTTTATTGACTCGGTGTGTTTCTGAATGAAAAATACGCTTCAAAATACCGAGAATGCAGCAGGAATTATAGTATGACTTATTGGCGTTAGTTCTCGGGTTACGTAAGTGGACAATGCAAGTTGTAGTCACATAGGATGCGAGGAGTTGCCGATAAGGTGAATCGAAGAAGTTTTCTACTTCAGAATGCTAGAGCACCCCCACACACACACACAATCAATGCAACTGTTAAATTGTCCAATGCCCGTTGTTAACTTGATGGATGCAGAGTGTTATACCGGTGGACAGCATCCTCGATGCTGACGAATGGCCGTCGAATATCCGGATTGCAGACCATCCAGGCATCCTGCTGCGCCAGCTCGAGCTCTGCCTGGCTCGCCTGCCTCCCAACCGTCACCGCAGGCACCGTGGCTCCGGGCACTGCAGCAGCAGGAGGGGCCTTCTGCTGCGGGGGCGCCTGCTGCGGGGGCGTCCCCTGCTGCCCAGGCTGGGGCTTGGGCTGCTGGAGGGTGCGGATGCCCGGGGGGCGGAGGTGGGCGTCGATGTTCGAGGGGAAGCGGGACATGGCCTGCTGCTGCTGGAGCTGGTGCATGTGCTTGAACTGCTGCTGCTGCTGGAGCTGGAGCTGCTGCTTCTGGAACTGCTGGAGGAGGAGCATCTGCTGCTGTTGCTGCTGTTGCTGACGCTGCTGCTGCTGCTGCTGTTGCCGCTGTTGCTGCTGCTGGAGGAACAGCTTCTGGTTCTGAGAGAGGGCGCTGCCCGCCGACGCCTCGTCCATCTTCTCCGGGATCTCCGATGTTGGATGGGAGGTTTAGGGTTAGGTTAGGGTTTGGGGAGGTCTGTGGAGATTTTGGGTGTTGGTTGGGTTGGAGCGGAGGGACAATATCGTGTTCGGTGCTTATGGAGAGAGTAGGAAGGAGATGCGGAGGGGTGAGAAAGTAGAAGACGCCCCCCTCTTTTGTGTGCAGATCCTCCCGCCTCGGGAGGCCGACGGGACCAGTGGAGGAAAATAAAAAAACATCAGAAGAGAACATTATTTGTTATTTTTTGGGATTTTTACACGACTAGCCTTGTAAACATTGTCAATTACCTTCTAAATCCTGTAAACATTGTATTGTCGCATGAACTCGTTTGAACTTGTTTCGTTTAACGCCATGAATCATGTCGTTAATTTGACTCAACTTGAGTTAACTTATCATGAGTTAATCTAACTAGACATCCGAAAAACACAATCCATTGAACCATGTTAAAGTTTGATTTTATATTATTAGTTTTACAAGTAATTTCTAGTGTCAAACACAAGATCTAAACAATTTAAGATAAGCATGCAGATCCAAACTAGATATTTCAATGAACTATATAGTGAACTACATGGTTTCTAGATAGGTTCTCCATGATTGGCCCAAGAGCTGCATTGGCCGACTCGAGTCGGAATTCGAGAACTACCACTAGGAGGATATGTTCCCTTTCTTCGGAGGATCGGATTGTGTATGGAGGAGATGTATTCCTTATGAGGAAAACAACAATGTCCTCATGCATTGTCATACTTTGGAGGCAGGAAGACACCACTTCGAGAAGATGACCGCGTGAAGGTATTAGAATGTGGTTTCTACTGATCGACTATGTCCTGCGATGCTTTTTCCTTCATGAAGTCGTGTCCGGAATGTTAGTGAATGGGAGGAATCGTCAGTTCCACGAACGAAGTACTAATGCATCCGGTCATTGTATGTGATGTATTTGAGGCATTAACTTCATGGGCTCATTCCCTGAGAGCCAAGGCTTTGAATACATTCTTATAGCGGTAGACTACTTGTCTAGGTGGGTGGAGGCTATCCCAAGCCGAGCCGCAAACAGCAAAACTATATGTACGTTTATTAATGAGAACATAATTTCTAGGTTCGGGGTCCCCAAGGTCTTGATCTCCGATGGGGGTAGCCATTTCGTGATCGGGAGTTGAATAAGTTGTTGAAGGACTACGGCATCGAGCACTATGTCGCTAGCCCATACCACCCACAATCTAATGGCATGACTGAGGTGTTTGATATGGAAGTAAAGAACATTCAGCAGAAGCTCGTCTACCCTGACAGGAAGAGATGGTCTCAACTCTTGGACCAAGATCTATGGACTTACTGAACAGCTTACAATACTCCATTAAGTACTTCCACGTTCATTGTGATTTTGGGGAAATCATGCCATTTGCCCACGGAACTAGTGTACAAGTCAGAATGGCCATTAAGAATATCAACTGGAACAGTCATTTAGAACAGAAACATATAGAGACAGATATGAATGAGTTAGTGAAGATTAGAACCCGAGAATATGATAATAACATGATTACAAGGACAACGTGAAGAAATGGCGCGATAAACATATCAGGAAGAATGATTTTCTCCCTAGACAAAATGTATAGTCGTTCAATGCAAAGTTGAAGAGTTTCCAAAGCAAATTGAAATCTAAGCGGATGGGATCCTACATTGTCCGAGTAATGCACGAGAGTCGCGTTGAGATATCATAACTTACAGAAGGTGCACCGTCATTTTAGTGAATGGGAGGCTACTGAAGTCGTTCGTAGGACCGAACGATCAGCTACCCGTAATCGAGAAAATTGTCATGCATGAGGCATATTCAAGAGACATGCCTGCAGGCTTTGCATGACACCTTGCACATGCATAATTCACATCTCTGAATCCTTGTCAGCGCTCTAACCCCTAACCTTTGTCCACTCTCTGTCGATTTCATTGGTTCCCTTTGTACTTCTTCTATACTTAGGCAAAAGCCTGTAGGGGAGATCGATGCCCACCCTATTTATATCCGCCTTCTCTCCTCTTGTTCCCGGCTGTCCCATTTTTGCTTTCTTATGGATTTAGGTTGACCAAGAGCCTAAGTGGGGGGGCGACTTCCACCTCTCTTTCCTCTTTTGCATCATTTCATACTTAGCATACGTTAAGTGTAGGGGGTAAGTTACATTGTGTACATACTCAACATTGCGTTGTACTATATGGTATCGTATTTTATGTATAAAAACTAATATAGGGTGTGGGTAATTCTTGTATAACTCTTTAAAAAATAATATAATAAAAAGTAAAAAATAAAAAAAGGTCATCATTAAAAAATGTGTCTGCACTTCATGCTCATGCACTTCATTTAGCATTTCATGCATTTGCATTGGTGAGAAGTCCTAGGTTCCGAATATTATAGGTAGAAAGCGGGAATAGTCTTGACTTGACCTTAATCTACCTAATTTTCATAGGACTTCGCTGATAAATAGGATTTTAGAAGCTTTAGGTCTTCGACTTAATTCTTCGAGTTCCGCATTACGGTGTTCAGACTTCGACTCTTAATGTCAAACATGATCGTCTCATTGTGGGTACGACTCTTGGATAAGGAATTAAATCTTTACTCTGGCACTATGCACTTAGCTTAACTCCGACGGGGTGTTAGAAAACTATGTAAGTCTATTTTCTGGTAGTGTGTACATCTAAAGACCTGAGTACAGGTTGAGATAAAGCTTCGAATGAGGAATGGATTGCTAACACAATTTTTCTAATGCCTCAAAATATGGGCGGAATAAAAGATTCTATATTCATTGGAGCATAAAAGATTCATGCAGAACAACCAAAAATTCATACCAAAAGAAGCCAAGTATCAAATAAATATTTGACCACAAAAGTCCAAGTTCGAACCCAAATAAAAATTCGAATCCACGACTGTTAGGGAATGGTCCCATAAAGTCAATGCCCCATGCGTCGAAGACATCACAAATGATCACAGGTTACATAAGCATGGCATTTTTTAGACTGATGGTCTCTTCCATTCCCAGATAGACCGAGCACGACTAACAAAATTGTAGGCATCCTTAAACAAGGTTGGCCAGTAAAGTACACTTCGTAATATCTTCTCAATGGTCCTCTTCCTGAAATGGTATCCTCCTACCTCTAAGGTGCAGCATAGAGCAAGGACACTCCGATATTCCTCGTGAGGAATACATCTTCTCCGTATACAAATCCGATCTTTCAAACAAAATGAATGGATCCTCCTAGTGGCAATGTTTGGATTCCGACTCTAGTCGGTCAATTCTATACTTGGGTTAAACATGGAGAATTTTCTTAAAGATATGATAGTTAACCATGCCGACATACCATTGACGGAGTCAAAAAAAAGAAATTGACTCGTCTAGGAAGGTTCACATATCGATTCTAAATTCGGAATTTTATAGTGTTCGATCCGAGATAAATGGTCAACCACCACATTATTCACTACATGCTTATTTTTAATCTCTAAATCAAATTCCTAAAGTAGGAGTATCCATCTGAGAAGTGCATTTGCATCTTTCTTTGTCGTTGGGTACCAGATAGTTAAATGATCTTTATACACGGACACCTTTGATCCTAAAAGTATAAATTTTTCCAAGGCAAAGACTACAATAAGCACTTCCTTTTCTGTCACGGTATAATTTTTCTGACATGTATTCAAAATTTAGTTACGTAGTGAATAGAATAAGAGACTCCATCTCTCTTTTGTCCTGGCATGTAACGTCCATCCCGTGGATCAGGGATACCCGTTTACAAAACACTCGTAGTATCATGTTCGTTGGAGATCGTATTAGGTTGTTGAAATTTAAGGAAAATTTTTCGCATTTAGTTTTCGAATGACATTCACATTTACTAACAATCCACGTAACTAAAAATGTGTCACCAATTTACAATGCATAAATTTCCATATAATTTATCATGTAATAACATAAACAGCATCATGTACATGAATCTCAAATTATAGCAGGAGAGAAAGAAAGGCATTATAATATCCTGAACAAAAACTATAACATACATACATGTTAATAATAACTGCAGAAGACGAGGTTCAACTCTCCCAATACCACGATGCATGTGTTTTGCCTGCAATCCATGCAATAGGGAGAAAAGAACATCAACGAAATGTTGAGCAAATCCAACTCATTAACAATAACAAGGAAAATTAGTGTCTCCAAAAGAAAGCAAGTAAATAAGGCTTGACAATTAAAATTTAGAGTTGCTTACATTGAAATAGGTTTTCAAGTTGTTCTGTAAGGTGAATCTCCTAACTTTACCATCCTATCTCAATTACCCGTATTTAGTATTCCATATATTGGTTATAACTAGCATTTCGCATGTTGATTATAGGGTTCATACTTATGTTATTGCACTTTTTTTAATTATGATTCATGTTTGATGGATCTTGGTGTTGAAGATAATGAGACTCCTATTTTGATCTTTGTCTTTACCAAATCATATACAACCGTATATATTTTCTAGTCATCCTTATTCCTTTTCAAGTCCCAAGGATTCATTAATTCATTGATTCGTTATATACTTATTATGCCCGAGGTGATCCAGATCACTTTCTGATGTTTATAAATCATTTAGATGGATCATAGTAAGTGTATATGGTGGGCATGTTGTTTTGATTCATTTCTTGTTGAATTTCTCAAGCTCAATGGATAGTTTGTGGTCTTGGTTTGGGTAAGACCTCACACTATGACTCTAAGGCAGTAAGGAAGCCTTAGGGTTGGGTTACCTCTATAGGCATGTGGTGGGGTAAAATGCATCTTAACTAAGTTCCCAACACATCCACTAGCTATGTCTAACAACCGTGGTAGTAACTCGTAGTCTGATAATGATAATTTTCATAATATGATCTTTTCTCTTTGCTAGAAACTACTGTCGGAAAAGTAACTAGTTCAACTGAAAATAAGCTTAACTATAACCAAACTAAACTGTACTCAACTCAATTGAAATCAAGCTTCATTGTAACCAACTCAACTGTAATTCATCTCAACTCGAGTCCAACTTATTTATGAATCATTATAAGATCAATTGTTACTTCTCCAAATTCATCTGTATATGGTTTAGATGTAGCCATGGAGGATTCAGATGTAGCCATCGCTAAGCCTATTGGCAGAACGGTAATCAAAAACTCGAGCGATGAGGTAGTCTCCTAAGAGACCTTTCATCTCGCCCTCTAAGTGGAAGTGCGGTCCAGTAGAGGGGTAGGTCTACTCCAAAACTACGCCACTTAGACGTGCGAGAGGGTCTCCATGGAAGAGCCGTCCCAAAAAAATCAGCATGACCGGTATGGGCAAACGAGCTCGAAAAACTAAAACCGAGGATCCTCCAACCTAGGTACCCTAAATAAGAAGGGTTAGCAGAACTGGACTTTAAAAGCAAACATGTGGATCCAAAAGAGTCGTAAAAACTACGAGCGCTCGCAAAAACCCGATAGAAAGACCGGGTTCCTAGACCCGTGCACTAAGCGGCTGCTGCCCTAACTGGGCTTCCTATCTCCCACCCAGCTAAGGGTCACTGCACCCTTGCACAATCAAGTGTAAGATTCACTATGACCGGTACTCGTTACTATCAGACATAACTGACTTGATCCTTTCTTAATCCTTTTTATAGTTGATTGCATAAATCTGGATCTTTTGTCAATAATTATCTATAGTCAGCTGATAATCCAGAAGCCTGTATTGAAACCCTCATTAACGGTAGTATCGTGATGGTCTTCCATGAGATCTCATACTTAAAGTGTTTACATCTATTATTATTGCAGGAGATGTATAATACTAGATCTTGATCATCTATTAACATATGTGTGTAAAGTCAGGTCGTATCCCATATGTGTGTGTGTGTGTATTAGAGCTAAAATTTGCGGTATCTGATCTTTTATAATATTAGAGTTAAAAATTCTTCTTACTTGATTAAATCTATCTCTGCAAGGGTTGAGTAAAACTGACCATTGCAACAATTCCTGCTTAAAATCTTGCCCACTTGTTTCCATAATTTCAGGTGATCTTTTAGCACAAGATTCTAGAGTTTAAGACAATGTCCACCGAAGTTCTTATCTTTTTAACTTCCCCACCATCAAGATTCGTCGGACTACCTAGTCCAAGTTAACATGTCTTAACATAAATCATGGTACATTTTTAAACTGTAATAAATAGATTCTCCTTATCTTCACAGGGAATATGCACAAGCCAAACATGGTTGGTCGTGTACATTTATTATAATATCCCCCCTTAATAAAAATATAGTTCAAAGCTCAGTTAATTTGACAATCCGAGCAACAAGACATTGATAGATAATATTGCCTACTATTTTGGTATCAAAATACTTTCCAACATGTTTTAAAAGAAAGTTCGGATTAAAATATGGTGACCAAGTTCCATTCGCCATTATTTTAGTCCATAGGTGGGTTTGAGATGGAGTCTGCATGGCTCAAACATGAACAGATCACAAGTTCAACATTCTTAGTTAACAAGACCTTGCAATCAAGTTGTAATGAAAGAGAGCTAGAGAAGCACAAGGGGAATGTAGAAAACAGATTCCACAATGCTCGAATCAATGAAGTATATTTGAATTTGATCCAGCACCTCCTTTGGCTGCAATGAAATGAATAAGCACCTAAGCATAATACAAGTATGTCTCTTGGACCAGAGATAAGAGATAATGTTCAGACTCTAGTGCCAATACTTAGGAGGGCAGAAAACAATAATAGCACTGGAAAAACGGCAGCTATAATGACATGAATAAAATTCAACCAATATAAATATTCGTGAAAATATAAGTTTTGGGTCTGTAAATTGAAGCATATATCACGTCCTTCTATGATATCTAAAAGAAATAACTCCTCGGATTGAAAGGTCTCGTCCATCCACCCCATAGCTATTGCTCCACTAAATGTTGTAATATTTTGAATTTAGCTACTAAGATAGGATTTCATGTTCAAATTATAACGACTAATCAAACCTGGAAGCAAGGTAATCATGGAAAATACACATAGGCAGTCTTGGCAATTACTAGAGCAGATACGAAGAAACAACAATGTCTTAGTTAAATTACATGTATGGCAGCAAAGGAGGGTTGGATTGTACCAAAAAAACATGGACTGCAGCAAGAGGAGGGAAGATTATACCTTTGGATTTGCTCCAAATCGAAGAACAAATGATATGCATGCATCCATATTTGGACCAATTGCAACAGCACTTGATTGACTTGGGCTCTTGGAAAAGAGGGCAGTGACACTTCAGACCTGCTGGACAACATCAACTCCAGGAGAGTTTCACAGAAGCAGGAGGCAGCAGATTCATGGCTCTTCCAGCTTTGGCAGCAACTTCAAGCCATCATAAGGGCCGCAACAATTGCATTTGAGTTGATGGACAACATCCCAGTAGGAGGAGCAACAACAGTTAACACAACTATTGTGGTAGTAGCTCCATATCTGAGAAGAGCAACAGATGGTTGTCGACAGAGCTTCGAACCTGTTGCAGATTTCCATAAAAAATGGAGGGCGATGGGGGTTGGTCTCCTTTGGCTGGGGAGTTGGAAAAAAATAAATGGGGTAAGGTTTTGGGTGGTAATTATAAGGGGAGAATGGCTTTAAGTGTATGACACGTGGAGGTGAGATTTGACCAAGTGGAGAGGGGAAAATGAGGACAATTGTCAACTGTAACATCAGAATAATATTTTTTTAAATATTCTCTCTCTTATTGAGAAAGACGAAGTGCTTTGTATCCGTACATCGAGTCTCGGATTTTGGTGTACAATAGCTCATTTTGACCGTCTCTGGATGACGATCAAAATGAGTACAATGTTTACATACTTCGGGTCAATGATGAATTCATGAAATTTTCAAGTTACTTTCTTGATTTATGGCTAAATTTTGTGTATTTAAATTATCAAACAACCTCCAATCGACGAACGATCGATTTCGTTGGTCTTATTTCATCGAGTCAGATTTTTGTGTGGTCTCGGTTTGTTTTGCGATTTTCAATTTGTGTCATGGCTTTTCCGTAGCATGCATTACGGTGCGATCGACTTCTGATCGATTACGACTGAACCACTTTTGATTCGCGATCAATTGATCGATTTAGGTTAACTAATATTGATTGATTATTCTATAGGATTTAAAGGGACCCTAATTGGGTCGGCTTCAGGTTTAATTGGATACATATGTTACGACTATAAAAACCTCAAATGGAGTATCATCCTCGAGACTCAGGTCGAGGTCACTTTGTGTTTTATATGGGTTTAATATTTCCATAAAAACCTCAAAGGGTTTTGAGCGCATAAAAACCTCAAAGGGAAATACAAGTCATATTCTTTCAATATATATAATTAAATGGGCTTGTTTTGTGACTACCTGAAAAGAGCTACGGATATCTTCCCCTTATGTATGTTTCAGTCTCCCATGTTGCCTTTTTGACACCATGTTGGTTCCTTGGCACCTTGATTAAGGAAATTTCTTTGCTACAAAGTTTCTTCACACTACTATCAAGTATATACTGGCCTTTCCTTGAATATCAAGTCTGGCTCCATGTTAAGATTCTTGTAGCTGACGACGCGGTGAGGATCATGCATGTATTTCCTTAGATTGGATGTATGAAAGACATCATGTATGGCTAATAAGTGTGGAGGAAGGGTTACTCGATAGATCACCTTATACATATAAGTAATAATCTCAAATGGTCCAACATATCGTGGCGTCAACTTGCCATGAACACCAAATCTCTGTACTACCTTCATGGGAGATACTAGTAGAAACACTCAATCTCCTTCCTATGTTCACATGAATTTCATCAATATGAGAGACTAAGTTGAATATTGATAAGTCATATTTGAGTGGATTGAGAGAAGATGATTGGATTAACTGAAACTTCAATTCTCTTCTCCAACGATATGCATAGATTTTCTGGCGACCCTAAGCTGCCAAAAGCCTTTGTCTCACAAGGTTATCAACCATTGCAGTCTCCTCCAAGAAATCTACGGAGTAAAGAGCATCTCCACCTAGCTTACGACAACTGAGAGGTACGAGACATCTCCGCCCATATATAAGCTTCAGATGATGCCATACTAATACTGGAATAATGATTATTGTTTTACGGGACTTCTACTAATGGCGGGTTGTCCTTCCAGGATCCTTTCCACTCTAGAGTACATGCGTATAACAAATCGTCTTGTGTCTGAATAGCACGCTTGCTCTGTCCGTTGGTCCATGGATGGCATGCGGAACCCATCTTCGGCTTTGATTGTGGTGCTGACATAAGCTTGTACCAGTAATGAGATATAAACCTCGAGTCTCCATCAAACACTACCTCACGTAGTATATCATGCAATCCGATAATGTCTTTTGCACGTGAAATCTAGCCAGTCTAGATGGAGTGTAGGTCATGTTGATGTGTATGAAATTGGTTGACTTGGTAAATATGTCAACATCATCCCAATATCACCGTGTCCGTCTAGTGTCATCGGTAGTCTAGTGACAGAATCCATAGAAATACTCTCCCACTTCTACTCAAGAATGGGGAGAGACAATAATAACCCTGGTGGTCTCTTGTGTTCTGCATTGACCATCTAATAGGTCATACACTTGCTAACATGACATGCTGCATCTTGCTTCATTCCGTCCTGTCAGAATGTAGGCCTAAATTACAACACATCTTTGTACTGTCAGGATGAATAGACAGTTGTGAAATGTGTGCCTCATCAAGATTCTCTATGCATATGCTCATCGTTGGATAGAACGACCCGGTCGGCCGGCCTTTCACAAAATGGACCCTGTCATCAAAAAATCATCAAAGTCATCATCGGTGGCACACATGTATCTGTCTTGAATACAAGTATCGATCATATGTCCTTCTACTATGCAATTTCAAAGAATGTCGAATCGTGGAGGCACGACAATAGATATGGATGCACTCTTATGAGGATGGCTTTTAGTCAAAGCTGTGAGCATATCTCACGTGTAAATCTAGTTTGTCGTATGTGCATGAGCTTTCCTGCTAAACGCATCTACCACCACATTTCCCTTACCGAGATAGAAAGAAATTATGATGTCAAAATCCTTCAGTAGTTCATGCCACAAGCGATGTCTTGTGTTCAGCTCCTTTGATCCAAGATGTACTTTAGGTCCTTGTGATTTGCAAAAATCTCGACTTCACCTCATATGGATAGTGGTGCTAGATCTTCAAAGTGAAGACAATTGCCACCAACTCCAAGTCATGGATGGAGTAATCCCTCTCATGCAGCCTCAACTAACATGATGCTTAAGCAATCATGTGATCTCGTTGCATCAGCATCGCTCCTAAATCCTCGCTTGAAGCATATGTATATACTGCATGATCCTGAATTTCTGAAGGAATTGCAAGAATAGATGCAATCGTCAATCTTTTCTTCAATGTCCTAAAGGCCTTCTTTCATGAATCATCCCAACTGAAAGGAACTATCTTTTGTATCAGTCGTGTCAAGGGAAGAACAACTTGGAAAAAACTACCGACTAAGCATCTGTAAAAGCCTGCTAGTCCAAGGAAGCTTCGAATCCGAGTGACTATCTTGGGTTGTTCCCAAAACATGACTGCCTCGATCTATGCAGGACCACTGCAATACCCACTCCAGAAACGACATGCCCAAGAAATGAGACATGTGATAACAAGAATTCACACATACACATCTTGGCATATAACTCATGCACTTGAAGTATGTAAAGGGTTGTCTTTAGATCATTTGCACGATTCCATTTATTTCAAGAATACATCAGAACATCATTGATGAACACAATTGCAAACTTATCCAAGTATGGACGGGAAAATCTTGTTCATCATGTCCATGAATATTGCACGTGTATTCGTGAGCCTAAACAGCATCACAACAAACTCATAATGTCCATATCGAGTCCTGAATGTTGTTTTCAGAATATTCAACTCTTGAATTCTCAGTTGATGGCAGTCATATCGGATATCGATTTTTGAAAACATCAAAGATCCCTGTAGCTGATTGAATAAGTCATCGATGCGTGACAGAAGATAACGGTTCTTTACCGTTCTCTCGTTCAGTTGTCTGTAACCAATGCATAACTTCATTAATTCATCCTTCTTTCCGGCAAAGTGAACTGAAGCACCTCAAGGTGAAGTGTTCGGCCTTACGAAACCTACATCAAGTAACCCTTGCGATAACATCTTCTGCTCTCTCAACTCGACTGGTGCCACATGATACAGAGCCATTAGAATTAGCTGTGTATCTGGCAGAAATGTGATCTCTAACTCAATATCTCTCAGGCGGTAAATCTGATAAATCATTAAAGAACACATTTGGATAATTTGACACTATCCTGATGTCCTACACCATCGGCTCTCCCTTAGATGTCTTTCAGCCAACATTAGAAGTGTCTCGCATCCTCGATTATGAGTCTTTGTGCTCTCTTTACTAAAATGTACTCTATTTTTGAGTTATGTAATGCCGCTTTTATGGTAAACTCAGGTAAGTCCAGAATCCTGAAGACCGTCTTCCTGAAATAATTAACTAGGTATAATGAGCTGACAGCTAATCCACATCCATAATCAGGTCACACTTGTCAAGCTGTAGTAGCAGACAGTCTGTGATAACCCCGTGATTACCAATCAACATTGGTAACCCCTTAATTATTAGTATTATAATGAACAACTTTCCACCTGGCCCATAGATGTGATAGGGAGGATCTAGGGCGTTTGTAGCTCTATCTACTGAAGCTAGAAATCTCAAAGCTCATTTATCGCTCCAGAATCAATTTAAAACATAGAAAGGTCAGCTCTAAACGTCAAGGTTGTGCAAGAACCGATATCATTGATTACAATGGTTGATGTTCGCAGACATGTCTATTGTGTTGTTCCTCTTCTTGGGATACAATATGGGAATTAGTTGTAATTGGTGGCATATGTGGTTATCGAATTTGAATGTCATATTTCCCTTTCGGACTCACGACAAGTTGAAGAACCGTCGCTATCCAAGAATTAATGCGATCAAAACTATAATACTACGAATGTATGTAGCGGGATATAAATGCTCTGATACCAAACTGTGACGTCTGTCCCGTGGATCCGGGATACCCGTTTACATAACACTCGTAGTATCATGCTCGCTAGAGATCGCATTAGGTTGTTAAAATTCAAGGAATTTTTTTTGCATTTATTTTCGAATGACAGACACATTTTTAGTTTTGTGTCTTGTTAGTAAAATGTGAATGTCATTCGAATGCTAAATACGAAAAATTTTCCTTGAATTTCAACAACCTAATGTGATCTCTAGCAAACATGGTACTAGGAGTGTTATGTAAACAGGTATCATGGATCCACGGGACAGACGTCACATAGAACAACCCCTACTGCAAAATCAAAAGCGTCGGTCACGATCTCAAAGAAAAGAGACCCGTGGAGTCTTGTAAGATGGGAGTTTCCCTGATCTTCCTGTTGAGAAGCTTGAAGGCTTCAAGACACTTACGATCTACAATGAACTCGGTGTCTTTCCCCAAGAGCTCAGTCAACGGTCGAAATTTTTAAAAAAATCCTTAATAAACCTCCTATAAAATCAGACGTGCCCTAGAAAATACTACACTTGCTTTTATGTTGTTAGTGGCTCGAGTTTATTGATTTCATCCACCTTAGCCGGTTCAACCTCCATTCCCTTCTTAGAGATGACGTGCCCCGACACGATACCTCCTTTACCATGAAATGACTTATCTCTCAGGAGAATACTAGATTCAATTCCCTATATTTTTCGAGTACTCAGTCCAGGTACGCAAGACAATCATTGAACGGATCACCATTAAACAAGAAGTCATCCACAAAGACTTCCCAGTAATAACTAATCATTTCAGCAAATGCTATGATCATGAACTGCTGAAAAGTGTTAGGACGTTACAGAACACAAAAGGTACACTGTAAGTACAAGCAGAGTAACCTTAGGGGACGATCAACAATCGTCTCTTAAACGGACAAGACCGTCCCTTTTGGTTACATGGGCGGTCATGTAAGCGTCTCCTCTGAGGTTGTCGCATTTGGCTATTGGGGACGCAAAAAAACAAACGTCCCCTATTAAAAACGAGACGGGATAGTTGCGACCGTCCCTTTTTTGTTCCAAGTGGAGGCGACGGTCAGTGACCGTCTCGCCAAAGTATTTGCGGGGACGGTGGCAACCCCCCACCTCTCTCTCTCTATATATATATATACACAGGATATGGTCACGACCGTCCCCTCCAGGTTACATATTTTTAAGAGACGGCCACATAAGCGTAAATGAGACGGTCTTCACTGTCCCGTCCGATTGTTGGGACCTAAGAAAATGCACTAGTAAGCACTCGATGGTCAGAGGGGATGGTCGTAAGCGCCCCTTCCAAAATCTACAAGGGCCTATTAGGATCGTCCCCTCCAGTTCACGCCCAAGCCCACTTTTGTTCGAGACAATCACTGAAGCACGGATGAGATGGCCTAAATCGTCTCTTCTGGCCGTCTTGCCCCGAATCATGCATCGATAATTCCTTAGTGGTCGGAGGGGATGGTTGCAACCGTCCCTTACTAAAACCAGCGGGTACGGTTGTGAATGTTGATGAATATGTGATTCATCACTCTAAAAGTTGAAAATAGAGCTTTGTTATCAAGTAATTAGTTGTATTTCATCGTTTATTTTGTATTTTTCTCTTTCTTGCATTTAGAATTAATGTACGTATTTTAGCATGCATATTTGCATTAAATAAGAAGGTAAAATCTTTTGTAAATATCACATGTATTAAACCATCTTTTTTCTATTTTTATCTATTTTTTCTCTGACTCAGAAATGAATAAAATTAATTCTATAATGTATATATTATTAACACTAATAAAGGAAAAATATCAAAAATACTAACGTCTATAATTGACCAATAAATCCCAAATCCTAGTTCGAGACAAGGAACTTTAAAATACGTATATCACTCTCATATAGTCTCCTGACCCCCACTCACCTTTGAATTAATGTACATTCAATTACCTTCAAAATAAGATCAAATTTAAAAGAATCAGAGTTCGTATATGAAACTTGGGTTTTGGGTCCCTATTGTATATACGTAATGTCCCTATATTTTATTTTATTTTATCTTCTTATTTTCTTAATTATTAGAATCCAAAAAATAGTTTAATTTGTAAATATTTCTTTCACATTTCTCTAATTTTATTTTAAATTTTATTTTATTTTAAAAAATAACAAAAAATGCAAAAGACAATAATATGGTATTTTTTATCTATAAGATACCATACAAAAATACTTTTTGTACATATGATTTATTTTGATTTCCAAACCTTCAAAAAAGTTGTAGATCTCATCGAGACGAGCAACTTTCATGTTGACTACTTTTTGATTTGATCCCTTTTGTTGTATCTTTTTTATTTTTCTTATATTTATTTTATTGAATTTTCTGGGAGCGACACGTGACCGCTCCTGGAGCCGTCACGTGTCACCCCCTTTTAATTTTTATTTCTTACGTTTAATTTTATTTATTTTAACTTATTTTCATTATTTTATTCATTTGTTTATTTATCTTTTTTTGTTATTATTTTATTTATTTTCTTCTCATTTATTTATTTATTTTTATTATCTTTTATTTACATATTTATTTATCTATTTCTTCTATTTAAATTTATTGTTATTATTACTTTATTTTTTAATTTTAATTTTAATTTATTTTTTCTCTCAACACGTGGAAGCCCTTGGACATGCCACGTGACCCTCTTCCTTTCCCCTTCCTCCGCACGCCGCGCTCCTCTGTCCCGCTTTGCGCGGCGGTGCTGCAGCCTCGCAAAATCCTTTCCCATGAGCCCGCACAACCGCCACCCACTTCCCTCTTTCTCCTCAACCACCTCCGCACGACCCTCTCCCTCTCAACACTCATGTCCCTTGCGCGACCTCGCACAAACCCACAATATCCTCCCCCTTCTGCTACATCCGGTTAACCCGTGCAACCGTTGCCCCATGCCTTTTACGGCGATTACGCAACTACATCCGGTCAACTTGTGCAACCGTTGCCCCGTGCCTTGTGTGGTGATTGCGCAACTGCCTCCTTCTACTCCTTCCACACCGACACAACCACCTACGGCCAATCCCTCTCTATCTCCACGATCGCTCGCATCCCCGTCTTCCTCGGCTCCTCCGACTACCATTAAAAAGGCCTTCATCGCCGACGTCTAGGGGCATTCGCCATTCCATTAGGAGAGAGAGAGAGAGTAAGAGCCCGTCTTCTTCGTTTGGTGACAATATACGTTGAGCTTCGAGCGACAACCTTGTTTCTTCGCGACATGATCCAGGGATTGTTAGCCGTTGCAGCTCTTCCTCCAGAACGAGATGTTGAGCTCATCATCTGCCACACGACTCGAGCCAAGATGGAGGGCTCCTCTTCGAGTCCTATCCTCAGGCACTCGTTCATCTACCTCATGTAACTCTCCTCTCTTTTCTCTCTTCTCGTTCTCCCTCCTCTTCCTATCTTTATTCTTTTCCTATGCTTTTCATTCCCTGTTTGTTCTGCTCCAGTCACCAATCACCTCATGTCTTCCTTTGTCGCCTTCATCTCCGCCCACTCAATCGACCAATGTGCACCATCAATCGTGCCCTGACATCCCCACGAACCACCGCACTAGGTCAACACGTCAGTGTCCCCGCACCGACGACCGCAACACCTCCCACCGTGTGTTGCTTCGCACACCTCCACCATTCATCTCACCCCCATGGCTTGGTTCCTCACCTCCAAGAACATCAACTTGCCCTCGATGAACCATACATGTCGCCACCATCTTCTTGCCACCGACACGTGAGCGGTCACCACTTCCACTCGAGTCATGTGTCGACCGAGGAGAATCCTGATCCATCCTTCGCCGTCGACGACATACCTCAACCGTGAGTCTCTGCCTCACACATCACTTTGCCTTGGGCATCCTGTCGCAACATCGGTCGTGTGTCGACCGGTCTTCGACCAGCCATCTCCCCCTTCCGTTACACACCAGACGCCATCCGCCAACTTCGAAAGAGTACCCCCAACCCCTCTCCACGTCTTGGTGACAATATTGACGCGGTGGGTCGAGCGAAGACGAGGTGTTCGTACGTCGGCATGATCCAGCCCATATCGATGAACTGTTATGAGTTCTTCGTGACTCGACGAGCTTCAGTCCTATATGCCAAGGACCTTGAGGCGATAACTGGAGCTACTTCACGCAACTCCCTCTCAGGCAATCCCTCCAACCGCTCGCTTTTAATTGAATAATTGATCATGTGGTTTTTTTAATCGATCTGAATTTTCCGTATGCAACGAAATTTAATGTCAAATCCACATAGTTAGCGAGGGTAATTTCGGGATATGTCAGATGGCACTGTTGCTGGGGTGGCACGGCTTAGGTTGATTTTAGAAAATTTAGATATTAGGCTTTCCATCCCAGGTAGTCTGATCACCGATTTTTTTGTGATTATTTCTCTATTTATTTTCCTTCATTTTTTATTTAATTTATTTGCTTTATTTTATTTTATTTTATCATGTCTATCTCTCCAACCACCATATTATTTTTGTGTGAGGGACCCGACGCGATGGAACGACCGCTTAGGTGACCGAGCACCTCAGGAGCATTGGAGGCTGACTTTTTTCTGGTGATAAGTTGACTGGACGAACACATTAAAATTAAGTCTGAGTCGAGTCGTGAGAGAGTGTAGAGTATAGGTTTTACTTCCCGCATGTATTTATTATTTTGTATTGATTGCATATTTACAACGGATTTCGTTTGGGTTCTCGTCGTATGTCACCGGACACTTGGACATTATTCTTGTGGTGTGTCGAGACATGTTTCACTCTCCGGTGAGGGTGGGGCTCAACTTGTTGCGGCTATTATAGCTTCTATTTGGTCAATATTTGCTTGTGCTCGTGAAATCTAGGACCACAAATTTTCACTTTAATATCAGACACCTTAGATCGTTCTATCTTAGTTAAATTCAATTCATTTCTCCTCAACCACCTCCACACGACCCTCTCCCTCTCATCCCTCATGTCCCTTGCACAAGCCCACATAACCCCCACGATCTCCTCCCCCTTTTGTTGCATCCAGTCAACATGTGCAACCACCACCACTTGCCTTGTGCGACGTTTGCGCAAATGCCTCCTTCCACATCGGCACAACCACCTGCGACCAATCCCTCTCTATCTCCATGACCGCCCGCATACCCATCTTCTTCGGCTCATCCAACTGCCATTAAAAATGCATCATCGCCGACGACCATGGGCATCTGCCTTTCCATTAGGAGAGAGAGAACTCAACTTCTTCATTTGGTGACAGCATACGTTGAGCTTCGAGTGACAACCTCGTTTCTTCACGGCGTGATCCGACGGTTGTTCGCTGTTGCAACTCTTCCTCCAGAACGAGTTGCTGAACTCATCATATGTCGCACGACTTGGGCCAAGATGGAGGGCTCCTCTTTGAGTTCTGTCCTCAGGCACTTGTTCATCTACCTCATGTAGCTCTACTCTCTTTTTTCTCTTCTCATTCTTCCTTCTCTTCCTATCTTTCTTCTTTCCACATGCTTTTCGTTCCCTGTTTGTTCTACTCTAGTCACCAATCACCTCCCGTCTTTCTTCATCGTCGATCACCTACCCTCATCTTCATCTCCGCCCACTCAATCGACCAACGAGCACCAACCATCGCACCTCGACATCCTCGCGAACCACCACACCAGGTCAACACGTCAGCGCCCCCGCACCGACAACCACAATGCCTCCCACCGTGTGCTACTTCGCACGCCTCCACCTTCAATCTCAACTCCCCCTCCTCCTCTGGCTTGGTTCCTCACCTTCAAGAACAACAACTTGCCATCGACGAATCGTACGCTTCGCCACCATCTTCTCGCCATGGTATGGGAGCGATCGCCACTTCTGCTCGAGTCGTATGTTGACTGAGAAGAATCATGCTCCATCCTTCACCATTAACGATAGACCTCAGTCGCGAGTCTCCACCTCACCCCTTGCTTTGCCTTGGTCATCCTGCCGCAACACTGGTTGTGTGTCGACCATTCTTCGACTAGCCATATCCCCCTTCCGCTACACGCCAAACGCTATTCGCCAACTTCAAAAGAGTAACCCCCAGCCCCTCTCCACGTCTTGGTGACAACATCGACGTGGTGGGTCGAGCGAAGATGAGGTGTTCGGACGTTGGCATTATCCAGCCCATATCGATGAGCTGTTGCGAGTTCTTCGTGACTCGTATAGCTTCAATCCTATACGCTAAGGACCTTGAGGTGATGGTTGGAGCTGCTTCACGCAAATCCTTCTCTGGCGAACCCCACCTCCAGTCGCTCGCTTTTATTGAATAACTGATTAAGTGGTTTTTTATTGATCTAAATTTCCCATATGCGATGAAATTTAACATCAATTCCACATATTTAGTGAGGGTAATTTCAGGATCCATCAGATTGCGTCATTACCATGGAGGCACGTCTTAGGTTGATTTAAAAAAAGTAGATATTAGGCTTTCCACCCCCGGGTAACGTGAGCACCATTTTTTCTTGTGATTATTTCTCTATTTATTTTCCTACATTTTTATTTATTTTATTTTCTTTGTTTTATTTTATTTTATTACGCCCATCTCTTTAACCACCATCTTGTTTTTGTGCAAGGGACCCGATGTGACGTAATGACTGTTTAGATGGCCGAGCAACTCAGGAGCATTGGAGGCCGACTATTTATGGTGATAAGTAGACTGAAGGAGCACATTAAAATTAAGACCGAGTTGAGTCGTGAGAGAGAGTATAGTCTAGATTTTATTTCCTACATTTATTTTATTATTTTGTATAGATTGCATATTTGCAATGGATTTCGTTTGGGATCTCGTGTGTGTTCCCGAACACTTGGACATTATTCTTGTGGTATGTCAAGACATGTTTCACTCTCCGGTAAGGGTGGGGCTCAACTTGTTGCGGCTATTAGAGCTTTTATTGCGTCAATATTTGCCCGTGCTCGTAAAATCTAGGACCACCCATTTTTACTTTAACAATACACACTTTAAATCATTCTAACTTAGTAAAATTCAATTCATTTCTTCATACTAATTAAAACTATCTGTTAAATGCAATTTCATTACATACATTTCATATAATGTAAAAATTTCAATTTTTGTATTGCATTCCGCATGCAGAGCGCAGGGATCAATGTAGGTCTTCTGAAATGGGCATGCATCATTGATTTATTCGGTTGCATTGGCTTTTCTTGACTCCCTTCCCCTTGGTTTTACAACTTATGATTAAAAGAATCTGGGATTGTTCGTTAGGTGTGCCTTGTATTGTGGATTAAATTCAATGATAATCAAACTTAAAATCGAGACTACTAATACAATTTGAACAAAAAATGCATTAAAACTGAAATTATTTTGGGGAGAGTAACCCCCTCATTATTTTAATTTACTTGCAAGTGGGAGAGAGATGAACACTATGATATAGCCAAGATAGGATTTTCATATTGGCTACTAATTCTACAAAAATGATTATCTACTTCTGAGTGAAAAATACGGTAACTGGTAAACGGTCTAGATTTCCTTAGCAGAGTGGATGGTTTAAAGGATATCGCATAAGACCCATTCCTTAAGTAATGGGTAGTCGTTTTACGATCGCACTTACATCAATACTGGTTGAAGGTAGGTGCAACTAGTCGTAAGAGTCGGGCCAGTCTTTAGGGAAATACAAACACCTAACCGCTTCTTAACTCTTTTAAAGTTTGTATTTATCACCACTCTCGTGGTGTTCACTTGTGTTGAGTTGGTAAAACTAGGGTTTGATCTTGCGTTTGTTTTGTGTCAGTCTATGTATGTTTCCCTTTGTATCAGTTCACATCAATCCGCTCTCATTCCTTCTTGAAGATGTAGGCTCCTCGATTTCTGCACCGACCATCCCATCCAACTGTGAAGCCAGACCTCTGATCGACTTCCTAGCCTCCTCTTATTCCCTGCAGGGGAATCCTCTTCTTGGGACGATTTCTCCACATCCACCCTTCTTCTTTCCATCCCACTCTGATTCTGAAGTCAGAACTTCAACTAACTTTCCCCATTCTCCACGCTTCCCACCTACCTCACCTTCTCACATTACAGATCCACTCCCGTCCTTGGTTAATTCACCTTGTAGCTGGAATCTTGTTGGAATCATGGTGCCATTTGAAGAGCAACCTACTGATGAGTTAGATGGTTGGCAGAGATACCTACCTCCGTACACCTCATCTGATTCTATTATGACTGCTGGGACAGGTTCACAAATTACACATATACATCCTGACTGGACCTTAGGGTATCACATGGTCGAACCAAAGAACCAAATGGATTGGCCCGCACCCTATAATCTTCTTGACTTGATTGACCACCACGATCAAGCTTACATTGATCAGCCATTCAGAGAGCCTGCATAGACAGGAGGTTGGACTCATGAGTTAGATTTGCAAATCACATGTATATCGAATCCATTATACGAGGCTCAGACCAATATATGCCACACAAATAGTCTCTACTCAACTTAGCACTACATGCCGGAGTTAAGGTATGTTGAGTATGAAACGTTGAATTCTTAGCAGTATCCTTACAACTGAGAAGAATTCACCCATGATTTGTCATGGGAATATTTTGGAGGATGACATTTCCATACTTGTTAAGAGACATGAATCAATTGAGGACATGATGAGAAACCGCCGACCTATTGACTTCTTATGCTGCCAGTCAAGGAATGGAAGTGGAAAATGAAGTGATTGGATTTGATATGGAAAACCAAGAGAGCACTAGGGGACCTACGCACTCTGTACAGCTGAAGTCAACTCTACCTCCCTCTTCTACTAACCATTTGCCCTCCAATCTCGAGTTTGCATTTTCTCCCTCCCCTCCTTCACATATCAAAATTATCAAACAAAATTTGCAAATCCCCCAAAAGGCCAAAAATTTTAAAAATCCAAAAAATCTCATAAAATTTGAAAATGAAAATGGCTTAAAAAATGGATCATGCCCTTAGGGAGGAATTGCTGAAGAATCTATAATTAAACTTCCATTGATAAAGATTCGCGAGGAGTAAACTGATGCCCAAGAGGTCGGGCAATGAGATAACAAGGATAGAAGGACACCTAGTGTCTATGGACACCTCCTTGGTGATTGGGAGAAAGACCAAAAGCCGTAGAGTGAAGTGTCTGCCCTGAGTTGAATGTGGAATCAATGACCCTATTTTTCATCCATGTGAGAACCGATGATGGCTCATCGATAAATATCCTCCCGACCTTCATGTTTGACAAGCTCAAACTCAGACCACTTAGGGAATCGAGAGAGATCGTGCAATTAGTTGATCGATCCGCCAAACGGTCGAAAGGAGCTATTGCAGTAATCACTGCTTTCTGAGGTGCTCCACTCAGAATGGACTTCACGGTCATTAATATTGAGCACACTTAGGAGAGATCACCCAGTCTCGCATCATTTTTGGGAAGACGTTCTTAGCCTCGGCTAAGGCCATTGTAGATTGTGAGACTCGGGAGATCGATTTCCCTACATTGGGTACGCACCTATCAGTCGTGATCTTTGAGGACACAATCCAACCGAAGTAGCCTACATAGCCGCTAACAATCGTAACCATCGAGAGGTAGATGAGTCCCACCTTTCTGCTACACTTGAGATACCGACTATCGAGCTGACAATTGGACCAGAGACTCCCCACACATCTACAATTTCCATTGCTTGCATCACCACCACTGTGACAACTTCAATAAAGGATTCACAACCCAAAGCTATCGATAAGTCGGACACAACTTTTCTGATTGTCTTGACCATTTCGATGATCCGACACATGAATCTACTAATGCCAAGTCAATTGAGATCACTAGCACCTATCCGAGTCGTGTTATGACCCTTCAGGAATATTACAATCTACATGGTGAAAATCCGATGAGGAACCCATGATCAACACTGCACCACATCCTGAGCCTTCAACAAAGGAGACAACTAATACCAAATCGACCTTTCCCAAAAACATGGTTGCTCCATCCTCGAGTTGGTTATCTAGTGAGAGGAAGTTGAGAATTGATTCCTCGAGGTGTTCCCCCGAACCCCTGAAGACGCGTCACTCCCCTCTCCCTCTCAATGCTTCGAGTTCTAGAAAACCAATCATGAAAGTTTCCTTCAATATACCAGAGAAGGAATTTTATGAGGAGTCCTCATCGAGTCCGTATGAGGTGATTTATATGAATGAGATCAGTTAGGTTATTCTTGAGCCATATCCGAGCAAGCAGTCGTGTGTCGACCCTTGTTGGAAGATCCCTCCGTTTCATTATTATTATTCATCCGAGGACAATTCCAATAACGACACGCTTTTTTATTACCCACCTCCTCTCCCCGGCAAGAAGGTTCGTCACAAACCTTCTTGATCCTTGTATTTCTCACTCATACTTATCCTTTATTTTTTCCCCTCCCTCCCTAGTGATTCCTATCACTCGCCCCCACTCCATATCAGTTCATTTTATGGATATACTTAAGCTACCCACAACCTAAGTACATGGGGGAGGGTGATCCGAGTCACTCCTTCTTACTTTTCTTTTCTTCACCATTATTTCTATATACCCCATTCCCATCGATTCCCATACTCACTCATGTCATATACTTAGGGTGACCAGAGCCTAAGTATAGGGGGGACCGATGTCCACCATGTGTGTATATTCATCCATTTCTCCTCCCGACCTCGACCGCCCCATTTTGCTCTTCTTCTATACTTAGGCTGACCAAAGCCTAAGTATAGGGGGCGGGTCGACATCTACTCTTTTTGATATTTTAACTCTCCTACGCTTAGCACGAGCTATGTCTTTTCCTCGCTTCTTATGCTCTGAGGACATAACACATGCTAAGTATAGGGGCCTGTATATATTACATATATACTTTACCCATAGCTCGTACTTTCGCGTATTTTTAAATATATTGTGCAATAATTACGGGATGGGTGAAATTTGAAGAATTTTTTTGTATAGTATTCTCCGTTTTATATAATATGTGTATTTATACAAGCCATACAGTTTGTATAATACTTGTATAATTTTGTAAAATTCTTGTAAATAATAGTTTTGTAATTTTTTTGTAAACTATAAGGTATACCAAGAAAAAATGAAAATAAAAAAGAGGCTTCTTATTTACTATGGCACTAAAAAAAGTGTCCTGCACTTCATTCATATACATTGCATGGCATCTGCATTTCATTTGCATATAATTGTATATGCAAAGTGAAAAGTTAGTGGGTTCTGAATCGAGTTATGAATAGAAGTCGAGGATGGATTTGATTTGACATTAATCTACTTAAATCCAGAGGAAACTTATAGGAATTAGAGTAGAGATTTTTTAGGTCGAGCGACTTATTTCTTCGAGTCCACAAGACTATGTTCACATGTCATCTTGATTGGTTTAAGTAGAATATTTCATACACATGCACGATTCTTTTAGACAATGACCTAACTCGGACAAGCACCATGCACATAGCTATTCATTGATGAGGTGGTAAGGAGGCAGAATCCTTTGGTTTAGAGTAGTACATGGGTGGAAACATATGTCCTCCTCTAGGGAGGGTAGGGCATCTCAACCTAGTCTAGTGCCATCGATGTCTAACGACAGGATGTTGTAGGTTGCAATAAAGCTTCAAAAGAGGGATAGTCTATTGGCTCAAGAAAAAAACTCCTTATGTACATGTTGCACCTTGTATATGTGTCAAAAAAATCTCCAAAAAGGGGACATGCCTGATTGAAAATAGAATGCACGCCGGAGTGTATATATCTGTACACTCAAATATGCAGGCATATGCTTCAAAGTCTCATACCAAGGAAGCTTGTAACTGGAGACTTGGCTACACTGGTTAAGCTTCGTGGATATGTGACTATACAGTTCACAGTCCATTCTCTTCTCTACCCCCTCTTCTTGAGCTGGTTGCACTTGAACTTAGAAGCGAATACCCCGCTCCACGAGGAAAGAGTTGATAGACCGGGGATTTAGAGTTACATTATTAGAGGAGGTTGTTTCTTTGCTATTTTTGATGTGGAGAGCTATGTTTCACTTACACAACAAGTAAGATTCATAGTCATCATAATTTATGCATGAGGATTTGTTCTGACCTGACTGTTGAGGTGACCAGAATATTGTAAATAATGTCCCTTTATTTTATTTTATCTTCTTAATTTTCTTGATTATTAAAAAACTCAAAAAATATATTAAGTTGTAAATATTTCTTTATTATTTCCTCTAATTTTATTTTGACTTTTATCTTGTTTAAAAAAATGACAAAAAATGCAAAAGACAAAAATCTGGTATTTTATATCTATAAGATACCACATAAAAACCTTTTTTGTACTAATGATTCATTTTGATTTTTGATCCTTCATGAAAGTTGTAGATCTCGTCGACACGAGCAACTTCTGTGTTGATCACTTTTTGATTTGACATCTTATGATACTTCTTTACATTTATTTTATTGAATTTTTGGGAGCAACACATGGCACCTCCTGGAGCCGCCACATGTCACCCCTTTTTATTTTTTATTTCTTATGTTTTATTTTATTTAATTTAGTTATTATATTTATTTTTTATCTTTATTTAGTTATTATTTTATTTGTTTACTTCCTATGATCTTATTTTATTTATTTTATTTTCTTATAATTATTTATTTCATCATTTACATATTTATTTATACATTACTTATATTTTAAATTTATTTAGTTATTATTATTATTTTAAATTTATTTGATTTTGATTTAATTTATTCTCTCGTCACGTGGCAACCCTTAGACGTGCCACATGCCCCCCTTCCTCTACATGTCCTGCTCCTCCACCCGCTTCGCACGACAGCGCTGCGACCTCGCAACCTCCTCCCCCGCTAGCCCGCGCAGCCGATGGCCACTTCCCTCTTTCTCCTCAGCCACCTCACACGACCCTATCCCTCTCATCCCTCATGTCCCTTGCGCGAGACCGCACAACCAACACGATCCCCCCTTCTGTTGCATACAGTCAATCCGTGCAACCACCGCCCCGTTCCTTGCACAACGATTGCGCAGTTGCCTCCTTCCACTCCTTCCACCGTCGTGCAACCACCTACGACCAATCCCCTCTCTATCTCCATGATCTCCCGCATCCCCTTCTTCCTCGGCTCCTCCAACTACCATTAAAGATGCCTTCATTGCCGACGTCCAGGGGCATCCACCATCCCATTAGGAGAGAGAGAGATCAGCTTCTTCATTTGGTGACTTCATACGTTGAGCTTCGAGAGACAACCTCGTTTCTTCGTGGCGTGATCCCGGCGGTTGTTCGCCATTGCAACTCTTCCTTCAGTACGAGTTGCTGAGCTCATCGTCCGCCACACGACTTGAACCAAGATGGAGGGCTCCTCTCTGAGTCCTATCCCCAAGCACTAGTTCATCTACCTCAGGTGACTCTCCTCTCTTTTCTCTCTTCTCGTTCTTCCTCCTCTTCCTACCTTTCTTCTTTTCCCCCATTTTTTTCGTTCCATGTTTGTTCTACTCTGGACACCAACCACTTCTTGTCTTCCTTCGTCTTCATCCCCGCCCACTCAATCGACCAATGACCACCATCCATCGTACCTCGACATCCACACGAACCACCGCACTAGGTCAATACGTCAGTGTCCCAGTACTGACGATCGCGGTGCCTCCCACCGTGCGTCGCTTCACATGCCTCCGCTTTCCATCGCAACCCCTCCTCTGGCTTGGTTCCCCACCTCCAAGAACACTAGCTCGCCCTTGATGAACCGCACGTGCCGCCACCATCTTCTCGCCTCTGGCACCTGAGCAATCGCCGCTTCCACTCGAGTCGTGGGTCGACCGAGAAGAATCCCGCTCCATCCTTCACCATTGGTGACAAACCTCTACCGTGAGTCTCTGCCTCGCCCCTTGCTTTGCCTTGGTCGTCCTGCTACAACACCGACTGTGTGTCGATCGATCTTCGGTTAGCCATCTCCCCCTTCCGTTACACGCCAGATGCCATCCGCCAATTTCGAAAGAGTACCCCCGATCCCTCTCCACGTATTGGTGACAACATCGATGTGATGGGTTGAGCAAAAACGAGGTGTTCGAACGTCGGTGTGATCTAGCTTGCATCGATGAGCTATTGCGGGTTCTTCATGACTCGTCGAGCTTCGATCCTATACGCCAAGACGTTGAGGCGATAACTGGAGTTGCTTCACGCAACTCCCTCTCCGGCGAACCCCACCTCCAGCCCCTCGCGCAACCACTGGAACCCCACCTCCAATCACTCGTTTTTAATTGAATAATTGATTAAGTGGTCTTTTTATTGATCTAAATTGCCCGTCCGCAGTGAAATTTAACGTTAATTCCACATAATTAGCGAGGGTAATTTCAGGATCCATCAATCGTCCCCTCCGGTTAGGCCCAAACCCACTTTTTTGAGACAGCTACAGAAGCGCATATGGGATAGTCAAACCGGTCCCCCAATTCACTGAACCCTAAAGAATGCATGAGTAAACCTTCGATTATTTTAGGAGACGGGTGAACGTGAAAGAAAATTGATGCAATATGATTTCTATACCCTAATGCTACAACAAATTATTATAAAATAAATATGTAACAACTACACATAAAAGTCACTAAAAAATAAACATCTAACGAACACACATAACAATTCACGTCAAAGTAAAGTACTTCATACATAAGAAGTTAAGTTGTTTTATGGTTTTAGAAACTACAAACTTTAGAAGTTCAAAGTAGATGTAAATTCAAACAAACATGGTAAAATCTAATCTACTCAGTGTCTTCGCTCCTGTTGCTTTCATCGTTACTATTCTCCTCATAGCTGCCAAGTTGTGCAGGGTCTATTGGTCTATTGACCTCGTTCAGGAGACAGGTAATGTATGCCAATATGTTTGACATGCTAGAACGCATCTTGGCCATCTCCTCATCTTACGTAAACATCTTCACCTTAACCTCGCACAACTCTCTCTTCGTCTCTCTCTTCCTCTGACTCCCTCATGACAATGATCGAGACCCTCTAGCACCACCTGTTTTGTACCACGTAGGGATCGTTGCTCCCTGTCCCCAACAGCGTATAGGCGTGTTGTGTTCCAGACCTGTGACTTAGACGAAGGCTTCATCAACAAATTAAGGTAACATCCTCGTTCCCGTGCTATCTAATGAGGTGGTGGTAAAAAGCCTAGACATTTCTTCCTACAAAATTTGTTAAAATAATTAAGATAAGATATTTCATTCTCAAAATTTACAACATAATTTACGTACATGGATTAGTGCGTACGCATCATCAACCGACTACACTTCTCCTCCCATATATCTGCTCTTTGACCTCGCAAAAACCATTATTCGGATCATCTCTCGCTCATTTTCCTTGAACTAAAAAACACATATAACACTAATTATATTTATCTAACAAAATTTTTCTATAAATGAAGGGGTTGAAACTTACGAATTCATCCTTCAGTTGGTTTCTATTCTGTCTTCCCATCTTATAGTAATACCTAAATCCTTTCGCACAATTTGCAGCATTTTGGGTCGATATCGTCTATTATTATTTGAAGGTAGAACAATAGAGAAAAGATAAAAGGGAGAAAATTTACATACTGCAAACTCCTCAATAGACTAGAACTTAATCAACTCACTCCACTGATCCAAGCAAGACATGGTGGAATGTTTTGTCTTAGTTACTCATGAAGGATCTACGAGTTATAATACTACAAAAAGGGAAAAAGTTACATAAGTGAACATTGTATGTTATAAGTGGTCATTCTTCAATACTTGTTACCTCAGCCTTTATGCGTCCCTTATATCGACATAACATCTCAGCCGCATGAGACAGAATTTGTGCATCGATCACCGCATCTCGATCCCAGGTAAATGCATACTATAAGAAATAAAAGTATAGCTTTAAAATCTATTTTAATGCAAATAATTATTTAATAATAGAATACCTCTAAATTATATATTATGGCAGACTAGACACGATGAGGAGGTTATCGAAAGTCATGTGTGGTGATGGGACACGTGCACGAACAACCTGGACAACGTAACTATGCAACTTGGTTGAGTGCTCGCACACGACATCGCCTTAAACAATACAAACGTGTAATGTCTGGCCGGGAGCGAGACGATCTAGGAACCTGCACGGAGACTGACCCCCTCGTCTTCAAGAACCGCTACTCCTGGGATCAGATGAGCCACCCCGTGGCTGCAAAGCAGGTTCAGGATTTTCCGGATTACGTCTAGATCTAGGAGGCATACCTACAAATAAAATACAATATAATCAAAATTTTGTACTTGAAAGGATTCATGGTATAAAATTTGAATGTAAAAAATAATATGTATTTACCTCTTATTATTGTAATAATATATTATCTGAAAATCTTGTACTACTAGTAGTGATTTCTATGTCTTGTATAGAAGGGAGAAAATCATGCGAAGCATTCTGATATACAACATCATTATCACATATATCTTGCTCCTCATTAACATAAAATAAATCCCTAGGTGTTATCCTAACAAGTATAATCCATCCACTTGTAGAGTATGTTCGATAATCATCAAATCTTTTGTTTATCCAATTTATTATCCATTTTTAAAACTAAAGGTCGTGAGAGATAAATAAAGTTAATCTCTAAACTAAATCTTTGCTAATCCTAAAAGTCATCCGTATGATTTAAACATTTATATTGTAAATCGGAAACATACTCTATTTTCCTAAATCATCATACTAAATATCATCATATGTTGTTTATACTCTAAGAATTCTACACTCTAAACATTATATTGTTCATAGTGTAACTACTGTAAACATTATATAGTGTTTATACTCTAGGTATTATATATTGTAAGCATTATATATACTCGAAGCATTATAAAATCTAAGTATTATAATTTTTACGCGTTTCATATCTAAACTTAACAATTAAATAACCATAACATGTAAACAAAAATCACTAGATTAATTAAGATCATCAACTCTATTTATACTGACTAAATATTGTTTACTCATAGGATCTTTTTTGACAACTAAAAACTAAATAATTTATATTTAAATCAAAATCATCAACTATAACTAGAGCAACATTATATACTCTAGAAGATCGTCAACCATATACTTTTTTATTAAAAAAACAAGTAATCTAAATATTCAAAGTTGCAATAAGTATTGAAAAAAAAACACAAATAGAAATCAACTTTGCCGGATTAGTGGTACAAAAGAAAGGAGAGGACGAAAGGCATTATCAGTCGAGAGTTGAAAAGATTGGTGGTGCCGATGAAGGAGAAGTCATAGGCTGTGAATGAGAGGGGCGTCGACGGGAGGGAGAAAGGAGGATGCGGTCGGTGGAATGAGAAAGGAAGGAACCACAATCCCAAGTATAAGACCATCGGGGACAGTCTCGCATCCGTCCCCTGTAGAATGATCAAGATGGTTTCTAGTGAAACATTCCTTTCGGGTTTAGATATTTCACTTCTTTACCGTCAGAAAGAATGAAGGAGATGGTCCTAATGACGGTACCTCTTACTTACCAATCGGGACGGTCATGACCATCCCCTCCACTGCATGTGCAAGTTGTGATGTTGAAAGAAAACCATAGGGGACAATCATACATGTCCCGTTTGGTCCCGACACCATAAAAAATAACCAGTACGGAGGAATGGAAGGGACGATTTGAAGACCATCCTCAATGGACCTCTAAGAGGGGATAACCATAGTTGATCGTCTCCTGTTGCGGTCAAGAGGGACTGTCGAAGGGAGAAGCACTCCTCCCTCATTAGATGGGAAACCACGTGTGCTCTCCATCCCCTCATATGTTTGTACTCGCAAATTCTGCTATTCCATTGCACCATTTTGAATTTCTGGATGATCACTCGGCTTTCAACCATGCTAGCCATGGCATGCACGCCCAATTGAAAATTTCAAGCGGCACCTATTGGCGCATTATGGAATCTGAGCGAGTACGAGGCCAACACATGGCGAGCATCTTATGTGCTCATCAACGTCTACTAACTGAACAACTGGGGCCTTATTCTCTTCATTCTACTTGTGCCCCCACTCTCAAAATCCATCATCGGCAATCTTGCTCCACTCACCTTGCCTCCGACGACCTTCATTTTGGTTATTCAAGCACATACACTTCATCCTTAAGGTATGTCCATCGATCCTTTCTCTCATTTTTATCATTTCATTCACTGTTACTCATTTCATCATTTTATAGGTTTGTCTAATGTTGATAGATTATTCGTTATATGTATTAGCTTTAATCGCGTAGACATGTTATGTATGTCGTGTACATTTTATTTATTATTTATTTGTTGTTGGATGTGATGATTGTTGTGTAATAGATATGAAATTCCATATATAGGTGTATGATGAAATGCCACAACTATTAACCTGATTTAAAAAATGTATTATACTCAATTACAACATACCCTAGTACTCGTGATAGCATTACTTGATGATGATTTATAACTGGAGTAATGCATAATTTGTGTCTATATCATCGCAAATGAACTTTGAATTGAGATGTGGCCATGAAATGAATCTATTACACAATGGACTCGCATAAGCCTAATTGTAACATAGATTAAATAATGCATAGTAAGATAATTGATTCATGCATGATAATTACTTAACATAAATTAAGTAATGTATAGAGTCGACCTAGGCATAGAATTCATAAGTTAAATCATAATATATATATATGATAATTATTTCATGAAAAATATAATTATATTGGAAATATAATTCATTTGTTTATAAATAAATAATAGTAGGTAATGTGTGATGTTATATAAATGTATGTATAAATATAAATAAACTAAATTTAATCCCATAATTTATTTATTTTTACAATTCATCGGTGAGGGATAAAAATTATCCCAAAACCAGTTTTTAAAATTTAAATTAACAAGGATATTATTCCATTTATTAAAATTATTTAAAACTACTAAAACCGTTTATTTTATAATATGTATTATTGTTTATTTGTGAGGGATAATATACAAGTGGATTTTCTTTAATGTAATAATGATTATATTTAATAAGATTAGTTTTTAAAATATAAAATAAACATATGATTATTACGCCTTTAATTTAAAATTGAAGACTACCATTAATTATTAAAATGACTTAATCTTTTTATTTGATAATATAAGCTAATGTTTAATGGCGAGGGATAATATACTGGTGGGTTTATGTCCAATATAATAATAATTTTTAATTAGTAAAATTAGTTTTTAAAATTTAAACTTATGGAAATTATTCCATCAATTAAAATTATAAGAGTAGCTTTAATTAGTAAAATGATTAAAACATATTTTTGCTAATAATTGTTTATAATTTATTTTGAGTGGAAATAAAAATTTCAAATAAAATACCCTAAATGCCCCCCATACTGTATTTTTAATTGAGGCAATGTGCCTCTTATTATTAGTAGTCAGAAAGCCCTATTGTGATAAATAATTTATGACATTAAGTATTAGTTAATGTGGACTAATATGTTACATTAACTTGTAGTTTGATAGGTTGTAAGTTATAAGTGTTAGATTACTAGGAAATCACACAAAACCTTACACTTGGTTCGTCCCTCTACAGCAGGTGGTGTGTGGCCCTGCATAACGAGAGGCATGTGCAAGCCATTGTAAGATTTTATCACCTCCAACATGTTATGTTTTTTTCACAAAACTATTGGACTCACTTCTGGATGAGATATCTCACTCAAATGGTCGTGGATTTTGATGTGCGTAGATGGAAGATTTTTTTGCATGAACATTCCCAATAAATCAAACATTTTATTAGGCAAAATTGTACGATCACTTAGATATATATCTCATTCATAAATCGTTCAAATCTTTTTAAATGTTAGACTAACATAAATGTATATATCATACTAGTATCATGATGTCCTCATATGTAGCACGTGCATAAGAGTGATGCTGTATCCGTATAATATTACATGTATGTTAACTTTCCTTAGTTCGGATATTTCGAACTAAGGGAGTCTTTAAAGATTCAAAAACTGTATTAAGATCATCATTGCTACATGTATGCTAGTGTTTACATATGAGCTCATTTTCAGCAATATAGATATGTTCTCTTCGATATACCAAATTAATCTTAATACACTTTTAGAATAGTAGCATTGATATTAAGGCTATTAGTCTCAATTTGCGGGGTATATTGAAGGTATGTGTGGTTATGCTGCCGAGATTTGATTAGATATAAACTCTAACATGCACATTGCGACGGTGGTCTTAGTTCAGTTCTTGAATCTTTAAAGTCATTCGTAAGACTTAATACGAATAAAAAAATCACTCTCTTATCCCCTAAATCACAAAAACATTCTTTCATTGTTAGGATGACGAGCAACATGGAGTGAATGTATAATTGTGTCGAAGATGGACGCTTAATGGAGTCTTTTCAATGGGGCATAGAGGAATTTGTTGCATTCCTTACACAAGTGGTCCTACGGTTGTTGATTAGACATCGCAATTATTTGTCCATGTCTTAAACGTTGTTTACTTAAGAAGAAAGTTAAAGATGAATTACTTGAAGACATTAATTACCCGGTAATTATTATAAGTTGAAAAAATGATGAGGAAGATGGGTTTAACAGAGGTGAAAATTGATTGTTGTACAAATCATCATATCTTGTATTGTTGTGAAAATGAGAATTTAACATATTTTCCACTTTGTAACGAGCCGAGATACAAGGAGTCGGGTATAAGTGGAAGTAGTATTGGACGTAAAGTTTTACGTTACTTTCCACTAACATATCGATTAAAGAGATTGTATTGTTGTAGAAAAACAACAAATGAGATGTTATGACATACATGTCATATTCAACAAGAGCATGTGGAATATACATCATATTCAATTAATTGGAAAACATTAATTGGTTGTGTTTCCATCATTTGCAATGGAGAAACAGGATTATATTTTTGGTCTGTTACATACGGATTTAACATACACTATAGAAGCAAATATTATTCATGATGGCATGTAATAACAAGTCCTTATAATATACATCTGTGGTTGTATAGTTACCAACAGTTTATATTCTTATCACTCTTAGTACGTGGGCCTAGTAATCCTACAAAATATATTGGCGTGTACTTACGTCCTCTTGTTAATGAGTTGAAAATTTTATGTATGCACGTAGTTGATACACACGATGCCAATAAATGTCATGCATTTAATACGGAAATGGTGTTACCATGGACGATAAATAACTTTCCAGCATATGGAATATTTTCTGCATTGAGAACTCGTGGACGAAAGAGTTGTCCTTATTGGTATGGAGAGTACAAAATCTTTCCAACTTCAACATGGCAAAAAACCTTACTTTTCCAACCGCCATAGGTGTCTTCTTCCGAAAAAACGTCCTCGTAAGAGACAGAAACAAGTATTTAAAAGTAATATTGTTGAATTATTTGATCCTCTAATAATGAAGACTAGTGACATGTTATTATTAGAGTTTGATGAATTTGAAAATTATACCATCGGTACCGGTGAATATACTCAACCATTACAAGATTTTGGAGAAACTCATAATTGGACAAAGAAGAGTATATTTGGGGAGTTGCCTTATCGGAGTATGGTATTGATTTGTCATAACCTGGATGTTATTTACATCAAAAACAATGTGTTCGATGATATATTTTATATGATTATGAATGTTGTCGTACATACAAAAGATTCAACTAAATCTTATAGTGATTTAAAAATAATATATCGGTCAGAATTGTATATTAAAGAATATGTCAATGCAAGAATCGAGTTTGAAAAGTAAAGTATACGTTAGATAAGGCACAAGTGAAAAGTATATACGGATGAGCCAGTTATTTAAAGTTCCAGACAGTTGCGCATCCAATATTTCAAATATTGATGATTTAAAGATGTTCGATTTTAAAGGAATGAATAGTCACAAAACTCACGACTGCCATTTATTTACGGAGAGTCTTTTTAATGAAATGGAGAGATTTTTTTCCAATAACATTTAGAGCATTGTTATCAAAAAAATATTGTGTATATTCTACATGATATTGTAGATTTTTCCATATTATATACTCCACAAGGCTCCACGTTGACGAGACGAGTTTTATTTAAAAATTAACAGTTATATTGTGTAATTTGGATAAGATATTTCAACAAATATTTTTTGATTTTATGGAGCATTAAATGATTCACTTACCACATGAGTCTAAAGTTGGTGGACTGGTTAAGCACGGATGGATGTATCCATTTGAAATGTAATGGTAGATTATATGTGATTTATTAATTTTTACATTTAATTAACACACCGTTGATTTGAGTATATACATGGTTATATGGCATGTTTATATTCTTTATAAAATTTAAAGTACGAAATAAAAGTCGGGTGGAGGGTTCGATGAGTTCTCAATATATATGAAGTAGCAATATTCCGCGTAAGATTTTTTCCTTGTGAAGTGGATAGAATTACAATAGACAAACTAGAAACAAAATCATATTTTACAATGCAGATTGTTACATAAGTGTCTTTCGTCAGTCAACTCAGCTAATTGAAAAAGAAAGAAAACGATTGATGTCAAGTTTTATGTTTTAGACAACTGTGATAGAATAACACAATATGATGAGTAAGATATTATTTATTTTAAACTATTATTTGCATGTTATCTATTGAAAGATTAATATTCTTCATTAAATATTAAACAAGGAATTCAGAAAGAAGATTGGCGAGGAAATCTGTCTTGGAATGATGATCGGATTATTAACAATTATCGGTTCAAATTTTCCGAATTGGTTTAAGAACAAGATTAAGATACTATCAGACAATGACGAACGAATGAGGATGCTTAAGCATTTTTCAAAAGGTTCGATATATTAGGTCCTTTCATATAATGATTGTTGTACTAATGGTTATCGTTTTCATACGATTACCTCAAGCAAAAATCGAAGTGCTCAAAATTATGGGGCAAAGGTTCGCAGATCTTTTTATGAATAGTATAGTATGGGCTACTACGAAATTATAAAAGAAGTTCTGCAAGTTGAGTATAGTCTTTCAGGTCTTAACAATATTTCTTATTTATATGTGATTGGTATAACCCACAAGAGTATGTAGTTGCTGATAAAAGAAATTTGGTTGATGTAATCGCAGTAGGATATATACAAGGATATGAACCACTTGTCCTGGCTAAATAAGCTAATCAAGTGCGTTATCTTCCTCAAGTTTCACAAAAAAATAAAAACTATTGAATATATAACAATTATACGAATAAATTATCGATGTTACATAAGGAGGACAACAATGTGGAAACGGTGATGAGGTATTCATACCATATTACGATTATCAAAATATTACAGGAGTTATCCCCATTACTAATAATATGACATTAGTAGAAAAATTCGTATCAAGTGTTGATATAATAGAAGATGCAGATGATATAAACAAAGATGCGGAAGATTCGTCTGAGGAAGACAATACTGAGGAAATTAATGATATTTCACAATATTCAAGTAGTGAAGAATGATGTACAAAGTTAGACAAAATATTAATTTTTTTCTTGAATTTTACTAAGTTTCTTACATTATTATATAGACATGTCTGATTTTGGACATGGAGGTTCACATGTACCTCAACGATTCGATCATCCGTCCCTGACACATTCCCTTTCACCCTCGACTCTGACGACCTTTTCGAGGCCTATTTCTGATGAGATGCACCGAATCATTGCGTATTACCGGTCTTTTAGTGTTTCCACTCCTCCTTCGTACGGTGTTTTTTGGTGATTCATCTTCTTCATAGGTTTCGAAGCCCTGTCCTATCCCGATTCCAGCTCGCCCTTCTGTAGATTTGATTTTTCCTTCTTCAACATGTCAGAGCGTGGATGTGCATGTGTCGTCGGTAGGAAGTCACTATTCCGATTTTTAATCCCGTTCTACATATTTCAACTGATGTGCAGTTAAAGTCATTCCTAATGCAAAATTTATTAAATTTTACTTGCATTGAGTTATATAATATAAATTTTACTTATCTGTGTATTTTCTGAATAGCAACAAGGCTGTTAAATAAACAACGAATATTATTAAGGCATATATGAATTGCACCGAGTTTATGTGGCATCGCATTCCCACCGAGGTTGCTTGACTTTATTTTGTTAAGCAACATTAATTCACATAGTAATTTATTCTTATATAACTGTATTATTTGTAATTTTACCGGGTAGGCATCGTTTTGATTCTGATTTAGGGAATGAGTTCTACCTTTGAGCATTCACTCTTACAATTGAGAAGAGAATGAGCGACACATTTTTCAAGACCATAAGAGACTCTTATAGACAAATTGCCTTGGAGGAGAAGAATTTTGAGAAGATGAAAACATTTCCTCCAACTTGGTGCATCGAAGAAAGTTTTTTTAAATGATAACTTACATTTTATATTTTATCTAAACTATGTTCTGATTTTTTGCATGTAGATTGGTTTTTGTGGATCATTCATTCCTGATAGACGCGCCATGTAGTTTGGGAGGAGGTCGGCGGCTTGTGGATCGAACCGCTAAAAGCAAAAGATTAAATCGACAAGTGGCTCTAAAAGCTACAATCAAATACGGATCGAGCTGGTATGTCATTTTAATAATATGATACAAAAAATCGAGGTTGATTTCTGATGTATGCAATATTTACTTGTTATATAAATTATAATTTTTAGGCTGCTAAATTGGAAAGGTGATGATGGGCCAAGGCACATAAGTGTTGAAATGAGGGTGATTCTGATTAGCTTACATCTAAGGCAGGAGAAGTGATGGTATGTTTTTTGTTTTGTTGTAAGTGGATAGCAGAATTCACAATGGTGTTAAATATTTACTTTCTAGTAAAAAATTAATTTCAATTTCAAAAAAGATATATTGCCCTCAATGCCGATAAGTGGGCTAGTAATCCTGAAAACCAACGTCCTCCATTCGATAAACCTTATGGAAACAAATATGTTAACATAATATTTAAGTGACTAAATGTGCTGGTTATTAAATTTGACTAAAGATTTTGGAGGAAAGGGATGTTGTTTTCACCAATAGGAAGCAGACACTCGGTGGTCAACCGTTATATTCCCAGCCTCATCCATATTATGTGGTCTTCCTTCATATTATGTGGAGGAAAGGGATGTGATCTTCCTTCATAATATGTGGAGGAACATCGACCCTCTAACTCTACTTGTGGTCAACCGTTATATTCCCAGCCTCATCCATCACAATAATCATCGTCATCTATGGAGACTCAGATGGCAATGATGGTTGACCAAGTAACCAAGCTGCGGAGAAACTTATTACATACTTTTAAGTATCAATATATTTATAACTTAAATATATTCTAAATATTTAATTTTCTTCTTCACTTTCTTACATTTATTAAATTAGGTTTTTATCAGTTCTGCCCCTCTGAGATATTACAATTTCAGTTATGCCCCTTTCTTTTTGGGAATAACAGTTGTGCCCTGACCTCTTGATGTTCTATCACTTGTACCCCTCGGATTAGTTGCCGTCCATATCCAACGCAAACAGACGTTAACTTTGAGGATACAATGGGAAGTAGTTTAAAGAAGGGATATTTACCCAGCAGACCCTGAAATCTTTCGAAATTACCTCTACGACCTTTGAAACATCATAATTCCTCCCACAACCCCGTAATCTTGCTCCGTCTTACCCTACAGACCCTCCCGTCAATTTTAACTACATTTGAGTCAGTTACTTGGGTTAGTCGTGAGTTAATCTAACCAATTAACCATGCAACGGTTACGAGGCGAGGGCGTATTGCAGATCCGGGAGGGCGGCAGGGGGGGTCCGGAGCACCATCGGAGGGGCGTCGGGGGAGGGGGGGGGAGCACCATCGGAGGTCGGGGGAGCGGGGCGGTGCCTGGGAGGCAGGGAGCACCATCGGGTGGCGCGGGGGGTTGCAGCGGCAGGGGGTGGGGGGCGGGAGCACCATCGGAGGTCGGAGGGGCGAGGCGGTGCCTGGGAGTCGGGGGGGTGCCTGGGAGGCGGGGAGCACCATCGGGCGGCGCGGGGGGTTGCAGCGGCAGGGGGTGGGGGGCGGGAGCACCATCGGAGGTCGAGGGGGCGGGGCGGTGCCTGGGAGTCGGGGGGGGGCGGGAGGGCGGTGCCTGGGAGTCGGGACGGGGCAGTGCCTGGGAGTCGCTCGTGCGTCATAGGCACTCGGTTTAGGTCGTTTGATCAGAGATGAAGAAGGACTGTTGTTTAATATGAAGATAGGGACTTGTTCCTCTCCAATTGAAGTTTCAAGCGGTGGTGGAGCTTTCAGGCACTGCAGACTCTATCGAAGAAGCTCGATGTGAATGTCTCGCATCCTAATTGATAATGCTCCACGAAATACGTGGTCCAGATGATGACAACTTCAGATGGTGTACGATATAGGAACTCGGTGTGGTTGTTCCTCGATATTTTCCACAAGTGGATAGGATTCAGATGCTCATAACGCTTCAGATCCTTCAGATAGCCATGAAGATATTCATTGATGGTGCTCGGTCAAGCTTCATTCTCGAATTCGCCAGATGACGAAGGTTGACTACATGTGATATGGTTCAGATGATGTGCTTCAATCGCTTCATGTGATGGCGATGGTGCCTGGGAGTCGGGGGGGCGGGGCTTCCTCCCCTTCTTCTTGAACTCGCTGGGCTTCCTGTGGAGCGGCGGCCTCCCCCTTCCCCGCGGCGCAGCGTAGTCGAGCGGCAGCACCTCGGGGCTCATGGCGAGAGGCTCGTAGACAAGGCAGGACGAGGAGGAGGACGGGGAAGAGCAGCAAGATATCGCTGTCTTCGGCAGGCGGCGCTGGTGGGGGGGAACAGGGGAAGCGACGCTGGGGCTTTGGGCGGCACGGTGGGGTTCGAGGTTTCGAGGAGGACGACGGGGAGGGCCAAATCCAAGGGGAAATGGCAATGAATGTAAATTTGACAAACAAAAAGGTTATAATGTAAACAAATATAACGGAATCCAGTTAGTTTTAACGGACAAATGGATGGGAGTTAACCAGAGGGTCTCCACGGTAATGGTTAGCAAGATTACGGGGTCGTGGGAGGAATTATGAAGTTTCAAAGGTCGTAGAGGTAATTTCGAAAAATCTCAGGGTCTGCTGGGTAAATATCCCTTTAAAGAATGTACTCAAATGTCCAGCCTCTTCCTCCTCCTCCTCTTCCCCCACCCCCTTCCTCTTCCTCCCCCTTCTCTTTCTCCTCCCAGTCACTTGCTCCTCCACCGGTTCCTCCCGACTCCCCCAGCCCCTCCCTCCGCGCCCATGCCTCCCCCTTCGTCCCCGAGCTCCTCCCCCCGCCCCCGCTCCTCCCCCTCTACCCCCAGCACCTCCCTCCGCCCCAAGCTCCCCCCCCCCCCCCCCCACACCTGCGCCTCCTCCTCTACGCACGAGCTCGTCCCTCCGCCCCGAGCTCCTCCCCCCGCACCTGCGCCTCCTCCTCTACGCACAAGCTCGTCCCTCCGCCCCGAGCTCCTCCCCTGGTCCTCGCACCTCCACCCCTGCTCCTCCTCAGTCCCGTCCTCCCTAAGCTCCTCCCACCTCCCCCCTCTCCTCCTCAGCTCCCCGTCCGCTCCCAACTCCTCCCCCACCCTCGCGTCTCTGACCCTGCGACTCAGAATCCTTCTTTCAGTGATTCTCCGATCGAAGAAGAAAGTCTCGCAGTTTGTTCCTCAGTGGTGTTCGTGCTCCTCGGATGTGATGGTCAGTGGTGGCTATCTATCAAAATCCCATTGATAGTCGTGCTCTAGGAGTCGGGTGGTGTGGTGTAGAGTGGTGTTCATCATGCAAATATTTGTTTGTTGACGAGATGGTTCACAACGGTGGAGATGTGCGGTAAAGCTCATGATCATGGTTATGGTGCTTGAAGGGGATACAATTGTTGGTGTGATTCTTTTCTTGATCAAGTTGCAGGTGTTTCTTGATGCTTCAGGAAGAAGGTTATGGCTTCACTACCTATTCCAAGTTCAAGACCTTCAAGATTGGATCCTTGATTCGGTTTAAGGAACCGTCCGTGAATGATGAATCCAGAATACATGCTCAATATTTGATTCTACCACATAATAATCTTATGAATATCTATCAGATAAATATATCAAAAATTGAGGATTTGGGTTCTTAAGAACTTAAAAGAATTTTCAAGAAATGGAACTGGATGGAGATTGGAGCAAACAAGAATGGCAGATGGGCTCATACTAATTAATATGAAAGCTAAAATTAAGGAAATGAAGGAAGCTCATGTCCAATGCGAGCGAGATTTCACTTGAGGTTTCGACCTCGAGATTGTTGGGGGTTATCTCTACCCATCCTTGGGCCCTGCTCGATACGATTCTGATCTCAGTAACTAAAGTTTGCTTTTTGAGGTTTTGACGGTGGATTTTGGTGTTTTGCAGAGACTCGTCGAGAATCCGTGGCATCATCGTTGACGTGCTGATGTTGATGGTGAATGATGAAGGAGATGGAGGTGGTGATAGGAGGATGGGTTGGAGGGTGAGGAGGGGGGAGAAAGAGTGAAAGGGTATGCCATCTTTTTTTCCGGATATGTCCCTCTTAACTATACCATGGTTTGAGAAAATCATGGTTAAGTTCAAATTACTAACAGCTAGAGTAACGGAGGGGCACAAGTGATAGAACAACAAAAAGTTGGGGGCACAACTGGTATTACCAAAAAGATAGGGGCATAACTGACATTATAATATCTCGGTGGGGCACAACTGATAAAAACCCTATTAAATTCCAATAGGTCACAAAGACCACTATTGTTCTAGGAGGAGAATGAAGAAGAGAGTGAGGATGAAGATGAGGAAGATACTGATCCTAAACAAGAAGCCCGGATGTATGCTGGGTTCAAGGAATCGGAAAAAGAGAAAAAGAAATCAAAGCAGATTTTGATTTCAAAGATCTTTCAAGCAAAAAAGAAGTGGCCATTAGGCCTTTCTTAACAATAGGATAGAGAACAATTTTCTATTTGTATGAACACCTAAATGGTATTTGATGTATTTTGTTTACGTACAATAATCATGTGCTTTCGTTGAATTTTTATATGTTTAATTTTAACAAATATTGTTGATTATTCATTTCATATTAATTACGATGTAGATGGTGTAATATATAAATATACTATTCATATCTTGGATATTTAGTCCATACATCAGGTATGATTTTTGTTAGGTCTTTTAAATACCTACATTGATTTGGAGCAGCTAGTACAAGTTCAACAGGGTTTCAAAATCTTGACGAACCTGTAATTTTTTTTGCAGTTTGTTTACACTCGCCAAATGCGAAATTCAATAACAATCTAGGCGAGTAGGTGAGCACTAGGGTGAGGACGTAGTGCTCTCCCAGTGCAGCTTGCGACCACTGAGGGTGGGCATGTGTGTACGCATTTGAGATTGTGTTTAGCCTCGTTTGCGTACACATAGTGAGCGAGCACATGTGCTAGCCCACGAGTCGGACCCACGAGTCGGACGAGGACTTTACGAATACGTGGCGAGCTTGTAATGTGGAAATACATGCTCACCAATATTGTATTCTTTTGTAATGAAGTAATTGTTCTCTTTTCTTGGTCCTCGGGGGCGATGGCTATTTTATTGTAGTATGGGTACCTATCTAAAAAGCAAAAGTATTATTTTCCCGCCAATCTCTCCAAAATTTGATCAATAAATTGCAGTGGGAAGTGATCCTTTTTTGTTGCGGCATTCAAACATCCGTAATCCATATAGATGTGTCATGGCGTGGGTACCCGTGTCGTCATCTCTTTGCCCTTATCCTTTATGACAATCTGGAGTCTCGACCTTTCGGGACTACGTGTAAGGGTGTCTCCCACTTGGAGTCTGAGATGAGATAAATGAATCATGCTCCACACTATTTCTCAATCTCACCCTTAACCACTTCCCGTAAATTTGGATTCAGCATATGCTGGAGTTCACTGGAGATTTTAGCATTTTCCTCCATGTGTATATGGTGTGAACAAAGAGATGGTTCGATCCCTTGGAGATCCGACAATCTCCAGCCAACTATCTTGCAATTTTTCTCTAATACTTCTAGTAGGCAGATCTCATGCTCTTCAGTTATATATGAGTTGATGATGGCTGGAAACTTTCCCTTGGTCCTCGTAAGAAATGCATATTTGAGAGTAGAGGGCAATGGTCTGAGCTCGGATATATATATATATATATATATATATATATATATATGTATGTATGTATTGTCCAAGAAATCTGGTTCTATTACTGTTGAAGCTGGTTATGTCGTGGGTGGATCATGCGTAACTTCATGTACCACCAACAGTTTCGGTGGTCGGATCATCAAATATATGTCTTATTTTGGCAAAAGCCGTGTTTGACCTGTCTTCCTCGCTCCGAGATTGTCCTAAAAGAGATGGGACCAACATGTATAAATAGACCTTTGAGTCTCCAGGAGTATAGGACGATGCATAGAGAGCATCTCCTTAAATGACATGACATACTAAATGATCGATAATTTCCTTCTATATGAGAGCGATTCCTTAATTATGGTTGGTTTCTGTCTCCATGGCCCAACTGTCGTTGTTGTGCTACAATCTGCCTCTGACTTGGAAGTTCCTGACTCAATGTTGTATTACGTAGGTCTTTGGATTCTAGTCTGCTTCATTTCTAATTCAGCATCTCCAAATTGGATTTTTATAGAGGTATAGTCAAATAGTGCTCATGTGGTCCTAAGGAAGGGTCGTCCTAAGATCATATGGGAATCTTTCCAATTCTCATGGGCATCCATGTCAAGCACTGCAAAATTCACCAAATAATCAAGTCCCTCGATATTGGTTACAACATTCATGATCTCGCCATGTGTCTCTCAGTCGTTGTATCTGCAAATTGAAGTACATCTCTTGACTTTCTAAGAGGTCCCAGATTCAGATGTTCATAAAATGTGATAGGCATGATATTGATGGAGGAACTATTGTCTAACAGAGTTATAGGAAACTTGATCTCATTGATCTGGCTAGTCACGAAGTGTGCACCTATGTCTCTCTTCTTCCGTGGAAGCTCATTTCTGATAAACGAGATGCAGCGATGGAGAATATATGCTCTTTTGTTCGACTTGCTTTTTTCCTGCTGACCCTTATCGGCGTGCATTTCACTTTTATGTGTTTTCTAAAAAAAGATCTATTTCTATCATCTCGTACAGGGATAAAGTGACATTGATATTTTCTTTGTAGATGTGTGCCATCTCTTCATCATTTTTAATTTTTTAGGTTTTTATTATTTCCAACCGTTAGAGCATGGATGAAATGGTTGGTGATCATGATCTGGAACTGAAACATCATTTTTATTGAAAATAGAAGTCTGTACATGACTAGGATTGTGACTGACGCTAGGACTCTAACTAGTATTGTGAAAAGAAAACGGTAATTGTGGATGTGAGGGATGTTGTTGTTGCTGTGAGTCCTCCTCTTCCGATTCAAACTCGCTTGACTCCAAAGTGTTGCGGTGCTCCGGTGTGGGGATTGGTGGTCTCTCCTCCTCTTTTTTCATCAGATGAGCGTAGGTGTGGACACTAGGGCTATGTTGTCACGTTTAGTTGCTCATTCATGCATAGTTACGTTCTTTCCGCTCCGGAGAGAAATATGATTGGTGAGATCATGCGAAAAGATCTCCTATTCGGGTAAAGAACATTACGAGATTAATACATGATATTTGTGTCCAAGGTTATTGGGGTTAGCTTGGAATTGAGCGAGAATCACAATTTTGTGGTGCGATGTACTCATCTCTTCATCTGGAGAGTCGATTGATTTCAACTCCCGTGTCACGAAGTTCGTCCAGCACTCGCTGGAGTTCGGAGAATGAATAGGAATCCCCCTGGCCTTGCATGGCATGGGGCTGATGGTATTTCTGATTCTGACGATACCGTCCCTGCTGGCTCTGGCATTAATATTGTTGATGTTGTTGCGGGTTATGGTAAGGAGGACAAGGTTGTTGGTACGTTTGTTGCTGCTGATGTGGCTATTGATATCAAGGACGAGACCGTAAAGTACGAGGGTTCAGAGTTGAGTTAGATTCATGTCGGTTGATGTGGTCAAGGTTGTAACAAACTCTTTTGATATTCATCACTTGTGGAGATTTCTCATAAACTGTTTGGGCAGAGGTTTCTTCGATTTGTAGGTAAAAAATGATCTCCATCCAAGTTGCTATGTTACCCTACCCCTCGACCTTTAATGTATTTGAATCTAGTGTATGGGGATGGGGGTGTAGTTAGGGCAGGTATCTTGATCTTAGATACCCTATCAGCTAGTTCCTCTATACGCTCGTGCAACTTAGACAATTTCTCTGTATCAATAGATTTATGGAGCTTGTCCACCTTCTTTTAAATATGTTCGACCATAAATAGCTCGTCAGTTATGATCACACATGTCGCCACTTTGGTCGGTGGACATATTGTCCACAGTCTTCTGCCCCTCTTATTTTGATAAGAGTGAAGGGGGATTGGGCAGGTAGGCCCGGCTTGTGGTTTATGTACGACTTATGTCTGCTAATTTCTCAAACACCTTATATGTTGTGCCATCATAACAACTTATATAGCTTCCTCCTCAAGAGACACTACCTAACCCTTGCATTTATGGGTTTAACCTTTTACAGGACTATGGACATCGTCTTGCTTATGCCATGTCCTGGGCATTTTTAAGTTAAGTTTGTAAACCTCTCCCAGGTTTCATGAAATGGTTCATCGGGATGCTGGGTGAATCTTGATCCTCATTTGCTTAATTCTACCTGTTGGGTAGGATTTCTTTTAAGAATAGAGTCTTGAATGTAGTCCATGTTGAGACCACCTCCCTAAGTTCCTCAGCCAGTATGTCGCCTTATCAGTCAAGACGAAGGGAGCGTCTCTCAACATAATATAGTCCTGACTAACCATAGGGTGAGAGAGGTTGTCACAAATTAGTTCAAATTCCCAAAAGAAATAGTAGGGTTCTTCATGGTTGTTTCCTCCAAACTTCGGGAGCAACACGAGGAGATATTGTTGTGCTCAGAAGCATCCTCAGGGGTACTAGTTCTAGCCAGTTGTAGTCCCCATCAATCTCTGGATGATATGTATCTTCCATATCAGCCTCATCATGATTTCCATCTCCTTATAGCTCTGCTAACCGAGCTCCCAGTAGTTCGTTATGTTGCTCATATGCGGTTAACTAGGCTAGGATTGCTATAAATGGATCATCATTGTTCTTGTCTTCACTATGATTCTTCTTTGGAGGCATTTTGTCCTCCTCTTCATCTTCAGATGTAGATAAGATTGAATTAGATATGCATGCAGAAGGTTTAAGAGATCCATAAAGGATAAAAGTTTCCTTGACAGGAAGAGAACTAAAGAGAGGATTAGTACGGGATTGACTAAACCCTGAAGATGACTTGTTGGTCCTGGGAAGAGGTTCATCTCATGACCAAGTGGGCTCGAGAAGAGGGTCATCTCGAACCTAGGGAGACATGGGATCCAAGGGGGGCACTGCAGTGTTTGCAAAATCCGAACTAAATTCCCCAGAGAAATTCATCTCCGATGTCAAAAGAATCAGCGAGAGCATGACGATCGAGTCAAGAGAGAGAAAGAGGGAGTACAATTATATGGCTTTTGAAAACACAAAGCAAACACATATCAAACTTGTATATTTACCCACTCTACACTTGTGAAGGCACGCTAGAGCTCGACCACTTATCTTTTTAATCATAGTTTAATAATAAAATAATCTTTGAGAAGATTAAGCAGAGCTTAGGTTCCAGAGAGTGTCATAGACATTGACCTGAATTCGCCAGTTGCATCCACTTTCATCCAGTATGGGCGTAAGTATGAGCTGCAGAACAGTTACCCACACTACTTCATGATGGCCCCTTACACGTTGTTCATTTACCACCCAATACGCCAAGGGAGATTGTACTTCCCTCACCGAGAAATAGCTAGTCGTTTTTAAATTCAGTAGTCATAATGAGGCCCCAAAGTTTTGGCTCTACCCTAAGCGTGTTATTATTTCCTGCAAACAATGAGTGGGTTTCTCTCCACCAGTCACAAGGTTTATTTTATGTCAGTTTATTTGCGGTCACCTTGTTTATCAGTCCCATATTTAATTCAAGGTTATCAGTTCAGCCTTAAATGAGCGTAAAAAGATCACGTCTAACGAGCAATCTCAATTCCTTTAAATCCTAAGTTGTAAATATGATACAGAGAGCATCGAGAAAGCTACTGTAAGCATTGAATCAGCCTTGCATGATATGAAGAAGACTTATAGTGATTCCTCGCGTTCTTCATGCGGGATGCAAAACAATGAATTAAAATTTACACTAAATGACATGCTCACATGAAAATACTCTAAACAATAGTATTATTATTGGGGAGAATTGTGAATTAAAATTTGGTTAAGTTGAACGACCTACTAGCGTGCCTTGTTAGTGAAAATGTGCATCCAAAAAATGATGCGCGCAGCGGCGCAAGCAAGGATGAATACCTAAGCTAACGTACATGCACCTGATTCCTACACCACTCAAGTCGGGTCCCAACCGCATAGAAGGGGTTGAAACGGACCCGGCATACGATAAAGAGGCCAATCTAAATTATTACAAAATTTAGGATTTGAAGAGCCCTTGTAAATGATGTAGAAAATTAAACCTAATCTAAGCTCTCTCACGCAAATAAAAATTAAATCAATCTTCTTTGTAGATCCATGATCTTTTCAAATTTTGCTCGGAGTTATCCACAATCAGAGAAATCATGGTTAGTATATGAAGTGAGAGAGGAATGCAAATAAAATGCAAAACAAGAAGAAAATGAAAAAAGAAGAAGGAAAATTTGACACAGAAATTATTTTCACATAATTAATTATAGAAATTATTCTAAAACCCTAAAAATGCATCGTTCTCCGATAATGAACCATTTGATGAGTAGAAAATCTACCTCCTTAATAATGATGTATTGTAGTACATGGAGGTAGAATACGATCTATCAAAACCATAATTTTGAATACGTGGAAAATTTTAACTCGGTAAGTATACCAACTATGGGAACATTGTATTTTTTGCATGATTTTTAATTAATCAAATTAATTAATTAATTACAATGTTAATTTTCATGTCAGAAACTAAAACAAAGAAAGAGGATATGAAATAATGCAGATGAAAATGAATGTAAAGGTGAAGCGTAGGAACTGTGACTATGATTTTTAATCCCAACATTAATCAATATGCTCCAAAATTAATCACAAATAAAAAATGTATTATATATATGTATGTATATATCAAATCCAGGTTGCAAACTATAGATCGATTTATCTATCCTTGCAATTATAGAGATAAAAATCCAATTCCTTAAAAATAATATCTCCAAATTCCCTACACAAAACTCTCTAAATAAATAATCCTCAAATCATCAAATATCATGGAGATAATTGTTTAAGCCTCCTCCATTTAGTCCCTGTAGAAATAGATCAATTTGTCTCATAATAACACACAAAATATGCCAAGTTAAGCTGCACGGATCAAATGAATATTCAAATAATATTTTAAATAATTCAAGCTCTGATCAATTCACAAAATATGTAGAATGAAAGAGTACATGACAAGCTTCAAAATGACATATTACGTGTCAACAATGGACTTCAAATGACCAAGATACGATAACATTAAGTTTCAGGAGCTATAATGAAAACAAAAGTAAGTTGCTCTCTCAAAATAGTCCTCGGGAGGGGCTTATCTGTAAATATCAAAACATGCATGGGGTTCCTCTTAAATCTACCCCAAGCAGGGGTATTTATATGGATATCAAGAGGGACGGGGGCACACATGTAAAGTTTCCAGGTCACATGTGTAGCGCACGTGAGCAGGATCTTTCAGATATTCTAGAAAGCGACGGGGGCTCGGATGTAATTTCACCAGACAACGAGCACATAGCATGTGACCAGCCTCATTTGGTGAGCGGATGAACACGAACCTCCACGTGGCTTCATTTCCCTACTTCGAGGTGATCCGAAACTATGGCTTGGATCCTTGGCTCGGAGGCAAATTTGGGTCATCGGTTGGAGAAGATCTGAGGGCTCGGATTTGGGTCAAAATGGAAGGCTCCGATGAGGTATTGTTCTTGATCAAACGATGCCTGTAACTTGAATCTAGGAGCATTCTTGTTCGGCTGGATCTCCTCCCGATCGATGGCTCTATGTTGTTGTTGTTCTGGGAGCTTAAGGTGGCGGTTGTGGTGAAGGTTGAGGGAGGAGGACGGAGCTGGTGCTCCTGGTTCTGATCCCTAGTGGGTAGAGACGAAGCTTTGAGATGGACAGGGCTCCTGGATCTCGTCCCTCCTCTCTTGGTGGCTGAAAGGGAGAGGAGCTTTAGTGATGTTAGGGCTAAGCTCCTTCTCGATGATTGATGAAACTTGGCTTCCACACAAGGAAGAAGTTTCGAGAGCTACAGACAGAGGAGTTGCTCCCACCGGAGCCTTCAATGCTTGACATGCAAGTGATTAGTACGCAAAAGAAATGGGGAATGGGGAAGCTCCTTGAAACGAATGATGGATGAATTGAAGCTTCAAGCTCAGGCCTTATCGAGGTCGGAGGTGGGAAGGCGCTGGAGAGAGAGAACATCATAGGGAGAAGAAGAAGGTGAGGTGGGTGTCAGAGCCGAGGGAGTGACTTCAGATTTGAGCAGAGACGAGGATAAAATGGGGAAGAAGAAGAAGAATCTGTGAGTACACTTGGAGGTGGAGTTTACTTATGGAGAAAGAGATGCGGTGGTTGATGACGGTGGATTGGTTCCTATCGGGTGCTAGTGTGGTGTTATTATGTATTTATCTGCCACTAAAAATCCCAAAAAGAATAACACGATGTTTTAAATAATAATATGTATATTATTTATTATTCAAAATACCAACAAATATTAAAAGATATAAAAAAAGAATTTTTATACATATAAAAATACGTGCAAAAATAGTATACCGTACATCTTACTTGTTTTACTGAAGTTTTACATGAGAGTAGTTGAAAATATCTACAACTTTTATATTGAACACCTTTTCTAAATCTTTCTGTAACTATTTATTTTTTGATTTTACATTGATTTTCTTATTTTTCTATTTTATGATTGGCCACGTGGTCCAACCACCTTCAACCACGTAGTTGGCTCTTTGTACCAGCTCGCACCTCATTTCAATTGTCTGATCTCCTTGATCAGACTTCCATTATTCCATAAGAGCCACTTCAATCTTGAGTCGCTTGGTCACTTGATCAAGCCATCACTGCCCTACACTCACACCTAAATCTTGGCCATTGGATCTTGATCTGATGCTTCTCTTTGTATCTCCTACGTCGTGCCTCTTCACCCCTCACCCTCGCTGGTTGTGAAACCACCACTCTTCTCCAATTTTTACCGGCCTTCTCACATGCCCTAACAATCTCCTTCCAACTCCCATCTCTTCCTCGTTCATCCATCTCCTTTGACCAACCTCTAGTGGCCACCATCTTCCTCACGCGCTCTCTTGAGCGGAAGTTGAAACCTCGTTCCAACCACCTGCAATCGCTCCTCTTTGCTGCACAAAACTCCGCCTCCAGCCAACCGCCTACCAGATCCTCCACTTTACAAGTGAACCTCCTAGCATCCTCCACCTTACTGTGACTGAGATTTGGAGAGAGAGAGAAAGGGTATATATAAAGCTCCGATGAGATCCTTAGTTTCCCAGGCTAAGTTGCAGCTCTTGCTTGATACTTGAACTTTCTTCTCTAGCCCATAACATTAAGCAATGACCAAAGGTTCTTGAAACCTCATCTCCGGGCATGTTTTGCCTTTTCAGTATCCTCCGTCCTCCATTTAAGAATCCTTCTTATTCTTCGTTTATTTGGTAGTTCTCCATTTTAGCTGCACGTAGACAATCATATTTCACTCATATGATCACCTTAGCACCTTCTTGGTGGCTCATCGATCTTCATAAGCCACTAACTTATTCTGTCGATCTCTAGATTGCTTCATCCCTTCAATCTATTTCTCCCATTACAAAGTGGAAAATCCAAATAGGGCTCCGCTTCAATTCGCCTCCGATAGCCCTTCGTTCGTTCCATCTCATCCCCATTTAGCCCGCAGTCAATTTGGTTTGTATCTCACCTCTGCAGGATCCCACATACTTCATTGATCATAGAACATGTCAGTCCTCTGATCTCAAGCTTATTCATCGGAGGTGCATCATCGATAGAGCCCCCCAGGTCTCCTCTCCTCTACTTAGGTTCAACTACAACTTCACAGCACCATCAAGAAGGTTATTTGACATTCAACCGTAGTAGAGGATCGAGAAGGAGACATAACAACATCATTGGAACTCCGCTATTCCTCCATCGCACATGGCGACGAAGGAGGAACACAATCAACATGCATTGTTCAATCACCTCCTATCAGTGTCCATCCCGTGGTCCACATGCGCTCACGTCATCTTAGCCGAACCACCGCTTCTCCCTCAGGTTAGGAGCGTCTGATCTAGCGCCGAGACTCCACAGAGCGCCAGTGTCCTAACCCACAAGGAGCCTCTCGAACCTCCAGTCATGCACCTTAGGTCACGTGGTGCGAGTGAAATTGCAAGCGCACTCTCCGTATTCCTGGAATCACATATAAGCCTCCCATGCTTTGTATTTTGTACTGGAACCCTTGCAGGTTATTATTTGCAATTTAATCCTTCTAGGACATCTTTGTGATGGTTTTATGTTTTTAATTATTTTTTTATTGCAAAAGGCCCTTATTTCTATTATAGAATATATTGTCATTCATAACTCCAATTTGAATGAAAATGTTGTCGTTTTAAAGGTCTCTTAATCATCTTTGTTGTAGTATAATTAAATCATTGATTTGCTCTGTATAATCAGAAATAAGATTTAAGGACTTTGGTAGACCTTTATGCATTGTTAATTCTATCCTTGTGATTGATTGATCGAAACATTGATCATTTTATACCATGATTTCCTTTGATAAATCATAACCCGATTATGATTTATTTTAAACCATCAGTTCCTGATTAAACTACTTACATGGAGATTTGTGTGTGTGATTACTCTAGTAATTCAAATGTGTGCTTATTTAAATGAATTGAAATCGATCTGTTGGATTAACATAATGTAACATTGACTTGGTTTAATGGGTTGAACAAGTATTTCATGTTGATTGACTAAGTTAGGATCATAATTGTGTCATTATTGCGTTTGTTGCTTTGCATTATGCGTTTGTGCATTGTATGTCTTTGTGTGCATTATCATCATTTTACCATCTTATATACATGTTTCTGAAAATCAAATAATAATGCATGCGTTGCATTCAATGTTGTCGCATCTTCTAGACCTAGACCACACTCAACAAACACTTGATTAAATATTTAGTCTCTATATTTTCTAACCAATTGCTCATGTCATTGTGTTCGACCCTGCACTTATACATGATAAATTTAATCAAGCTCTTCACAGAGATACTGTGATTTGGTTTTGATAATTGTTAATTGATTGTATTACAGTGATTACAAATTAAGATATCCAATTAGCGATTAATCACAACTTAGCAAGACAGACCACTTCACTCACCATGAGTATTATCGATATTATACAAATAAAACCATGATAAACTCAAGATTTTTGATCTGTAAATAAACACACCACATAATGGTGAGAAGAGCTCGCAAATTATTCACGTGATGATAAATGCCATTTTCACATTCATAGCCATCATCGTAGATTGTCATGCAAAAAAAAATAAAAATAAAAAAGGTGGAGGAGGTATATTTGAATACGCCATGAGCTACGATAAAGGTTAGAGATGATCTTGAAGTAGCATGTGTTTTCGCTTGCAATGAGTATTGTTGTCTAAAATAACATCAAAGCCTTCTCCCACTATAAATAGGGTCGATTACATAGATTCTTGCTCAAAACTATGTTGAAATACTATTTTTACGCCGGTTATAGACTACCTTACGCAACCCCTACATGGGGGGATTTGAACCATGATTTTTGGGGTCTTTGTCTACTTTAGGATTTTGGGTTCTTTAGGCAACAATGAAAATGAAAGGGAAGATGCATGATAAGAAATGCGAGAACATGGAAATAAATGTGGTGTGTGGAATTGGAACAAAACTCACAATTTTTTGTTCTTTTATACTAGACATCATGGAGCATACTGTGAATCTCTCAGAGCATCAAAATCTCTCAATAATAAACTAAGATTGATCATTGTGCACATATTAAGTAACCCATACCCAAGCCAATGCCACTAGGCTAAAACAAGAAGCAACCACATGAACTTAGATGTTTGACATAACTAATGCACAAAGGATACCCTCATCGACTCATGACCAATTCCGGAGCCGAACAACATGAACTTAGTTTAGGATATGAGCTAATCTTCTGCACGAGGCATTGAGAAAAAAAATTAAAATTACCATTGTTTGATAAATAAATTATGTATGATTACTAAGTAAGAGTAATCGGACTAATATGAAGATGATAACACAAGGAAGTCATGAATCTAAGGGATTTTGGGTATATTGAGTGGTGGCTCAATTGAACTTATAAGAGGGCCCAGAAAGAGATTATGTCACACTACACAAGTCTAATATTGCATGTATACGTCACATAGTGACAAGTCACATCAACGTAGCATGAGAACAAAGAAATCATGTCGGTGAAATATGGACATATAAATCATACCAACGAAGTATAGATATGATAATAAGTTTAAGAGCATGCACCTAATAATGTGTAATAAGGGAGATTCTGTGTATCTTTACATGCTCAACCAGAATCAAATAGTGCATTTTTCTCTCATACTCAGTGATAAAAAGTAAAAAAAATGAAAATATGCTTATTTCTATTGTCATATTTTGATATATTATGCTTAGCGACATAATGCTAGCACTAAATCTTTCAATGTGAATTAAATGTTGTTCAAATCGCTCTTGCATCTGTTTACTTGCAAATGAAATTGGGTAATATGCATATCAATGTTTTAATGCTATCATGTTACAAGTCCATGCACGAGAGCATTCAGATATGATCTCGATCAACCCATGTTGGGATTGGTATATGTGTGTATGTAAATATGTATGTAATGTATATATGTATATAAATATAAATATAAATATATAGACACGCATATGCATGTATATAGATATCGAATCGAATAGATTTTTTATTGAATGAATTCATGTTGATTCAAATTTGATTCAATTGGAAATCGAATCCACAAATCAAATTCAATTTTGGTTCACTTTATTCCGAATCGAACTTTTTCCAAATTTTCAGAATCTAATCGAACTCGAACAATTCAATCCAGCTAGCACCTGTAGTCTATGCTTTCTGCTGAAAGAGGATAGAAGGACCCTTTTCTTATAAATTTCAAAGGTAGCTCGCATCACAAAATAAATGTTGTTAGTGAAAAGTATAAATATACAGCTCAATTCCAACAAATGGACATTCGATCATACCATATCTTCGATCACACACGAACACTAAAAATTTACAAAATTAAAATAACTTAAAATGAATGAATGAAATATCCTAAGTTCCAATAACAAACCAGTATCAAATTCAATTATTTAAATAACAATCATACATCAATTTAGCCAGTATCAAATTCAATTGTCTAAATAACAATCATACATCAATTTAGGTTGTATTTCAACTTACCCTCAATCAACATCATTAGCCAGACACTAAAACAAACAATATGAGTTAATCATTTACCTAAATACATCCTAACAAATTCCTATCTAATTTATTAATTGATGTGCGTAACATACCTAAAATAAAAAGCAGATGGAAATACAAACTTTATTAAAAATTGTATAACAATCAAATAAAGCAAGTTTAGTATACACAATAGAAGTTATTTCTCCAAATACATGATCGGTACCCAAACAGGGAGTATAGCAGCAACAACAAAAATCTCATCTCATCTTACTTCTAACACACGTCCGACACCCTGCACACATCAATCAGTTCCATATCCCGCGCGATCGCCTCCTCCATCTCCCCGGCCGCGACCTTGTGCCTCCCCAGTAGTCATCCCTCCACGCCGGCGGGACCGCGTGCCACGGCCCCAAGTGCAGTTGCTCCCACGCCATCTCCATCGCCTCCGCCGTCGCGCCAGCTCAACCGCCACCGGCTCCACAGGATGGACGTATTGTGGCAGACACCGGCGAATCCCCCGGAAGCAAAAGACTACATCATCCGCAATGGTAACAAAACCCTAATCCTCCTCCAATTCCATTTCAAATCCCACCCTTATTCCTCACAGTTTCTAACGACGATCCGCTCCACTCCAGGGAGGCGCCACGTCAGGCCCTACTTCTTCGAGTTCATATCTCACGTCTGTATCTCTCTCCTCAATTCCTCCAAAAGTTAGCATCTTTTCTGCTCCATCTGAACTCCCACACGTTTCCAAAATCACAGGTGAAGAACAGATGGGAGGGGAAGAACATCGTCGATCTCTTCGCTCACGAGTTCAAAGGCCGTCCTCGCACCTATTATGTATTTATCGAATTCCTATTAATATTATTCCCGAATGCTGAGAGGAGGAGGGGGAGGACTGGATCGGAAAATGGAAATACAAAGAGTTATTGTTGGAAAAATTACTATAATCTTATAGCAATTTTCTAGCACTGTTTGTAAGGATAGTTTGTTTTAACATTGACAAGTAAATATGCAAATAAGAACAAAGAAATCGTAGTTTGAAAGAGCTAGTCTGAGAAATGGAGGCACGTCGAAAGATGCTGTCGTGAAGACAGATTCCGCCGCTCCTATGCACGAGCTTGATGGCGGTCTGACTTCCAGATTCAATCACCCTCAACTGGCTGCTGCCTTTCGGTGCTAGCAAGAGAGCAGCGTCGAACGTCTGTTGGCCATCGTCGTCGTAGAAAAAAAAGTACAAAAATCCGCCTGCACAAATTCGCAATGAGCTCACAAGTGGCGGATAACAGATGGAGGTGGAGAACAAAAAGATTGTTGATGCTTCTCGTGGTGTCTATTCAAAGGCTAAATGTACAATCCTTTATATAGACATATTTTCAAAGACTAAATGTACAATCCTTTATATAGACAGACTGTCCATTAACAAGGAGCCAAAAGAGAACCGTTTATCTCCCATCAAGACATTAAGTGATAATGAGTTCCTATGGTCTTGTTGACTGCACCCAACATTATCGAGGAAACCCGTTTAATGCCAAAAATGGCTATATGAACTTGGATACAAAAGAGGAAAGATGTTTGTTCAGCTGGATTTAACGAGTTTCATTTCCGAGGTCATTATTGGGTTAGGTACTTGTGTGCAAATTGGAAATTACGTAGACTTAAAACAAATATTGGAAAAATAATATTTGTTTAAATTAAACTCACATTCACGCTCACGCGCACTAAAGAGGTAAAGAGGTTTTGAAATACAAAGGAAATTCAACATTCTCCCACATATTTCATAAACCTTTTAAAGAAAAAATGCCTCGAGGCGTACGCCTCAAGCAGCCTCAGTGAGGCGTGCGCCTCAAATGTCATGAGGCGCGCCTCGAGGCGCTGAGGCGTGAGGCGCAAGTGAGGCGCTGCCTCATGAATCAGTTCTACTTTCGTGGGTCATTTCTTAATTAGTTAGGGTTTGACATAAATTAATTAATCAACCGATGATGGAATGATCTTTCCAGCCCCCTTTTTTAACGGGTAAACATATATCATTATGTCTTGTATTTGTATGGGATTTGAGTAATTAGCTCACGTGAGTTATTTGGCTGTGATCTATGAGGAGCTTGCAGGTTGCTTGCACACTGCTCTACTCCACATTTATCATTGACATAGGAAATAAATGAAAACTGTGCTTGATAAATGATGGTTCTAGAAATATTCCCAAGGAAATGAACCAAAATGCAAGTTGAAGCCTAAAGTAAGATACATGTTCTTGTCTAGTCCTACTTTGAGGTCTATCCATCCTTTGCAGGACCACCTTCAACAGAAATAAAACAAGTTTCCATAGTTTGCTCCAATTGAAGATCTCCAAACCTGTGTATGCTATGCAGAGAGTTTGAAAACATGAGGCTAATAAATATAGCTTGAATATTTGGATCAATGATCAACTAAAAGAGTCAGAATAGCTCAGCCAAGATGCTGATGTTCACTAGGTTGCTGGATCATATAGGTCCAATTTAAAGAAACTAAGAGTTTGCTGGAGGAGTGTCCATACTCCTACCTACCTACTCTGACATCAATCACAGAAGCTTGCATTGTCATCGGAGTTATTTTTTATCACAACTATTTAATATTTTAGGACTTGTAAAATATAATTATGATTAATTAACATGTTTTATGAAAAGTTTTCTTTATGGAGTGAGTCTTACGCCTCGATACGCCTCGAGGCGACACTGGAAAAACGCCTCGATACGCCTCACGTTTTTTAAAACCTTGTTCATACCTCAATCTCATAAAATGTTTTCGAGGGTTACCCTTAGATTGTTTAGTTCTATCTATGACAGATTACTATCACAATGAATAGAGATAGGGGGATTGTGTAGATCTATTAATACATTTCTTAACCAGTCTGCCTGAGAACAAGCTAAATCCAGAGATATAAACTCAGCCTCCATTGTGGATCTCACTCTAACAGTTTGTTTGGAGGATTTTCAAGAAACCACAACACCATCAAGACGAAACACATAACCACTAGTAGACTTGGTTTCATCAGAGTCTGCAATCCAGTTTGCATCCGTATAGCCTTCCAATACAACTAGAAAATCAGTGTATTGAAGACTGTATTCCACAGTACCCTTAATGTATCTAAAAACTCTGACCAATGCATTCCAATGGTCAGCATTAGGATTGTTAGAATTATTATATTACAATTATGTTTGTAACCCTTCGGGTTCCGTAATCCTTAACCTTTCGAGTTCTGTATCCTTTAACCCTTCGGGTTCAGTAACCTTTAGGGGTATTTATGTATTTTTCCTCTTGTACTCTCTAGGATTTTCTCTCTATATAAGATGCCCTAGCCCTATGGAATAGATATCCATTCGTCTTTCTTCTCCTCATGGTATCAGAGCAACAGTCCTAGACCGGGGTTCTGACCTAAAATCCCCATCGCCATCTTCAGGCCTTGCAAAAGCCTGTGCATGCCCTCTTTCCTGAATTAGGACCCTGCGCAAGGCCCTCCAATCGCCTCTAGTGCAGCAACTAGACCCCAAAGGAGCATCTCCAGCACCTACCGGTACCTCTAGAGGGTACACAACCCTCCCGCTAGCACTACCCTGCGCTTTCAGGACCTCCTACGAAGGTCGTCAGTCCCACAACTACCCTTCACGGGTACTGTAGGTCTCTTTGGAGATCCAAAACTCATCAGGGATCGCTGCCAAAAATCCAAATATGATGTCAATTGAGGGTTTGCAGCCCTTCTTCTAGGGTAAACGTGAGTTCTAGGGTATTTTTTAGGTCTTATATGCATCCTTAGTTGACCACGAGATGTTCTTTCTATTTTAAGACCACCATGGCGCCTTCTTCTACCGAGACAAAGCCCTTAACCACGAATATTATGGCACAAGGCACTACTATCAAACTCAAGGGCACAGAAAATTACGTGCTATTGTCTCGATCTTTTATGGTGTTCATTGGTGGTCAGAGGAAACTCTACATTTTGATTAAAGATCCTTTAGATGAAAAGGACAAAGAGTATGACAACTGGCAGACTCACAACTATTTGGTTATCAACTGAATGACCAACAGTGTTGAGGCTCACATAGCCTCAAATCTTCTTTACAAAAATACGACCAATGAAATGTGGGAGGATCTCGAGCAAACATACTCCCAAAAAAAGACGAAGTCGCGCCTTGCAGACATTTACAAGCGAATCTGGTCGGCATCTCAGGGTGATTCCACCCTCATCAAGTACTACAGGCATGACCTTCTCTCTAACATGTATGAAGAGCTTGCAATATTCCAGCCCTCATGTTGCACCGAACAGATACAAGAGCGTTCTGACTGGCAAGTATACTGCTTCCTTGATGGTCTGCATTCTAGATACCATGCATCGAAGGAGCAATTTCTTATATCATACACGCTACCAACAATGAAGGCCATCTTTGGCCGACTTGAGGAGCTCGAGATATCTGTTTCCCGGCCTCCCGTCTTGCCTTCAATAGAGAACTTTGCACACGCCTCATCTGGGCGAGGAGGCAGATACGGCTTGCGAGGAGGACGCGGTCGTGATCCAAGTCGTGGCCTGGACGGGAATATGGACGAGGCCCTGACTTTGGTCGTGGTCGTGGGCAAGACTCTACTGCTCCATGCACTCACTATGGTAGGTGGAACGACCCGACTGAATGATGTTGGTAGAAGTTTGGCGTACCTTCTTATCACGCCAATAATGCTTATGAGGATGCCTATGATGTGGAAGAGGCATCGCCTATCTCCAGTGGCAAGACTGTTCATCTTAATGATGCAGATTACTCCTGTCTGATGCATATCCTTCAGACTCTAGGGCCTACCACCACTAGTAATACTACAACTGCTGCTTTGGCTACTCCTTCAAGTACAATAGCCAACTCTGCTATCACTCCTACTCCAACTTGGATTATTGATTCCGATGCTTCTACTCATCTCACTGGAGAAGGTAGTCTGCCCACCTCTTCCATGCCATCTACCTCTGCGAAGTCAATTCGAGTCGCTAATGGGACTTAATCACAGATCACTACTATCGGAACTATGGAATTCTCTTCTAAGCTCCGACTTTCTGGGGTTCACTGTGCTCCTGATTTTCCTCTTAGTGCTGTCAGTTCATAAGCTTTGTGTTGAGCTTCATTGTCGTGTGATATTTGATGAGTCTTGGTTTTATTTTTAGGACATTCGGAATTTCGGACGAGGCAGATTTTTGGTGGGGGTCATGAGAAGAACGACCTATATTATCTTGACATACCCCCGGACTCCAATTTTGTTGGTGTTACGTCCATCTCCGAAGATCCGCTCCTATGACTTCTGCGCCTTCGACATCCCTCTGCCAGGGCCATCTCCATGATGTTTCCTAAACTCTCTGCTATGAAGCCTTTTCAGTGTGAGACGCGCGAGTTCAGGAAACACCATCGAGCTTCGTTTCCTGTCCGTACCGAGTCTCATAGTACTACTGCTTTTCATCTTGTTAATTGTGACGTTTGGGGACCTTGTCCGATCCTCACATTAATTGTCATCGCTATTTTATAGTTTTCGTTGATGATTATAGCCGATCTTCTTGGGTAAATCTAATAAAGGAGCGTTCGGAGATTAATCAAATTGTCAAAAATTTCTTTCAATATGTTAAAACTTACTTTTCTAACATCGTTAAGATCATTTATAATGACAATGCTCTTGAGTTAACCCATCAGGACTTGACCTCTTTCTTTGCGTCCCAGGGAACTGCTCACCAAACATCATGTCCATATACCTCACAACAGAATAGTATAGCTGAGAGGAAACTTCGACACTTGCTAAGTGTTGCCAGATCTCTTCTTAGTCAAACGAGTGTTCCTAGACAATAGTGGGGAGATGCTATCCTTACTGCAGTGTATCTCATCAATCGTGTTCATTTGTTCTCAAAGAGGCAATTCCATTTTCCTTACTTTACCGTACCGAATCTCCTTTTCCCATATCTCTGCGATTTTTTGGTTGTATTACCTTTGTTCATAACTTTCATGCAGCCGACAAATTATCCTCTCGTGCCATCAAATGCGTCTTTCTGGGGTACTCTCGTACCCAAAAAGGCTATCGCTGCTATGCCTATGATCATGTTGGACGTTGATGTTATGTGTCTGTTAATGTCACCTTCTTTGAGCAAACAAGTTATTTCACACATACTGTGAGTGACATTTCTCTTGACCTCCCTCCTCCGCCAATCATCTATACTCGCCATCATACCTCTATAGCTTCTACACCAGTGTCTGTACCTTTGCTTGTCTCTTTTATGCAGGATGATATGACCATTTCGGGTACTCCCACCACTGCTGTCCCGGATGTACCTGAAGAGCTCCCTATAGTTCTACGCAAGCAAAAAATGCAATGTACGTATCACCCCATGTCACATTTTACTTCTACAGATGGTTTATCTAGCTGTGACAAGAGATTTGCAAATGCTCTGAATGCTATTTCTGTTCCAAGAGATCATTTCAGTGCAATGCATGATCAAGGTTGACGACAAGCCATGGATGAGGAGATGGATGCACTTACCTCTCGAGACACATGGGATCTTGTGCCGTGCCCCCCGGGAGTTCACTCTGTGGCTTGTCGATGGGTCTTCACGACCAAACATTCGCCTGATGGTTCTATTGACAGGTTGAAAGCCAGACTTGTTGCCAAATATTTCACACAAACCTTTGGAGTTGATTATTTTGAGACCTTCTCGTCTGTTGCCAGAATGGGGTTGATACGTACCATTCTCTCTGTTGCTGCCAACAAGGCTTGGCCTATTTATCAACTTGATGTGAAGAACACCTTTCTTTATGGTGATCTTGAGGAAGAGGTCTACATGATGCAACGCCGGGGTATGTAATCGAGGGGGAGCATGTATGTCGACTACACAAGGCCATTTATGCCCTGAAGCAGAGCCAAAGGGCATGGTTTGACAGGCTCACTACGGAGATCAACACACTTGATTTTCAAAGGACAACATCTGACTACTCTGTCTTTGTTAGACGACGGTCTACTGGCACGGACATCCTTGTTGTCTATGTTGATGATACGGTTATCACAGGAGATGATGTAGATGGTATTCAGGAGACCAAGACCATCCTCCAGAAGGTATTTATCACGAAAGATCTCGGCCAACTTCGTTATTTTCTTGGCATCGAAGTAATACACACTACAGAGTGGCTCCATCTTTCACAGAGGAAGTATTGCCTCAATATTCTGATCGAGGCAGGACTTCTTAGATGCAAGCCATCTGGCATCCCTGCAGAAGTTAGAAAATATTCAACATTTACAGATCCAACTTTTGAGGATGCAACACGATATAGAAGCTTAGTGGGAAAATTACTCTATCTCACTGCTACTAGGCCTGATATATTATATGCTGCGAGCAGAGCTAGTCAGCATATGGAGAAGTCTCTTTACAGTCACCGGTAGGATGTTCTTTTGATCCTTTGATATTTGAAGGAATCTCCCGGACGTGGACTCTTCTATGGGGTGAATGAGCACACTAATATCTTCGCCTATACAGATTCAGACTATGCTAGCTCTCGTGAGGACCGCCGATCCATTACAGGATACATCATGTTTGTTGGGGATAACCTTGTCACTTGGCGAAGCAAGAAGTATACAGTGGTCTCTAGATCCAGTGCGAAAGAAGAATACAGGGCAATGGCTCAGGCCACATGTGAGATCACGTGTCTTGTTTCTTTCTTATCAGAACTTGGCATGTCAGTCGCCACTCCTGTACCCTTATACTGCGACAACAAGTTTGCCACGTACATCGCCACCAATCCTGTTTTCCATGAGCGGACAAAACACATTGAAGTTGATTGCCATTTTATTCGTGATGCAATACGAGGAGGACAAATCAACACTCCACACATTTCCACTGAACTTCTACTTGCAGGCATCCTCACAAAGGCTCTTCCAAGGAAGCGCCTCATGTACTTAGTATCCAAGTTGGACATGATCGACATATATGCTCCAATTTGAGGGGGAGTGTTAGAAATATTATATCACAATTATGTTTGTAACCTTTCGGGTTCCGCATCCTTTAACCCTTCGGGTTCCGTAACCCTTAACCCTTCGGGTTTCGTAACCCCTTAGGGGTATTTACATATTTTTCCTCTTGTATTCTTTAGGGTTTTCTCTCAATATAAGAGACCCTAACCCTATGGAATAGATATCCATTCGTCTCTCTTCTCCTCAAGGACAACTAGTGTATCTACTTAACCTACTGATAGCATATGCTATGCCAGGTCTAGAATAATTGGCTAGATACATTAAGTTTTCTATGACTTGAGCATATCTCGACTGATCCACCGGATTACCAGTGTGTGCCTTAAGATGTAAGGAAGGATCATATGGAGTACTGACATGCACACTATGATACATATCAAACCTATGTAAAACCTTTTCTACATAATGAGACTGGTTTGGAGTGTAGCCAGAAGTAGATCTACTCAATTTTATGCCAAATATAACATCAACTATTCCTAAATCTTTCATATCAAAGTTTTTATCAAGAAAGGATTTAGTCTCAGCAATAATAGCTGAATTTGATCCAAAGATTAAGATGTCATCAACATACAAATACATGATTACAATACCATTCTCAGAGGTCTTAGAAAAATGCATGTATCAGATTCATTAATAGTGAAGTCAACAGATAAAATAGTTTTATCAAATTTATCATTCCACTGCTTAGGTGCTTGATTCAAACCATATAAAGATTTTACTAATCTACAAACCTTGTGTTCTTGTCGAGGGACTATGAATCCTTCAGGTTGATCCATATAAATCTCTTCCTCAAGGTCACCGTTTAAGAAAGCAGTCTTGACATCTATTTGATGGATTTTAAGATTATGAATCGCAACTAAGGCGACAAGAAAACAGATAAAGGTGATTTTTGTTACAGAAGCACATATGTCAAAGTAATCAACACCTTCTTTCTGTTTGTATCCTTTGGCTCCAAACCTAGCCTTAAACTTATCTATGGAACCATCTACCCGCGGTTTCTTTCTGAAAACCCATTTACATCTAATAGTCTTGTACCTTGGGGGAAAGTCGGTTAGAATTCAAGTGTAGTTGTTCATTATAGATTCTATTTCATTATCAATTGCTTCCTTCCAGAAACTATGATATATGGATTTCATAGCTTCATCATAGGTCTTGGGATCTTCTTCTATTAAGAGAGTATGGAATTCATGACCAGAGTGCTTAGCCACTCTAGTCCTTTTACCTCGACCTAGATCATTAAGGGGCTCAACCACTTCTTGGTTACAGGTTCTTCTTCTTCAATAATTTGAGATGTATCTTGAGGGGTTTCAATGTTTTCAGAATTTGAAGTTCCATCACCAACTTGTTTAGGGAGAGAAGATTTGAGAGGAAAGATGTTTTCATAATATACTGTATCTACGGGTCTAATCTCTAGTATTGAACTGACCCTGATTTCTAGGATATCAGACTTTATAACTAAAAATCTATTGGCATTACTGTTTTCTACATATCCTATGAAAACAGAGTCTACAGTTTTGGGACCTAACTTCCTCTTATGATTTTTAGGGACCTTAACTTTGGCCAAACACCCCCAAACTTTGAGGTACTTTAGAACATGTTTCCTGTTGAACCAAAGTTCATAAGGAGTTTTATCTATGTGCTTAAAAGGGATACGGTTAAGCACATAGTTTGCGGTTAAGAGAGCCTCCCCCCACAATCGTTGGTTAAGACCAGACTCAGCTAACATGGCGTTGACCATATCGATAAGTGTTCTATTCTTCCTTTCAGCCACACCATTCGACTGAGGGTTATAAGGGGCAGTGGTCTCATGTATAAGGTCATGCTCTTCGCAGAATTGGTTTAGTTCTTTTGAGGTATACTCACCCCCTCTATTGGATCTAATCCTTTTTATGTTCTTATCGGTCTGATTTTCTACTTGGATTTTATAGACTTTGAACTTTTCTATTTGCTCATCTTTAGATCTTAGCAAATAAACATAACAATACTTTGAAAAATCATCTATAAAGGTCAAAAAGCAGCGCATGTTATCACGAGTAAGAACGTGGTTTAGGTCACATACATCATTATAGACAAGTTCCAGTCGTATAGAGTTTCATTCTGTTGATCTAAAAAGTTTCTTATGCAATTTAACTTGCATAAAAATTTGACATCTTTCATTATTCATTATGTCAATTTTGGGAATTAAGTCCATGTGAACCATACGCTTCATTGTATTTTTGTTCACGTGTCCTAATCGTGCATGCCAAAGATCGGATGACACGATAGTAGAAAAAGTTCTAATGCAATTCTCATTAATATATGAAGAACCATTGCAAGACTCAACACTAAGGTGTATAAGACTATTACAAGTATAACCGACACCTATAAAAGATCTAAAACGAGAGATTACAACTTTATTTTCCCGACTCAATAAGGAGTAACCAGAAGACATAACTATGACTTCATTAATAACGTTCTTCTTAAATTCGGGAACATGTAAGGCATAATGTAGCTTCAAGACTTTCCTTGATGTGAGCTTCAAATCCACACGTCCGAAGCCTACGATGTGTTTCACGGAGACATCATCACCTTGGGAGATGACACAACTGTTATCGGCCTGATAGGTGGAAAAAGAAGAGCGATCATAACATATGTGAGATACGGCTTCAGAATCCAACCACCAATTATCATGCGAGGCATAACTAATATTGGGAATAGTAGAGTTGGTTTCTAACCTCTCAGAAGTGCCGACCCCCACAGAAATCATATTGACTTCAATATTCTTAGGAGGTTGCTTCTTTTGTCCCTTGCGGTTCTTGCATATGTTTTCAAGGTGACTGGGCTTGCCACATGCGTAGAAGATGCGTTGGTCCGTAGAATCAGTATTATTATTATGATCAGGTTGCTTGCCTTTCTTGAAAGGTTGCTTGGATTTGGGGTGGAATTTATGGGGTTTCTTTTTGGAGTTGACATGGTCTACAAGATTGACAGGAGGGTTGTACTTAGAGTCTTTTGTTTTGTGATGATTTTCAGTTTGAAGAGACTTTACGAGAGAAGATTTGTTATCTTCTCTTGTCTATTACGGAGGGATTCAGCGAAATCTTTCCAAGATGAAGGGAGTTTTTCGATTAGAGTTGCTACTTGCACATTTTCCTCGAGCTTATAGCCACTAGCAATAGACTTAGAGATACGATTTTGATATTCAAGAACTTGTGCAGAGACAAGCTTATTTTCTACCATTTTATAGTCAAGTCACTGGATAAATGCATATTTTTCTAATCCCGCATCTTGCATATCAAACTTATCATCTAAAGCTTTCCAAAGTTCGAGAGCGGTGGGGTGCATATGGTATATGTCATAAAGCTCATCAGATAAACCTGGGAGAATCCTACCATGACAAAGATAATCTATTTCTTTAGTTGTTTTTGGATGAGACGAGGTAGGAGAAGAGACTGGATCACTGTAAGTAGAACCTATTGTGAATATAGTAGAATTAACATGATCTACATGAGTGACACGAGTTTAGAGTTCTTCAGGAGGAGTTATAGCAGATACTAATCCTAAAGAAGTGAGCCAAAACCTCATTTTTTGTTGCCATCTACGAAAATGTAAGCCTACGAATTTTTCGGATTTAAGACTAGCAATGTCTTTCGAAGTAATCATTGCTCTAGGATCCATTTTAGCAGAGTTTTAATTAACAAAGACGTGATCAAGCAATAGATAAAAAACTTGCGAATATGTCTTCACAATGTTGAAAAAACTAGTATAGTTTTCTAGCACTGTTTGTGAGGATAATTTGTTTTAAGATTGGCAAGCAAATATGATCAAAATAAGAACAAAGAAATCTTAGTTTGAAAGAGCCAGCTTGGGAAATGGAGGCGCGTCGAAAGACGCTGTCGTGAAGACAGATTCCGCTGCTCTTATGCACGAGCTTGATGGCGGCCTGACTCCCAGATTCAATCACTCCCCCCAGCTGGCTGCTGCCTCCCGGTGCTAGCAAGAGAGCAACGTCGAACGTCCGTTGGCCCTCGTCGTCGTAGAAGAAAAACACAAAAATTCATCTACATGAATTCACAATGAGCGCACAAGTGGTGGATAGTAGATGGAGGTGGAGAACGAAAAGATTGTTGATGCTTCTTGTTGTGTCTGTTCAAAGGCTAAAGGTACAATCCTTTATATAGACAGACTGCCCATTAATAAAGAGTCAAAAGAGAGCCGTTTATCTCCCATCAAGACAATAAGTGATAACAATTCCTATTGTCTCGTTGGCTGCACCCAACAGTACCGGGGAGACCTGTTTAATGCCAAAAACGGCTATATGAACTTGGATAAAAAAGAGGGAAGGTGTTTGCTCTACTGGATTTAATGAGTCTCATTTCCGAGATCATTATTGGGTTAGGTACTTGTGCGCAAATTGAAAATTACGTAAACTTAAAACAAATCTTGGTATAATAATATTTGTTTAAAATTAAACTCGCACGCATGCTCACGCGTACTAAAGAGGTAGAGTGGTTTTGAAATACAAAGGAAATCCAACAGTTATTTCCCTGTTATTGTTTTGATGTTTGAGCTGGACGTGTTTTTCGTTATTACGTGATTTTGCAACTATACAATCAAATTCAATTATTTAAATCCACATAATGATGTGGTGGTTGAGCCGTGCGTCCTTCATCCAAGAGATCATGGTTCGAACCTTGAGGAAAATTCGTCCCAAGGGTAAGTTTCTAAACTTACTGGCCTTGGACGGTCGTGATTATTTTTTGTTATGTACTGTAAATTAGCCGTCTCTTGAAGAGGCGGCTCTCACCGGTATGTAAGCCTCTTAAAGAGGCGACTCTCACTGGTATGTAAGACAAAACTCTAAGGGCAAAGCCGCCTCTTCGGATTTGGTTTTAGTCAAAACCGCATCTTGAAGAGGCGTCTCTCACTGGTATGTAACACATAAAAACACTAAGGGCAAAGCCGCCTCTTGAAGAGGCGGCTTACCTACGGTAGATAATAACAAAGAATAATCGCGACCGCCCAATGCCAATAAGTTTAGAAACGTATCCCTAAGACGAATTTTCCTATTCGAACCTCAACAAGTATCCTGTACTCAAATATGAATGAATTTGTCCACTATGAATATGCCATGCTATTACATTGTTTACAAAACCACGGCCTACACACTAAATCGAGCACAAAAAAGAATGTACCATAAGAATTTGCTACGAGCAAAACAACTGTGCTGTTTTGCATTTTATCCTATGAAATACCTACCCCCTTGCTTTACATCTTAATCTGGTCTGGATTCTTTTATAGCCTGTTAGCTCTATTTCATCTCAAATCCTTTGGGTGATCATTCACCAGGTTGATGCGGTAAAATGTGGAAGAATACAAGTGAATGGACAGAGAGTCGATGTCTCTTATGTTGTCAGGTCTTCTGAGAAGATAAGCCATTTTTTGCACAGGTTTGTATGGCCATTTCTAATTGATAAAATTGGTTCTAAGTGAAGATTATAATTTTTGGTGTGTTTTGTACAAGGTCAGAAGACTTCTAATATTTATTTTTTCAAAAGAAAAATATTTGGATTAGGTTGGTATGACCTTTTCCGTGAATGTCAAAACTGTCTGAATTCATTTGTCTACTTGAATTTTGATGTTTTTGAAGAAGGTATCTTATAACGAAAGATTGTCCTGGGTTTATATATCACAAGCTGCTGTCACAAAGGAGTTGGGATGTTGAGATGTGATTCAGAGGATGGGAGGGAGCTGGCACAGGAGTTGAGATGTTTGGATCAGCTAGAGGATGGGAGAGAGCTGGTCGCGGAGGAGATCTCTAAGGACGAGGACCGGAAGCGAGAATGTGAATGGAGGTAGAGGTCGAGACATAAGTGGCTAAAGGAGGGGGATGCCAATACGAGATTTTTCCATGCCATGGCAAACATGAGAAGAAGGAATTTGATACATTCGATCGAGGTGGATGGGGACGAATTTCGTGGGGAGTAGGAAATTGCCATGGCGGTGACAGGCTATTTCAGGAGAGTGAGCATGCGACGACCTCACGTTGACTATCGCTGGCTGGGACTGGGAGTGAGGCATACCTCTGACCCGGATGCTAACTTTCTGGTGAGGGAATCTGGGACAATGGAGGTTCGTGAAGCTCTATTTGGGCTGAATCCTGATGGTTGCCCTAGTCCAGATGGCTTCCCTGTCTTCTTTTACAGGGAGTTTTGGGACCTCATCGAGGATGAGGTGTTGATGGTTATTGAGGAGTTTGGGAAGGGCAACTCCAATTTTGACCGGATTAAATGTTCGTTTATGTTCCTGCTCTCAAAAAAAGACGTGGCAACGAGGGTTGAGTATTACAGGCCGATCGCACTATCCAATGCGATATATTTGATCATGGCCAAGTTGCTGGCAAACAGACTAACTGGAATGTTGAACAAGATATTTTGCCTACGCAAAGTGCGTTTCTACCTGGCATGAAACTGATGGACAACATGGTAATGGCTTCAGAGATTATGGCAGACTGGCGCAAGAGGAAGGTGAAGGGGGTGATATGGAAGGTTGATTTTCAAAGTCCTATGATTGTGTTTACTGGTGATTTCTGTGGGCCTCCTTGTACAGACAAGGATTTTCGGATATCTGGATTTCTTGGATGAAAAGGTATGTGACGACTGCGTCATGCGTTGTGCTGACGAATGGTCAACCAAGTGGGGGGTTTCTTTCAGTCCTCATACTAAACTCCCTAACATGGAAGGAGGACTGCCTATCATTGGCTTGCCCGGTCGGAAGTGGCTAATGCTTGACGAAGTTGGTCCAGGTAGAGCCACTCCTTTGATTCTTGTTTCTTGCATCAAGTAGTGGTTTAGACCTTCGATTGGAGGATTCGAGGCGGATCTCTCAAACTGGTAGGAGGTGGAGCAGTTTGTCGGCAAATGGTTCGAGTAGTTCTTCTTGGAACCGAGATGATATGCTCTTTGGTCTACAACAATTTGCTCGATCAAGAATTCGGGGTTGCGTTTCTAGTTAATGTTAACTTCTGAAAGAGGAACTAGACTCGATTCTTCATGAATCAATCCGCCATAAAGGGGAGGAGATGGGATGAGGAGCTGGAGGTGCTGGAGGAAGTAAAAATCGGTGGAGGTAAGGGCGGTGGAGAAAACAGAAAGTTTATAGAGGAGGAGGTGGAGGAAGAGGATAAATAAAAATACATACTTCCCAAGTTAGTCAATTTAGTTACCTTTGTGTCCCAAGATTTAACGTCCGTTTGAGATGCAGATGGACAACAACTAACACGAGGGGCATAAGTGATAAATGTGAAAGAAGTCAGGGGCACAAGTGATGTTTCAAAAAAAGGACATGCATAACTGATATTGCTCAGAGGACACATGTGATAACAACCGTAATAAAAAATACAGATGTCAGTTATTCCTAAGTTGCTCGATTGAACATAATTTTCTGTATTGTAGTTTTATTTTTTCTTAGACATTGTAAAGTCTAAACTAATGTTAATACAAATATTTTGCATTTCAGTTTCTCTAATTATATCTGTATATTTTTCTTATTGTAACCATATATTTGTTGAGATTTATCCTGTGAAGACTGATTGGCTGAATACAAGTAGAAAGCATTGCTGATGTGGCTGATCTCCCTTCTGCCTTTTGATTGGCTGAGAGCTCTTGGGATGGATTGCTGAGGTGTCTGATCCACCTCATGCATTCTGATTGGCTGAGAGGTGTTGGGTTGGATTGCTGAGATGCTTAATCCACATCCTGCATCCTGATTGGCTGAGAGCTGATGGTGGGGATTGTTGAATGCTTGGTATTCTTTTGTTGTAGTATAAAAGGAGCCCTGTGGCACCACATATTGTATCCCAACTTCATTCAAGAAATAGTAGAGAGAGTCTGGTGTGAGCAAGTGGAGTAGGCACATTGCCGAACCACTATAAATCCTTGTCTTGTGCGGTTGTGCGTGCTTTCTTCTTTGATTGTGATTCTAGTCCTGTGGTGCTTGATCGGATCCGTCCCCAACAACTGGTATCAAAGCTCGGTTCGGAGATCAACCTCTACACAGATGGCGGAAGAATCGAAGGTCAAGATCGAGAAGTTCAATGGATCGAACTTCGCGTTCTGGAAGATGCAGATTGAAGATGTTTTATATCAGAAGGATCTCTATCTTCCGATCGAAGGGAAGAAGCCTGAAGCCATGAAAGATGAAGAGTGGAAGGTCCTAGACCGAAAGGCTCTAGGAACGGTAAGGCTCAGCCTTGCTCCATCGGTGGCTTCAAATATCGCAAAGGAGACGACGACGGCGAATCTTTTCAAAGCTCTTGAAAAGATGTATGAGAAGCCATCTGCATCAAATAAGGTGTATTTGATGAAGAAGCTTTTCAATTTAAAGATGAGTGAGAACTCCGTGGTGGCTTCACACTTGAATGATCTGAACAGTATCATCAACCAGTTGGAGTCCGTGAAAATCGTGTTTGATGATGAGGTAAAAGCTCTTTTACTCCTTTCTAGTTTACCTGATAGTTGGAATGCTTTAGTTGTAGCGGTTAGCAACTCCTCTGGTTCTGCAAAGTTGAAGTTGGAGGATGTTGCTGGTCTTCTTCTTGGAGAAGAGGCACGACGAAAGACGTCTGGGGAAGAACACTCGTCAGGTTCTGCCTTGAATATAGAAGGAAGAAGCAGGAAGAGCTACAGGAACCAAAAGCATTCCAGGGGAAAGTCGGTACGAGGAAGATCCAAATCCAGAGATCCGAAGTCAGTGGTCTGCTGGAATTGCAACCAAAAGGGGCATTACAAGACAGAATGCAAGGCCCCAAGAAAGCAGAAAGGAGAAAATGACAAAGGTAAGAACACCCTAAATCTTACTGATGATGATGATAGCGATGCCTTAATATGTGTTGCAGATGCTAGAAGTGAGTCATGGATTGTGGACTCGGGTGCTTCATTTCATACCACTCCACAAAGGGATATCCTCCAAAATTATGTGAAAGATGATTTTGGAAAGGTATATCTGGGAGATGATGAATGCTGCAGCATAATTGGAAAGGGAGACATTGACATATCCCAACCCAATGGTGGCTTCTTGAGATTGAAGAATGTTAGACATGTACCCAGTCTAACAAGGAATCTCATATCTGTCGGACAGCTATCAGAAAGTGGCGTGGTGACATCATTCGATTCTGATTCGTGGAAGATGTCAAAGGGATCATTGATCTTTGCTCGTGTATAGACTTATTTATGTTGCGGTGTACTGTTTTATAATTTCTATTTATATATTGTATGTCACTGTAATTTACCCAAGGGTTTTCTCCCTATATAAGAGATCCGAGGGCTCTATGGAATAACACATAAGAGTATTGTTTACTCTAACATGGTATCAGAGCCCTAACCCTAACCTAGGGTTTTTCTCCGCCCGCCCCCCCCGCCGCCGCCCACAAGCCCTCCGAGGCCTCGCCGCCCCTCCGCCAGGCCCTAAGCCCCTCTGTCGGGCCCCCACCCCCTCCGTCGGGCCCCCAACCCTCTCCACCAGTCCCAGCCGGCCCCCGCCAGCCCTCCTGCGGGGCTCCGAGCCATCCCGCCGGCTCCCTCTCTCCGCCCCCGGACTCCAACCGCCGCCGGGGAACCACCCGCGCCGCCCAGCCCCGCCGCCCGGACCCCCCCCCCCCCCAGCCGCCTATCTGTTGCTGTGGTACGTAACTGGACCATTTTTCAGCTTGATGTCAAGAATGCTTTCTTGTATGGTGAGCTACAGGAGGAAGTCTACATGCAGCAGCCACCGGGGTTTGCTGCTGAGGGGGAGACTCAGATGGTGTGCAGACTTCATAAGGCTATCTATGGCCTTAAACAGAGTCCCCGGGCATGGTTCCAGAAGCTTTCCCAGCTAATTGAACGACAGGGGTTCAGAAGATCAAATGCGGATCACTCACTGTTCGTCCAGAAGACCCCTAGAGGTACAGTTGTTGTTATGATATATGTTGATGACATCTTGGTTACAGGAGATGATGCTCAGGGGATTGAGATAACCAAGTCCCTGTTGGGAAGCCAGTTCATTACGAAGAATCTGGGCACAATACGATATTTTCTGGGGATAGAGTTTGCAAGAAATGCACAAGGAATGGTGATGACTCAAAGAAAATACGTCACAGACTTGCTAGTTGAAACAAGAATGACTGGATGCAGACCTTCAAGTACACCTATGGACCCGAGCATGAAACTGTACGATGATGATACCGAGGAGGTGGACAAGAGAAGGTACAGAGAGATGGTGGGTAAGCTCTTATACATTACTATAACTCGACCGGATATTGCCTTTGCAGTAAACCGGGTGAGTCAATTTATGGAGCAACCGAGGCAAGTTCATATGGATGCCTTGTATATGATATTGAGATATCTGAAGTCTTCCCCAGGCACAGGGTTGCTATTCAAGAAAGATACAGATCTGTCTATTTCAGCTTGTGCAGATGCAGATTATGCAGGATGTCCAAGGGATCGTAAGTCTACTTCTGGATTTGCTATCTTCATAGGAAGCTCTTTAGTCTCTTGGAAAAGCAAGAAGCAGACTGTTGTGGCGAGATCCAGTGCAGAATCCGAGTACAGAGCCATGGCACAAGCAAGCACAGAAATGATGTGGGTTAAAGCAGTCATAGAAGATCTGAATGTAGATGTCCCCTTGCCTATGAACCTTCAATGTGATAATCAGGCAGCATTGTTTATTGCCAACAATCCAGCCTTTCATGAGAGAACAAAGCACATCGAGGTGGATTGCCATTATATTAGGGACATGATTTAGAAGGGCTTCATTTCCACTTCTCATGTCAGTTCAGAAGACCAGACTGCTGACATATTCACCAAGCCATTGATCAGAGGACCTTTCCAGAGATGTTCTTCCAAGCTGAGCATGATAGATATCTATGCTCCATCTTGAGGGGGAGTGTAGAGACTTATTTATGTTGCGGTGTACTGTTTTATAATTTCTATTTATATATTGTATGCCACTGTAATTTACCCAAGGGTTTTCTCCCTATATAAGAGACCTGAGGGCTCTATGGAATAACACATAAGAGTATTGTTTACTCTAACAGCTCGAGGTAAGAAAGAAGGAACCCTGTATATTGCATCAGGTTCATATGACAGGATAAATGTTGCATCATCTGGGTGTGATGCTAACACTTGTTATAGACGGCTTGGTCACATGAGCGAAAAAGGAATGAAGATCATGCAGAGGAAGGGAAAGTTGATGGGATTGCAGACCGTAGATCTGGACTTCTGTGAAGATTGTATCTTGGGAAAACAGAAGAAAGTCAGTTTTACAAAGACTGTAAGAGTACGAAAAACTGAAAGACTAGAGCTGGTTCATACGGACGTATGGGGTCCATCTCAGGTACCTTCCCTTGGCGGATCTCATTATTTCATTACTTTCATTGATGATGCAACTAGAAAACTGTGGGTTTATTTTATCAAACATAAATCCAATGTATTTGAGATCTTCAGAATGTGGAAGGCCTTAGTTGAGACTGAGACAGGTTTAAAGTTGAAATGTCTCAAGTCAGACAATGGGGGAGAATACTGCAGTGAGGAGTTTGAATCATATTGTGCCAAGAACATGATCAAGAGATTGAAGACGGTTCCAAGAAAGCCCAGACAGAATGGTGTTGCTGAACGCATGAACATGACTCTTTTAGAGCGTGCGAGAAGCATGAGGTTACATGCAGGTCTACCAAAGCGACATTGGGCTGATGCATCAATCGAGATCCGTCTGCTGCTTTAGATGGGGATCTTCCAGAAGAAACGTGGACAGGAAAGGAGGTAACACTTTCTCATTTACGTGTCTTTGGATGCATAGCTTATGTTCACATTGAGGAGGAAAACAGAGGAAAGCTTGATCCCAAAGTAAGGAAGTGTATCTTTATCGGCTATGGTACAGATAACTATGGATATAGATTGTGGGATTTGGAGAACAAGAAGACAGTAAGAAGCATTGATGTCACATTCAATGAGTCTTCCTTATACAAGGATGAATTGATAAAAGGAAAGACAACGGAAGAGCCAGTCTTTGTGGAGTTTGATGAAACTCCTGAACAAAGCACATCACAACCAAGTGATGAGAATGTTCAACCCATCTCAGAGAACAATCCGCAAACTCCGGTACTACGGAAATCTTCCAGAATCAGCAAACCCACTGCAAGGTATTCACCTTCTTTGTATTATTTATTGTTGACTGATAATGGTGAGCCTGAATGCTTTGATGAAGCTATACAAGGTGAGGCAAGGAATCAATGGGAGTTAGCCATGGATGAGGAGATGAACTCCCTCTCAAGAAGCAAAACGTGGGACTTAGTCCCACCACGAAGGGAAAGAAGGCTCTGCACAACAAGTGGGTGTACAGGATGAAGGAGGAAGCTGATGGTTCCATTAGATACAAGGCTCGGCTAGTGGCGAAGGGCTTTCAACAGAAAGCAGGAGTTGATTTCACAGAGATCTTTGCACCTGTTGTAAAGGTCTCAACCATAAGAGCAGTATTGAGCATTGTTGCAGCTGAGAACCTACATTTAGAGCAGTTGGATGTTAAGACAGCATTTCTCCATGGAGATCTTGAGGAGGACATCTACATGCAACAACCAGAGGGCTATGTAGCTACTGGAAAGGAAGACATGGTATGCAAGCTCAGAAAAAGCCTTTATGGCTTGAAGCAGGCACCGAGACAATGGTACAAAAGGTTTGATGATTTCATGAGAAATACTGGATTCCGCAAGTGTCATGCTGACCATTGTTGCTACTTCAAGAAGCTTGGTATGTCTTACATCATTTTATTATTGTACGTAGATGACATGCTTGTTGCAGGCTCATGCAAGGAAGAAATAGCAAATCTGAAGGCAATGTTATCTAAGGAGTTTGAAATAAAGGACCTAGGTCCTGCAAAGAAAATCCTTGGAATGCAGATTAGCAGAGACATGAAGAACAAGAAGCTGAGATTGTCTCAATCAGATTACATTGAGAAGGTACTAGAGAGATTTAATATGAAAAATGCAAAATCTACTCTAACACCTTTAGGGAGGAGAAAGAACCTGCTACGAAGGAGGAGCATGAGTACATGTCAAAGGTACCCTACCAGTCTGCTGTTGGTAGTTTGATGTACGCAATGGTTTGTACAAGACCAGACATCTCCCATGCAGTGGGAGTTGTGAGCAGATTCATGGCGAATCCTGGCAAGGAACATTGGGAGGCTGTGAAGTGGATTTTACGTTATTTGAGAGGTACCTCTAATGTGTCATTGTGTTATGAGAATACTGACATTTCTATTCGAGGTTTTGTGGACTCAGATTTTGCAGGAGATATCGATGGCAGGAAAAGCACAACAGGGTATGTCTTTACCTTGGGGAGTGGAGCCATTAGCTGGATCTCTAGGCTCCAGAAGATAGTGACCATCTCGACCACGGAAGCAGAATATGTGGCGGCAACAGAAGCTTGCAAGGAAATGATATGGTTGAAAGGTCTGATGAAAGAATTGGATAAAGAATGTGAAGATTGTCAATTATCTAGCGATAGTCAAAATGCAATTCATCTTGCAAAGAATTCCGTCTTTCACTCGAGGACTAAGCACATTGATGTGAAGTACCACTTCATTCGGACGCAGCTAGAAGATGGACAATTTAAGCTGAAGAAGATCCACACATTAGAAAATCCTGCTGATATGTTCACAAAGTCTGTAACGGTGGAGAAGCTGAAGACATGTTCAGCTTCTATTGGTCTTCAAGCATAGAAGACAAGGGAAAGCTCACACCAGGACTATTGAAGAATTGGTGTGTACCACAAATCAGTCTTCAAGTGGGAGATTGTTGAGATTTATCCTGTGAAGACTGATTGGCTGAATACAAGTAGAAAGCATTGCTAATGTGGCTGATCTCCCTCCTGCCTTCTGATTGGCTGAGAGCTCTTGGGATGGATTGCTGAGGTGTCTGATCCACCTCATGCATTCTGATCGGCTGAGAGGTGTTGGGTTGGATTGCTGAGATGCTTAATCCACATCCTGCATCCTGATTGGCTGCGAGCTGATGGTGGGGATTGTTGAATGTTTGGTATTCTTTTGTTGTAGTATAAAAGGAGCCCTGTGGCACCACATATTGTATCCCAACTTCATTCAAGAAATAGTAGAGAGAGTCTGGTGTGAGCAAGTGGAGTAGGCATATTGCCGAACCACTATAAATCCTTGTCTTGTGCGGTTGTGCGTGCTTTTTTCTTCGATTGTGATTCTAGTCCTGTGGTGCTTGATCGGATCCGTCCTCTACAATATTAGAGTGCAGATTCTACGCATGCAAACTTGGTTTTACTATATACAACAATTATTGTTGACGCATATGCTGTACTTGTCTATTTTTGTTATTTTATTTTCTTGTCATTCTCTTTATGTAATTTACCCATAGGCTACTCTCCTATATAAGAGAGCCTAGGGCTATGGAATAGATTATCTCTTTCACTTTTCCCAACATGGTATCAGAGCGACGGTCCTAGACCGGAGTTCCTGGAACCCTAACCCTAACCCTACCCGCCGGCCCTCTCTCTCTCTCCTCTTCTCTCCGCAGATCGGCGCCGCCCCTTCCCCAGGCGCACCAAGGCGCACATCTCCAGCGCCTTCTCCGGCGCACCAAGGCGCTTCTTCTCAGGCGCACATCTCCAGCGCACACCTCTAGCGCACCAAGGCGCCCCTTCTCCGGCGCATCAAGGTGGATCTGCAGCTGGATCTCCAGCGCCCTCTCCAGCGCTCATAAGTGCACATCGGCGCGCATCAGTGCACCAGGCGCATCAACGCGCACCTGTGCACATCAGTGCACATTAGTGCACACAGGCGCACATCTGCGCACATCTGCGCACATCTGCGCACATCTGCGCACACAGGCGCACATCTGCGCACATCGGCGCACATCAGAGCACACAGGCGCACATCCAGCCGCGCATTGACGTACATCCAGTACGTCAGGTCTGGTAGCTAGCGTGCGTGTGCACGGTTTTTCAACCCTAAGCCCCAGATAATCAACATGGGATTAGTTGCTTGAAGTCTACACATGCAACTAATCCCGTCTATGTCTTTGTAGACGAGTATTCTTCATTGCAGTTCGCTCCAGTCTTCCGTATCCAGTATGTCAGAAAGTAAGGCAGATATCCCGTCCATGGGCGCATTTCGTGGTCCAGCGCCCATTGTCAAGATGGATGGTACGAACTATGAACTGTGGGCAATGCAGTTCATGAGTATGATGAAGTCCACGGGCAAGAAGCATATTCTCACAGAGCCCGAGCCTACAGAGAAGACTGGAGTCCATGCCTCATGGGAGGCCGACGACGCATACGCAAAGGTGTGGCTATCTGGCACATTGGCTATTGAGATCGCCAATGATATTCTACATCAACCCACAGCCAAAGACATGTGGGATATCCTAGCAGCGACATATTCCCAGGCGAAGAATGAGACCAAGATCCTGCAGCTACAACATGATATATTCACAATTAAGCAGAATGGCCGCCCATTACATTCTCTCTACACATCTTTGAGAGGAATGTTTGAGAAGCTCCATAGCTTCATGCCTCTTACCGCCACACCTGAACAGCAGAAGACATACAGGAATGCGACGATGGTGGGTGTGTTTCTCGCTGCACTCGATCCAGAGTATGAGGCAGCACGTTCACAGATTTTGGCGGACTCGACTATTCCTCCCATGGAGGAAGCCTTTCACAGATTGAGCAGGATTACTGTACCTTCAGCAGCCACTAGTCAGAATCCCTCAGCCATGGCAGTCAACAGAGGCCGCAGTTCTCAATACCAGGGCCGTGGACGCATTCCCCGTGGAAGGGGTGGCCGCACTAGGCCAACATGCTCATACTGTCACAGAGTCGGTCATACTGAAGACACATGCTACTCAAAGCATGGATTTCCTGCATCTGCACGAGCCGCTGAGCAGATAGAGCCACCGTCTGCATCTACCCTGGATCAACGATTTGATGATCTGGTTGCCCGTCTTAGGGGCATTATACCACCATCTGGCCCAGCACCTCCGACAGAGAATCATACTGATGCCGCTGCTTCAGCTTCTGCCTCTACGAGTACTTCAGGTAGTACACTTGCTCTTCATAGTAGTAGATCAGATACATTGCCGTGGATCATGGACTCGGGCGCTACACATCACCTATGTGGCGACCAGAGTCTACTTACAGGATATACTCAGATTCCTCCAGGACGGACAGTAGTGATCGCCAATGGCACTCATTCCCCTATCACGGGTCAGGGGGAGATTACATTGACATCCTCGATGTAGCTCAAGAATGTTTTGCATGCACCGCATTTTTCCATGAATCTGTTGTCGATTAGTCAGATTACGAAGGATCTTCATTGTCGAGCTATTTTTGATTCATCTTCTTTGATTTTTCAGGACATCCGTACGGGCAACGTGATTGGTCATGGCTATGAGCAAGGAGGCCTTTATCGTCTAAACCAGACTCCGTTTGCCGGAATCACAGCCTCCTCCGCAGAACAAGTATCTCCTCTCCTGTGGCATCTGCGCTTCGGTCATTTACCGCTTCAGAAGTTGCGTCTAGTCCTACCCTATAGTATGCCTCACACAACTGTTCAGTGTGAGGCGTGTCAGTTGGGAAAACATCACAGGTCTTCTTTTCCCAGTAGTCAAGGTCGGAGTACTAACTCCAAGTTTGAGTTGTTTCATGTCGACGTCTGGGGTCCGAGTCGTGTTCCCGATCATCAGGGGCACAGGTTTTATATTGTTTTTGTGGATGATTTTTCTAGAGCATCATGGGTATTTCTAATGAAAAATAAGTCTGAAGCTGGAGATATTATTATTCACTTTCTAAATGAGATTCAGAATGTTTTTTCCACAACTGTCAAAATTTTGAGAACTGACAATGCCTTAGAGTTGTGCACCAACAATCTAGCCAAATACTACTCCTCAAAAGGGATTGTTCACCAAACATCCTGTGCTCATACGTCTCAACAAAATGGGGTTGCAGAAAGAAAACACCGTCATCTTCTTGACGTTACAAGGTCCCTTCTCATTCAGAGTCATGTCCCGTATACCTACTGGGGTGATGCAGTTCTTACTGCATGTTATCTTATAAATCGTATGCCCTCATCTGTCTTGAATGAACAGGTTCCTTTCTCACTTATATATCCTGACAAGGAGCCGTTCATTCTTACCCCTCGTGTATTTGGGTGTGTCGCATTTGTCCATCAGTTGTCGCCCGGTTTGGACAAGCTCTCTCCTAGGGCTGTCAAGTGCATCTTCGTGGGGTACTCCAGAACTCAAAAGGGGTACAAGTGTTTTGATCCTGTGCGTCGGCGGTATATGATCAATGCAGATGTTACATTCTTTGAATCTATCATGTATTTTTCAGAATCCGGGAACATGCAGCCACCACCATTGTCTCCTGATACCGTTTTCATGGCACCACCAACATCGCAGCCGTCACCTCCAGACCTACCACAGCCACCACCACCACCACCACAGCCACCAACAATATCCCCGTTACCACTCCATTACACCCGACGGCCGAAACAAGCTCATGGCTCTGACCAGTCAACTAGCTCGCCTATGGTATGTAATGAAAATATTAATGTTGATGAATCTGACGACATTTCTCAGCAGGATGCAGTACAGGAGCAGGGTGCTACTACAGAGGATCTGGATGTCCCAATTGCTCTACGAAAGCAGAAGAGAAGCTGTGCCAAGTATCCAGTATCAGCTGCGGTCTCGTTTGAGAGGTTATCTGGACCATTCAGGACGTTTGCATTGGCACTCTCAGCTACAGATATTCCACGGAACCACCATGAGGCTATGAAGGATTCTAGATGGCGGCTAGCAATGGAGGAAGAGATGGCGGCTCTTCAGTCTCGAGGTACATGGAGCTTGGTGACCATACCTCCAGATGTCACCCCAGTGAGTTGCAGATGGGTGTTTACAGTGAAACATAATGTAGATGGCTCTATTGACAGGTACAAGGCACGCTTAGTTGCCAGAGGATTCACACAGACATATGGAGTAGATTACCTTAACACGTTCTCCCCTGTCGCTCGTCATTCCACTCTGCGGATACTCTTATCAGTTGCAGTTACTAGAGACTGGCCGCTCTATCAACTGGATGTGAAGAATGCTTTTCTGTATGGTGATCTGCAAGAGGAAGTTTATATGCAACAGCCACCAGGGTTTGCTGTTGAGGGGGAGTGTTCCAAGGTTTGCAGATTACATAAGGCCATCTACGGCCTTAAGCAGAGCCCCAGAGCATGGTTCCAGAAGCTGTCAGACCTCTTTGAGAAACAAGGATATAAACGCTCCAATGCTGATCATTCCTTGTTCGTGCAGAAGACGGCGAGAGGTATTACTGTAATCATGGTTTATGTTGATGATATCTTGATTACAGGTGATGATGACCAGGGTATTAAGCAGGCAAAGGAAAAGCTGGGGACTGAGTTTGTCACCAAGGACTTGGGAGTCCTTAGATATTTTCTGGGGCTGGAATTTGCTAGAAATCCATATGGGCTAGTCATGACACAGAGGAAGTATGTCACAGATCTACTGAATGAGACAGGTATGCTAGGATGTCGGCCTGCTACGACACCAATGGATCCTAGCATGAAGTTGTATGATGATGACACAGAAGAGGTCGACAAGCGAAGGTACAGAGAACTGGTAGGCAAACTACTGTATGTCACGATCACTAGACCTGATATATCGTTTGCAGTGAGTCGTGTGAGCCAGTTCATGGAGCAACCACGCCAGGTCCATATGGATGCAATATACATGATTCTGAGATTTTTAAAATCATCTCCAGGTGCAGGCTTGTTATTTAAGAAAGGAAAGGAGATTTCTGTCACAGCATGTGCTGATGCAGACTATGCAGGATGCCCCAAGGACAGGAAGTCAACGTCAGGGTTTGCAGTCTATGTTGGAGATGCTATAGTTTCATGGAAGAGCAAGAAGCAGACAGTAGTGGCCAGATCCAGTGCTGAATCAGAATATAGGGCTATGGCCCAGGCTAGCACAGAAATGATGTGGGTGAAATCCTTACTTGCAGATCTATGCCTTGACATACCTCTTCCTATGATGTTGGAATGTGACAATCAGGCTGCCTTATTCATTGCAAATAATCCAGCGTTTCATGAAAGGACCAAACATATTGAGGTCGATTGTCATTATATACGTGACATGATTCAGAAGGGGTTCATTGCTACATCTCATGTCACATCAGAGAATCAGACTGCTGATATTTTCACCAAGGCTCTACTTAGAGGTCCATTCCAGAAGTGCGCGTCCAAGCTGAGCATGATTGATATCTATGCTCCATCTTGAGGGGGAGTGTTGACGCATATGCTGTACTTGTCTATTTTTGTTATTTTATTTTCTTGTCATTCTCTTTATGTAATTTACCCATAGGCTACTCTCCTATATAAGAGAGCCTAGGGCTATGGAATAGATTATCTCTTTCACTTTTCCCAACATTATATATAAAGTTTGGCATTTCTCTTGCTATTTTAGGCATGAACCACCTGTGATGGCCTTGGATGTCTCTGTTTTGCACAAGGATTCTGATGTTGTAACTGTCTGCAAGCCTGCATCTATTCCCGTAAGTTGCTAAAGTCTGCATTATTTTCATGTCAGATACTTTAACACTCTAGTATCTTTCAAAAAATTATAAGATCAGTGCTGGAAGGTAACGTTTATGAATAAAACAGATTATTTGGATCCAAGTCCTTGTATCATTTAGTTTAGATTTTTTTGGACACAACCAGTCCTTGTTGTTGACCTCATGTAATGTGCGAAAAAGCTTTAAAAATGTAATGGGCGAGAAAGCTTGATTTTAGTTTTGAGTCTGACAAATTTAGGGGGCCTCTTATTACCATTCTCAATTTATCTCAATTTTCACTATTCGACACATGATTGCAATTGTTCAAGACGTTCTTTTTTTCCATTTGAATCACGCTTAATACACATGTTGTAATTTTTAGTTTCGACTGGTATATGGACTACTTTTGTACTTAAAACTCCTCCGGAGTAGAGGTTTTTATTGTTTCATTTTTTTTAAACTGTGATTGTTCTCAATTCTTCTGACTGATACCTTCTGGCACTGTCATTCTTGCCATACAACATTACGCTAATTGAATGGGCATTTGCCTTAGAAATGCCATTAAGCATGATTGAATTGACAGGTCTTTTAGTTGTCCTTGATATAGGAAAATGTTGGGCTTCATCTTGTTAGGTGCACTTTTACTTGCCAAATGCTTTCCATGTCCTTTTCTACTGAGATATGATTCCTTTGTCTGCGCCCAACCTCCCTTTTGCCACACCCTCTTTCACCTTTATTAATCTATTTCTCTATCCTTCCTTTTTTTTAATGCTTTCTATTTTCCTCAAACCACATTTCTTTTTTTTTTGAATTGTGGTTTTATCGAAGATACTTTTAGATCAATTTTTTATGTCTTAATTGAGAAATTACCTCTTTCAGTATGTATGCAAGATAATCACCTGATTCACCTTTAAATGATTAAGATAAATGGTTCTGCTACGATAGTCATTAAGTTGCTGATGCAACATGAAACAAATAAATAGGGTTCTATTTTTCGTCCGTTAATTAAATTAGGGCCGAGTCAATTTTATCGAGTCCATTGCAATTTTATTTTAAATAAAGAGAATCACATGTGATCTCAAATCAAATTAGTTAGTCGGCTATAGTAAGTAGTTAGTTGGTTAGAGATATTTAGAGTCAATTAGGATAACTTAGGATTTGAAAATTTATTTGCTTTCTATTTTTGTAATCCCTCCCCTCCTATATAAAGGGGATGGCAGTCTAGTGTTTAATACAATTCAGAGTTAAGTAAAATTGAAATTTATCTCATCTCTCTCCCTCTCCCTTCTCCCTCCACGCGATCTCTGCGCTTCTTCTTCCTTAAATCCCCCGCATCCGACGAGCCTTATCTTCTCCTACCCTCCATTTCTTCCACAAAATAATTTCTACCATTAAAATTTTAATTGTTCACTGTTGCAATATTTCAATTTAAATCAATTGGTATCAGAGCATGTTCCTTAGATCGTCCTCACGATTTGATGATCCGTACAGATATTCATGTAGACACATACTGAAAGACTCTCGTTCCACGGGACGTAAATGATGGGTCGAAACAACAAAGAGTTGATGTCCATATTGCTCGAATTTCAGTCGAGTCTACGGGAGTTGACTGCAGATTTTCGGACTTTGGGTGCCGTCGGGTCGACTCCACCGCCATTTGTGACGCTACAACTACCCGAAGTTGCTGTACAGGAGGTTTTCGAATCCCCACAGCTATCTCCAGTTGTCGTCGTCAATGCAACCCTCGTCCAAGATGAGTTTCAAGTCTACAATGGAGATGAAACTGAAGAAAAAGAAGAAAAATGACCGTCTGGACTTGCTGTCCAGCCCATTTTCGATCAGCCACCACCATTGGAATCAACTATGTCACAACCTCCAACCGTCCCGATATCACTGAAACCTTACCAGGTACTCCCCCAGCCTTCTTCGTAACATCCTCCACCCATCATCCCTACATTGGCACTACCACCAACCTCCCGTAGCCTGCTCCCCAACCCACTGCTCCAACCCTCCTACAACTGCACACCGCACACGTCACCACCCCCGCTACCCTTCCCACCAGCTCAAACCCCACTAGCCCCGTCACCCCCTCTCTCCACATTAACAACCCCACAACCCACAGTCCTGGAATCGCCATCCCTAGCCCCAACCTTGTCGTCAAACCCAACATCACTGCCAGGAGTCCCCCGACAATATTTCCTTCTTTGTGTGTTAGGGTTCCACCATCGGCAAAAGGTCCATCTCCATCGCGATCGCCGACACGACTTCAAGAACCACCGTTGCCGGATCTTTAGTCGATGCTATTGTAGTCGTCATGCGCTCTAAACACACCACTACCATCGATGCCCTTCGAAGGGAGTCTTCTGCTGATGTGGGTTTGGGAGAGAGCAAACCCTAACTAAGGATTTCTCCAAGGAGGCATATATTTCCCAATCGCGAATCGTATCCCACCATATCAAAATTTAGGAAATTATTTGGAAATTTTACAAGGAAATCCTCCCCCCATAAATTCTTTACCTAAATGTTAAAGTCACGCATATGGGCGGACCTTTGATTATGCGCTCCCAATAAAAAAAGAATTATAAATGTAATGCTGAGAAGAACAAGAAATTGAAGGAGATTGGCCTATTAATTTTCGATGAAAGTCTCCAATGCCACAACCAGAGATTGTGCAATTCACCGGGAGATAAATTTTTTTAAAGCGGCAGAGAGCTGATGCAACGTGAAACAAATAAATATGGTTTTATTTTTCATCTGTTAATTAAATTAGGGTCGAATTAATTTTATTGAGTCTGTTACAATTTTATTTTAAATAATTAAATCGCATGCGATCTCTAATCAAATTAGTTAATCAGCTAGCTATAGTAAGTAATAGTAAGTAGTTAGTCGGTTAGAGATATTTAAAATCTATTTAGAGTCAATTAGGATAAGTTAGGATTTGAAAATTTATTCGCTTTCTATTTTTGTAATCCCCCCTCCTATATAAAGGGGATGATAGTCTAGTGTTTAATACAATTCAGAGTTACTTAAATTGAGATTTATCTCATCTCTCTCCCTCTCCCTTCTCCATCGACACGATTTCCACGCTTCTTCTTCCTTAAATCCCTTCGCATCAGGTGAGCCTTCTCTTCTGCTATCCTCCATTTCTTCCACCAAATATTTTTCTACCATTAAAATTTTAGTTTTTCACTGTTGCAAATTTCCAATTTACATCAATTGCATTGGAAATGCCTCACCCACCGAGATTTCAGATCATTTATACATTTTAGGAATGGGCCTAAAGCAAAAAGTTCTATTACAGTTTGGGAAATGTTGCAATTCAGTCCATGAAGTAACTGGAAACTTTTCCACTGACATTTGAATTATGCCAAAAGCTAGTTGTTTGAAGTGGAACTTTGCGCAATGCTAAAAGTTCTCTATGAGACCTAGAAGTCACATATTTAATTGTGGAGAACCCATGTGGAAAAAAGTGTAGGTAAGATCGCCTTTAAGAATTAAAGATAAGATTGCATAAAATAGACCCAAAGTGGTCCTACCAATTCTGTGGTCCCCACATAATGAAGCTTATGCACCGGGTCTGCCTTTTATTAGAAGCTTACTGTTTCATTAACCAAAGGGCAGATTGGCATTTGTGTTGATTAGGGGAACACCTTCACCTTTCCTGTTCTCCAATTAGGTAACTTACTTTCCAACTCTACTTCATTTCGCAACTCAATCAACTGTGATCTCTTTCCTTCTTTGGCTTTCATAATTTTCGTCTTGATCCTTGTGTTTTATACTCGCTCCACTAGGCATAAATCAATCCAACGATTCTCGATCAACAATTCTTTTATCCTTAGCTTCTTCTAAAGGGTCTTTGCATTAATAAGGAATGTGAATCAAGCAAATCCAATGAGTATGGGTCTTTGCATTAATAAGGAATGTGAATCAAGCAAATCCAATGAGTATGGTCTCAACAAGCATCGTGTACTCAACGGATAAGCTACAACTTGTCTTATTCTCCTCTCACCTCTTTTGTTTTTGGTCTCTGAGTTAAAAGTGATGAACTGAGAGGTTTTTGTTAGGGTTTAATCATTAAGGTTTCAGTCCTACCCCTCCAGGGACACTTTTGTATTTTGCTTTCAATTGTGTTAATCGTAATTCTAATAGGCATTGCCTTCTTAAAAATAAATTCCAATAGGCTTGTGCTCTAGTTTCAATATATTGAGTATTATATTCCACATGGTATTAGATCAACGTTTTTAAATTAATGTTCTGTTCACTAAATCCCTCCCTATTGTCGACACTTCTTTGCCCTCATATGCTATCACTATCGTCGATGCCACTGTCGTTGTTAAGACCTCTGGTGCCACGCCGTTAGTCGTCATAGGCCACCATCGGCATTACCGCCTTCACCAGCACCTCAGCCGCAACCAACAGTTGCTGCAACCAAGGTTCAGGAAAGTGGTATGCGTATGCGTTCGGACAAGTCACTAAATAGCGATTAAAGCGGTGTGCAGGGGCATATGCGGTTCTACACGATTTCTTATTTATTTATTTATTTATAAATAAATAAATATATACAAAAGTTACTACAATTGAAATAAATTTATGCATAATTGTGGTCCAATAGAAGATCTAAGAAAAATGACTTTCATGTAGAGTTCAAAATGCCTAACATTCAATCATAGGACATAATCAACAAAGTACTACTATTATATGATCTAAATTAATATATATATATATATATAAAATCAAAGTAATACATTTAAATTTTAATTAGCAAGGAGAGTCACGGAACTATATACTTAAATTCTTATCAAGCATTATTAATAAATTCATACTAAATTCACATAACTAAGACATAATCATATGTTAAATTCTTTTTAAAAAAATAATAATTCAACACATCTGAGTTGAATGTTAGCATAAATATTTTATACTTGGAAACAAACAATATAGTACAGTAAAGGCCTAATCATATCTTAAATTCATAAAAATAAACATTCAAGATAACCTAATTACATCTTCATTTTATATATCTAAATATTACAACAACAAAAACAACAACAAAGCCTTTTCCCACAATTAAGTAGGGTCGGCTACATGGATTCTTCACCATCATTCAGATCTATCTTGGGTCAATCCCGGGCTTATATCCAAAAAACTAAGATCCCTTCGTATAGTCTCTTTCTAACACTTCTTGGACCGTCCTCGCCCTCTCTTAGCCGGCTCAACATCCCAACACTCGCATCTCCTAACTGGTGCATCCGTTGATCTTCTTTGTAAATGACCAAACCATCTTAAGCGGTTTTCTCGCATCTTATCCTTGATCAGAGCTACACCAACTTTCTTTCTAATTGCATCATTCTGAATCCGATCTTTACGTGTGTGTCCAGACATCCACCTTAGCATTTTCATTTCTGCTACATCCATTCTCTGTACATGTCTATGGTTCACAGGCCAACATTCAGATCCATAGAGCATAGCAGGTCTCACAGCTGCTTTCTAAAACTTTCCTTTAATTTTTAGAGGAATTTTCTTATCACAGAGAACATCAGAGGCTCCTCTCCACTTTAGCCAGCCTGCATTTATTTTATTAGTAACATCTCCATCAATTTCCCCATTCTGTTGCAAAATAGATCCAAGATATCTAAAAGCATCTCTCTTCCGAATGTTATTGTCACCAATCTTCACCTCAATTCCTTCACCATTGCTTCCATCAAAGGTGCACTCTATATATCCCGTCTTAGCCCTACTTATACGAAATCCTTTAGTCTCCAATGCATGTCTCCAGACCTCTCATTTACTCCAGCTCTAGTCTCGTCAATCAACACAATATCATCAACAAATAACATACACCAAGGTAAATCATCCAGAATGTGACTTGTCAACTCATCCATAATCAAAGTAAAAAGAAACATACTCAATGTTGAACCTTGATGTAAACCAATGTTGATGTCAAAGTAGTCATTTTTCGCAAACATGGTCCTTACACAAGATAAAGCCCTATCATACATGTTCTTTATGAGGTTAATGTATAGGATATGTACTTGTCTCTTCTCCAAAACTCTCCACAATATCTCTCGTGGGACAGAATCATAAGCCTTCTCCAAATCAATAAAGATCGTATGGAGGTTCTTCCTTTTAGCTCTATAAATCTCCATTGTTCTCCTCAGCAAATGGGTGGCTTCAATAGTTGAGCGACCTGGCATAAATCCGAATTGATTTTCTTTTACGTTGGAAACTTTCCTCAGTCTTCTTTCGATCACACGTTCCCAAATTTTAATAGTGTGACTCATCAGCTTGATACCTCTGTAATTTGAACAATTTTGAATGTCTCCTTTATTCTTATAAAGAGGCACCACGCACTCCTCCTCCAATCTTCATGCATTTTCTTGCTTCGCCAAATAACATTGAATAGATTCGTAAGCCAAGTCAAACCGCACTCACCTAAAACTCTCCATATTTCTACAGGGATGTCATTCGGTCCTACACCTTTCCCAGGTCTCATAACCTTCAAAGCCTCCTCTACTTCCTTTCTTTGTATTCGTCTATAGCTTGCACGATTCAAGTAACTTTCACTACTAGCTAGATCACCTAAAGTGATCTCTCTATTTCCTTTCCCAATGAAAAGTTTATGGAAGTACTATCCACTCTCAATGTCCTTCTGAGTAACAAGCACGTGACCTTCCTCGTCTTTAATGCATCTCACTTGAGTAAGGTCTTTGTTCTTTCTTTCGCTTGCTTTGACCGACCTGAATATATCCTTCTGACCCTCCTTAGAGTCGAGATTTTTATAAAAAAACTTCATAAGCTTTTGACTTAGCTTCGTTTACAGCCTTCTTTGCTTCCTTCTTCGCTATTTTGTAGTTTGTGACAGTTTCCACCGTTCTATCCTTAGACATAGCTTTAAAGCATGCTATTTTAATTTTTAACTTTTCTTGCACCCCTTCACTCCACCACCAAGCCTCCTTTTGACCTGGAGCTCCTCCCTTCGACTCACCTAGTATCTCTTTGGCTACCTTTCGGATACAAGATGCTACTGCCTTCCACATCTTGTTTGCACTTCTATAATCCCAAGATAAGTCTTCTAAAACCTTCTCCTTGAAGCTTGATTGCTTCAGTGGAAGATTCCACCATCTAGTTCTAGTGATCTTAGGAACCCTCCTTTTCTTTACCGGCCCTTTCGTTTGCACATCCAAGACTAACAAACGATGTTGGGTCGTCAAACTCTTTCATGTGATTACTTTGCAGTCTTTACAACACAACCGATCTCTTCTCCTCAACGCAAAGTAATCTATCTGTGTTCTAGTTGGCCTACTCTTATAAGTAATTAAATGCTCCTCCCTCTTCTTGAAGTTAGAAATAATCATCTTGGAGTAATCATTGTTAGTAAATAATAGAGACTCAAGTTATAAATAATCATATTGGAGTAATCATTTTATATACCTAAACATTGTTAGTACAAAATACATTACAATTCACTTCAGATAAAATTATAAGAATCAAAGTATCAAATCTAAGTTGGAATAAGTTGGCTGGCATAAGAAAATCACAAGAATCAAATCTAAGTTGGAGGGCTTCAGGAGACAGTGAAGGCATCGCTTGGAGGAAGTTGTGTGCTTGAGATCGAGAGAGCATGAGCAACACAAATCTATCGGGGTTTTTGGAGGAGAAATCAAGTCCAAATCGAGTTGCCTAAGCCCTAAAATCGTATCCGGATCTTAAGATCCGGATCCGATTACTCGGATCACCTTTGGAGTTGGAAGCAGGCCCACGGTGCGCATATGCGGCCGCACAACCCACATATACAGCCCACATATGCGCAAGGGACACATAGTAAGGGGTTTCAGGAATGCGACCGCTCGGCCGACATTCATGAACACTTGCTGCAACCTTGACAACCATCGTCGTTGTCCATCATAACATCCGAATGCGTCCTGTAACCACCACTATTGTTGACACTGACTTCTATCTTCACCCCTCGCTGCTTCTACCACGATCTACATGGGATTGAAGTATTTTTTTGTTAGTTTCTCACATAACTTTGACATAGGAGAAGATGATATTTCAGATGATTGACATGGGTAACATGGGAACCTGTTATATTTTTAGATTTTCAAATTGGATGAGACCAGTTATGGATCTTCTTGACGTCAGTCAGAGTAAACAAGAAGCTTCATATCATTTTGGAGTGAGAACTGAAAAAGAGAATCGGTAGATATGCTACATTGGATGAAGACAACGACATGTTGCGTGCCTCTCTTTTGGATGAAGTCATTCCTTGGATTACATATGAGGTGATCCACTATGACACCACATACATGATCAAGATCAATATGAATGTCATATTCACACGAGAAGAATGCGAGTCATGCATTTTAAACCTATTATAAGTTAATGCATCTTAGACATGTGGGGAAGCCTCTTGTACAATACTACTCATAGCTGAAGATGCTGAGCATGAAGTACAACTCTTAAATACGTATATGCATATGTAAGTCACAAAAGGAGGCGTAGATGAGCCGGTGATATTGCTTTCTTTTTTTTCTGAATAAGATGATATTGCGTTCTTAGATGGATTGGGTTTGAAAGGTTGGTATTATGTTGCATGCAATAAACCCTCTTTGAAGTGTTCTATTCATCCGCTCTGCAACCCATTTTGTTGTGATGTACATCTTACAGCATGAGCGCGCAACAATGCACTCATCTTTGCAGAACTCATTGAATTTATTTGTACACAATTCGAGTCCATTATCACTATGCAACTCCGTTCTATTCATCTTCCGATATTGTCGCTTTCCTTTTATTGAAATGTTTGAACACACCTCACATTTGGATTTAACTGCGTAAATCCAAACATCGTTGGGAAGTCATCTATGAAGGCCATCATATATTTCATACTACATCTCGCCAAAGCTTAAGAAGGCCCGCATAAGTCTGAGTGAATGTAATCCAAGATACCCATGGTCGTGTGATTAGCATTAGTAAGATCTGCATGCTTCCGCTTGCCAAGGACACAGTGCTCGCAGAAATCTAAGGTGCTTATACTCTGTTTATCAAGTAATGCTCTTGTAGAGAGGATAACCATGCTCTTCTTACCTGAGCGGTCAAGTTCGAGGTGCCATAATCTAGTATGATCCTCTTCGGATGATGATGTAGCAATAACAAGTTTTTTAAAGCTGTATTTTCTAAAAACACAGAGATTAGCTAATCTCTTCCTACACATAATTGGATGACTAACCTTTTTTTGTTGAGGAAAAATAGGACGAACCTCCATCTGAGGCCTATCCAAACCTTGTATTATAAAATATAGACAAAAATTACAAGCTCCACAAGTCGTATAGGGTTCTGGCGCACACTCTTACATTCTCACGGTAAAACCTTATTTCTTTGAAAACCAAACCGTTCCTTGCTAGCCAAATAGCCCAAACTTGTGCGATCACCTTCATTCTGCCTTCCACTGAGCCTCTCCAACCGCTCGCCATGGAGCTCCAGAAAGAGTCAACACTATCCCAGCGGCACCCAAGCATGCCAGATGTCGCCCAAACCTCCCTCGACCCTTAGCATTGGAACAAGAAATGATCAAATATCCTCTGCAGCCTCTTCGCATCTCTTGCATGTCTTGTCGTAGTCGGGGAAGAACCTGGCTCTTTGGGAACCAGTCAAAAGCCGCCCTCTCCTTAACGTTCATTGAAAAATCTTTATCCTCATTGGCATCTTCCACCCCCAGAGCCTAGCACAACCTTGAAAGATATCATCAGTAATCGGCTCCGGAGCAAACGTCATAAACTTATATGCCTTCTTAATAGTGAACACCCCATCCCTCCAGCACAAGGAGTCTCTACCCATCGAAGTCTCCTCTTTTCCGGCCAACACACCCGTCAGATAAACGAACTCCTCAACTCTCTGATATGAAAGCTTTGACATAAACCTCAGTGTCCTAACCCCATCTGCCCACATCTCAGCAACTTTTACCTCCTTATCCAAAGCCAAGGCAAACAATCTGGGAAACCTATCACAGATGGCCCCTTCATTCGTCCACTCGTCCCTCCAAAACAAGAAGCTACAGCTGTCCCCCATGATCAGCCTAAGCGACGTCTCTGCCTTAGGCAAGATGGACCAAATGCCCTTCCAAAATGTGGAAGGAGAGGCTATGATGCCAGTATTCACACAAACTAGGAGTGACGGAATATATAAAGCGAATCAACCTAGGAAGCAAATCCGATCCATCACCCCAGATTCGAAGAATCCACTTCGACAACGCCTTATTCATGTCTCAAATTTGGAGAACCCCAAGACTCCCTTGGTTGCTCTCGTTGCCACTTCCTAATCAACCAAAGCAACACCCTTCATATCATCGGATAAGGAAAAGAAGAAACGTCCCATCAAAGACTCTAGCCGCCTGCGCACACCCACTGGAAACACACTTGAGGACATAAAGAACACAAGAATCGCTGATAAAATAGCTTTTACCAGCACCGACCTCCCCCTCTTGAAAGGCAGGATGCTTTTCATCCGTTTAACTTTCTTTCCATCTTCTCAATGAATGGTGTTGCCAATCAAGCTTGCAAAAGTCGGCCGACTAGTCAGCCCGGCTAGTCGAGTCGGGGGGGGGGGTAGCCGACTCGACTAGGCCTAGTCGGTCGTTAGTCGGTCCACCCGACTAGTCGGCCGACTAATCGACCGACTTTTACAACAACCTTTTTTTTAGTTTTTCACTTTTTTTAAATCAAACATATTCTAATATGCTTAATGTTATATATAAAGTCGATTACTTCTTTTGTTTCATTATTATGGCATATAAAATGTACAAATATATGTATATATAAGAATATATGTATAAAAAATGATTTATATATTTAAAATAATTAAAAAAATTCAAAACCGACTAATGACCGACTAATTCCGATTACTTGTCCAACTTCCGATTAATCCTTAGTAGGTGACCCCGCCGACCGAGTACCGACTACCGCTTTCTGCAACCTTGTTGCCAATCCACCCGCCTAAGCCTCCCACTAATCAATGGAAGACCTAGGTAGGTGAGAGGCAAAGCTCGCCTGTTGGTACCCAACAACTATTCACAGATCGCCTCTACATTTGGCTGCAAACCAAATGGAACGAAGCCGATTTGACCCCGTTCACCCTCAACCCCGATAGCCTCCCAAAAATATCCAACACCACTTTGACGTCTTCACACTCTACTCCTCCTACGAAGAATAATATATCATCTACATATTACAACATCGGGATCGAAAACCCTCTTTAGTGTATCCGGGAAAGAAACCACCGTCCACTGCAAGCCTCACCATGATCGATAGAGCATCGATGGCCAAAATAATATCAAGGAGCCAACAAAAACCCTTGTTTGACCCCCTCTGCGGTTGAAAGAACCCTTCCTCCTGCTTTCCATTAATCAATAGCGAGGACGGGGAAATGGTAAGACACTGCTTCATCCGGTCAATCTAGATGTCTGGGAAACCTCTCCTAGCCAGAGAGGCTAGAGAAACTTCCATTTCAAAATATCATATGCCTTTGAAAAATCCACCTTTCATAAGAAACCATCAGTCTCCTTCCTCCTCAAATCTGCTACAATCTCAGAAGCCATAATCATTCCATCCTTCAACTGTCGTGTAGGGGTAAACACTGTATGGGGCGGTAACACAATCTGATGAAGCACCCCTAAGTTTGTTAGCTAGCACCTTGGTCACAATAAGATATATAACATTCAATAATGCTATGTGCTTAAAGTCTTCCACTCACTCAGCGAGCTCCTTCTTTACTAGAAGGAAAATTAGTGACCTGTTCAAATTCCCAACCTCCTATTTGCAGTTCTAAACTCCAAAATAAGGGCCATGGCGTCCCCCTCAACCGTATCCCAGAACTCTCTGTAAAAAAAGTCCGGTTAGCCGTCCAGACCCGAGCAACCATAAGCATTCATGTCAGAAGCTGCTTATCGCACCTCCTCCGCACTGAAATCAGCGACCAACGCCTCTGCTTGCTTCGCTGACAAACTCCACACCCCTCTCTCCAACCACCCGACCCCTGACGATGGGGCCCTCCTATTAAACTCCCTAAAATGTAACACCATCTCCTCGCCCACTGCTTTGTCACCCTGGACTCGTTCCTCCCCTACACAAACATCAAGAATGAGATTTCTCCTCTGCTTCTCACTTGCCAATGCATGGAAAAACCTCATGTTCGCATCACTTTTCCTCACCCAGTTTTGCCTGGATAGCTGCCTCCACTCCACCTCTGTTTTTGTTGTCTTTTTGATGCTCAATTTAACAAACCACCGTTTCATACTTTGCTCGCGCTCATCCTCTACCTTGTCCAAGCACACAATCTCCAAGATCACGAAGGATCTACGCTCTTGTCTCTCTTGCCGCAATTCCGCCTTAAACTTCTTTAGGACCTCTCTCAGACCGACAATCTTCTGAGCCATTTTTTGCTCCGCCGATGCCTCCACCATATTCGTTGTCCAAAAGTCAGCCACCAACTCCCGAAAACCCTCCTCCAGCAACCAAGATCTCTCAAACCTGAAGGTGGATCAATGATGCATCTCCTCCCCGGAATCCAAGCAAATAGGAGTATGATCCTAGCGGGATCTCGAAAGAACCCGAGCCATTGCCAATGGAAACATCTCCAGCATCTCAACATAGCACACAAAGCGTTCCGGGCTTAATCTGGATGAGCTGTTCCTTCTAGTGAACCGACCGTTCGTGGCATTCACCACATCCAGAGCCATCTCCCCAATCCAAGTTGAGAACTCCACCGACCCACTATCTTGTCCCCCCTCTTACTGGGAAGATCGAAGCGAAAAATGTGACATTAAAAACACCGCTAACGACCCGCGACAATCCTGGGAAGGCATCCCTAACTAACCTCAACTCCTCCCAAACAACGGTCCCACGAGGGCCTCCCGCGTTGCCGTAAACGGACAACGAAAGCACCCTCCCAACTCTGGACTTCGTCTCAACACCAGGGACATAGATCTACTCCCAACCTTTCCTCTATCACCGACCTAAGTGATGGATATAATTCAATTTTCCGCAGAGTACTTGCACTCCTTTTATTCGAGGGTGCCAAGAGAGGATATTATTTGTCATATTTGGGACGTGGAAAATCTGTCAAAGTTACAATGCATATGGTATGTGATCTAATTTGTATAGTTTCTGTCCCTATTGTTCTAGACTACGAGTTGTTACCCATAATAATGATTCCATCTCCAATGACCTATACATGGAGAACCAATGTTTATTCGAAGTAACATGATAACTATAAGTACACTTGGAGTCAAGAAGTCAATTTTCTTGCAAGTTATATAGTGAGATGACCATTAGAATATAACTGATGTTGCTGAATTCAAGCTCCACGTAACTCGCCATTTCAGAGTCTTTCTTCATACTTTTTTACCTTTTCTATTTTCTTAAGTTTCCAGCATCTTGTTTAAAAAAAGGTTTCCAACATCCATCTTTTGCATGTCCTTTCTTCTTGCAATAGGCACAATACTTGCCTTGGTTCTTTGATTGTCATTCGCTACATTTCTCTTTTCCTTGCCATTTCCTGAAATATCGAGTGCTTCCGCCTTCACATCAGTTCCTGATGCACACATTAATTTACGGTCCATCAAATCCTTCAACATAAGGGATATCTTGACCTCATCTAATGTATTTTCGTCCTTACTGTACATGAGGGTTTCTCTGAAGTGTTTGTAAGAGGGAAACAAAGAACACAATAACAACAAGGCTGATCCTCATCTTCGATTTCTTCACATATATTTTTGATTCAGTAACAATAGACCCAAACACATCGAGATAAGTCTTGATAGGAATGCCCTTTACCATATATAACATGAATAGACATTGCTTGATATAAAGATGTTTCGTGGGTGTCCTCATCATGTCGAGACTTTTCACCTTCAACCACATGGTGTAGCTATCTTCTCTCGCATAACATCACAAAGACCATTATTTAATAGACATAATTGTATGCTTGCCTTTGCCTTCACATCCATCTTATGCTTCTCATCATCGCTCATTGATGCGTGCATCCTCTTCTTTCGTAATTGTATCTTCATGACATCTTGCTAGATTGGGATCTACTCTATCTTGACCTTCTATAGGTTGAAGTTGATGGAATGATCAGATTTCTCAATCTCAAATTTGATTGATACGTTAATATGAATCCAGAAATAACCTATTGGGTGCACGAGACGTCGATGCAAATGAAAGCCCTTGACCGCACACAACTTGATTATGCAGATACCCTCGACGTGTATCAGATACTCCGAGAACATCCTCTAAGAATCCAAAAAAGACCTTTATCTATGATACCAATCTATTGAAGAAACAATTTTTCACAATCAAGCAATAAGCAATCCAATAGGCACACAGATTTATGTGCCAACCTCCCATTGGTGTATTGGGGAAGAAGTCATGGGTAAAGAGATTAAATCCACTATGATGGGAAGAAGAAATACATGAGACTTAAAAGGGTTATGGTGGCAATGCTACTTCTCTGGGAAAATAACGTATCTTAAGATGATGATGATTCTCTCAAGCCTTCATGCACACCTTAATATAGGTTACATAAAAAAGATACGGGGAATCATAAATGATCTTGAGGATTGTAGAAGATCCCTTGAATCAAAAAAGATCTCGAGAATCATGGAAGATCTCGTAAATCATAAAAGATCTCATGAATTCTAGAAGATCTCAAGAATCATAGAATATCTCCTGAATCATAAAAGAACTTGAGAATCTAAAAGATCTTGATACTCTCATGGGATCTCCGAAATCGTAAAAGATCTTGAAGATTCAATTAAATCTTCACAGGCCTTTTGGCGTATCAACATCGTGTATGTTACCTAGGGAAAATAATCAAACTCATTATTCCTTTATGTGTCAATTTTTAACACCATCGAAACCATGCTAAGCCAAGGCAGTAGAGAAGGAATCGAGGTTTAGATTAGAGATGATAACATTCAGGATCCTTTTTGATACTTGGGATCTATTTTGCAACATGATGGGGAAATTGTTGGAGATGCTACTCATAAAATAAATGCATGTTGGCTAAGGTGGAGAGGAACCTCTACTGTTCTATGTGATAAGAAAGCTCCTTTGAAAATTAAAGGTTAGTATTGAAAACAGTCATGAGACTTGCTATGCTCTATGGATATGAATATTGGCATGTAAACCATAGACATGTGCAAAGAATGACAAGAGCATAAATGAAAATGTTAAGGTGGATGCGGTTATACACGAAAAGATCGGATTCAGAATGATGCGATCAGAGAAAAAGTCAGTGTAGCTCTGATTGAGGACAAGATGAGAGAAAACAACTTAAGATGATTTGGCCATTGTAAAGGAGGTCGGTTGATGCACTAGTTAGAAGATGCGAGATTTGAGATATTGAGCCGGCTAAGAGAGGGCGATGAAGGCCCAAGAAGTGTTGGAATGATACTACCCGAATGGATCTTAGTTATTTGGATCTAAGCTCGAGAATGACGCAAGACAGATCTGAATGGATGTAAAGAATCCACCCCTACTTAATGGGGGAAAATGCTTTGTTGTTGTTGTTGTGAATGCTTACCATAGAATAATGCGCTTTGTTGTTGTTGTTGTGAATGCTTACCATAGAATAATGCTATGTAGGGGTACAAGCCTTAGCTTTTTTTTGTTATTGATAATGTATTGGGCGAACCCCCTTGGGTTGTGTTCATCCATGATTATACAAGCCTAAGGTTTTCTGGCCCCACTCAATGTGATTTCTGACTCTTCTTGGGGAAGTAGTCGATTTGCATATTTGTGATCTGAATGCATAAGTTTTACACCGAATCTGGATCTAGAAGATCCATAAATTATGAAGTATTGGCCCTTAAACTTTCAGAAGAAAAGCCCACAAGTATTGTGAAATTTCATTTCCACATTTTGTATTTACATCCGTGCTATACATGCGGCAGCCTTTCAGCAACGCTGTATAGAAAAGGCACGTTAATTACTACGGCCAAATTTTCAATATTACAGGGTCTTTACAATTTCAAAATAGCTATATTATAGGGTGTGAAAACATCATTCAAAAGTTAGCGGAACATGATAAAACACTGACTCTGAAAATTTTACAATGAACACTATATCGGGATTACTCCCTTAAGGGAAACACCGGACCGGCTCTCTCAATTTGGTATCCGTTCACTAAAACTACCTGAATTGTTATAAAAAAGTAGGCATACTATGCACAAAAAAAACTATATCGGGCCTACTTATCTCTAAGAACAGGTGATCCTAACCAACTTATAGCTATTCTATCTCTCTTATCCATAAATCATGGTTTGAGTAATCTTTCTTTTGCTGGTACTGGGTTAAAGTGTTATGCGCTGATAATGTAGGCCGTGTCTGGCAAGTTAATGTAAAATTTTATACAAGTTCTAGCCTAAGTCGCACTTTCTTATTTTAGTTTTGACCTCAAAATGAGAGGCCAACTCTTGAGAATGAAATGGGCACTGTGAAACATCGAAGACCTGAAAAATTAAAAGCCTTTGAGATCTGCCTTCTTTTGTAAAATTATTCCTCATGTTGATTCTACTTGCCTTATGTTGATGCAGCTTAAGCTTTTTTGTAGGAAAGGCTGTGATTTGGCTCCTTTTAGAATTTATTTTGCACTTATTTCAGATGGTTTTGCTTTTGCAGCTACATTTTTGTTGTAAAAAACTTATTAATGCAATTTCTCTCAGGTGCATCCTTGCGGTCAGTATCGAAAGAATACTGTTGTGGGCATTTTACAAGCTGAGCATGGCTTGTTTCCTCTATTTCGTATCCAAAGTTTTGACTAAATTTGACAGAAGAACCACATAAAACAAATGGTTACATCCTGCCTCATATTTAATCTGTCCGTCTTAATGAACTTTTATATGCTTTTATGGTGCATCACAGCATTTTGTTTCTACTTTTTCCTCAACCATCATTTACAACAGCTGTTCATAGGTTAGATCGATTAGTATCTGGTCTCCTCATATTTGCACGGAATGCAGCTAAAGCTGAGTGCTTTAGGAAGCAGGTATATCAGAAATTACTTAATTTAATTCTTGAGTGAATTTATTAACTTTTTTGATTGGAAAAGTAATATTCCAAATTTAACTTGGGACAGTTCCACAAATTTTCTTAAGATATCTTTCTATTTGTTTGTATTTCAAACCAAGGCCTCAAATATCGGATTTCGGTTTCGTTTCGGTAAGCCCAGAAAAGGAATTTCGGTGGAATTTCGGTGAAATGGCCGGAAATTGGGAAAACGACTGGAAAACTCATTTTTTCAAAATTTAAGTTTTGTAATGTTGTTTAATCAATAAAAGAGACATAAATACAAGTTTTTTTGCTTATAATAAGATGTTATAATGTTCAGTACCTTAAAATAATGACTTCGGTCATCATATCGATGACCGTCCAGAGTGAAATTTCATATTTCAGTACATAGTTAAATTTTGGCATTCAATTTTCTATCAATTCTCAAAAGAATAATAATACTTTTATTTAAAAATAAAATAAGACACACACACAAACACGAATATTTTAACGTGTATGCCAAAATAAATGCATAGTAGAGCTTGTGATCGTAAAATATATGTTATACGAGACTTAGAATTTGGAAATATAAGTTAGGTTGTGAATTGTGACTTGTGAAGTTGTGAGATGGAATGAGAACATATACATCATATTTATTGGGTTTAAAGAGGACCCTTAATGGCCTTATTTATTACAATGTGGTTGAAATAGTGGCTTATATTGCAATGGTGGTTGAAATAGTGACCTATAAATTTCATTTAGTGACGAAATAGTACATATGAATATCAATAAGTGGCCTAGGCATGACATATGGTGACCTAGAACAATTTCAGTCGAAATGGACCGAAATGAACCGAAATTCCACCGAAATTCCACCGAAATCCGAGAAATCTGTGAACAATTTCCACCGAAATGGACCGAAATGACCGAAATTCGGCTGAAATTTCGGCCGAAATCCTGGAAACAGATATTATACATGGTTTCGATATCGGTATCGCCACGAAACCGAATTTCGACCGAATTTCGGTCGAAATTCGCCGAAATTTAAGGCCATGTTTCAAACCCTTTCCTAGTTTCTACTCCTTTTTTATGATATGCTGATCGATTCACTTTAGGGTTTGAAGATATCATCTTGTAACGTCTAGGCATTTTTAGAGTAATAAAGGGTAAGTTTTGGGAAAAGAATATCTATGTACTAGTTCCTACTTTTTGGAAGGGCATCTGCCCCCCTTGATGCCGCAATTTCCCAGGCTTTTCCGACAGGTCCTAGGCGATGGTTGCTCCATTGCTTTCTGGACGGATGATTGGATGGGGAACTTTAGCGTTTTGCTTCCCACGCCTGTTCCTGTTGTTTTCTGCGCAAGATGCCCTAGTGTTGGATTTTTGGTCAGATGATGCATGGGTGCCAACTTTCGATAGGGTGCTTTGAGACCAGTGAATGCTTGAATTCATGGATCTACAGGTCAATCTGAGACACCATGTTGGTCCTAGAGGGGGAACAGATCATTGCGTATGGAGAGACGAGTTTATTGTGAAGAAGTCATATAAAGCATTGATAGACCTCCTGACCCGATGCACGGGAACCTTGTTCGGGATTGTAGATTTATTGAAGAACTGAAGGTGCCACGTCGTATTAAAAATCTTTCGTTGGCTAATGCGCAGCGGGCATATTTTAACGAGAGATCATTGGGCCAAGTTTGTTGCTGATGGGAATAGCAGATGCCCTCTTTGTGATGATGCGGTGGAGTCCATTGACCATCTGTTTTTTGATTGTGAGAAGTCAAAACCTATTTAGCGTGCCTTGGAGATCGATTGGGTTGGCTGTATTGATGTTGTGAATTTTCAAAACTCAGTCGTTGGTGCTAGATCTCGAGCCAATACTGAGTTGCTCCTCCCTATTGCTATCATCTATAGCGTGGTTATTTTTTATTCTGATTGTCACTTGTAAGGTAACCAATAACCATGATATTTTTCCAATAGTGTAATATACATGGGACATACATGTTTCTGTGTTTCCCATTTTTTTCTTGCATAAAAATTTATAAGTTCTACTTTTTTCTCTGTTCACTAAACTTGGTTGAAGGACTTGATTAAATCGGAGGAGTTAATGCACTTTTTTCACAATTTAATCAATTATTCCACCTATTATAAAGGCTAGCTTTATAACTGGAATTATTCAAAATGCGATGAACTATCTAACCTCATAGAATCATCATACACAACTAGAAATGGGTATTGTCCTGGTTGGAGTGAAAGCCACTTACCTAGATAACATCATAAAACTTAATAAACTGATTTATACCTTTGATATCATTTAGTTTTGTAGATGCACCTTTTAATTTAGTTGTTTCTTTAATGTTTTATTTTTACCGGGTCAACATAATGGGTCGATTGAGTTCATGTTCGTGAAGCAATTGATACCTCAATTATTCATGTGAGGGTGGAAGGAGAAGCAAATGGGGATATACTCTACATTTGGTATTTTGATACCTACTCTCTTTTTCTTTAAATTGAAGGGTGCTCATGTCTGCCTCATGAGGAGCTTCATCTAAGAGGTTGGGTAGTAACATTTTCCAGACTATCCCTTAGGTCTTCAAATGTCATTTAAAGGGTGAAAAAGAATTAGGGGGAGTAAAGTAGGTGACTTTAATGCTCGATTTTGTCTATAATCAATCAATCTTTCGTCCTCTATGGCCCCATGGGGGAGGGATGGAGTAGGGGGTCCACACCAACCATGATGCGGTTGAAATTTAAGGAAGAATTGTTTAGGGGTGAGAAGATAAGGAGGAGCACACCAAGCTCCGTGAGGAAGAAGAAGAAATGAGGAGCGGAGTGGATCGGAGGATTAAAGAGGAGAGAGAATATTCATGGGGAGAGGAGGATAACGACAATATCTGCCAAGTTCAACTTTATTTTTTTATAAAACGAGTAAGTTGCTTTATAGTTTATATAGGGATTAACCCATTAAAAGATGCAATCTTTCATCTAAAAGACACATCCCAAATCCAAAGATACATCCAGAGATTGTGACTTTTGTTTTGTTTTTTATAAAAATAAAAAACAACAAAAAATATATTTTGGACTTTATCAATTCTCTTTTGAAAAACTCATCTCTTGATGAGTTGCTTGATCTCTGGGTCCAATATTGGAGAATTTCATATAAATCTTTTGGGAGATTGATACGAATTCGTAGAATTCCTTCTCAATTTGACATTACTTTTTGTACTTTTTCCACTAAGGGGTGTGAATGTATTTATTCTACTACTTCACTTAAAGAAAGTCCTCTTTATATGCCTTGTTCAACTTTAACCTTGTGATTAAATAGTTTTGGATGGGGGACTTGTTTGCTATATTTCCATGCCAACATTTTAACCCTTAATTTAAGGGGTTTTGTTCTCATCAAAGGACCTTCCCCAACTGGGTTTCTCCTTTCCACTTCCAACACCAACGATTGAAGAGTAGGGGACACATGCAACAGCAACGACGATGGCCTAGGGGGCTCCGATGACAATGCTTGTGGCTCGAAGGACAACACAGGTTGCTCCAAAGAGGGCACTAGCAGCCTTCAATGGTGCGAAGGTAGTGATGCTGGCAAACTTTTACCGACGTGTGCTCGTAACACCGCTCATCATTGAGATGATGGTGGTGAAGGCGCTGCTTGCCACGATGGTGACGACAACCATTGTCTTCACTGACACGAGGGATGGTGTGGTAGCGCTAGAATTTGGCCATTCCATGCTCGAAGCAGTGGCCGTGTTGCTTCAATTGGTGACAACGATTCCCATGAATAGTGAGGCGATGACGATCTAGGTGCATCTGTTGGATTTGGAAAGGCCAAACCTTTGGGCTTGCATGGGAATGATCACCATCGTCAGCCTCTTGGTCTTTGTTCGTGGCTCCTATGCCGATCTGACTGCCCATCAAGGATGGTGTGGTAGGGAACGACTCAACATTTGGAGGTGATGGTACTTGGCGTGACATGGTTTCTAGCACGGAAGGTAGTCACGCAACCAAAGGAGCCACCACCTTAGGGTCAATGATGTCTGGGTAAAACACATCTGAAAACTGCATAGATGGAGTTGTTGATGATGATGTCACCAATTCAGGATTAGTTGGAGAGAGCAAATCACATTTCTTTTTTCAAAGTTGTATGTCATTTCACGTGGAGATGCCACTAAGATGATTGGGAATGTATGTTCCTCTTCATTTCCTCTTTTTGAATCATTAAAGTCTTGTTGTATTGGTGCAGTAGTTATTTGATCTTCTAAGTGGCTGAATGTATCTTCCTCTGGCAACGAATCCAACCATTGTACTTTGATGTTTATAGGAGGTGATGTATGAATTTCTTTTGCCATGTACGTGTACCGTGGTTGAGGCAACTCAACTCGAATTTCATCTGCCAATAGTCGACATAATCACCGTTATAGTTAATTTTTTGATTTGAGAAACCAACTGACGATTGCTTTACTTGGGACTTTATCCAATAAAATTTATTAAAAACGATACCACCATTACATAATCTTAAAGGTACGACATCGCCCATGACATATAATGTGACGTGCTATGCACCCTTGAGAATTGAAGGCAGGATGACATCATTATGAGAAGCGAACACCAGAAAAACTACTTCAAAGTGGATTCTGGTGGCCATCTCTTCCAAAGGATGTTCAATCCTTCGCCAAGAGTTGCCTTGTCTGTCAGAAAATGGGAGAGACCATGGGTCCCGGAGATTCAATGCTGATGAAGCTTGCCATTATCTGTGAGATAATTTATGCTTGGGGCATTCACTTTATATGCCCATTTTCTAGCAGTAAATGTTTTGACACTGTCAGACGTTGGTTATGTGAGTCAATAGGTGGACGCTATCCTTGCTTGAGTTGCTGATAGCGAGACTGTCTGGAAGTGGCATTCGCGCCCCCATGTCAATCCATGTCATAGCAAGCTCTCGCTATTTGACAATTCACGTTATGTACGCAAGTAACAAGGGCTCCACATTTTCCTCACCCACCGCAGCTAGGCATGTACAATTCGAGCCCCCTCCCTCTTTCTGGAGTGCCATGATAACCAACCTCTTTTGCCTCACGAACTAAGTATTCAATCTCACCTCTAGAGGTGCCTTGAACTTGGACAACACCTTGTAGACTTGTAGTCCTTCACTTCGGCTCAGTAAGGAACTCCATTGGTCTTCTTCTAGACGGAATGGGGACCTCTTACAGCTTGTTGATGAGGTGATTGATGATAAATCGATCCTACCATGATTCTCAAGGGAGCTTTGGATGATGGCATGCTAGTGGTGAAAATGTTTACGATCCAACATGGGCCATGTAGAAAAAAGGGGTTATATGATGAGTTATTTATGGCGAGGCCAAATTCCCACCTGTTCAGTTGAATTATCAGTGGTGATTGAAAAATGTCATCTTGTTGGCGGAGGATTGACGTCGCTCTCTTGAGAGTCGGTATCCAGTTTCCAGTGATTTTGCTAATGTTTTATGATCTTCAGTTGGACCTTATGGATGCCTCTAGTTGTAGGTATACATAGAGGACTTATTCTTTGAGGTTGTATAGACTGCTTCTTGTTGATCGAGATGATGGAGCTGTTTTAGTTGTCGACGGTGGGGTCCTTGCCTAAAACTTGTTTGAATCATGCAGTACTTTGCTGTCACTTAGCGAGGGTTGTCTCATGTCTACATTCTTTCAATTTGAGCACTCCTGGATGTTGGAGGAGGTTTTTAGGTCTGTAGTCGAAGACTTTTGGAGAGGCTATCATGTTGATAGGCCTACGACGGAAAGGATGGCACTTTTCTTCTAAAAGGAGGTTCATTTGAGGCAAGAGGAGCTGATGGGTTTAGCTCAAGAGGATATTGTGAGACTGGATGGTTTGGAGGAGATCATACCGGAGGAGGGTATGAAAAAGAGGTAGAATGGTGGGAAAGTTTGCAAGCGAGTTTCAAGTGCTGTCATGGAGTTGTTTGACAAGTTTAGATAGGGAAGCCAATGTTTGAGCGAGTAAATCATGCTCTTATCTTCCTCCTTAAGAAAGCTGTGTTTGTAAGGGTTGAGGACTTTTGTTGGAATGTGTTGTCGAAGGATATCTACCTCATTATGGCCAAACTGTTGGCTACTTAGCTTAAGAGGGTTCTTGATGTCATCATTTCCCTCATACATCTGGCCTTCATTCTGGGAAGGCATCTGATGGACAATGTTGGGATGACAATTGAGATGATGGCTGACTGGAAACAGTGGAGGGTTTAAGGTTTGCTTTGGAAAGTCAGTATTTCTAAAACTTATGATTGCATGGATTGGAGATGCATATTGATATCTTTATCGAAGGGGCTTTCCTGATATTTGGATTTCATGGATAAAGATGTTCATTACTGTTGCATTAGATTCGATTTTGATTTATGGTTGTCTTGAAGGGAGTTTCTTCCAGACTTCCAGTATGGTTGGGGGGGGGGCATATGTGAGTGCCGACTTGCACCTCTTCCTTTTGTGATTATGGCTGATGCACTTTCTATAATAGTTGGGCAGGCTGTTGAAAGTCGAGGGCGAGTTCTACACATGGTTCAGGCATGTGAGATATTTGTCCTATCCTTTAGTTTGCGGATGCTACAACTTTTTTGTGGAGGATGGGTGCTGGAGGATAGGAGCATGACAATGGTTCATGAGATCTTTGGTAACAAGTTGACTGTCAAGATCAATCTTAGGAAATAGATGTTTGTTCCATTCATGTCGTCGTTTGAAGAGACCGATGGTTGCGAGGCTGTGCTCAAGACCCCCAAAGTTTCTTTCTTTACCCCTTTTCTACCCGGGCTTACCACTGACCCTGACTTCAACGATGTTGGGTTTTTGTTTGAACCCTTTTTGGAACCCTAAAAAGCGGTGTCAACAATCTACAGTGGAAAAAGTCTGTTTGTGGTGCCAACTTGTAGCATAGTTAGGTCCTCTCCGAACTCTACTACGGAGAAAAAAGGGGTCTTGTGAAGAAGAGTAGGGACCTAGCACGATCCCTTTTTTTTGGTTTCATATGGTGCCGAGCAACTCGAAGCATCAATGGCGGCGATCAACTCTATATAGGTGCTATATAAGAGAGGCGTTTTGAGGTGACATTGGGGGGGGGGGGGGTAATCCAATGACATATATCTAGCGGTAATCCCTAACACTAAAAGCAGGAGTGGGGGTAGCGTGCGGTAATCCCTAACACTAAAAGCAGGAGTGGGGGTAGCATGATGTTGCTATGACGGGTTCACTGGGAACCCTACATAAATGAAGTAGAGCAGAAGTCCATATAATGGACCTCAACCCATGTTTACTTTTTTAATTTTTTTTGCTTCTATTTATGTATGGACCATAAAAATCTCATTTGTTATTAAAGAAAGACAAAAGGAAAGAAGGAAGGAAAAAAGGAACAACAATTAAAAAAAACTTGAATGGTTAAAAAAGGAATCAAATGAATAGCCCCAAAAAACATATTTCAGGGGCTATTGAAAAAAATCAAAAAAGTGGCCAAGAGAAAAAATGCTAGAGGGAGGAAGGAATGATTGGGAAAAAAGGAGACTTTCTCGTATGTAAGAGACCGATTTTAGAGGTTTCATGATGGAACCCATTGATCAGATTTTCATATGGTAGCGACATTCTCAGAGGTTTATGGTGGAGAGGTCAGCCTTTAGATTTGAGCAAGGTTGCAGAAATCGGTAGTCGGTACTTGGACGTCGGGGTCACTGACTAAGGATTAATCGGCAATCGGGGCAACTAATCGGATTTAGTCGACCATTAATCGATTTTAATTTTTTAATTATTTAATTATATAAATCATTTTATACATATATTCTTATATATTTGTATAGATTTGTACATTTTTCTTTTTTGAAAGAATGTTTGTACACTTTCTATACTATCATAATGAAGAAGTAATTGACTTTAAATATAACATTAAGCATAATAGAAAATGTTTGCTTTAGAAAAAAGCAAAAAAATTAGAAAATAAAAAAATTTATGTAAAAGTCGCCCGGGTAGTCGCCCCGATTAGTCGGGTTGACCGACTAATGGCCGACTAGGCCTAGTCAACTTGGCTACCCCCCTGACTCGACTAGTCGATCGACTTTTACAACAGTGGATATGAGGACTCCGGAGCTCAATAGCTGCAGATTCCCTAGAAAGCGTGAGAAGGTGCAGTTTTGAGTTTATGAGTTGTACTTGGTTTGTGCGTATCGAGTGTTGTATTGTCTAAGATGAGTATTCCATGTCCTAGCTTGAGTGCGAGTGTTAAGAGAACGATGAAGTCAAGCTATTTGTGCGGCAATTGTTTATTAGACCCACTTTAGTGGGTGATAGGACTTGGTTATAAGTCTCACACCCGTTGTACTCATGGAGAAATACAATAGAATATCAAGTTCCTGTGACTCTTCTCTCATGGTTATGAGTTCTTTGGGATCGAGATACAACTAGATGGAATGAACAACAGTATCGATGGCATAATAAAACTTTTCATGAAATATACTTGAGTGCAGCATAATCAACTAATCAATCAAATATATTGGACTTGATGTTATCGTGGACGCCCAACCAGGTAAAAACTACGGCCTAAGTCTTCCTAACATAGGATTTTCGGTTAGCCGAGCCAACCAACTGCTTTACTATAGCTCGAGATATTTATGCGGATATCTCAATCTTTACAAAGCTTGCTTGCTTTACCACTTCGGATTAGACACCAAAGTCAACATCAAGTGCTGAAACTACGTCAACATTGAGGATGCACAAGGTCCGATTGTCCTCTGACTTCCTTGGATAGAGCGTACCCCACGGATCTAAGTTGCAAACTTTCGGATCTAACACTAAAAGTTCTTACAGAAGGATGTTATGGAAAGAATACGGAAACAATAGTTTCACAATATTTTTTACAGTAATATCACAAATATTTCTCAATGACGAAGTACAGTTATATCTCAGTAACAAGAGCATAGATAGTTGTATATTGTATCAGAATATACGCACAATCAATTATATCTCAATAAGCACAAGCTATTAACAATATATCAATAGAATAATATTACCAGAGCAGAAGCCTGCCAATGTTGTGACTGATGTCAGAAAAACTAGAAGACTTGGAGGTGATAGAACTTTAATTGCTGAAAATATTTTTCAAAGAAACTATTTTCAGAATTATTCTCTCAGAAATATCAAAGAACTCGAAGAATAGTAGAGAAAATAAGTGAGTATTACTTTAAGAATATTTTTCTTCATTTGTAGAGAGCAAGAATGAATTATGTGTCTTCCAACATTGGGTATGAGGTCTCTTTTATTGTGATCCAATCAAATATGATCGGTGGAAACAAACTAAGAAAGAAATCAATAATATTTGATTAGTAAAGAAATATGGTTGATCATGTCTTGGTTTTGACCTGTTATGGTTTGGAAAATTATGAAAGTATAGATTCAATAAATGAACTTTTAGCTTTTGCAATTTCACAATCTGTAGTCTGTAGTTTGTACCTTTGTCGAATTGTCCTGCAGTCCTGTAAACAAGTGTACAAGCTCGACTGCGATATATGTGTGTCATCTTTGAATAAACTTGGAGATAAACAAAGAACTAACAGTGATTACATCCCACTTCTTTGGAGTAGGGTTCCATATAACCATGTCTTTGTTCTTATTAATTGATCCCACATTGCATCTTTTGAATCCTCCCTTTTCCATCCTCTACTTCGACCACTTCGAAGTGACTCCTCTGCTTTTCCATTTCCATGGTTTATGAATCCCTCTTATCTTCCACCCGATCAAGGTGATTCATCACTTGCAAAGTCTATTGCTTTTTTCGGTCCATGATTTTCCTCATCAGTGTCTTCTTGAACATGATTATGCAGAACTAAAACTATGAGAGTTGCTGTATCCACATCATACACCCCTTCCTAGTGTTCCACAGTTCCTCTAATAGTTGATGAAACTTGACTTTTGCAACTAAACTTACTCAAACTTGAAATACGACCATTTTCTTATATCATCATAAGAGAATTATAATAGTAGCGTATGATTTGAGAACTGTCCATGCTAGATGAGACATAGGAAATCGGAATGCCAATATAAACACCACTAAGGTTTGAATAAAGCACTCTACCATGCCCAACTTATCAACCATATAGCCAAAACCATGAACAAGTCCTCCTAAACTGATACCTGGTTACCGGACCGTCTAATCCACCCATTTGTCAAGAAGTATCATGAGTTAGTCCCCTCCTATCTTCTCAACCCTACCTCACATGCCTTGAGGTACGCCTTGCAACATAACCACGTATGCTGACCATTCTAAGATGTACCTCCCTATTGAGTTTCGTCTTTGCTCCTCCTATAAGCCTCTCATATTTGAGAATAAAGTTCGCATAAAAAATCCACATGCTCCATACGTTCTGCCACCTCATCCCAAACACCATTGCCTCATTCCAGTTCCAGCATGAATCTAGAAACTAACCACCTCCCCCACCTACAGAACCTTATTAAGGACCTCTCCTTGCCTTGCCTCTTCTCTGCCTTGCACGACCGCATCGTCCGCCAGATAGGTACAATCCCCTCTCACCCCTTCACTCGAATAGAACCCTGATCTTCCTTTACCCACCACTTGTAACCCCTCATCAACCACATACCTCATCTCATCTCTCCCTTGAATCTTCCACACTTGCCTATGTAACTAACTCCATTTAATTACACTACCCCAACATCATTCTCCTCCTCTGCTGGCCCCCTTCGTCGTTAATAGCATCGACCTTTCTCGATCCTCGTCCACCCAACTCCAATAGAGGGTCAACTGCCCTAAACAAATCACACCCCTAACTAGTAGCTCCTTATACCCAGATGGTCTCCACCATTACTATGTCGCATCGGCCTCCTCTGCCTTGCTCGGTTGAGACTTCCTCGCTTGGGGACAACCCCACTACATGTTGTTGACCTCGAATCCTAGGTTCCTATTCACCTCGAGTTATGCTGACTCTCCACAAACGGAAAAGGCAACCACTTTGTCACTTAAGCATCCTTGCCACCAAGTGGTTAGATGCCACATATTGCATCTGCTTAGTGAATCCCGCCTATCTCGAGCTACAAGAAGCCTATACCAAACATCTAAAAAAATCCCCAAGGGCTCATCTATGTCTAGTTTTGGCTTACAATACTGCATCATGTCCATGATCATTTTCTGGAGTATATTAGAGGTAATGTTGATACATGGAGGAGTAAGAAACAAGTTGTTGTCTCTTCTAGTGTAGAGTATTGAGTACAAGTCAACAACTTAAGTTATTACCGAGCTGATGTGGAGTTGTTCTGCACTCAAAAATTTCCATATTCTTGCATGCGATCCCTGTGATTTTGCGGTGTAATAATTCATCCATGATATTTATTCCAAACAAATCGAGCATTCCAAGTAGAAAATGCAACACACCTGTGTTTTGTGTTCATAGCAGTATAGCGATATACACAACAGATGTGCAACATATGAGACATACTACATCGCGTGAATTGTTTGGTGCCATGCAAGTGACACAACATGCATAGACTGAAGTGCCCCCATATTTGTTTTGTATATGTTAGAGTATGCATCATATGTAGATATGGGTAATTGAATCCCTGTAGGGTCCAAGTACCACATTCAAAAGTTTAGTCCCACATCTACTGTGACTGAGTAGGACTCGGTCTTACTGGTGGGACTATATAAGAAGCCCCACCTATAACAGTTGAGAGAGAGAGAGAGATCAATGTACAATAGCCGGTCGTTGAGAGGCCTTCTCCCGTGGTTTCATCCCGCTCCATATGGAGTAGGGTTCCACGTAAAATCCCGGTGTTCTTCCATGTTTTATACTTCTTTATCTCTGATACGCTTCCACACTATTATTTTTCATATGGTATGCTGGTTCGGTTATTGAGAATTTATTTTATAGTGGGTTATGTTCTTGGATTTTTCATTCTTGAAGATTTGATTTTGGTGATTCTTCTTTTTTTTTTGAGAGTTAAAAGAGTGGCCTCCTAGGTAACCACCTCAGAATATATTTATATATATCCAAAAAGGTTTTACATCTTGCTACATTTGCCTTGATGCGCGTAAGCCCTACAATGCCCAATCATATTATCAGAGTAGAACCTTTGCCCCTTAATGAGCTCATTCCTAGCACGTCAGATGGACCGAACTACAACAAATGGAAACGAGCTGTCCTCATGCCCAACACCACAGACCGATCTCATATTCCTCTAGAAAGTGGCTCAATCCCGAATCTCCTGCCACACAACATTGGCCATGTCCCACACCTTCGCAAAGTACTAACACGTAAAGAACAGATGATCTGCATCCTCCACCGCCGCACCGCATCAGTCACAAGAATCGTCCTCCATGCCCAATAGTAGTCCGCGGTAATCCTTCAAGAGAATCCTCCCTAGCTGAACAACCAAAGGAATACCTTAACCCGATTCGACACTTTTCACGTCCAAATCATCCTCGTGTCGACCCCCAACTCATCCTGCTCCACCACCCCATCGTCCACAAAAATCGATACGATTTCTTAATTGAAAATTTTCCATCTCCCCACACCAAGTGATCCTTGCTCGTGGACGGCCTCATGCTCTACAACATCTTCATCTGAAGTGCCAGGAAATCCTCCATCCTCTGATATGAAATAACCGAAGTGAAAACAAGAGACCACGCCCCATTGTCTAGGCCTACCGTACCATGACTGTGTTGTCGCCCACAAATCTCAGCAGACGCGGGTACCTCTCTCCCAATATTCCATCCCATGTCCAATCATCTCACCAAAAGCAGAATCTTACACCATCCCTGAGCACTGGCTGCTGTTGGACATGCGAGCCCACGACGAGCCATTATGCAATAAATGTTATTGTAAATATCATCCCCTGATCTGAAATGAAGAATAACTAATTTGCATAATAGGTTCCTTAGTACAATTAGGGTAATGTACTTTGGCCATCTTAATGATCATACAGCTGTTGATTCAATTATTGAATCATAGAGGCTGGTGCTTAGATGAATATCTGAAGAGTTAGATTGAGGACTCATCAAGTACCGTCAAATGATTGTTAAGATATGGTCTCCAGCCTGAGTAAGAGATGGCAATCCTTTCTCATTTGGCTGATATCTAACCGACCTCTTGATGCGGGTCCTCTGCATAGGAATAGAGATTCGGAGGTGTTAGATAAGTTAGGTTAAAGAGTTGACTTAATGAGATCGAGATAACCAAAGACCTATGTCGTATGCTATCACGATATAGGCACGCATCCTCTGACCGGAAACAAATGTGTTACTATATGTCTGAGTATGTACATTTGGCAGACCAATAGGTTGATGACCTAACCAAGGTCTATACACCGACGCGCTGGTGTGCATGCAAGGGCATATGAGTAATATGATCTCTCAAAGGGATCATACATGTTCATTACTGAATCGAAAGACATGAGCTCATTCATAAGATATTGGGAAGAATCAAATTCCGTAAACGGTCGTCTCGCTATGAAAGCTTGACTGAATTTAGGTTTGGTATATGCTTTTGGAAAGTATAGGATCAACACCTATGTATGATATATGCTTTTGAAAATATATGATCGATACCAACTCCCAATAGTCAAATGAGAAACTTAATGATAAAACCTTGGAGTAGACAGTGTAAAATTGATCTCATACTTCGGGTTTATTCTGGGTCTTTCAGTATGCAGGATGTACAGATATTAGGAATACCTGAGGCTGAGGGTGATGTGATCATAAATGATAGTATAACCATGACGCTTCCATTCCGAGGGAGTGATGAAACATGTCTGGATTTTAGTAACTCCTCTCATAGAGAAGTAATCTAATCTTAGTCCAAATGTTGGACATTGATCCGAGTGTGATTCAAATGCAATAAGAAGATTAGATCTACGGCTTTGATTTATTCAAACATCTATGGGAGGTCCGCATGATCTGGATTTGAGATGTGATCTCAATATCCAAGTCATTATACTGGAACAATACAATCGCCCTGTCCTTATCTCCAAGTATCCGCGGAAAAGCACATTATCCTTGAAAGAGTTCAGGATGATTTCATTGTTGATATATGTATCTGCGCATTGAGGAAATTGATAATTAAATGTGATTTAATTATCATGAATAGTATGAATTTGATTCATATTATAAGGAGAGTTATCTAAGATAATTAAATGTGATTTAATTATCAAAGATGTGAATAATGTGAATGTGATTCATATTATTTGGGCACATGAGAATAGAGATCCAAGATGATGTAATGTGATTTAATTATCATGGATATGAATAATGTGGATGTCACTATCCATATTAATCATATATATGTTGTAAATGTGATTTATAGTATATAAGAGAGAGACTATTGTGATTTATATTTGTTGGTTAACTATTGATGTGAATTGGTTTCACATTGGATAATTAATTGAAAATATAATTTACATTTTTGTTTTGGGATGTGAATGTGATTCACATTTTCCCAATGGCATCATTGCAATATTCACAAGATAATTATGAATTATTTTTGTGAAATAATTTACAACAAATGTTGTTGTAAATCTTGGAGATATCATGAGATAATGAGATCTCATGAGATAATGAGCTCTCATGAGATATTGAGGAGATATACCCATTCTCCCTTTTTTTAGGGGATAAGATCAATCTTCTCACTATCTCCAAGATTAATTAATTAATTTGATTTGAAATTAATTATTATTGATTTATTGATATATATTAATTTAAATTAAATTAATTATTGTTGTGTTTTTACAACAACATAATGGCCATTGAAAGAAACACAAATCAATCTCATCCATTGATTTTGTGTTGTCCATGAATTGAGATCCGTGGATCCCAAAACACTATATAAGAAGAGACACCCCTTGCTCTTCGAAAGAAATTTTTACTAATGCTCTCTCTCTCTCTTTATGTACATGCCAACTCTCTCTCCCTCTCTCTCATTGTGGCCGTCCACCATGGAGCCCATTGAGAGAGTCTCCATCGCTGCAGCGTCGTCATTATGCTGTCGGAGTATTTGCTCGTGGATCTCCGTCTCCTTCGGTGCGCCTCGCTCATGAAGAAGACATCGAATCTCATATGACGAGATGAGGAGATTCACCGCTTGGATCATCAACATGGATTGCGAGGAGCACGCATCCTATCAACGTGCTCGCAAGTGTCTGCTCCGTCGGATCAAACTTGAGATATGAGGTCTCTTCGTCTAGAGACTCGATCGCAACCACGCTTCAAGAGGTAACCTTAATACCTATTTGTGGTTTAGATGAAACGATCTGAGAAGTGTTCTTGAATCACGCGGTTTCATCGATTAAAATTTTTTAAATTTCGCTGCCTCGAGCAACTAGTGCGATTAGTCGCTCCCGATCGCATACGATGCGATCCTTACGCTTCCATGATGCGCTTGAGGATTTTTCCCATATCCTTCAAGTGGTATCAGAGCCTTAGGTTGAAAGTTTTGGATACGATCCATAAACTTAGGAAGACTTGGGCTCATTAGGGATTGTGAAAATTTTATCGCATTTCATTTTCGCAGCCCTGTGTTGTGAGTATTTTTGACCCTGTTTAAAGTGTTTGAACACGAAACTATCACTTGGATAATGTTCCCAATTAATTAAGGAAACCATGGGATTTGAGTTTGCGTGATTTGGAATCCGATTGCCAAAGATATGATCTTTTTAATGAACATATGTCCACTGTTTCGGGGTGACGAATCATGATGTAATCAAGGAGTTAGCTGTTGTTTTGAAAAGCTTAGAAATACGTGCTAATCACTTGGGTTCTGTTATAAATAAAGGGATTTTATCACTTGTGCCCCTCCGAGATATCGCAATATCAGTTATGCCCCTATCTTTTTGGTAATATCAGTTGCGCCCCTCACTTCTTGCTATTTTATCACTTGTGCCCCTCGGGTTAGTGACCGTCCATCCACAGTGCAAACGGACGTTAACTTTGAGGACATAAGCAGAATTAATTTAAAAAAAGGTTATGTGGTCATTTTATACCCTCTTCCTCATCCTCTTCTTCTTCCTCCTCTTCCCCATCCTCTTCCTCCTCCTCCCTCTCCACCCCCGCCCCTGCCCCGCGCCGCCCAGCTCCACCCCGAGCTCCCCGCACCTACTCCCAGCCCACCGCCCAGCCCCGCGCCGCACCTCCTCCCCCCGCACCTCCTCCCAGCCCGCCGCCCCCTCCCCTCCCCGGCGTCGCCCCCTCCCCCTGGGATGCACCCCTCCCAGCCCCGCACCTCCTCCCCCCGCACCTCCTCCCCTCCCCGACACCGCCCCCCTGCTCCGCCTCCCCCCTGGGCTGCGGCCCCTCCCAACCCCGCACCTCCTCCCCCCCGCACCTCCTCCCCTCCCCGGTGCCTTTCAACTTGTAGGCGGTGCACGAATTGACTAATGGTAATATGGATTCCATCGTTGAGGTCCCTCTTCCCAGACCTAAGAAGAAATCCACACATCCGTATCAGCGAAAATCTAATATCTGGGACAAAACATATCCGCCATTAGTTCACTTGATTCCTGATGAAGTTAACTCTTCAGAAGACACCAAGCTTTCTGAAAGAATGGGATCACCCGCTTCTGTTGCCCATAGCAATACAAATCTATCGGAATCGTGCGTCAGTCGACCTATCTCTCCGTGCTCGAGATATATCGATCACAAGAACAACGGAGGGAATTGGGGTCTGGTCTCAGCTTCTGTCGAGCTAAACCCAGAGGATCACCATGTTGAGGTAATTTTGCATCACGATCTTTTATATCGTGATTCGATAACGATGTCGTATCTTAAGCTTCGTTTTTTTTTTCAAAATTCAACTTAGTTTATGATCAGTTCTCTGTCTTTCGGATCCAGGAACAAGACAACACTTGCGTGAAGAGTTTTCATCTTTTCGGCACGACCAGCCCCGCACCTCCCCCCCCGCACCTCCTCTCCTCCCCGGCGCCGCACCCTGCTCCCCCTCCCCCGCCCCGCACCGCCACCCGCAGCCACGTCGTGAAGCCGACCTCATACCGCAGCCACGCACCTCCCCCGGCCCCTGCCGCCAGCCCGCACCTCCTCATTTGATTTTATTCTGACCATAATACCCCTGTTAACCACACCATGGTTTGAGTAAACTATGGTTATTTCAATTTTTTGACGGTCAATCTAACGGATGGGCACAATTGATGACGGAGAAAGATGTGAGGGGCACAGCTGATATTACCAAAAAGATAGGGGCATAACTGATATTGCGATATCTCAGAGGGGCACAAGTGATAAAATCCCATAAATAAAATTAGCAAACTTTGGAAACTTACTTTGCTTAATTCAGATTTAAATTGATTGAGATATGCTAATTTTAGTAAGTAGGGGTCACTGCTGGAAATTACATACTTGATCATGAACCTTGTGATTGTCATTCAATAAAAATTAATGGAAATTGATGGTTAATTTCCTGAGATAATTATTGATAAATATTTTTTTTAAATATTTAAAGATGATTATTTCCTTGAATGACATTGACCATAACCAACTTGATTAGATATGATCTAGATCACAATTGGTTACATGAACCTTCCAACAAACAAAGTGGCTCGAATAGGATTGGGGATTTGTTTAGCAAATCTTATAATATGAAAATGGTTTTGATTATTATTATATGGTACAACTTCGGTTGAAAAACCGATTATCATCTCAAGTACAAATTGATCAATTTGTCATTATCCTAACCCGAGACGGATATGGTGTCTAGTCGCGGAGCGTTGGGGTAGCAGGTTGCACCGTGTGCAGTCTGTTCCACTCCTGTCGGTACTGGCCATGATAACAGGTAGGGAAGGGATAATGCTTGAGAAATCATGATTTATTTTTCTAATTATTAAAATTCGAAATAGTACGTATTCGAGATAATACCATATTTCAAGTAACAATTAAGAATGTTTGTTGGATATTAATTGGATCATTGATTTAATATGATTAGATTAATTGGAATCCAATTAAAATTAAAACACTCTATATTATGAATAGAGTTGTTATTTCCCTTGGAAGAATTAATTATGTGAATATGATTCATAATAATTAATTAAAATTTGAACATGATATGGAGGATCATATAAGTGACATCCATGGTCTCCCGTCAAGGCAAAGGGTTCCGTCGCTAGAGATTGTATGTCAGAGATGCCTGTTCGAAGTGACAGCTCTTGCATACAAGCCATTTGGATCATGCTCTTTGCTTCTCGAAAGAGTAAGGACGTATGCATAGTGACCCCAATATGGAGTCCTCATATTATTGGGGCCATATTGGATTGCGCATTGTGAGTTGTATTCCTGTTGACGGTTGGTTCAATTAATGACGAGTCAACATCACCTTATGGGTGGTGGGCCCGTATGTTAAAGACCGAATTGGGAATGCAAGTTGGACTTGCAAAGCAGAATGAGTTCTCGCTTCTTTTTATCTGAGTTGCAAGTTCTCATATTATTGGGATGTGACAAAGATAAGAAAGGAGATCCCAGATCGTGCTTGAGATATAATGGTAAGTATATTTTGAATGTGATTAAGGGAATGAACTTTCAGTGTTGACAAGGCAATACAACTTTGATATTAAAATTCCTAAATTAAAGTAATAAATATATTTATATATTTATGAAATTTCTTATTTCAGATAATCCTTCATTAAACCCACTCAATATTATACTCAATAATAACCAGTAAAATATCATGGATTGGATCCATTATCAAGATATTGTACTTGCAGTTGGACACATATTGTATGTGGTTGCAATGTTCAAGTTTCTTCGTAATAATGAGGAATGACTATTAAATAGACAATAGGTCTGCAACCCTAGGGTTTGTATATCTCAGGGCTCCCTGTGGCGAGGTGATTCTCGGATGATCTTCCCCTCCCGGTGGAGGTAGATATATATAGGGGCGTGAACGTCCCCTCGCCAAGTCCACCCCCTCCCCCACGCCCGGCGGTTACAGTCTTCCTCGAGACCCGGTCACGCCGCAACCGCCGGAGGCGGTTGTTTGACCACACCGGTCACGCACGCGGGTCTTCTACAAAAAGTACATCCTACTGATGCGGAGGGTCTTTGCAAACCTGTTGGATCACACGAAAAAGGACATCTTATGAGAAAAGTTGTCAAGTACGGATATACTTAAAGTATATGTAAAATGACATGTAACTAGGTAAAAGTAGTACACAATGTACCTATTGAACTGAAACAGGTGCACATGAACATGAGTGTCAATCTCGGTATAGCGTGAGTTGAGATTTCTTTCTGTTTGTCCAAGCTGAACATTGCATGCTCTATCTTGAGGGGGAGTGTTGGAGTATTTGTTGTGCACCTCTTATGTTGTAGATGCGTAAATGGATACCTCCAGGATCTTTTTACACCATCCAATTGTTTAATCCCACATATACCAGTTGTGGGATGTGGGGACTCAGTGAAGGGTATATATAGACCCCCACACCCATTGTATCAGTAGAAAAAAAGCAATGAAGCATATGACCCTTTGAGGCCTTCTCCCATTGTTTCTTCCCGCTCTTTAAGGAGTAGGGTTCCACGCTAAATCCTGGTTTAGAACCGGGTTAAGATTTCTTTATCTTTTCTCTGATTAGCTTCCGCAATATTATTTTCTAACGGTAACAATATCCCGGTTTACTAAGTGCGACCCTTTAGAGCTGCTATTAGACGAACACCCGAGAAACCTTCACATACACGACTCCAAGTGATGACGGATCCTCATAGGTAGGATGCGGGTGGACATGAAAAAACCTGGAGTGTTGCCTACACGCCATCAGCATAACAAGTCTACCGCCTCTAGAATGGCAAGAGGCTTTCCACCTCACCATTTTCTGCTCTAATCTCTCAATTATTAGTCTTAATCTTTCATCGAATGTACTTTGGAAGTGACATATCGATGATGATCGTAATTGTCAAATAATCCTTATAAAAATCTAAGAAGATGTTTTGGCATACATATGTGCTCTTGACATTAAATCATGAATGCCATGGTTCTCTGCATCATGCAGAATGGCAGCTCTATAAGAGATGATGTATTCAAACTATTTGAGTACCTACCTGAACCTCAGTTTTTAGGAGTTAAGATGTATGTAGATATGATGAGTTTTATCATTCTACTATCTATACTCTAGTCATTTATGAAACTTCATATTATTCATATTGTATGAATTGAATGAAGCATGTATAAATGTTGAATACTCCTATATTGAAATCTTTTGAATTCAACATAAGAGATCCTTTGTCTTAAGCAATGGTTGTTTATAGATGAAAGGAGCACAATGGAAGCATGGGTCGGACTCAAGTAAGAAGGAAAGTCATAGAGTTGACTGTACTTCTGTGACTTCCATATGACATCCAACGAGTTGGATAAATACTGCAATAAGCTGATGTACTAAGGCCTCGTTCGATAGGTGGGGTAAACTTCCCATGCCCTAACCCACTCCCTCTCTCTCATGCGTGGGTCCCACTTTATTTTTTTTAAAAAATTAAATAAATCAATTCTCCATAATTAATTCCATCAAAAAATAATATATTATACCATCATATCATATAAAAATTATAAACTACTCCACTTCTACTCACTTTTCCAAACTTCAATACAATCACATCGCAATAACTACTCACTTTTTCAAACTTCAATACAATCATATCACAACAAACCCACCCCCAGTTTAACTCTCTATCCAAACATCAAAACCCAAAAACGTGTTACCCTCTACCAGTTTAACCCGCCTTGACCCGCGTACCAAATGCACCCTAATAGTATGACTATCTAGACTATCTAGAATCCTTAGGGCCCGTTCGGTTGGGGGGTTACCCCCCAATTTGGGCAGGTTACCCCTCAAACCCCACATTCCTAACCCACTAGTGGGGCCCACTCCCTTCCCATCAAAAAAATTATATATTATACCATCATATCATCTAAAAATCATAAAATACTCAACTTCTACTAACTATTCCAAACTTCAATACAATCACATCACAACAACTACCCACTTTTTCAAATTTCAATACAATCATATCATAATAACTACCAACTTTTTCAAATTTCAATACAATCACATCACACAAACCCCCCAACCCTTATCCCATCAACCAAACACACAAACATAAAAATGGGTTATCCTCCCCTGGACAACCCACGAACCAAACGCACCCTTAGAGAAGGACTCAGATAGGTGCATCGGAATAATCTACATTTAATCATTGAAATTGACTTTCTTATTTGATGAGATCAAAGTCTAATAATTGTATCTCGTTCTTCCAATAACACTTGCAATTGGTTGCATATGTTTTAGAAGATTAGAAAATTTGATCATAAAGTTTAATAGTCATCTACATGAATATTGATGCAATTGTTGCAACAATCTCTATTGGATAGATAGACTTCATATTTTAAGTGGGAGAGTCCTTAGTCTTAGAGAATGTCTCTATGACCTAGATATTAGAATACACTCATTGTTTATTTCTAAATTTTGGAAATAAACATGAATTCTGAGATAGAGCTATCATAAATAGTTATGATGGATATATTTCAGAAAGTAATCTAACATACAAAGGACTCTACTAGATTAGAAAATTATTGGACTGTTCATTAACATTTCTAATACTGAAAATTAAACCTTTAAAGATCAATAGGAGGATGAAGATCATTTGATAATGATCTAACATCAAGCCTTGGACATAAAAAAATGTCTGTTGATGAGATCAATAGACTAGTAAGAGATGAAGCTTTAGATTATCTGAAATTTCAAATCTTACATACTTGTGAATATTATATTCAAAAATAAAAATGTCCAATACACACTTCATTGGGAATGATGTCATATGTCAAGGTATTCAAGATCTCATACATATTGATGTATGTGGATCATTTGTATCATAATAAACATTAATGATATGTGATATCATTCGATGATTTTTTGTGACATAAGATTTCTTCCCTTCACCCTAGAAACCTTTGAAATGTTCAAAGCTTTCACAATTTTGGTTTAGAACCAAAGTTTGAAGGAAGATGAAATGAATTTGATCTAATCAAGGTAGCTTGTCCCTATTAGATGAATTCGAGGAATACCTTATAGAGAAAGGAATATCATTCCTATCTTCCTAATGTACCTTAACTCAATAGAGTTGTAGGGAGATACAATTGATCATGCGTGACATGATTTAATCAATAATGAATCTTAGCATAATTACCTCTTAGTTTCTAGGTATATGTAGTAGAGACTACAATATATATCCTTAATTAGGATCCATGCAAGTAAGCTGGAATCTAGCACCAAAAAGTGCTACTTCATTAGGAAAATAAAGTATGGTATTGAATACCTACTTTATGACCTTGAGATTCTTAAAAGATCTCATCTCTAAGGATATGATTCTTAGATGATGACTCTCTTGAGAATTAAGATGAAAATGAAGTGAAGGAACTCATTTAATCTTGAGAATATAATGATGCTCATGAAATCGGAAACTAAAAGGACAATTAAAGATGAAACACTAATACCTCTTCAAATGAGTTTGAGGATGGATTCCATGCGTCAGTTAAGTCTGACAATGATCTGACTTCATGTGATGAAGCCTATGAAGATCATGACATGGAAAGATGGATGTTAGCAATAAAGTTTAAAGTAGACTTCATATACAAATGTTGTATATGGACCCTTGAGGATCCACCTATAAGGGTAAGACCCGTTAGGTGTAAATGGATCTTTTAGAGAAAGATGGAACCTGATGATAAGGTAGAGACCTTCACATCACGGCTCGTAGCCATGAGCTACACACCGAAGAGAAGACATTGCTTGCGATGAGACTTGCTCTTAAATGACCTTGCTTAAGCCCATCGGAATATTGCTAACTATAGCTACACAACTTGACTTTGACATCTCCAAGATGGAAGTCAATATTGCATTCCTCTATGAATACCTTTCCGAGGTTATTCATATGAAGTAACCCCATGGCTTCATAGTTGAGGAAAACAATGTACGCAAGGAATTCCATCTACGGACTTGAATAAGCTTCTTGTAGTTGGAACATCAGATTTGATGAAATTATAAATGTTATGATTTCAGATAGAATCTTGATGAACCGTGTGTAGCTTAGTGGGAGTACCATTGTGTTCATTGTGCTAAATGTAGATGATATCCTAATCATTTGGAATGATATAAGGATGATAATAAGTGTTTTATAGTCTGGCTATTCCATACCCTGAGATATGATCTCTAGGATACCTATTAAGATTTTAGTTCTGAAAGTGTTCAGAAGCAATGAGAAGATGGTATTGGGACCGTCACATTAGTGGTACACCTTGGATATATTCCATTCTTGGAAGGCTCCCTTCCCTTAACCAATCTGAAGGGATAACACCTGAAAGAATTGAGGAAGTGAAAGCTAGAACTGCTTGCCCTTGTGCATCGGTTAATTATTAAAGATGTGAATAATGTGAATGCGATTCATATTATTTGGGCACATGAGAATAGAGATCCAAGATGATCAAATGTGATTTAATTATCATGGATATGAATAATGTGGATAACACTATCCATATTAATCATATATATGTTGTAAATGTGATTTATAATATATAAGAGAGAGAGACTATTGTGATTTATATTTGTCAAGGTTGCAAAAGTCAGTACTCGGTCGGTCGGGTCACTGACTAAGGATTAATCGATAATCGGGCGATTAATCAGATTTAGTCGGGCTTTAATCGGCTTTGATTTATTAAGTATATTAATCATTTTTATACATATATTATTATATATTTGCATAGTTTTTTATATTTTTTATTATCGTAATGAATTAAAGGAAGTAATTGAATTTAAATAAAATATTAAGCGTATTAGAATAAATTTGCTTTTAGAAAATAAAAATAATGGTATCTCCATGTAAAAATTGCTTTATTAGTGGACCTAGTCGAAATTAGTCGGTACTCGGTCGGCCACCCCACTGACTAGATTAGTCGGGCTAGTCGGGTGACTTTTACAACATTGATATTTGTTGATTAATTATTGATGTAATTTGGATTCACATTGGATAATTAATTGAAAATATAATTTACATTTTTGCTTTGGGATGTGAATGTGATTCACATTTTTCCAATGGCATGATTGCAATATTCACAAGATAATTATGAATTATTTTTGTGAAATAATTTGCAACAAGCTGCGGATTGGTAGTTGGAATATTGGTACTTTAACTGGAAAATTGATGGAGATAGTGGATACGATGAAAAGAAGGAAGATTCATATACTATGTCTTCAAGAGACTAAATGGGTTGGAGAGAAAGCAAAGGAGATCGAGAAGACATGCTTTAAACTTTGGTATTCAGGTAAAGATAAGGGTAGAAATAGTGTTAGAGTGGTTGTTCATAAGGATTTGAAGGATTGTGTGGTTGAGGTGCAAAGATTCGAGGATCGGATTATTTTGCTAAAATTAGTACTTGAAGAAGAAATTCTGAATATCATCTCAGTTTATGCACCGCAAATTGGTTTAGATGAAAGTGCTAAACAAGCTTGTTGGGAGGATCTGAATAACATTTTATAAGGAATCCCACAAATAGAGATGATTTGCATATGTGGAGATCTTAATGGACATGCGAGAAAAGATGCTTCAGGGTATGCTAGTGTTCATGGAGGACGTGATTTTGGGGATAGAAATGAAGAGGGAAAAGTCATTCTGGATTTTGTAACGGCATATGATCTTTTCATAACAAACGCTCTCTTCAAGAAGAGGTGGGAACATTTAATTACTTATAAGAGTGAGCCAACTAGAATACAGATAGATTACTCTACATTGAGGAGATGAGATCGGTTGTGTTGTAAAGACTGTAAAGTAATCCCAGGAGAGAGTTTGACAACTCAACATCGCTTGTTAGTCTTGGATGTGCAAATAAAAGGCCTGGTAAAGAAAATGAGGGTTCCTAAGATCAGTAGAACTAGATAATGGAATCTTCTGCTGAAGCTATCGGGTTCAAGGAGAAGGTTTTAGAAGACTTATCTTGGGATTGTAGTGGAATTGCAAACGAGATGTGGGAGGCAGTAGCATCTTGTATCTGAAAGGTAGCTAAAGAGATACTAGGCGAGCTGAAGGGAGGAGCTCCAGGTCAAAAGGAGGCGTGGTGGTGGAGTGAAGGGGTGCAAGAGAAACTAAAAATTAAAAGAGCATGCTTTAAAGCTATGTCTAAGAATAAAGGGATATTTACACCCATAACCCTGAGTAACTTCGTAATTACCCCGGAAACCCTCCATAATCATGAATTACACCCAAGACCTTGAATAACAACTCCGTTTTACACCCATAACCTTCCGTTAGTTTAGTTGATTAACTCAACCAGGTATCTGAGTTAATCTAACCCAATTTGTGATCTAACGGCTGAGATTAATCAAAAAGAAAAAAAAAGAAAAGAAGGAAGAGGAGTTCATCCAGACTGTGGGATCTTTTCACGGAGGCACCTTGACCTGGGGGGAGAGCACGACCTGGATGTGGGGGGGAGGACTGCAGGCAGAGACGCGGGGGGTGGGGACCTGTAGGCGGAGGCGTGCAGGGGAGGGGCGCTGCAGGCGAAGGTTCGTAGGTGAGGGGGGGCTGCAGGCGGAGGTTCGCAGGGGAGGAGGGGACCTGCAGGCGGAGGCGCACGGGGGAGGGGGGCACCTGCAGGCGGAGGCGCGCGGAGGGGGGACCTGCAGGCGGAGGCGCGCGGGGGAGGGGGGGACCTGCAGGTGGAGGCGCGGGGAGGGGACCTGTAGGCGGAGGCGCGTGGGGGAGGGGGGGATCTCCAGGTGGAGGCCTGCGCGGGGTGGGGGGGCCTTGGGGAAGGAGGTCGGGGAAGGTAGGGGTCGGGCATTCAGGAGGTGCGGCCGGGTGGGGGGCGGGTGGGGGAGGGTGCCGCGGGGGAAGAAGGTGCGGGAGGCCCTTCCAGGCAGCAGGCGAGCGGGGGTCCTTCCAGGTATCGCAGGTGCGGGGTGGGGGAGGGTACAGGTGCGGGGGGGCCTTGGGGAAGGAGGTCGGGGAAGGTGGGGTCGGGCGGGGGCCTTGGGGAAGGAGGTCGGGGAAGGTGGGGTTCGGGCCTTCAGGAGGTGCGGGCGGGTGGGGGAGGGTGCCGCGGGAGAAGTAGGTGCGGGAGGCCCTTGGGGAAGGAGGTCGGGGAAGGTGGGGGACCTTCAGGAGGTACGGGTGGGGGGGCGTGGGTTGGGGAGGGTGCCGCGGGGGGAGCCGGGTCCCTTCCAGGCAGCAGGCGGAAGGTGCGGCGGCGGAGGGGGGGGCTTCCAGGTACCGTAGGTGCGGGGGAGTGTACAGGTGCGGGGGGCTTCAACGGCGGAAGCAGCAGGCGATGGAGAAGAAGAGCAGGCGGATCGGTGCTCCCTGGGGGGCATTTGCAGAGGCGATTGGGGGGGGGGGCTTGGAGGTCGAAGGGGAGAGGAGGAGGTTGTCGGAGGAGCTTGCTGCTTGGAGGAGGAAGAGGATAAGGTGGAGGAGGAAGGTGATAAAAGAACTTTTTTGTAAATAATAGAAACTTAAAGGGTATAAATATAAAATATATAACGGATACCGTCAATAGTTAACGGTAAAATGGATGGAAGTTGACTCAGGGTTATCAAATGTAAGGGTTAAACATTATTCGGGGTTCTGGGTGTAATTCGTGTTTGCGCAGGGTTCCTGGGGTAATCACGAGATTACTTAGGGTTATGGGTGTAAATATCCCAAGAATAAAATAACGGAAACTGTCATAAAATACAAAATAGCGAAGAAACAAAGAAGGCTGTAAGAGAAGCTAAGTCAAAAGCTTATGAAGTTTTTTTTATAAAAATCTCGATTCTAAGGAGGGTCAGAAGGATATATTCATGTTGGCCAAAGCAAGAGAAACAATGACCAAAGACCTTTCTCAAGTGAGATGCATTAACGACGAGGAAGGTCACGTTCTTGTTACTCAGAAGGACATAGAGACTAGATGGGAGCAGTACTTCCATAAACTTTTCATTGGGAAAGGAAATAGAGAGATCACTTTGGGTGATCTAGCTAGTAGTGAAAGTTACTTGAATCGTTCAAGCTATAGACGAATACAAAGAAAGGAAGTAGAGGAGGCTTTAAAGGTTATGAGACCTGGGAAAGGTGTAGGACCGAATGACATCCCTGTAGAAGTATGGTGAGTTTTAGGTGAACACGGTTTGACTTGGCTTACGAATCTATTCAATGTTATTTGGCGAAGCAAGAAAATACCTGAAGATTGGAGGAGGAGTATTGTGGTGCCTCTTTATAAGAATAAAGGAGACATTCAAAATTATTCAAATTACAGAGGTATCAAGCTGATGAGTCACACTATGAAAATTTGGGAACGTGTGATCGAAAGAAGGCTGAGGAAAGTTTCCAACGTAAAAGAAAATCAATTCGGATTCATGGCAGGTCGCTCAACTATTGAAGCCATCCATTTACTGAGGAGAATAATGGAGATTTATAGAGCTAAAAGGAAGAACCTCCATATGATCTTTATTGATTTGGAGAAGGCTTATGATTCTGTCCCACGAAAGATATTGTGGAGAGTTTTTGGAGAAGAGACAAGTATTTGTCCTATACATTAACCTCATAAAAGACATGTATGATAATGCTTTATCTTGTGTAAGGACCCCGTCTGGGAAGACTGACTATTTTGACATCAACATTGGTTTACATCAAGGTTCAACTTTGAGTCCATTTCTTTTTACTTTGATTATGAACGAGTTGACAAGTCACATTCAGGATGAGTTACCTTGGTGTATGTTATTTGCTGATGATATTGTGTTGATCGACGAGACTAAAGATGGAGTAAATGAGAAGCTTGAGGTCTGGAGGCATGCATTGGAGACTAAAGGATTTCATATAAGTAGTGCTAAGACGGAATATATAGAGTGCACCTTTGGTGGAAGCAATGGTGAAGAAATTGAGATGAAGATTGGTGACAATAACATTCGGAAGAGAGATTCTTTTAGATATCTGGGATCTATTTTGCAACAGGATGGGGAATTGATGGAGATGTTACTAATAGAATAAATACAGGCTGGCTAAAGTGGAGAGGAGCCTCTGCTCTTCTCCGTGATAAGAAAATTCCTTTAAAAATTAAAGGAAAGTTTTACAAAGCACCCGTGAGACCTGCTATGTTCTATGGATCTGAATGTTGGCCTGTGAACCATAGACATGTGCAGAGAATGGCTGTAGCAGAAATGAAAGTGCTGAGGTGGATGTGTGGGCACACACGTAAAGATCGGATTCGGAATGATGCAATCAGAAAGAAAGTTGGTGTAGCTCCGATCGAAGATAAGATGCGAGAAAACCGCTTAAGATGGTTTGGTCATTTGCAAAGAAGATCAACGGATGCACCGGTCAGGAGATGCGAGTGTTGGGATGTTGAGCCGGCTAAGAGAGGACGAGGACGCGAGTACGACACAAGAAGTGTTGGAAAGAGATTATTCGAAGGGATCTTAGTTTTTTTGGATATAAGCTCGGGATTGACCCAAGATAGATTTGAATGGAGGCGAAGAATCCATGTAGCCGACCCTACTTAATTGTGGGAAAAGGCTTTGTTGTTGTTGTTGAATTTACAACCAATGTTGTTGTAAATCTTGGAGATATCATGAGATAATGAGATCTCATGAGATATTAAAGAGATAGATCCATTCTCCCTTTTTTAGGGGATAAGGTCAATTTTCTCCTTATCTCCAAGATTAATTAATTAATTTGATTTGAAATTAATTATATTGATTTATCGATATATAATTGTTGGAAAAGCCTTTGCATGCTTCCGTTTTCAAAAAAGCTAAAAAGTCATCAACCATATCTATGCTCATGGTTGGGTTTTTGTTCATGATCAGTACGAAGATTGGGGGAGATTTGGTCCGTCCTGCTATTACATGTTTTTCTAGGTTTTCCTCACATTGCAGAGATTGATCGCTGTAAAGGAGTCTCTCGAGTCATTTTTTACTTCCTATGCATGGAAGAGGAGTCCCTATTCCTCTAAGCCTCAAGGGCAAAGTGCATGCAACATAATTTTGAGGCGGAAATCTTTTTAGCAGGCGTTGCCTTTGTGATTAGTACAATCTAGCCTTTGGTCATGGTTTTAAGGATGGTTGAATCCGAAAAATACCCCCCAATGGGATTCATTTATGAAGCAATGGATGGGGTCAAGGAGGAAGTTGCACATGCATTAGGCTATGAAGAAGAAAAATACAAACTATTTTGGGACGTCGTGGATGCTAGGTGGGATCACCAACTTCATACTCATTTGCATGCTGCTGCCTACTTTCTCAATCCCCAATATCACTACGAGCCCTCATTTTCCACGCATACCGAGATAAAAATTGGATTGTATGCTTGCGTGGAGAGGTTGATAAGTAATCCCTTGGAGAGGGAAAAAGTAGATCTACAGATAGATGCTTTCAGGAATGCACGAGGCTTGTTTGAATATTCTAATGCTGTGAACACACGCAAGAAGAGGAGTCCCGATATACATTCCTATTGCTTCTCATTATTGAATCTAGCCATATATTATGGATTTATGATCATCATTAGATGAGTGGTGGATGGCTTTTGGAGATGATACTCCTGAGCTGACCACGTTTGCCATAAAAATTTCGAGTTTGATATGCAGTGCATCTGGTTGTGACGTAACTGGAGTTCATTTAATCAGGTAGTATTTCAACTTGAGTAGATGATAAACATTTTTTCTAATTGTATATATTATAAGCTTAACCATGCGTATTGAGTAGGTACATACAAAGAGGAGAAATTGGTTTACACTTTACACAAGCAAAACTCAATGATTTGGTCTATGTGATGTTCAACTTGAAGTTGAAGCAGAGGGAGGTCGAGAAAAAGACTATAGAGGTTCCCCTATGCTTGGAAGATGTGGATTCTGATGATGAGTGGGTATCAGAGCTTCGGACATGTGAATGCAATGCATATGAGCTGTATACATATTCTCCTCACGTGGAGGATGTTGAGGAAGCTGAGAAAGGACAAGATGATGTGGATTCTGCTAGTCTACGAACAATGATGGATTGCATTAAAATTCCTTTATTAGCTTTATATGCTTCAAGATTTGTGTTATTGTCATCCTTTCTCGATATTTATATACTAAAATAGGTTAGATTACTAAATTTTATGGAAAAACCAAGGCTTACGCCTCGACTGCCTCGAGTGTACGCCTCGTCTCGCTTCTGGTAAAACCGCCTCGTTCAGCCTTTCATTCTTTCAAACATTGTGTGTGACTATCTCTAGGTCATTCTCCAATAATTTCTTATACACGAGCTTATCCCAGTGCATTGGGAAACCCTTATATGATGCCAAGCAAGTAGAAGTTCTAGTAATTCGATCTGAAAAGGAACTTTGCTGCTAGAAAAAAAGGCAGCTTTGTATTTTAATAGAACTCTGGCTGCAACAGGCATTTTATATATTCAGTTTATGCAGGTGGCAGAACAATTTTCGAGCAAACCTGTTAAAGGGAAGACTGCATGCACAAAGTTTACCAGGCTCTGCACAAATGGATTTGAAAGTTTGGTGTTATGTCAGCCCATCACTGGTAGATCTCACCAAGTAAGATATTAACATTGCATATTTATGCAGACATAATATGCACCCAAAGTTTATGAAGAATATGAAATGGTTATTTGTTATTTTGGCCACAAAAAACTCTAGTGATTTTCTATTTTTGATTATAAATGAGGTAATTCTATGTGATCTATATGCAGGATTATTAAAGAAAATAACAGACTATCAAGCTTATCCTTCTTTTATTTATAACTCGAATTACTCGAAAACAATGCGTATGATTAGTAGCAAGGACCTTGAATTCAGTTTGATGACATCAATTTTTTATAATTCAAGTGCTCTACTCCCTTTGTTTTTCTCCACTTGCCTACCTAGGCCTCATGATGAGTTATTTGTGCTGGTTGGAAATTTTAGAAAAGAGGTGAGGCGATCTCTTATATAGTGGAGATTAAGAGAACAATTACATAAAAGAACCAGAACAAAAGTACTATGGAATGAAGCACTCAGAATATTAACTCATTTTTGGGTGGGCCCCTTCTCGCTATCACATCCTTTTTCCTTTCAAAAAAGAATATAAAAAACTTTAGATACTCCCTCTTAAGCTGGAGCATAGAGATCCATCATGCTCAACTTGAAAATGTATCTCTTGAAGGCAACAAATGATTTGGATTAACGAATATGTCAACAGTATGCTCTTTAAAAGAAATATAAGAGATATCCTCTTATCTTTTCTGCATCATATTCTTAGTATAGTGGCAATCAACCTCATCGCACTTGGTTCTCTCATGAAAAGCATGATTGTTGGAAATAATTAATGCCACATGATTATCACATCTAAACTGCCTTCGGTGGGGCACCTCCACAAGAAGATCCGTCAACATGTTTTTTTGACCCACATGACGTGAGCAATGGTTGAGCCATAGCTTTATTCTCTAACTCAACACTAGATGGTGTCTTAGTAGTCTACTGGTTGTTTTGCAATATTTTGATTGTCTCCAATAAACATACACAATCTCCTTTCAAAAAATAAATATACATAATCTAATGGTGGATTTCTATTGTCAGGAGAATTATCATAGGCTTCCTACTTAGAAAAAGAAGTCCATTTCTGTACCGCCCGCCTAATGATGCGGGATACCCATTTACACATCACTCGTAGTATCATATTCGATAAAGATTGTATTAGAATGTTGAAAATTAGGGAAAATTTTTCGTGATTTGATATGACATTCATAATTAATTAACAAGCCACATAACTAACAGTGTGTCACCAATTTATGTTGCATAAATTTTCATATAATTTATCATGTAATAACAGAAAATGCATTATGTACAGGAATTACAAATTTTAGCAGAAGAGAAAGAAAAATATTTATAATATCCTGAACAAAAAGAAAAATATTTATAATATCCTGAACAAAAACTATAACATGCGTACCTGACAATAGTAACTACGGAAGTTGAGGTTCAACTCTCTTAATATCACGATGCATGTGTTTTGCTTACAATCCATGCAATAGGGAGAAAAGAACATCAACGAAATGTTGAGAACATCTAATTAATTAAAAATAACAGGAAATTTAGTGGCTCTAAAAGAAAGTAAATAGTTAGTGTTTGGTAATTAAATTTAATGAGCTACTTGCATTTGAAACAATTTTTCATGTTATTCGGTATATGAATCCCCAGACTACTCATCCTACCTAAATTACCCATATTTATCATTTTATACATAGATTATATGATCCATATTAAAGCTATCATTTTTTTATAATTCATGATTGATTGATCTTGATAATATGAATGATGAGTCTCTGATCTAATCATTGTCTTTATTGAATATTTATAGTGATCGAGGTGATCCGGATTATCTTGATTATTTAACGATTAATATGATCGAGGTGATCCAGATCTCTTTCTGATGTTTATGAGTTATGTGGATGTATCATATTAAGTGTAGATGATGAGTCTCGTCTCTGATTCCTTTCTTGTTGAAGTTCTCAAGCCTAGTGGATAGTCTGTGGTCTTGGTCTGGGTGAGACCTCACAATATGACTCTAAAGTAGTAAGGAAGCCTTAGGGTTGGGGTGCCTCCGTAGGCATGCAATGGAGTAAAATGCATCATAACTAAGTTCCCAACACGTCCATTAGCTTCAATCTAATAACCGTGGTAGTATCTCTTAGTCTGATAAGGATGATATTCATAATAAGATCTTTTCTCTTAGCCAGGACTTACTGGCAGAACAGTAACTAGCTTAACTGAAACCAAGCTCAACCATATCCAACTCAACTGTAATCAACCTCCACTGTATCCAACTCAACTGTAATTAAGCTCCACTGTAACCAACTCAACTGTAACCAACTTAATTGTAACTGATCTCAATCTGGTTAACTCAACTATTACCAAGTTCAATATTTAACCAAGTCAGTTGTAATTAACCCAATTCTAGTCAATCTCAAATGTAACCAACTCAACTGTAGCCATCGTCAAGTCTATTGGAGGAACGATAACCAAACTCAAGCGGTGAGGAAGTCTCCTAAGAGACCATTCCGTCTCGCCCTCTAAGGGGAAGTGCGGTCCAATAGAGGGATAAGTCTACTCCAAAACTTCACCACTGAGACTGGTACGAGAGACTCCCCGGAAGAGTCACTCCAAAAGAAAAACCGGCCCGACCGGTACGGGCTAACGAGCTCAAAAAAAAAAAAACAAAACTGAAGGCCCTCCAGCCTAGGTACCCTAAAGAACAAGGGTCAGCGGAACTGGTCTTAAAAGAAAACCTGTGGATCCTAGAGAGACGTAAAAACTGTGAGCGCTCGTGTAAAAATCGAGAAAAAGAATGGATTCCGAGACCCGTGCAGTAAGCAGCCGCTACCCTAACTGGGCTTCCTATCTCCCGCCCAGCTGAGAGTCACCGCACCCTCGCACAGTCAGGTGTAAGGGTCACCATGACTGGCACTCCAAATTATCAGTTATCATTGAATTACTATTGCTGACTTAATTTCTCAATCTTTCTCGATCTCTGTTGTGGTTGATTGTACAAATCTAGGTCTTTTGTCAATAACTCATTCAGTAGTGATTTATAGTTAGTAGAATATGCCCAGGGATTAATTCATGAAGATGATTGGTCTTTGTGGTCATATTTTATCATTTCTAAAATTTTGAGATCATCGTATATTCATTGGATCTAGATCTAAAATTTTATTCGATGTAGAAATTCCACTTTTCTTATTTAACTCATAATTTAGTAGTATGATTATTGATCAAAATTTTTATAAGTTTCTTGTATGAAAATACTCCAATGTTCTCATTTCATTTTTTAAAATTTAGGGGCCATTCATTAAATCTGGATTTAAGTTCACATCAATAAAATTTTCCAACTCTTTCTCTTCTTTAACTCATAAGATTTAGAGTTAGTTTTTAGATTAATTTAGTCTCAAATTTGCATATTCACATATTTATGCATGCCTACATCTAAGTCTGGAACAATAATTTCTATAGCTTCACTCACTCTACAAAGAGAACAAATCTAATAAAATACAACTATCATGATGATTTGCAATGCATTTTGCCGTGTTTTCAATTTCATCCGTAACTTATTCACGAAGAGCAATGGGACATTCAGTTTGTATATTACAGACATTCAGTTTGTCGGTTGTCCTTCTGATTCGCTGATAAGAATTCTTTATTTAATTAGAAAAACAAGAAGATGGTGATCATTTATAAACTTTAAATATTGTGGGTATTTTTTTGGAAGTTACTACATACACTATTATTACATGAAAGAGGTAGTCAATAATTTGGAAGCCTTTTCGTAGCCAATGTACATGAGATCCGTATGCCATTTGTTTTTTCCATTGTTATGTCATTTGCATGTATTTTACCAGAAGATTATTTATTGATTGCTTGTATTCATTCATACATGCATCCTTGTAGGCTCTTCTACTGTAATTGGTGGTTGTTTTCTTAACATACATGTAAATAGGCAAGAATATTAATTTTTTTGGTAATACAAGGTTCAACAGAACCACTAGCACCTGAACATATATTTGTGCAATCAGATTTAGCATATAATTGTTCTTAAGATTCTTCACAGTCTGTAGTTAGGCTTTATCTGTTAACGGTCTTAATTTGTTTGCAGTGACTAATGATGGTAAAGTCTTCAACTTTTTACATCGGTGATTAGACATCTTAATCCGAATTATATCCCTTTGTTGATGATATTGAACATGAAATCCATAAAATTATTTAGCAGATTTTTTAAAAAACTGTCATTCTGTGGGAACAAGTCATGTGAAAAATGGGACGAATCACGTACATTGAGCTGCATAAACTTTCCAAGTCATGTAAAGAAGAGGAATGTCGCAATATGAATGATCGCATATTCAAAAGTAAATATATTTGATAGAGCAAACATCCGAATTAGTTCGTAATATAATGGGTATAGAGATATTTTATATTTATGTTATTGTCATTATTTTGGACTGTTTCTTTACTCTCTTTACTTATGTATGCTTTATGTAATTTACCCATAGGATACTCTCCTATATAAGAGAGCCTAGGCCCGCCTCTCAGACGAAGTGATCTCTCCCATCCGCCAGGCCCGCCTGCTGCGTCAACTCCAGATGGAGGGCCAGGAAATTTGCAACCCTTTGCTCCGACAACTCCGAAGAGAAAATCGGGGTCCAGTCCCCCCTCTCCCATACCTTCTGCACCACCACCTCTTTATCCGCTACCATCTGTATGAGCCCCAGGAAACACTCCCCCAATACTCCCTCGCTAGTCCAATCGTCCTACCAGAACCTGAACCTAGCTCCGTTCCCAAGGATGGGTTTCATCATACTCACCATCTCTTGCATCACCTTCGTAATGCCCCTCCACAACGATGAGGGTAGGCGACCATGGCTCACTGTCAGCGACATCGAGATCCCGTATATCTTCCTCATCAACCTGCAAACCAAATCCTCAGACCTCCCCCAGAGGCGCACCATCCACTTCGCCATGAAAGCCTTGTTAATTTCTCCCATATGCTGCGCTCCCAATCCACCCTTTCTCTTCGACGTTGTCATTCTACTCCAATCCACTAAGTGCATGCCCTTTCTAGATTGCCTGCCATTCGACCAAAAAAATCTTCTCATCAGCGCCTCAATCTTCTCGACCGAACCCCCATCTACAACGATCTCGTAGTACAAAAAATTATTGGTATGGCCGATAAGACATGCTTTAACAGTATCAACTTTCCACCTTTGGACAACGTCCTCACCTTCCATCCTGCCAGCCTGTCCTCTAATCTCCTCAGCAACATTCCCCAATCCCTTGCTTTCAGTCTCCCCGCCACCAATGGCAACCCCGGATACGAAATCAGAAGCGTCACCATAGTGCACCTCAAAATCCTCGACGCCCTCTGCATCTTCTGCTCCGACAACCCAAAAGGAACCACCGCCGATTTCTCTCTATTAATATGGAGACCTGAAATCTCCCCAAAGATGTCCACGATTCGCGATGACTTCTCCATCTTCACCTCCTCTGGACCAAGGAAGAAAATCGTATCATCCGCATATTGCAAGAGTTGATTGGAAATCTCCTCCTTCATGTATCCTGAACACCAATCCTCGATCGCAACCAATCTCATCATAACTGCCAATGCATCAACCAAAATAACAAAAAGCAAAGGCTCCAAAGGACATCTCTGACGGATGCCCCTCTGGGACTGAAACTAACCCCCCTCCGGCCTGCCATTGACGAGAACCGCCAGCGAAGTTGTCGTCACGCATTGCTTGATCTACGAAATCCAACTCTCCGGGAATCCTCTCTTCTGAAGCGATGTCAACAGAAATATCCAGTCCACGCAATCATAAGCTTTGGAAAAGTCGACCTTCGACAACACACCCTTGGCCTTGCACCTCTTCTAGTCAGTTACCATTTTCGATGCCATCACCAACCTGTCTGCCATAGCTCTCCCTGGCACAAACGCTGTCTGCACCAACGGAATGATCCGGTCCAAATCACCCCTTAAGCGATTCGCAAGGATCTTCGAAATATTAAGGTATATCGCATTGGACAACGCAATGGGTTTGAAATCCTCCACCCTTGCTATCACACCTCCCTCTTTGGCAACAGAAAAATGAGCGCCTTGTTCAACCTCTCAAAGCCACGGTTCCCCTTCCGAAATTCCTCAATCACTCCCAACACATCTTCCTTCACCAGCTCCCAAAACTACCTGTAGAAACCCACCGAGAAACCATATGGGCCCGGAGCCCCATTCGCATTCAGCTGCCAGAGAGCCTTCTTCACCTCGGCCTCAGTGAACTTCCTTACCAAAGCATCGACCTCCTCATTGGATATCTGTAACACACCTTTTCCCTTCCAACCCCAATCGCTTCTATTATGGTGTCTGCTAAACTCCTGGAAATGAGCCCACACTGCTTCCCCCACCTCCCGATCCCCAACCGTTATCTCCCCAACAACTTAGATAGAGTGTATTAGGTTCCTGTACCTCCTTCCGCTGGCCACTGCATGGAAAAATCTTGTATTTGCGTCTCCTTCCTTTGCCCATCTCTGTCTGGATCGCTGCTTCAAAGCGACCTCCTTTTTGTCCTTTTGAAGAATCACATTCACGTGCAAACTTCTCTCTGCCATCTCGTCTTCCATTAAAGCCTAATCATCCTCCAACCTGCCCCATTTGCTGACCTCCTCCCGTGCCCGGGTACGTCTATCCTGCCGCCTCAACCGGTTAGCTTTGCTAAAATCACCTAGAAACTTCCCTAGCGCCACCAGCTTGTACGCAAGTCTGTATGTCGCCGAGCCTGACGGAGTGCATCCAATCCAGAAATCTGTCGCCACTTCGCGAAAAACCTCCTCCAACAACCAAGCCTTCTCGAACCTGAAAAAATGTACGAAGACGATCCCCTTCCCCTGAGTACCGCAATATAGACGTGTGATCTGAATGAGCCCTCAGCAATGCCCTAACTCCCGCTAGAGGAAACAAAGAGAGTGCCTCAATAGATAACAAAAATCTGTCGATCCGAGATCTCGTTCTGGAGTTCCGCTACGTGTACCTACAACCCACTGCGTCCAACACCTGCAACCCAAGCTCCTCCACCATCTCCATCACCTCTGCAGAGCCGCCATCTCTTCCTCCCCGACCATCGGATCGACCATTGCAAGGTAACATTGAAATCCCCACCCATGATCCAAGCCATATCCGGGAAACTCGCCCTGACTAAAAATAACTCATCCACCAAGGTAGTAATGCCACTCCTACCACATGGGCCATACACATTCGTTACCAAGATCTTGGTATCATCCACCTTTCTTCGCAACATGACGGAGAGAGTATGCTGCCCCTCCCCCCATCTCCCTCAAGCCGGAACTTGTCTCCATCCCATCCCATCCCATCCCATCCCATCCCATCACCATGCCTCCCACGACCCCTACCAAGGCAATCGCCTTGAACTCCCCCAAGCGATGTCCTCCAATCTCCATCTACAAATCCGCCAACGCCCCTGAGATTTTGGTTTCCTGCAATAACACCACATCTGCCCTATGGTCCAATAATATCTGTCTCACTGCCATCCACTTGTCTGCTCGCCCCAATCCCCTTAGGTTCCATGAAATCACATTCATTTGTAACAAGTAGAGACCCCCTTGGGCGGCACCACACTTATACATTTCACCGCCCTCTCCATCTCCTCTAGAACAACTCCGCCCTCCCCTTCCTCCACCCCCTAGTCCCCCACTTCTTCCTCTCCCTCCAAGCATGCTCGCCCCAATCCTTCGGCCAGTCCGCGGGGCCGCCCTTTTCGCCCAACACCCCCACCTTCCCATAGTTAGACTCATCTTATCTACGCTGCACATCCAGCGATGGGCCAATAGGCCTCGTCCACTCCTCCCTCTGCATTTGCCCCACGCCGACTTTCCGCCCCTGCCACTCCTCTCCACCCTCTCGTAAGCCACCAACCTACGACCCCTCCTTTCCTTCAAGCGACATTTCACATAGAATTTACCGAACCTACCTAGCCCTTACGGCCCAACAGAACACCTCGCCCCCGTAGACCCTGCACCATCACCTCCAAACTCTCTGTTATATAGGAACCATCCAATGCCCATTCCCATGCTGCTCCTTCCTGAGATGGAGAAACCTCTGTCGCCTGTGCCAAGACCTGAAGCAGATATTTCTATGATCCCTCCACATCTGCCCCAACACATGAACTCTCTCCCGTTAAATCAATCGGGCCGTGGCTTGCCACATGGGGCTGATCTCCAGAAACCGAGAGGGTCGCTCCCATGCCCGTGCCACTCCAGAAACACGCCACAAGTGGATCCGAATCTATACCCCATCCGAATCCGAGCACAGCTCCTGTGCCTGCCCCTGCATGGAGTCGGATTCCGTCGTTCTAGAGGATTCACAACACTTGTTCACGGGCACGAAGCAGTCTTCGACCCGACCCGCCAAGCGATGACCTCCTTCACCTCCTTCACCTCCAGCGGCCTTTTCCAGGGGACTTATGCATGAGGCGACTCGCCAAGCCGACCCGACCCTTGGAAAAGGCCGCTGGAGATGACCTCCTTCACCTCCATCCAAGGCTTCAGAAGATCTCGAACTGCCTCCTAACTCCGCGCCACCAGAGGCACCCCCCTGACCGAGTAGCACGTCTCCCTCAACTGTGCGCCACTCCTGCCGTTGCGTAACAAAGGAGACACCAACCTCGCTGCGTGACGCGAGAGGTCGACCAGCCTTCGGGCCTACACCAGTGACAACCCACTAGCACAAACCAGGGAATCTTCCATCATGACGATGTCGCTTTTGAATCCCAAACCCACTGCGCTACTAATGTCCTCCATAGTGTCCGCCAAGCTTCACCCCTTTCTGCGGCCAAGCCCACGAAAACATGGCCCTCATCTACCTCGCTTGCCCCCGATCAACCGACCTCGTCTCGCTCGAGCGCCGTCGCTGGCATCTGAAGCTCCTATGACCATTTTGCCCGCAGGGGAAGCACCTCACTGGGTCTCTGCATTCCACTGCACGGTGGCCCCAACCTCCACAATGGAGGCACCCGAAGCCTCGGGGTCGCCATTACGCAACCTTCCAAGCGGGCCCCGCATGACACAACCACATTGCTTGCCCTCCACTTTAGTCCTTCCCCCAGCAGCGCGCCACACGCCCCTTTTTCCCTCGCACCGTTCAGCAACTCCATCTACCCCTTGTGTAGCACGTTGCGCACCACCACAGAGGCCATGCGCATCGCCTCATGCATCGGCTCGCGCATCACCTCTCACCATGTTTATCGATCCGGCCTTCTCTCACCTATCCCTAAAAAAAGGTGTAAGAGCAATGCATTCCAGCCAAGCAATGCCTTTTTCGTCCTAATTTTTTTATGCAGATGGAACTGTGAAAAATCGAAACGAACAAGCTATATCGGATATCTAAAAGCTACAGAGTTGTTTCATCCCCACTGCTAAACCCAAAAGGGGTGAAGCTCCCCAAGTTGAAGAATCGTCGTATATACCCCTCTTGTCGCACCATACCCTACTAGACAGGGGTCCCTACCCGAAACAAAATATACAAATCATTATGTATTTTAGTATATGGAATTGGCAATGTTGTAAAAGTCACCCGACTGGCCCGACTAGTAGGTTCGACTAGTATAGTCAGTGGGGTGACCGACCGAGTACCGACTAATTCCGACTAGTTCCACTAGTCAACCAAATTTTACTTGGAGATACCATATTTTTTTACTTTTTTAAAAGCAAACTTATTCTAATACACTTAATATTTTATTTAAATTCAATTAGTTCTTCTGATTCATTATGATAGTAAAAATATATATAAATCTATGTAAATATATAATAATATATGTATAAAAATGACTTATATATTTATAAAATCAAAGCTGATTACCCGACTAAATCCGATTAATCGTGCGACTGCCTATTTATCCTTAGTCAGTGACATGACCGACCGAGTACCGACTACCGACTTTTGCAACCTTGGGAATTGGTAAATAAGTAGTAAAATCAAGCTCACATAGATACTATCGCTGATTTACATAGGTATTGGTGAAATTTCACCGGTATTGGTCAAAATCCGAGAAATTTTGGACTAAAAATCATGAATTTCGACTGATATTGGTCGATATGTCGAAATATCACCGATATTTCGACCCATCTCAGTTGAAATCCGGTAAATCGGCATCTAGGGTAGCTTCGATATCCAGGACATGTCGAAACCGAAATTTCGACGAAATTTCGTGAAATTTCAATCCATATATTTTGAAGAAAGCTATTTATGTGAAGAGTTGTCTCGTGCATTAATTTTACTGGCATGGAATTCTAATGTGATTTTTTTCTGCAAATCATAATATTTTGGATTTTTTTTTCAAATTTCATAAATTGAATACGGAAGTATTTTTTGACAATTTTCGTATCACACGTCTAATTTGAAGTTGTCTAGTGAATAACTTTTTACAGTTGATGAGTTTTGTGTGAAATTTATCTTTGGAGCTCCTCAGATTAATCTAGGATTTCTCTTTAATTTTCATAATTTTTCGAGAAAGTTTTTAACATCATTTCGAAGTGGTGCTTTGATTCCTGCATTTGTTTATTTGCTAACAAATTCGTAAAAAGTCACAATAAATGATGGGTTAATTATTTGAGTAGCAACGTAATTAGTTTGATTGATCCAGTTGCTTTCCTGTGTTATCCTCACTATATTCAATTTTCCCAATAACCTCCTTTTCAAAAGTAGATTTTATAAATTCTCTTGATTGATTTGATTTCACGTGTGCACCAAAACTTCTCAATTAAAATCAACTTTTTGAACGTGTTAAATCTGTAATCATTAACAGGATATCCGACATCGACAATGAGTACGCAAGTGCTAGAGCAGCAGGGTTTCGGAGGTCTTGAGGTGGCATCCTTATGTCTTAGGGGTTTCTAAGTGTAGAAAGAAAAATAAGGTCCGTACAGATTGCCGATCTAGGCTTGTTGCTCTGACACATGCGAGCTAAAATAACTTCAGATTGCCGATCTAGCATTGTTGCTCCGGCACATGCGAACTAATATAACTTCAGATTGCCGATCTAGGCTTGTTGCTCTGACATGCGAACTAAAATAACTTTGCTTCAACAATAATGATTTTATAATAATAAAAGACTATGAAGATTTACATACATATCCGAAAGTAAGAAAAATATTATAAGTAATACAAATAACATTGCAAACAAAACCAGCATTTGTCATTTTTACTAGGTGAAACTGATGTTTTTACAAGTAATAATATGCTTGATTTCTTGTAATGTCAATTAAAAGACAACTTGTTTTAAGTATGTTTTAGGTTTTTTACATGCCATTTCTTTACAATAATCGGTTTCCGTACAAGTTTGCCATTATATCAGTGGTTGAGATGAGCAGCTCATCTCACTGAATATTAGGTGATTACTCATGGGAAAATCCTTGGTCATACTCGAGTGTTTCTTTTGAAAAAAAAACTACAGGTACAGCTGGTAGCTATTTTTAATAAGTAGATCCTGGACTACAATTTAGTTAACCATTTCATGTCTGAACCTTCCTATGTTCGAACTATTGATGTTATGAGTAGCGGAAGCTGTTGGGAAAAATAGAAAAGATGTTTATTCTAGGGAACCCTAGACTCTCTTATATAGAGGAGAGACCTATGGGTAAATTACATAAGATAGACATAAAGAAATAAAAATAAGAAACCGATACATACTCAGAGTACGTAGAAATATCTCTACACTTCCCCTCAAGATGGAGCATATATGTCAATCATGCTCAACTTGGAAAAACACTTCTGAAATGGCCCTCTGAGTAATGCCTTGGTAAAGATGTCTTCTGTTTGCTCTCCTGTGCTGACATGGGAGGTAGAAATCAAGCCCTTTTGAATCATGTCTCTAGTATAATGGCAGTCTACCTCAATATGCTTCATTCTTTCATGGATTGCAGGATTGTTTGCAATGAACAAGGCAGCCTGATTATCACATTGTAACTGCGTGGAGATATATTTATATGCAAGTCTACTAGCATTGCACGAACCCACATCATTTCTGTACTAGCTTGTGCCCATTGCCTTATACTCAGATTAGACACTTGATCTAGCCACCGCTTGTTTCTTGCTTTTCCATGAAACAAGAGCTACCAACAAATACCGCAAAACCTGAAGTAGATTTCCTATACTTAGGACATCCTGCATAGTCTGCATCAACACATGCAGAAATAGAGAGAGTTGCTCCTTTCCTGAATAGTAATTCAACATCTGGAGAAGATTTTAGATATCTCAATATCATGCAAGGTTGCAGAAGTCGGTAGTCGGTACTCGGTCGGCAGGGTCACTGACTAAGGATTAATCGGCAGTCGGGAGAGTAATCGGATTTAGTCGGGCATTAGTCGGTTTTGATTTTTTTAATTAGTTTAAATATATAAATCAATTTTTAATACATACACATATACAAATCTAGCAACTTTAATACATACAAACACAAAGCTAACCAAATTCACAAGTTACTAATCAACAAACTCACATGTTACTGATCATTGTAATTAACAATCACAAAGCTAATCAACAAAACACAAAAGATAAATAAAAAGATGCAATAATTAGCTAACCTTATAGCTATTGACATAATTTGATGTACCACATTCAGCATAATAAACATAAAGCTAACCTTATATAAGCTAATCAACATGCAAATCAACAAGAATATCAAGTTTTCACTCCGAAAAAACCTAACAAGATTCTTCATTATGGAAATAAAGTAGATGCAGTTCGTAAACAATGGTGGTGGTAAATTCAACCGTGGTAGAAGTATAATATGCAAAAAAATCTGAAAGCAAAGAAACCCTAACTGTGTTCCTGGTGGATGAGGTAGAGACGAGGGAGTTGCGAGTCGACGACAAGGAAGGCATATCAAAGGAGTTGCCGACTCGTCACGGGCGACACGAAGGAGGGGGTGACAACACCGTAGAGCTCAGGAACTATGCGGGGAACAACTGGGCGATGGAGTGCGGCAATCTAGAACCTTTCGCGCGAGGGGTTTGAGGGATGAGGGTTACTGTTCGGCAGTAACCCCAAATCCCTCCTTAATCGGGTATCCGGATCCTGAGTTTTTTGTTTAAAACTTCTATGCAAAAGTCGTCCGATTAGTCAACCGACTAGGCCGATTACTCGGGCGACTAATCGGGTCGACCCGACTATAGGCTGATTTGGCCTAGTCGAGTCGGATACCCCTCCGACTCGACTAGTCGGGCCGACTAGTCGGCCGACTTTTACAACAGTAGCATCCATATGTACTTGTCGAGGCTCGCTCCATGAACTGGCTCACCCGACTCACTGCAAAAGAGATATCTGACCTTGTAGTAGTCATATATAGGAGCTTACCCACCATCTCTCTGTATCTCCTCTTATCAACCTCATCTGTGTCATCATATAACTTCATGCTAGGATCCATAGGAGTAGTAGAAGGTCGATACCCAATCATGCCCGTCTCGACAAGCATGTCTGTAATATACTTCCTTTGGGTCATCACCAGACCCTGCGCATTCCTAGCAAATTTTAACCTTAAGAAGTACCTCAGGGTACCCATATCCTTAGTAACAAACATGGTTTGAAAAAACATGCCTCGAGGCGCAAAGGTGCTGGAGGCGAAACATGGCGATGGGAGATAGAATTGAGGCGACCGCCTCAGACCCCCTGGCTGAGGCATGCACCTCGGATAACTGAGGCGGTGAGGCGGGGTGAGGTGCTAGGTGAGGCATTTTGGATTTATTTCAAGCATTTTTTAAAGAACATAATTAATCCTATTCGTATTTTCATATGTTTATAAAGGTCTAGTTGTTGAATATATATTTATGCAAGATGAATGCGTAAATTTGAACTCTTTTATATTCATATTTACCATTAACATGTCCAATTTTTTCAATGAACTCTTACTATTACACCCTTAAACATATAAGAAACTGCGTGCGAACATACGATTGGTTCAAATCATATCGTTCTTTATCTGGGTTCAGTAGAACATACGATTGTGATTCAAATCGTATGATTCATATCAACAACTTGGATATCTTTAATGATAACTACAACCAATCCCTTTTTGGTAAAAAATATTTTAATGATAGTTTTAATGATTTCCTTTTGATTGGGAAGAAATTTAGTAAAAAGGTTTATGGCGTTGACATATCCTTTTTTTTCGTGTTCTTATCTTCATAATATCGTCATATATTATAATATATTATATGTCTGTCAGATTAGATTTTTTCATCAATAAATATATTTATTATACTTTTTCTAACTATTTTTCTATACAAACTGAGGCTTACGCCTCGACTGCCTCGAGGCTACGCCTCGCCTCCAGGAAAAATGCCTCGTTCAGCCTTTCGTTTTTTCAAACCTTGGTAACAAATTGACGACCCGGAAATTCTTTTGCCATCTTTATCCCCTACACATCATCTACTGTAACAAGGATATCATCAACATAAAACATGATGACAACATTATCTCTGGGTGTCCTCTGCACAAACAGTACATGATCTTCATTTGTCCTCTTGAATCCCTGCCTTTCAATGAGATCTGAGAGCTTCTAAAGCTATGCCCTTGGACTTTACTTAATGCCATATATCGCCTTATGGAGTCTACAGACCTGCTGACACTCCCCCACAATAACAAACCCTAGAGACTGTTGTATGTATACTTCCTCCTATAGATCTCCATATAAATAAACATTTTTAATATCTAGCTGGAACAAGGGCCAATCACATACCACTGCAATTGAAAGAAGAATACGTAGAGTCGAGTGACGTGCAACTAAAGAGAATATGTCCATATAATCTACACCGTAGGTCTGAGTAAATCCACATGCCACTAATCTTGCCTTGTAACGATCAAGGCTCCCATCCGCATGGTGTTTAACAATAAACACCCACTTGCAACTGACGACAAGGGATTTTTAGTAATTATGAGAAGTAATATAAAAAATGGGAAACAAAATATATGTACAATATATACAATGTACACATAGGTCCTAAAATTCAAATTTTACAACCGAGCTCCGATTTTACTTAATGAGATCTGAGAGCTTCTAAAGCTATGCCCTTGGACTTTACTTAATGCCATATATCGCCTTATGGAGTCTACAGACCTGCTGACACTCCCCCACAATAACAAACCCTAGAGACTGCTGTATGTATACTTCCTCCTATAGATCTCCATATAAATAAAATTTTTTAATATCTAGTTGGAACAAGGGCCAATCACATACCACTGCAATTGAAAGAAGAATACGTAGAGTCGAGTGACGTGCAACTAAAGAGAATATGTCCATATAATCTACACCGTAGGTCTGAGTAAATCCACATGCCACTAATCTTGCCTTGTAACGATCAAGGCTCCCATACGCATGGTGTTTAACAATAAACACCCACTTGCAACTGTTGACAAGGGATTTTTAGTAATTATGAGAAGTAATATAAAAAATGGGAAACAAAATATATGTACAATATATACAATGTACACCTAGGTCTTAAAATTCAAATTTTACAATCGAGATCCGATTTTAATGAAACTACTTTAATTGGATAGATAATTTTCTAACTTAAACTTTAAAAGTGAGTTCGGTGAATTTGGAGTTCATACGGAGCGAGAATTTGGCCGGGAAGTTGGACTTTACGGCTTTTTCTCTTTAGGATCTAGAAGTATTTATATGAGCATCTCTCAGTAAGATCCTTGAATCGATCCCATGCCTTATGGAATGATTCATGTGGTAGCTGTGTAAAATTGAAGATCTGGCACCTCATCGTGTTTGTCTGTTCTATAGGAAAATATTTACTGAGGAATGTGGACATTAGATCATCCCTTGTAGAGATTTCCCTCCCCAGTTGACTCAGCCAGTAGAGTGCCTTATCTGCTAACGTGGGGGGAAGGCTTTGAGGTGAACAGCTTCCTGCGTAACTCCTGGATAGCTAGCCGTACCACAAATCATCTCGAACTGCTACAAAAATGTAAACGGCTCCTCTGTAGCATTCACGTAGTACTTGGGAAGCAAAGAAATAATGGACGGTCTCAGCTCGTATGACCCTTGATTCGGTGGTAATCGAATCCAATGATGTAACGTCCTGGCTCCTGGGATATACTCATCTCTCAATGTCGTGGGAACCACAACAGGCGGTGATGGATTCCTGGCTCCTGCTCTCAGTGCAACGATCTTAGCTCAGCTCATCTTGGACTGTACACTAGACTATGATCTGTAAACTAATCTAATGTAGTGTATCAAGAATCCCCATAGTAATATCTAAGGTTGGATCAGGTTTATCATACGTTCGTCTCTCCCCAGTCATTCTATCCTCAGCTGGTCTGTCCTCAACTGGTCCTTTCCCTTTAGCCATAGTCTTCGAATCCTCTGGGAAGGAAAAAGTCTCATAAGATGACACATGGAAGAACGGCGAAGAACTCGCCTCCGGCGAGCTTCGATTAGCCGGTACGTGCTGTAGGGACGTTCTCCGGGGCTGCTAGGATAGGGGAAATGCTTCTGACGATGGTCCACAGCTGTGGCGATGCTCCGATAAGGCCAAGATCGTCGAGAACGGCCCGTCGACGCTGGAAGACCTAGAGCGGCTGTGCTCGGGTATTTGAACCTCCATATGAGGTCCTTTTACAATGTAACCTGCACAGATGAACACGGGGTCGAGGGTAAAGTGCCTCGACCGTCAAGACACGAAATGGGAGAATGGGGAGTGTGGCGTGGCCCTCCGGTGAAGCGACGACGGAGGAGGGCCTGGAGCTCATTCTTGGGGCGAACGAGGTGAATGGAGGGGCGTAGAAGGTGGGGAAGAAGTCTAGTGGAAGTGGTTAGGTCATCGAGAGACGAAAGGAGGTTCCTACCACGGCAAACGGAGCTAAACAACTAAGGTGGACCAAAACATAAAAACTCGAATCGAATGCGACTAAGGCTAAAATTAAGCTACCTGATGGGCGAACTCATCTGTGCTGGAGGTCAGGGACCTCCGGGGGTCATTGCCTCGATGGGTTGACGGGCCCAGAGGCTGAGCTCGCCTCGCGGCGGAGCACAGCAGAGTAGACGCCGGACTTAGGGCTATACACCTCGAGACCTCACTGCAACGTGCTCCCTCACCTGCTGAAGCAGGCACCAAACTCCAGGTACCACGTGATTGCAAAGGAGACATCTCTTCCTCCATAGCTAAACGCCAACGACTATCCTTCAAGGCCTCCTGATAATTTCGTGGAATCTTCACAACAGATAGAGCAACTGCAAATCTCTAAAATTCCCCTGTCAGACGATGAAAGGAAACCTGGGAAGCAAGGGGATATGAAGCACAAGTATTACTTTCGAACTGCAATGGGCACATCCAGGTCATTAAGAGCCTCCTCTATTCGTGTGCCAGTCTCCTGCAATGATCCCTGCACAGATGTATCTCCAGATCCATCGTTAGAAATCAAGTTATCAGAACAAACCTGGGTTGTGTCGGATGACATGCGATGACCAAGAGCAGATGCAGACCGACGAGTATAGAATTTGGGTAATGGTGGAACAATGGGCACCTGCGACAGGGTAGGAGGAGGTGGTGGTGGTGGTCGTGCAGGAACAAGTATAGGAGATGACATGCTCATAGGAGGCGGTGGCATGTAGACCTCATTATCAGATTCTGTTGAAGCCAACTTGTCACCTGTAGGAGAGAAATACATCACTGACTCAAAAAAAGGTGATATCAACATTGATATAATATTTCTTACGTAATGGATCATTCATAACACTGATATCCCTTCTAGGTCCTTGAGTACCCGACAAACACACATTTGACAACCCTAGGAGAGGGCTTATCAAGACCTGGAGCCAACTGGTCGACAAATGCAACATAGCCAAAAACACGAGGAATAAGTGAGAACAACTCCTTCTCAGGAAAAGCTATAGAGAAAGAATTTTCTCATCCAAGACATACGAGGGCATGCGATTTACCAGATAACACGCCATAAGGACAGCATCATCCCAAAAACGAATGTGGGGCACAACTCTGAATGAGAAGCGTTCGAGTGACATCAAGTAAATGGCGATGCTTTCTCTCTGCAATGCCATTCTGCTAATGTGTAAGCATAGGTTGTTTGATGAATAATACCACGTGACGAAACGAAATGTGATAGAGCACGAGTACAGAATTCCAAAGCATTATCAGTTCGCACAAATTTCACAGAAGAAGAGAAAACATTATGCACCTCATTGATAAAGGTTTTGATCACATCCCCTTCTTCAGATTTATTGTTCAATAAAAAGACTCATGACAGATGAGAGAAATCATCCTCAATAACAATATAAAACATGTGTCCCTGATGATCAGGAACACGGCTCGGACCCCAAATGTCAACATGAAATAATTCAAAAAAGGGAGATACTAACTCTGATGATTAGGAAAAGCAGATTGGTGATGCTTCCCCAACTGACATACCTTGCACTCGAAAGAAGATCCTGGTGAAATCTGCGGTAAAATGTGACACATCTTTTGGAGAGGGAGGTGACCAAAACGTAGGTTCCAAGTGAAGGAAGAGACTGGTCATGTGGAATGGGAAGAGATACCTGCATATGAAGTAGGAACTAGGCGATACAGATCACCTTGCTCACGTCCACAACCAATCACTCTGCCCATAAGCATGTCCTGAAAAACAAAGATGATGGGTCAGAAATGGCCCGACAATGCAAATCCTTCGTGATCTGACTGATAGATAATATATTCATAGAGAAATCAGGAGCATGTAACACATTCTAAAGACGCATCGAGGGCGTCAAACTAATCTCCCCTTGTCCGGTGATTGGGGAATGAGTCCCATTGGCTATTACATAGTTCTCCTTGGTGGAACCTGTCTATATGCTGTGAGTTGTTCCCTGTCTCTGCATAGATGATGCATCGCCCCAGAGTCCATAATACACCCAGTAATCTCAGAGCCATGACATGATGTAAAAGCATAAGTACTACCTGAGGTACTACCGGTCGCAGAGAACCTGGTAGAAGCATAGGCAACTACATCTGAGTGGCTTCCTGGAGATGGTGAAGAAGCAAGGGGCATAATATCCCGTAGCCTAGCCACGAGGTCATCAAATCTCTGGTCTGAAGTAGGAGCAGCTGAAAGCTCGTCCTGTTCTGCTACACGAGCTGATGCCGGAAAGCCATGCTTGGAATAGCATGTATCCTCTGAATGGCCTGGACGATGATAGTATGTGCATGGCTGACGAATGCAACCTCCTCTACCACGAGTTCCACGTCCACCAAAAGAAGATGAGCATCCTCTACCAAGAGAGGCTGCCATTGCCGAAGAAGTCTGGCTAGTGGGAGTGGATGGAACAGTAATCCTGCTAAGACTGTGAAAAGCTTCCTCCATGGGAGGAATAGTAGCATCCACTAGAATATGAGAGCGGGCATCATCATATTCGGGATCGAGGGCAGTTAGGAGTACACCAACTACAGTAGCATTCCTATATGTCTTCTGCTGCTCTGGAGTGGCCCTGAGAGGCATGAAGCTGTGTATCTTCTCAAACATCTCACGTAAGGATGTATGCAGTGAATGAAGAGGCCTCTCTTTCTACTTGATAGTAAATATATCATGCTGGAGTTGGAGGATCTTGGTCTCGTTCCTCGCCTGAGAATAGGGTGTGGCGAGGATGTCCCGCATTCCTTAGCAGTGAGCTGATGTAATACATCATTAGCGATCTATATCGTCAATATACCGGAAAGTCAAACTTTGGCGTATGCATTGTCCGCCTCCCACGAGACGTTAATCCCGGTCTTCTCTACCGACTCCTCGTTAAGAATGTGTTTCTTACCGTTAGACTTCATGAGGCTCATGAATTGCATAGCCCAAAGCTCATAGTTTGTCCCGTCTATCTTGACAATAGGCGCTGGACCTCGAAAAACACCTGTGGCGGGTACGTCGACTTTGTTTTTCGACATATTGCCGGAAGAGGATTACTAGGGTTATGTAGACCAATGAATGAATGTCTACAGAGACATGTCTGGATTTGAATGCATATGTAGACTTTTGCACTCAAATCCATTAGTCCAACTGAAGTCCTGCGACGGAGCCGAAGAGACGAAGGCTAATGACCAAGGAGATACGGCGACGACGACGGTGCTGCTGGGCGACGGGGCGGGGGCGGGGCGGGTCTGGGGCCGGTGGCGACAACGGGCTTGTAGAGAAGGGGAGGGGTGGGGTAGGGTTAGGGTACGGAGCACCGGTCTAGGACCGTGGCTCTGATACCATGTTGGAAAAAATAGAAAAGATGTTTACTTCAGGGAACCCTAGGCTCTCTTATATAGAGGAGAGACCTATGGGTAAATTACATAAAATAGACAAAGAAATAAAAATAAGAAACCGATACTCAGAGTACATAGAAATATCTCTACATATGCAAACATTCACAAATTCGATCAAACAAGCGAACATGCAAATGCACGGATTTACAAGGTTCATCCGTAACTGGGGCTACGTCCTTGGACGGCGGCGATTGGTTTTACTATTTGTGGAGAAGAAGAATACCGAAGACATAGAACCCTAACTATAGCAAGACCCTCGTGCTGGTAAGATATGGTTATACGGAGGGTGCAACAGACGGTTCTTCAATTGGGTTCTACAGAATAGATGATTACGATTCAAGGCATATCAACAATTGTTGGTCAGATTTCTTTTTACTGGGAGATGGAAGAATTCATATGTGTTTTCTTGGGCCTAATCATACAATACCGAAGCTAAAATTAAATAGTTACATGCTTTTATGTGTTTCCATCTTAATTTATCTTTACTCAATTTTCCTGTAGTTTAAAATGCTTCATTCATCTATAAGCAGGATCATTTGTATCTGATGCCTTTAGGTTATCCTGTTCATTTTGCAGATACGTGTTCATTTACAATATACAGGTCATCCCATTGCCAATGACATCTTGTACACTTCTGATACAGTTGTTTCTCGGTCTGAAAATGGACTAGGGGCTGATCGAGCTGCTAGACAACCCATGCCTCAGACAACATTGGAATCTGGCTTTTCTGGGGAAATTCATCTTTCAGATGTTGAAGCTACACGGTCTGAAGATTGTTTTGTTGTCGATCACTTTTGCACCAACTGCCCAAATTTAGTTCCTAAAGGGTAACATCTTCTTTTTCTTGGATGTCAAACTATATTTTTATTAGGCCCAACAATGTTTTTAGCCATTTGCCTGATCGAAGGCAATAAAGTGACAAACGTGTAATGTCAGCAAAATTCTCCATTTCCATTAAGCTTTGTCTCTGGAGCAAGGTTCAACCATTTGATTTAGGCTAATTCATGTCAGTCAATAGGCCAAGTGGTGGCCCCCATGACGGAAGTTTGATAAATGTGTGAATTCCCCTCTTTTCCAGTTATTTGTAGGTACTTATGGATTATTTTTGATTTTGAGTCGCTTTATTTTTTTTCACTACACTCTCCTGTGACCCAACATTTTTCCTAGATTTTGGTCTCCAGGAAAGTTACCACGGTTGATTAAATAAAAAAATAGAAAAAAACCCATGTTCTAGATCCGATTTTGCTCTGTGTATGAAACTAGTCTTGCGTCATGGAGTATGATAGATGAGCAGTCATGTAACAGTGTCAATGACTATTTACATCACGTGTTATTAAACGTAATTGACCTTGCCCCTAAAAAACTTATTTTTGGTGTTTTTTGCTGCATAGCTAGTGGGAGTTATAGCCTAGGACGTGATTTGAATGGTTCCCAAGTGCCAGGTGTCCTCTACTAATCATCTGTTTGAAATTACCAGAGATATTTGTTGCGAGTTTGCTGGACCGATTATGAATTGATACCATTTTATTCTCTTTGTTCCCAAATGGGGACAGGGACAATAGTAAAGTATAGGTTGATCACAACACCAAGCATGTGTGCACATTCTGAAACATGGTGTCAGTTTTTCTGATTGGTTTTCTTTCTTGATGTCCCAGGTACGAGGAATGCGAGGAAGGACTGTGGCTGCATTGCGTGAGGTATACTGGACCAGATTGGAGCTATGAATGTCCATATCCTGATTGGGCTGTTGAAATTCTTGGCAAGAGGAAGATGTGACCATCTAGCAGCTCTTGATCTGATTTAGGTCAGCATATCCTGGACAGACAGCAGTGGTGCTTTTGTGGAAGAATGGACTTGGGTTCATGAACATTTTTTACGGATGTATCAAGCTTTAAAAAGTGTCAAGAATCCCTGGTACAGAGACGGTGCATTGCATATCATGGGATGGTCGAATAGCGGGTCACATTGCCATGAAGAGTACTTGTTCCAGGTATTTAAGATACTATAAACTCCAGTGACACTGCAAATTGTTACTTGTTAAGTTATGCTATGGAATGCTAAGCATGCATCCATTCTCTTTCACCCTAATCTCTTCTTGCAAGTATGCTGTCCACCTGACTTTGCATTGCGGAAATCATCAAGAATTTGAAGCAATACAAGAATATTTGGTAAGAACTCCATGTTCAATCTCTGCATTGATCTTTCATTTTGGCGATGCCATGTTGCTGACAGGCTGCTCATGTTGGAGAATTCCCTGTACAAATGGACCACTCTTTGTTGTTTTCTGGCTATTTTGGTTTCTTATATCAATTGTAAGATGGATAGCTGCCCGAATGGAAAACCTTCCCCTATTAATGTGAGTTATTGTATTTGAATTTAATCATTTCAAACACATGATAGATCTTAAGTATTACCGACACATTTTTGTGGAAAGTAAGTCAAACACGTGATCTGTATGTTCCTTTACCTGTCTGTTTTCATTATTGTGAACGCGATGGCAAATGACAGCTCAGTTCTCTGCATTTTTGTATTCACCCAATTCTCGATTATCACCGTTGCTGTTTTTTTTGACCATCAAAGAACCATACAGGAGAATCTGGTTTATGGTTGTCTACCATTCATCGATGATCTCTATTTTATGGTACCCAATTGTCCCACTTGTTGAATTTTTAGTATTTGTATAAATTATACGGCAAGTGATCCATTGGAAGTGGAAGTTATCCATTAGCAGTCATGGAATATGTTCCCTCTTTAGTCGGTGCAGATACGAACAAGTTTCACGTTTAGGTATTTTAATATTTGTAGGATAAGGAAAGGTGGAAGAAAGGATTTATTCCTGGTTGATCTACACTGGGATTATGTGTGTGGAATTTTACTAAGAATCTCCCAAGGAAAGCTCCCTGCACAAATGACTTCCAAAGGGAGGGGAGCCTGGAGGAGTTGGCAGCAACACAAGCGAAGCGAAGGCCGTGAGCGAGGAGTCAGGAGAAGTCGAGGAGCGGTTGTTTGTGATGAAGGAGAAGCGGAGGAAATTTGAGGATGAGTAGCAACGGGTAAGGTGAGAGGGTATGATGTGTGGGAGGGTTAGTGATAGGGCATGGTTGTATGAGACAATGGGACTTGGGAAGGTTCGAGTATGTGATGGCTGCATATCCATCCATTAATAGGAAATGATGGACAATTGTGGGTAATATATGCTTCTTAATTATAAATAAAAAAATAATGAGTCTATTGACTCAAATTAGCGGGTTGGACATGACTCAATCCGAATTTAACTTGAAAAAAATAATGAGGCCATCATCTAACTTGAACTCGTTAGATTTTGCTCAACTCAGAAATTCATATTGAGTTGAGTTTATTGATCTCAGGATTTCGTAACACCTCTACGCCTCCTTTTAACCCAATGTAGTCCCCACTGATAACCCTTGTATCCCTTTGCAACCCCCATAGATGACAGTTGCACACCCTTGGGAACTTGCGCCCTCCCCCCCCCCCCCCCCCACAATCTATTTTCCCCATATTTTTTTATCTTTTTTTGAAAAATATTTTCATAGATTTTGATTGTTATATCTATATATATTACATCATTCAAATTTTGTGCGAAATAGAGACTCATACGACCTCCATTCAGATGTAGTTAATTTCATCAATTCTACTATCGTTAAAAAATGATTGTTTAGATGTGAGTCGTAGGAGTCTTTGTTTCTTATTCAACTTGAATGGCATGATATATGTATATAGTGATGAATTTTCACGGATTAATTTTTCAAAAAAATAAAATAAAAAAGTATAGGAAAATGGGACTGGGGAAACCAAGTTAGCTCCACCAAGGGGCAACCACATTTTATCATATATATATATATATTCATTTATACCATATTTGAAAAGCGAATATTGATTGAAAATGAATATCAATTGTAAAAATTATTTGGATAATGGCAAAAAGACCAGGATTTGTATTCGAAGATCTGAATACAAAAATGTTACTATAATAGTATATATTAGTAATATTTATTATCTTTGGTGAAGAACTAACACGTTAAATTTATTTCCCAATGTGATCATTACACCTCTTTGCCTTGATAAATCTTAGGTATCATAATAGGATATGCCTCATTTTGGCTACAATCCTCGACGACCAAACATGTACAGTAGTCCCTTCGCGATAGTAATTTTGATTAGGTAAACATTTTTATCATATGCTATATATTAATGTAATCTTTTATGAATTCACTTCGTACTCCAAATTGATAATTTATCTTTCTTCAATTATATCAATCCATATTCATCTTTTCTTTTTATTCGATACAAGTTCATGAATATACAATGCAGATTAGCAGCCTATTATTTAAGGTTATGGAACCTATTTATAACTATTTTATATTCATATCTGTGTTCGAAATAGATAGCATTAGCCATATCCGATATGTTTTCAACCCTAACCCCACTTCCTCCTTCGAAAAGAAAGCTCTTGCATGAATGTCAAGCTCCTTATAAGGGTTTCTCTCAATTCTTAACCAAATCCTAAGCCCTAACAAAGTCCTAGAGCGTGATGGTGGTCTTCTAGGATTCTTAGGCACAGTCTTGACTCTATTGAGTTCTTCATGCATCGGTAGATCTATCGCAGTCGCAATGCAAGCCCCTCTCAACAGGAGCCTACTTCATATAAAGTTTGGCACACATCTAGGGTTTACGGGGAAAATCCTTAAATGTAATGGTCGATCATGATTAATACTAATTAATATTCATGAGCAAATTTAGGGTTTTGGATATGCATGAAGAAAACCATGGGTGCTTGCACTGGAGAAAGATATACGCATTGGATACATGGGACAAACCATGGGTTTTGGATATGCATGAAGAAGTTCCATAAGGAAGCACTTCACATGATTAACCTATTAATGAGCCTATGACTCATCTACTTTATAATCAAAATTTGGGCCAAATTCTTTAGTAAATACAAATATAGTTCAGATAAAATGGTTATCGTATGCAAAGAATATTGCTAATAAACACATGCTAATAACATATGTACATAACGCGCAAATAAAATCAAGGAGATAAAATCAAGAAAATAATTAAAGGTGGTTCAAAAGTGCATATACCTTTTTTAGCAAGCATAAGGATAGTATATTAATCTAAAAGGAGAGGTAGTGTGGGTGTCCTAAGTGGATAGGAATGGTAATTAACTCTTTTCATCGGAGCTTTGCTCAATTAAAAGTGGCATCGCGAGTGTATAGGACGATCTCAACAATAGCTTTTTTTAATATAAGCCAGTTGGAAGGCAAGAGGATGTATAAGCCAGTTTGGGCGAGGACTTGCACCGAGTAAAGTTGAATCTTTCATTATTGAACTTAGTGATTACTAACTTCGAGATTAACTCAAAGAAGCAGGTATTTGTTAGGAGAGGTGTCAAGGCCACATCAACAAAAATACATCTTGAAAGGCTATGAAGGTATACTTTGTACATAGCAACCGCTCTGTTTTGCGCTATGTCGATAATTTTGTTCCAAAAAGACTTGGGAGGTCTCCTTTTGTAAAGTACCATCCCCATATAGTTCATCAACCAATCCTGATGAAGGAGTCGACATATGCTTGAGGCTAGCACAGAGGTTGGTGCCTTCCTTACAATCGAGAAAGGAGGGTTTGCTATAATTTATCCCCAACCCCAAGAGCATGAAGAAGATTTTCACACACACGCGCACGCGCGCGCACACACACACAGAGAGAGATACTTGACCGACAAAGTACATGAACAAACAAAATCTTCCTTATTTTTAATAGAGCTCATGCGCGTTCCAATTGACTTGATTTCAATTGAAGCAATTCAATAAAAATGCGAATTAAAATGTAAAGCAATGGGTATATCCCCATGCCCCTCTCTATTCCCAAAGGGTTACCAAGAGGAGCCGAGTGATTGAGATTGAAATCTCAAGTATGGGATCCAAGTTTCTTTTTGTAGAATGCCATTGGACAAGTAAAGGCCGTAATCTAAATAAGTTCAGACAACCAACTGGAGACCAGGTCCTTTGCTGTGGTGCTATATCTGCTGTACTCGTAAGAAAACACAAAACTTTAAATTCAATTATGCCAAACTTATACAACACATGTCTTGAGCATGTATTAATTCTTATAAAACTCTACTCACTTTTCAAGTTGAACAATAAAAATATACTATTTTATAAAATTATTGTTATTTTACTAAGATTCATATATGCAAATTGGATTTTTGGACCTAATTATATTGCGTATCATATGCTTTATAACTTATGTATATTTTCAAGGGGCATGGACACTCTCTTAGCTGTTGTTTACATTTTTGTATATATATATATATCCTATGTGAAATACTTTATTACAAAATATTAAAACAATAAAATACAATGGAAAATAAAAAACACAAAATTCCAAACTTTTTACTCATAAGTATATTATACCTAGAGAATAAGTTCTCTATTTTTAAGGGGCTAAACACGCTCAGTAAAATCCAAGAGAAATAATAATATGTGCCGAATAATTTACAAGTTTTTAATAAAATATAAAATAAGTGTTTAAGATACAAAAACAAATAAAAAATTTTAAAACTCAAAAATACATGTATTTTATAACCATATTTGGGCTAAAAAGGTGCCATCTTCTACTATGGTACGAATTGGACTTTGATGCCTTAAGAAATAATGTAGATTTTAATATTTTCTATTATTTTAATTTTTTTTGACTATTTCAAGATTCAACACGTAGATATTAAATTTTTATTCTACCTTTTTTGCGCCCCCGGGTGCCACCACAACCCATCTTCAACCCACGATGCTGCTCCTTCGCACGTTCCTCGCAACACCGGTGACCCAAATTCGTCGTCAATCCACGGTCAACTCCAATCCTCCCATGTTTTACCAGCCATCACATCTGATTCCCCACCCATCCGTCTGCCGCGCACAACCCTGAGCCACCAGTGCGCATCCCTCCATCACGCACTAGAGCGGCTCAAAAATCACTATATTCTCATACCCGAAAGAGAACCCCAGGTCTGGTTTGACCTTCTTTGAGCCCTCGCAGGTGGCAACAATAAATAGTGCACGCAGAATCTAGATCTATAGGTTGACCTTCTCTTCATCGGAGACCAGATCTATAGGGAGGGTACTCTCCCTAACCTGCGCAAAGGGACACCATTTCACTCGCTCACACACATCTTGCATTGGGTTCAAGAACCCATACAAGAGTAGCCTATATATCGTGGCTCCAAGGCAGGTTCGTTCCCACATATCTATGCATCGTTTGGTTTTAGAGCTAACCCTCTACAAGTATGGGGAGCTCGATGATCCAACTACCAGTAGTTCCAAGTTTCCAACTCTCCTAAAACTTCGTCGACATCAGGAAAACCGTGCAAAGACCGACCGGGCAACACCTTCATCTTCTCCAACCCGAGGAAGATGATGTGCATCGCATGTGATAACAACGTAAAAATATTGGATGATCACGATTAACATAAGATATTGAAAGTGTATTAAGGATCTTGAGCATGCTATAAGCTATATTGATTTACAAGTCGAGACATACCCACAAAGTCCAGCACACATATTACATAGAGACATAAAGAAATTGAGAAATAACAAGGTCCTCTAGTCAAAGTGTTGTGACAAAGCCATTTTTAAAACAAAAAGTCTTGTAGGAACACGAGGTAGATAAGAAAGAGAAGTATCCACATTTTTTTAGTGATGATATCATATACAAGGATGTAAATACCACGTTATAAATGAAAATGATTTCGATTCTCTTTATTGTTTTTATGCCTTTATTTTAAGTCTCAACGACGAGACTTCATTTAAGATCTTTATAATAGTAAGACCTTGACCTCAACCTCATCGAATCTTATTTTACTAGTTGTATCCAACTCCTGCTCATCAAGATAAATCCAAATGAACTCATTTCGTGTGAATAAGAGGTCGTTTCAAATTATTGAGCTATCTTTAACCCTTAATCCATATCATTCGGCCTAACTAATCATGATTAAAGAAATTAATGATGAGTAAGATTATTAATCATGGTTAGTAAATATTAATCATGAATTGATACATGTTAACCATAGTTTATAATAAATATTCATAATTAGTGCCAGTTAATCATGATTATACAACTAATTAATCATAATTAGCATTAATTAAGTGTAATTAGTGAAATTAGACGTCACGATAGACTTGGACAAAATCATGGGCATGAAAATCATGCTAATGGAGGAAGCCATGGTTTTGGGGAAAATCATGGATTATAAACCATAGTTTTAGTGAATTGGGGCCCTATAAATACCCATATTCCCTTCATTCTCTACACATTCATTCCATAAAGCACCACCCCAAGGATAGGACATAGAGGCCGAGAGAAGTAGAATGCGGCAAGGGAGAAGCACAAACGAAGAGGAGGAAGAGCAAAGTGTGATCTTCTTCTCGATGGCTTCAGGCAGGGGGAGCTGTTAATCGTCATAGTTACATACATATAAGACAAGATCAATGCAATGTGAAAGATAACACAATTAGATAACAAAATCATATCTTTTGCTATTGAGTTTCTAAGTTGAATCAAATCAATTTATTGATTATTGTGTTCTTTGTTATGAAGAACATCCATATTCTTATCTTGAGAACGTATGCACGATTAGTTCATGTCCACACCAAAACATACGTTAAAAATTGAATTGATGCAGTGATGCATATTTTAAATTTATATAATGCATGCCACTTGTGAAGTTGAAATTATGTAAAGCTAAGTTTTTGAAGTAGAATATAACTAAATATCTATATATCCATATATAGTCAGTACCAAACAGGGAATAAGTTAAAGATTCACATATAGGATTATATCAATTTTTGTTGTCATATGAAATTTACATGGTCTAAAATTTATCCAACGATGAATTATGTCTCATCTCTAACGATAAGGATGACTCAGAGTAGATACTACAAGTTGGACATGTAACATGTAGGTTTGTCAGATGAAATCCACATGGTAGATCAAACCTAAGTAGTACATGCCTGCCCTGATATGTTAAGCGCATGAAATAAGTTACTTGAAATGCACGATACTTGATTGCCATAGCACAAATTGCCTGACTGGAGATATGGTTGTACCATGTTGAGGCACGAGGTGAGATATGTAGCAGTTGTGTTTCAATGACATATTTAAATTGCTAATGAAGAGGATTAACTATTTGTTAGCTGTAGATTTATGCAATCGTGTCCTCGAGGATATTGCACTTCCTTGTTAGATAGGTTGAGGACGTAAAGGTCATGAATGATAAACTAAAATAAAATCACTCAGAGTAGCATTGGGAGATTGTGAGGTGACGTGCAACGACAAAAAGTAATCAAATCAATGCAATCTCCAATGTTGGAGTATCCATAGCCTCGGAGTCCGAGATAGGTGAGGTGATATTACCTAAACTAATCTCTAAAGTGGTATTGAATGAATAGATTTAATGGAATAAGTGATATAAAGAAAACATAGATTTTTTTGGTACAATAAGATTTCTAAATTACCTTACTTGTTTACTTTTCTCTTGTCCATTACTAGGCGCTTGCTTAGTCCTAATCCTATATTATTTGAAAACCCAACATGCATTGATGAGCCATCGCAAGGAGATTAGCCAGCCAGCCTACTAGCCATTAGTGGTTACTTTTAGTCCCAGACAATTAATAGTTCTCTTATATTCCTTCTTTTCAGCTTGATGTAAATGTAAATGGATATAGTCAAACAATGTCTTTTATAAATATTATTCTATGAATGGAAAATTATTTGATTTTTTTTTATATTTCTTAACATTTTCTTTTGCAGCATGCTTCTGAATTTTGACTATTATTATTGGATAAACTTATTGCAGAGTAACCATATCTGACAAGTAAGGGGATCCAATGATTCAGAATCGAGGTCGTGGCAATTAAGGCGTTGGATAAGGCCCTAAGGAAAGATTCTGTCACCTTAGACTTCGAGGAAGCACTAGCTTCTGAAGCAACTCAAGCCTTTAGTTGGGGCTTAATCGCCTTGAGCTTATGAGCAAGAACAAAGAGAGGATTACCATGTACCTGATGCCATCATGTCTACTCTACAACACTGGAATACCCGTCTTTGTGGTACCATTAATCAAAGAAACAAAAAGACATGCCTTGGGTAGCAGAAGGAACAATCAAGACTATTAACAATTACTGATTTCTCCCAGCAAGCACGAAATAACCGAGCTTCACCATAGGGAAGAGGTCAAGCCACCTCGCATTAGAGAGTATGCAATCCAACCTAGCAACAATTCTTATGGAACCAATAGAAGAATTTGCCACAAGTAGCTTCCCTAAGTGAAAAACTCTAAACCTCGCCTCATTGATATAGTTATTGACTTCATTAACTTAGGGCAAAAGACTTGTGGGTATCCCTCCATTTTTTTCTTCGAAGAATTGGACAACATTGAAAAACCCCCAATAGCAACTAATGTAAATCAATATATCAAGCATCTCCAATGATGTCCTTCCACAAAGCACGCCTATCCGAGGCATTGTTTGAACCATACACAATGGTGAGAAGGAAGGAAAACCCTCCCTTTATTACAATTGGAAACCAGCAAGGATTGCGAGTAGGCAGTCCTTTGCTTCTTCTTTACAAAGACCAAGTCCTCGAGATTGGAGTGCGGTTGTGGATGGTGGTTCAACCATCTAGGAATGAGGCAATAAAGTTGCCTACGTTGTCTAGTCATACAAGTTCCACATATATTACTTAATACTCACAAAGTGTGAGAATGTGTTATAATCAGAAGTGATTACTATTTGACAACTCAATCTTCCATATTTTGGGTGGTGATCAAGGAGTCCAATTAGCCTAAGGCTAACAAATTATCATGTTCAGTTTCCTCAGTAACAGTTTGAGTAACTAAGTATGAAAAATGAATAGAGTCAATCGATAGAGTTGCATGATTCGAATAGGTTGGCAAGTCAAATTGAATCCATTAGCTGGCAAGGCATTAATTAAAAGATCTAAAGCTGCACACTGTCCAGAGCACGCACATGTTATTTAGATCCTCAATGAGGTTCAAAGGACCTATAGGCTTTTTTCTTTGCGATTGATTGCGTATTCGTGAGACGTGTGATTTATTCCCATTGAATGGAAGTTCTACACTTTGGATTAAGGTATGCAAAATGGGGTTTAATGCTTTTAGAAAATTGATAAAAAGAGAGGTTTTTTTAATGTTGTCTATTAATGGTAGTCGATAATCATCGCTTATTATTATATTCAAGTGTGTCTTTCTCTCTCTCTCTCTATATATATATATATATAAAAGTTAAGGTACGGGTATGTTATCGTATTTGAAAATCAATTGACTTTAATTTGGGAAGCTATTTAATTTGGTTAAGTGAAGTTTCTAATTTGAATGACCGAGGAGTTTAAGGGTTATTAAGGTTTAAAAGTTTAGCACCACATTGCTTGATTATAAGCTTTTGCGGAACTTATATATGACTCTTTCCCCCAAGCTTTTATAGATTAGCAGAGAGGTGGGTAGAAGAGCCACAAACATTCACACACTCCTCTTTGATATCGACTTCAGAGAATCAATTCATATCTTAGTACTTTTGCTTCGAGTTACATTTGAGGAATCAAATAAATATTTGATTAATTTGAGATCCGACCATTGGAAATTCAACCGAACTCATGCTTCGGATTCCAACAGTATTTTGAATGATGGGAATCCGAATGCTGGGGATCTAACAGACACACTTTTATTGGGCGACTACAGATACGAGGAGTCGCCCATGATTTATATATCTTCCTGACACTCGACTTGAATTCTTACGCGTGTTCTTATTTTATCTTCCCTCTCCACCCGCTATTGAAAACCTCTATGTTCTCTCATTTGCTATATTTCTCTAAGGTACTTTTAAGGACGATCTCTTCGGAGTGTACCGACTTAGGTCATCTTGTTATTGTATCCTTGGAGTGGATCGCTGGAACCTACACATTGATATTGTGTGAGACGAAATCGTCTCTAAGGATCGTCGACCTTAATGTGCATTTTAGTTATCTCTGAACTAATCCTTTTTATCTTTTGTTTGCTTCTTCACATGATTTATTTATTCATTTATTCTGTAACTCGCCAAACATCTTTTTTTTTTAATGTTCACAAATCAATTCTTGCATTATATTCAGAATAGTATGCAATACTATTAATTTAAATCACGTTGATTTAATTCTGGATGTTACCGTCAATTTCATAGTTTGTAATAATGTTAACAAAACATATAAGTTTGTGTGCCCAAAATATAATCTAAACAAAAATCATTAAGGGGACAAATCTGAAAATGTATATTTGCATTCCCTTTCCATCGTTATAAATCTTGATTAAGAATTACTTGTACCAGAGTAAGATTTATTTGAAAGAATATGGTGTTTGGTAGGAGATGGAGGAATAACAATCATTGTTATTCCTATTTCTATGTTTGGAGGAAACTGATGGTGTAAACAATTATTATAAGTGCATCGAATAAAGTTGGTGTCTTAGGTGGACTAAATAACCTAATTTTCATATTTCTTATAGAATCATAAGGTCGTATGGATTTTCGAACCCAAATCTAGTATTAAATTTTAGGTTTTTTTACAATTGTGCTCCTCGAAGGTTCTAAGACTACAATTATGTCCTTATCCATTTTGTAATAACACTTGTGTCACAATATTCTTACAAAATTTACAGTGCTTTCCGTCCATTATTATACTTATGTCCCTATATTACATTGATGGAAGGGAAGTATTATGAATGTTGTAAAAATACAAGGACATAAGTGTTATTGTTGGAAAGTAAAGGTATAACTGTAATTGAAAAATCTCATAGGGGCACACGTTTATAAATTTTACCAATAAACCAACCACGTGCATAAGTTAGTTTATGAGTGTTGCCATCACCAACATCACATTTCACCATTAGGTATGTAATTGTTCTACCTAATTCCAATCCTTTCTCTATTAATTTAATATGGTCTTTTACAATTCTCAACCTTCAAATTGATCAGGATTTTTTTAATGTCCTGATTTAATACCATGTACACATGCCGCCGTAACAAATCACGTCTCTATACAGTGACATTTCTTTTTTTAAATCCATCAATATATGATGGATATTATTCGATCCCAATGTTATTTTTTATACTTGAAATTAACAATGAATATCATATGCGTTACTATATCATTAACAGCAGTGTATACAATGCTGGGAAGGAACAGATTCTTACAAGAAAAAAAGAATTGAGAGCTTCTAGATGAAAAAGAGATGGGGCTAATAGAAGATGAGACATTAGGGCATGATGGATCTCGCAAGATGATGTATTTTCTTCTTCCCAATGTCCTACATAATTTACTTGTCATGTACGCTTACAAGTGGAATGAAACGTATGGGGACCCGCGAATTAAGGTGCCAATTAAAACATGACGAATTTGACAACTTGGTACTTGTCAAGAATCGGAGAGATCAATTCCTATGTGAACCCACGTATTATGATAAATACATTTGGTGAAAATTAAAGTTTTTTTCCCAACTACATTGTCGAATGGCAACTGTTATACCTCATGAAAAGTATATTGATATTGATTTCATATCCATGTATTTTAGTATTTGGGGTTTATTAATTAAGAGCTTTTGGCGAGTATTTTGTTTTAGTTATAAAGGGAAATAATTCGATATGATATCTCTCCTTTCGCACTGTCTCTTTTTCTCGTTAAAATTTGGCATCTCTTGCAAGCATATCATGATATACCATATAGTATTTTACATTGACTTGAGCATAAGTAGAGAACACAAGATGTGAGCACCTTAAACTTACAAATTAAACAACCTCAATTAATTTATGTCAAAACCTCTATGTGTTTGCTTGCAATGTACACAAGTTGGAGGTCAAAACCATTTTGTGTCATCGTGATTCTCATTCTTTTTGCTTTGTCTATCATTATTATTATAACTATATGTCCACAACTTAAGCTACACCCACATGCACTCTCATGCATGCGCGGACACCCATACCCACACACACAATCTCTCTCTCTCTCTCTCTCTAAAAAAACACGTATATAAACACACTCGAGAACACCCACACACACACTCTCTTACGCCTTAACACACTCTGTAGCACACATATATGGATTCACACAACCACACACGCACTTGTTCATGTGTGCACACGTACAAACACTTAAACACACACACACACAAACATATGCATGTGCGTAAACACGCGTTCACTCACTAGTACACAAAAACACTAAAACACACTTAAATAAACATTCATAGACATTCTAAAAACAAAATATACATAGCACATATATTGCAATCTTATTTTAAATACAAATTCTTAAAATGATAGGGAAAAATGGAATTGTAAACGTCAAATGTTTCGTGAAGCTAGAAAATGTTATATGGAGTCCAATGATATAATTTTATAATATTAAAATTTGCTATCGATTAATTAAGTTAATCATATCAATTTAATAATTATTTTATTATAAGAATCTTTGTTAATGACAATTTTGAAAAGGAAAAAAAAACCTTTTTCCTTTTTATTTTTCCATTCCATATTTGCGAGCCCTTAACATAGACATATATCTTACTATTTTTCTCCTTTTCCTCGAAAACAAAGTATATGTTTCTTTTGTTTTCTAGAAGTAGTGAAATTCATTCACTTTTCTTTCTTTACTTCCTTTGACCAATAAAAGCTAATTATCTGATTTGGAGCACAAACACTATGTGTATATACATATAAATATATATAATTTTTATTTTTAAAGAAAAAACACCGAACATATGAACTCCTCTTAAGATTATAATTAATGAATAACTACAAAAACCAGTGGTCAAGCACCGGAATAATTATGGCATCATTTAAGACAGAAGACCGGAATACGAAATTTAATGTTACATATGGAAGAAATGCATCTACACCATCGATTTCATCTTCATGTGTTTCTATATCATCAATTTAGAACTTAATATATAAGTGGAAAAGGGAATGCAAGATTTCCAACTATTAATTAGGAAAGTATGACCAAAGATTAATTTTGTTATGCTACGATAATAGAAAAACGAGCATGCTACATATGACATTTTTTTTTGCAAGAAAAGAGCTTTGCTTGTTCAACATATCAATGCATAGTGATTTTGTATATATGTTTGCATGGGTTTTAAGAGATAGAGAGAGAGAGAGAGAGAAATCAAGGTTATCCTACCTACAACAAATCGAGTGTTACATAAGGTTTTTTTTATGTTATCGCAAAGTTTAAACAACTCCTCATCATACAATTTCATCCAATCACAAACATATCTATATTTTTCAACATGATTTCTTAACATGTCAAACTTCACTGCATCATAGTGGCTTCAGGTATTCATCATCCAAACGCAAGTGTCTACTTGTTCGGATGAGAAATAATGAATAAACGATATCTTTTTTTTTTGTTTTTGTTCAATTAATCATAAATATCGTAGACAAAGATATAATAGTTGATGAGATCATGAGTTGACTTATCCTGAATTAAAATCCCTTTTTCCAAAATAAAAAATGCTTATCCCGTAGGCTCACTCATCCAAAACTCATCGATTAAAGGGCTGCATTAGACCCCCTTCCTCCTCCTCTCCTCCGTCTTAAATGCATTCAAACTCTCCCCATTTTTCATGTCAAATGGAAAAAAAAATAAATTCACATTAAATCACACTCAAAGTTTCAAATCAAAACTTCACTCAAGATAAAATATAAACAATATCAAATGAAATAATATCCAACCTAAAGCCTCTTTATCCTGCAATAAAGGGCCTATATTGTATATTTTTCTGTTATTTTATCTGTCAAACTTATGGAACAATAACACAGTATTAGAAGAGTAAATCAGAAATCACTAGTGATGTGCAAACTCCAATCCAAAACTCCATTATTTTACAGGTTGGGGGCCGACTGCGAGGTCTCTTGTCACTGTCATGTCAAAAGTGAGCTCTTTTTTCTTCCATCACAGCAATCGAAAGTAAAAAAACCTAGATGAGTCAAAGGAGAATCCACACCCATCTCCGAACAGGTCAATTCTATTCCATGCAGCAAATGAGATTTGTGGGTCCTCGAGATATATACAAATAAATTTTCTCCTCGAATTCTAATGGGTACAGACAGCAAAAGATCTCTCTTTTACGGATCACAGAGGGAAGTCGTGCCCTCTTCAAGAATGGAGTAAAAAGAGAAATTTCTGCGCATATCTCTCGTGGATTTTATTATTGTAAGTACCGATCTCGGATTCCATCTTCCAATGGTTGAGAAAGGAAGTGCAAAAAGAAAAGAAAGGACTCTCCTTGTGCTTTCCTTTCTCCATTCCTCTCCCTCTCTCTATCTCTATATAATATGCCCAATAATTAGATGGAGACATTCCCACAATGCTAAGGGGATCGACCCCGGCACGCCTCCCTATTAGGGATGAAAACGGTCGGATACGGATACGAATATATGTATAATCATATCCTTATCCATTTTAAAATTCGAATACGAATGTGGATACGAATATTGACGAATGTGAAAAATGGGTTACCATATCCTTAAAAACGAATACGAATGTAAAACGAATACGAATCGGATACGAATAATAACAGAAATAATTTACCAATATGCATGTTTAAGATGATTTAAACATAAAATAATTATATCATATATTGTAATTTCATAACAATTATATTAACAATGGTGAATGCAATTATAAAATATTGTTACGCACATTTATAAATAAATATATTATTCTACTTATGTTCGAAAACGAATATACGAATACGAATGCGAATATTAACGAATGCTAAAGTGATATCCATATCCGCATCCATTTTAAAACGAATACGAATACGAATTTCAAAATATGTATAAAACGAATACGATAGCGGTTCGGATACGAATATATTCACATTCGTTTTCATCCCTACTCCCTATGTTGTTTTCCCAACTCGATCCTTCCCCTTTGAGGGTTCAAAGTCTCCATCTTGGGGTGGTCTGATTTCTCGTTGGCCCCCCTCCTTTCCCCACCACTGTTCCTGTTCTTTTTTATGATGTCGTGTTCTTTTTTTGTGGGTCGGATTCGAAATCTGTTGAGCACCCAAATAGAGTAGAGGTTGCCTTGTGTTGGATTCTTGCAGAAAGATGGGATTTTGATTGCTTAGGATCTGCGCTTTTCAATTCTTTTTCTGGTGGGTAGGTGTGTTTTTCTGTTCTGGGATATGGGTTGCTTCTCTTGCTTCGAATCGGAGGCGGCGGCGGAGGTGGGACCCTCACAGGGGGCGGTGAATCACAGGAGGGAGGAGCAGCCGATGGTGGCGCCTGGAGTGGAGAGGTTGTCCTCGGGTACGGGTTTTCTTTCATGGCATCTCTTCTGATCTGAGAAGTTTTGTGGTGGTTTTAATATGTTGTTTTATTGGATTCTGATTTGCTTATTATGGTATCTCTCAGTGTTCGACTGATAATGCTCTAATTTAAGTATTTTTGGTGGTCTTTTGTGAGTATGATATATCTGATTTCAGTTAAAGGGCTTGGTGTTGAATTCTGCATTGGTTTTGATGTCACTTGAATCTCACTATGTTAAGACAGTTGGGCTTAATTAAACAGGAAGTACTTGAGGGATTGGGGGATCGTGAATTACTTGAGATTGTTGTTACTTGAACCCAATTATGCAGTTGACGCCAGTTAGATCCACGTACGATTTTATGTTTTAGCTAAACTGAAATGGAATGATGTCTTCTTTTTGCATTTCTCGCTTCTTGTTTGATTTTATTTTTTGAGGTTTCTGTGAAGTGCAGGAAATTCTGAAATTCAACTAACTAGGACTGTTTAATGAATGGTCCAAAATTTTGATAGGATTCTATAGCAAAAATGCAAAATAATTGTACCAAGTTACCCGATCTCGATTGTTCCTGGATGATTTTTTTTGGGTCGAAGTTTGAAATGGGAAATTGGTCATTAGTTTCATCAAGTTAGTGGTGTAAGAAGTGCTTATGATTGATGAGAGTTTCTATTACATGATACATAGTTTGTTTAGACTGCGTGCCTGAAAGCTCATTTTATTAAGGGAAGTGTGAGCTATTCATTGTATTTTTTTGTATTTTTTTCTAAGATGGGTCATCTAAACCATTTTGCAATGTTAAATATGAATTTTTTCTTTAACGATGTGCTTGATGCTTTGATATAATGCCCAACATCCAATGTGCAATTTCTATCTATATGTGCTGTAGATTATGTCAAGTTTGTATAGCCGGAACTTTCAGTGTGAATTATTCATGTTTCTTATTACTGTTTTTTTATGATCCTATTTTTTAGGTTGGTGATTTTGCCCCTCATCGATATCTTCTGTTTATTTGATTCATCTTCAGGAGCCGATCGTCTGAAGACTAGAAGCAATGGGCACTCGAAGAGGATAGTTGAGTCGGTTCAGACTGATGGAAGTGGTGTCAAGATTTCTGCCCAGGTGTTTGCTTTCCGAGAACTAGCAGTTGCCACTAAGAACTTCAAGCCAGAATGTTTTTTGGGTGAAGGCGGTTTTGGACGTGTTTATAAAGGACGCTTGGAGAGCACTGGCCAGGTAATATCAGTAAAGGATTATGTTCAACTTACCTTCATGTAAACATCGTGTGGTTTTATAGTGTTCTTCACAGTTGTCGCAACGAGAGCAACCTGTCTGTGTTTTATACTTGATGTGTGGCGGCTAAATCTGATGCTTTTATATCAATAGGCCGTTGCAGTAAAGATGCTGGACAGAAATGGACTCCAAGGAAACCGGGAATTCTTGGTTGAAGTTCTCATGCTCAGCTTGCTGCATCACACAAATCTTGTTAATCTGATTGGTTACTGTGCTGACGGGGATCAACGTCTTCTCGTGTATGAGTACATGCCACTCGGGTCGTTGGAGGATCATTTACATGGTAACATTCTATAACGCAATATCGTTCTTCTAGTTGAATTTTCATGCTGGAAAGTTCCTTATATATAGTGTGCATTTTTTTTATGAATTCCAAAGCCCATTGTCTGCTATGAGTACCATGATAGGATGACAACTCTCCATTATAAATAATTCAAATGCTATAAAGCATCAATAATAATCAGCTTTAAAATATTTCTACGAACTGTGTTTATGGAGACAGCTCTTGTGGTGGCGAAGGATGGAAGTTGGGTGCGGATTACAATGATTAAAGTGAAGGAGCCAGGGGGTGGGCAGGGGCAATCGTGCCCCTACTTTTTGATTGATCTATAAGATTTTTCATATCTATTATCCCAATATTGGGAGTTGAGTAACTATTTTATTCCAAAAGTTTTTGAAAAGTTGCAAAGTGTGCCCTTCTAGGGTATACATGTACAATGTTAGAATAAATAATTATGTTATTTATTTTTATTGTCCCGTGTCTGTAAATTATCCATAGAGTTTTTCTCCTATATAAGAGAGCTCTAGGGTTTGATGGAATTTATCTTGCTTAATCCCTTCAATATGGTATCAGAGCGACGGTCCTAGACCGGAGTTCTCGAAACCCTAACCCTACCTTACCCCACCCGCCGGCCTCTCTTTCTCTCTCTCTCTCTCTCTCTCTCTCTCTCTCCGATCGGCGCTGCCCCTCTTCCGCCGCACGCGCGGTTGCGCCCCTGCTCGCGCGCCTCCTGCAAGTCTCCCATACGCGCGTGCCCCTGCGCGTGAACCCCTCCTGCGCGTGAAGCCTGCCTCGCGCGCCTCCTGCAAGCCCTCGCCTGCGCGCGCGCCATCCAGCACGTAAGTCTTCTGCGCGTATGCCCCTGGTTTGCCCCCTTTGCGCGAGAGCCATCCACGCGTGACTGAGGCTGCGCGTGCGACTACCAGTTCCTGTTTGCCCTACCAGCAACAGAGGTTCCGTCCAAGGTATGGAGGGCGTTGTGGTTTGAGTCTACGTTCACAACGGCCTTCCTATATGTTCACGTAGACATTATTGTCTAGTTGTATAACTCCAGTTGCAGAATATTGTTGTCATCATGTCAGACAACAAGGTAGATCTTCCGTCTCTGGGTGCCTTTAAAGGTCCAGCACCCGTTGTGAAAATGGACGGCACGAACTATGAACTGTGGGCCATGCAGTTCATGAGTCTTATGCAATGCAATGGCAAGAAGCATATCCTCACACAAGAGGAACCTGTTGAGAAGACTGGGGTTAACGCCTCATGGGAGGCTGACGATGCTTATGCACGTGTATGGTTATCAGGTACCGTGTCCATGGAGATAGCCAACGACATTCTGAGTCAACCCACTGCGAAGGCTATGTGGGATATCTTAGCTGCCACATATTCTCCGGCAAAGAACGAGTCCAAGATCTTACAGCTCCAGCATGACATTTTCACCACGAAACAGAACGGGCGTCCTCTTCATACCCTGTATACCTCTCTGAGGGGTATGTTTGAGAAGCTACACGGGTACATTCCGTTGACAACCACACCAGAACAGCTAAAGGCATATAGGGACTCAGTGATGACAGGAGTATTTCTATCAGCCCTAGATCAGGAGTATGATGCCGCCAGAGCGCAGATTCTTACAGATGCCACCATACCTCCTATGGAAGAGGCCTATCGCAGGTTGAGTAGACTCTCCATATCTCATGGTGGAGCTCAGACGCCCTCAGCCATGGCAGCATCACGTGACAGGGGAGGATATCCACAGTTTCGAGGTAGAGGTAGTCGTGGCAGAGGAGGAGGTAACAAACCTCCTCGACAACCGTGCATTTACTGTCGCAGGACTGGTCACACTTAGGAAACATGCTATTCTAAGCATGGGTTTCCTACTACTACAGCACGTGTGGCGGAGCAGACTCAGCAAGAAGGGGGTCCTTCCAATGTCCCGGATCAGAGCTTTGAGGAGTTAGTGGCGCGACTTAGAGAGATCATGCCTGGTCAGGGGCCATTAAGTACTTCAGGATCTTCGGAGATAGCCGGTTCAGCATCAACATCCACATCAGGTACAACATATGCTCTTACTACTTGTTACAGAGCAGATCTATCAGAATGGATCATGGATTCAGGAGCATCTCACCATTTATGTGGTGATAAAAAGCAATTGGATGGTTTTCATGCAACTTAGACAGGACGCTTTGTGGTGATAGCTGACGGGACACACTCTCCCATTACTGATCAGGGGGAGGTGCAGTTGACCCCTGCGATACGGCTTCAGAATGTTCTTTATGCTCCCGATTTTTCAATGAATTTACTGTCGATTAGCCAAATCACTAAAGATTTACATTGTCGTGCCATATTTGACCCATCTGCTCTTGTGTTTCAGGATATCCTAACGGGCAGAGTGATTGGAACTGGCCGTGAGCAAGGGGGTCTCTATAGACTGATGCAGTCTCCTTATGCTGGTGTCTCTTCTGTGAGTGCTGGATCTGTCTTTCCTTATACATGGCATCTCCGCTTTGGTCATCTCTCGTTGCAAAAGATGGTCCATATCCTTCCACAGATTTCTCCCAGGTCTACTTTTCAATGCGAGGCGTGTTAGCTTGGAAAACATCACTGATCGTCGTTTCAGAGTCGTCTAGGTCCAAGTCGTCGTGGTCTGTTTGAGTTACTTCATTTTGATATTTGGGGTCCCAGTCGTGTCCCTGATCTTCAAGGGCATAGGTTTTATCTTGTTGCTGTCGATGACTTTTCTAGGTTATCTTGGGTCTTTCTACTTAAAAATAAGTCTGATGCTGGACATGTTATTCAGTCTTTCATTATTGAAATAAAAAATATTTTCTCTGTTGTAGTGAAATTCATACGATCTGACAATGTCTAGAATTGTGTAGTACTCAACTATCTAAATTCCTTATGTCTCATGGGATTGTGCATCAGACGTCTTGTGCATATACCTCCCAACAGAATGGGGTGGCTGAAAGGAAACATCGTCATTTGTTGGATATTACCAGAACCCTTTTGATTCAGAGCCGTGCCCCTCACTCCTATTGGGGGTGTGAAAGAATGATAAGAAAAGATGATTCGTTGTTTATTCAAGAGGTCTAGGGGTCCTTATATAGGACTAAACCCTAGAGGGCTCAAAGGAGAATATTCTATAGAATATTCTTTAGAATATAGAATATTCTCTATAGAATATTCTCTTAACAAATAGCCACATAGAATATTCTCTTAACATAAAAGCCCTCGTGGGATTACAATAGAATATAAAGAAGGAAATCTTCTGCAATCTCTAACACTCCCCCTCAAGTTGGAGCATATCCATCGATCATGCCCAACTTGGAAGATATCCAGGAAAGGCGCTTCTTTGATAAGGCCTTTGTGAATATGTCTGCAAGCTGAAGATCTGTTGAGATATGTGGTGTAGAAATCTTGCCTTCTCGTACAACATCACGAACAAAATGACAGTCGATCTCAATGTGTTTGGTCCTCTCATGGAACACAGGATTTGTAGCAATATAAGTGGCAGATTTGTTATCGCAGTATAGAGGAACATGAGTAGTGATAGCAATATTGAGTTCTTGCAAAAGAGACAGTAACTAGGTAATTTCGCATGTGGCTTGGGCCATTGCCCTATATTCGGCCTCTGCACTGGATCGGGAAACCACCGTCTGCTTCTTGCTCCTCCAACTAACAAGGTTACCTCCTACCATCATCACATAGCCCGTCGTAGAACGACGATCCTCAGGTGAGCTTGCATAATCAGCATCAGCATAAGCAGCAACCTTAGTGTATCCATTTGCCCCATAGAATAGACCACGTCCAGGGGATTCCTTCAGGTAGCGAAGAATCTGAAGAACATCTTGCCAGTGGTTGTAGCATGGTTTCTCCATGTGTTGGCTAGCTCTGTTCACAGCATATGATATGTCTGGCCTAGTAACAGTAAGGTACAGAAGTTTGCCAACCAGGCTTCTGTATCTTGTAGTATCTTCAAAGGCAGGATCATCTGGTGTAGAATGTTTCTTTGGTTCTGCAGGTATGCCAGATGGCTTGCACCCAAGTAATCCTGCTTCAGTTAGTATATCTAAGCAGTACTTTCTTTGTGACATATGAATCCCCTTCTTGGTGCGTAAGACTTCTATACCTAGAAAATAGCGAAGTTGCCCCAGATCCTTGGTGACAAAAACCTTTTGCTGAAAAGTCTTCACTTCTAGCACTCCTTTATCGTCATCACCTGTAACAACCATGTCATCCACATATACAGCTAGTATGACAGTACCTGTTGATCGTTTTCTGACAAAGACTGAATGGTCAGATGTAGTTCTCTGAAAGCCCAGAGTGCTAATCTCTGAACCAAGTCTCTCAAACCATGCCCTCGGACTTTGCTTTAGACCATAAATTGCTTTGCGAAGTCGGCAAACATACTCCCCCTCGACTTCGTAACCTGGGGGTTGCATCATGTAAACCTCTTCCTCAAGATCACCATATAGAAATGCGTTCTTGACATCCAGTTGAAAAACATGCCAGCCTTTGTTCACGGCAACAGAGAGGATAGTGCGAATAGACCCCATCCTGGCAACAGGTGAAAAAGTCTCGAAGTAATCAACTCCATATGTCTGTGTAAAGCCTTTTGCCACAAGTCTTGCTTTCAGTCTGTCAATAGAACCATCTAGAGAATGTTTCGTAGTAAAGACCCATCTGCAGGCAACATGCCTGACACCTTCAGGACACGGAACTAGATCCCATGTTCCTCTGGAATTGAGAGCATCCATTTCTTCATTCATAGCTTGTCGCCACCCGTGGTCCTGTAATGCAATGTGATAGTCTCTTGGGACCGAGATTGTCATAAGAGCATCTGCATATCTTTTATCATAACATGATAGGCTATCAGTGGACGTGAAATTAGACATAGGATGGATAGTGCATTGCCTCTTTGTTCTGCGTAGGGTAATGGGAAGCTCCTGAGGATCATCCGGAGAAGTATTGGTGGGGCCACTTGAAGATGGCATATTTTCCTGCAACAAAGGAACTGGTAGAGGAATAGGAACAAGAGGGGACACATGTTTTCTTTTATAGACAATTGGTGGAGGAGGAAGTTCTAATGGTATGTCAGACACATCTTGATTGAAGAAGCGAGTTTGTTCGAAAAAGGTGACATCAGCTGATATATAATAGCGTTTACCACAAGGATCATAGCATCTATACCGTTTCTTTGTTTGGGAATAACCCAGAAAAACACATTTAATTGCACGTGACGATAATTTGTCTGCAGTATGAAAGTTGTGAACAAAGGCGGTGCATCCAAAAATCCGCAGAGGTAGAGGAAATGGTGAGTCATTTGGATACAATAAGGCAAAGGGTGTGGAGCCATTTAGGGAGACAGAGGGAACTCTGTTGATTAGATGGACAGCAGTGAGAATAGCATCTCCCCAATAGGTTTTGGGGACCTTCATTTGGGTAAGAAGAGAGCGGGGCAATGTCGAGGAGATGTCGAAGTTTTCTTTCGGCTACCCCATTTTGTTGGGAGGTATATGGGCAAGAGGTTTGATGGATAGCACCCTGGGAAGCAAAGAAGGATGTCAAATCATTTTGTGTAAATTCCAATGCATTATCAGAACGAAATATTTTAACAGTAGTGGAGAAGATGTTTTTGACATAGTAAAAGAAATTCTTGACAATATTGTTAATTTCTGAGCGTTCCTTTAACAGAAAAACCCAAGATGATCGACTGTAGTCATCCACAAAGACAGCAAAATATTTATGACCACTTACACTTCGGACCGGAGAGGGTCCCCAGATATCACAGTGAACAAGTGCAAAAGGAGTACGACGACGAGGCTCAGTTCGTGCAGGAAAGGAGGTTCGATGATGTTTCCCGAACTGACATGCTTCACACTCAAAGGGTTTCAGCATAGAAAGTTCAGGGAACATCATGGAGAGAGCTTTAGCAGAAGGGTAACCAAGACGAAGGTGCCATAGAAAATGATCTTCAGAGATGGAGACTGCACCAGCAAAGTTGGAATCAGAAGGGATGTCGAGGTAATAGAGGCTGTTCCTCTCATGACCCCCACCAAAAATCTTCCTCGTCCGGATGTCCTGAAAATAACAACAAACCTCATCAAAAATAACACGACAGTTAAGCTGATGACATAGCTTCTGTACTGATAGAAGGCTGAGAGGAAAAGCAGGGGCACAATGAACATCTGTCAGATGCAGCTTGGAAGAAAAGTTGACAGTACCAACAGCAGTTACTGGGGAATGATCCCCATTAGCAACCCGAACAGTCTTCGCAGAGGAAGATGGCTGGGAGGAGGTTAGCAAACTTCCTTCTCCCGTCAGATGGGTAGAGGCTCCAGAATCAATAATCCATGCATGCTTAGAGGCAGAGACAGAGTTTGCTACTGTACCTAAGGTAGTAGCCAGGCTAGCAGTAGGGGCAGAAGCATTACTATCAGAAGGGCTAGATTCTTGCAGCAGTTGTCGTAGGCGAGCATATTCAGAAGCAGTGAATGGGGTTTGTGCCTCGTTGGTTTGCTGAGTAGATGTTTCTGCAGTTGCATCATACGATACTTCATCGTAGGCATTGTTAGCATTAGGTTGCATGCCAAACGTTGCCTAGCAGCGATCAGAAGGGTGATTCCAGCGTCCACAGTGTACACATGCTGGATACCGAGCAGAAGAATCACGACCACGTCCACGATCACGTCCGCGTCCAGAGTCACAGATGCGTCCAGATTCACGACCACGTCCACGCCCTGAGTCACGTCCCCGTCCTCCTTGATAGTTATGACGCCCTCTGTATCCTGAGGAGGTATAGTGGGCCATTGTCTCTGTAGAGGTGTGGGTGGTAGAGTGCTGAATCGGAGCCTCTAGCTTCTGTAAGCGTCCGAAGATGGTCTCAAGAGTAGGTAAAGTATCAGCCATCAGAAACTGATCTTTCACAGGCTTATATTTTGGATTTAGCCCCGAGAGAAATCTGTAAACCTGCCATTCAGCATGTTCTCCTACTTGTTTATCACAACATGCAGGCTGAAAAATAAGGAGTTCCTCAAAAAGGCTTGTAAGAAGCCTGTAATATTCGATAAGACTTGATTCTCCCTGAGTGGCAGACCAAATTTTTGTGTATATGTCTGACAGACGAGACTTAGTCGTCTTTTGAGAATATGTACGCTCAAGGTTTTCCCACATTGCCTTAGCGGTGTCTTTGTAAAGAAGATTCGCAACAATATTTGGATCGACACTGTTCGCATGGTTTAAAAAAACGCGCCTCGAGGCGCTGAGGCGGTCGAGGCGAAACGGGGCATTGAGAAAAAGCCCTGAGGCGACCGCCTCAGACCCCCTGGCTGAGGCGTGCGCCTCAGATGCCTGAGGCGGTCGAGGCGAGGCGAGGCGCTGAGGCGGGGCGAGGCGCTAGGTGAGGCGTGAGGGCTTTTTCAAGTATTTTTTTAAAGGAAAAAAATATTCCTATTCATATTTTCATATGTTTATAAAGGTCTTGTTGTTGAGTATATATTTATACAAGATGAATGCTTAAATTTGACCTCTTTCACATTCATATTTACCATTAACATGCCAAATTATTTCAGTGAACTCTTACTATTACATCCTTAAACATATAAAAAACTGGTAGGGTATGGTGGCACAGGAAGGATATCAGACCATTCTTCATTTGAGTGCAGTAGAACATATAGTTAGTATTCAAATCATATGATTCATATCAACAACTTGGATATCTATAATGACAACTATAGCCAATCCTCTTTAGATAAAAATTTTAGCAATAGTTACAGCCAATGATTTCCTTCTGATTGGGTAGAAATTCAGTAGAAAGGTTTATGGCATTGACATATTCTTTTTTCATGCTCTTATCTTCGTAATATCATCATATATTACATTGTTACATACTATATGTTTGTCAGATTATATTATTTCACCAATAAATATATTTATTATATATTTTATAATTATTTTTCTATACAAACTGAGGCTTACGCCTCGACCGCCTCGAGGCTACGCCTCGCCTCGCTTCTAGGGAAAACGCCTCGTTCCGCCTTTCGTTTTTTCGAACCTTGACTGTTCGTCATCCAAGTGATAACCTGACAATTATCAACAAACCAAGTTTCATAGTCCTTATCAGTTTCCGCAGGTGGAACTTTTGTAAGAACGTAGCTCTTGCGCTGACCACCAACAAACACTTTGAAAGACCGAGACCATAGAACATAATTTTCGGAGCCCTTCAACTTGATAGAAGTGCCCTGTACCAGCAAAGAAGAAGTAGGGTACGTGGGCTTGATCTCGGCAGACGTCATTGTAGCGGCTTAGGTCAAGAAAAAGTGACCTAGAGAGTATATCTTCCCTCAATTTATCATCAAATATCTAAACCGTCATCAAGAAATAAGAAGGATGAGGCAATGCTCGTTTGACGGCACAAGAGGGGGCATGGCGGAGTCGGCCTGGCGGCGAAAGGAGGCCTTGGGAGGGCTGGCGGAGGCGCCTGGCAGCGCGAGGCGCGCCTGGCCGACCTGGCGGTGGTACCTGGCTACCCTAGAGCAGCCTGGCGACGCTCAGCCGAGGCGGCGCGGGCCTAAGGCAGGAGGTGCGATTACCCGAGGCGGCACGCGGTTGTTGATGAACTTGGAGGGCTGGTGGTGGCGGAGGGGTGATTAGGTCAGAACACCGGCCTAGGACCGCTGCTCTGATACCATGTGAAAGAATGATAAGAAAAGATGATTCGTTGTTTATTCAAGAGGTCTAGGGGTCCTTATATAGGACTAAACCCAGAGGGCTCAAAGGAGAATATTCTATAGAATATTCTTTAGAATATAGAATATTCTCTATAGAATATTCTCTTAACAAATAGCCACATAGAATATTCTCTTAACATAAAAGCCCTCGTGGGATTACAATAGAATATAAAGAAGGAAATCTTCTGCAATCTCTAACAGGGGGGATGCGGTTCTAACTGCCTGCTATCTGGTTAACCGTCTGCCTTCGTCAGTGTTAGGGGAGAAGATCCCGTTCTTGACTGCGTTTCCCGAGAAGGATCTTTTCTCCCTAACACCACGCGTTTTTGGGTCCGTTGCGTTTGTTCATTGCTTCTCTCCTGGTCTTGACAAGCTCTCTCCCAGAGCTGTCAAATGCGTGTTTGCGGGTTATTCAAAAACCCAAAAGGGATATCGGTGTTTTGATCCAGTTAGACGACGGTACTATGTTAGTGCAGATGTCACCTTTTTGAGTCCATTATGTATTTTTCTCCTACAGGTGTCAGACTCACTCATTCAGAGGAAGGAGACGATATCTATGTGCCTCCTCCTCCTCCATCTGTTCCATGCTCTACTCCGACACCACCACCACCACAGCCTACTCCACCACCACCACCGCCACCACCAGCTACTATTTTTTTATCCTCAGGTCTATCAGCGTCGGCCCTCTGCTCATGCGCCTCCTCCATCATCCAGCACGCCCGAGGTATGTACTGATCATTTGAGTTCTTCTGATGGCACGGGTGATTTGCATGCGTAGATGGATGTACAGGGTACAGATGGTACTTCCACTCTTCCAGTTGATGACCTATATATCCCTATTGCCCATCGAAGGCAGAAGCGTGCGCGGACGATGAATCCAAAATATAGGATGGAGTTTGGATCTCAGGCCTCGTTGGAGCGTTTATCTACGGACTTTCGCCAGTTTGTTGTTGGGTTATCGGCAGTAGAGATCCCACGGTCATATCAAGAGGCACTACAGAGCAGTCCGTGGCGTTTAGCTATGGAGGAAGAGATGGCGGCGTTGCAGTCGCGTGGTACGTGGAGTATTGTGCATCCTCCACCAGGTGCGTCAATAGTGGGCAGCAAATGGGTCTTTATTGTTAAGCATCAGGCTGATGGTACGGTTGATAGATACAAAGCAAGGTTGGTTGCTCGTGGGTTCACCCAAACATATGGGGTGCACTATCAGGAGACGTTTTCTCCAGTAGCACGTCATTCTACCTTATGGATTCTCATTGCAGTTGTTGTTGTCCATGATTGGCCCCTATTTCAGTTGGATGTCAAGAACGCTTTCTTATATGGTGACTTGCAGGAAGAGGTTTATATGCAGCAGCCACCAGAGTTTGCTGCTGAGGGGGAATCCAGTATGGTGTGCCGTCTTCATAAGGCCATATATGGCCTGAAGCAGAGTCCACGGGCTTGGTTTCAGAAGCTCTCGGAGTTGATTGAACAAAAGGGCTTCGTCAGATCTACAACAGATCATACTCTCTTTGTAAAGAGAGACCCGCGAGGTATTGTGATCATCTTAGTGTATGTTGATGATACTGTTATCACTGGCAGTAATGAGCAGGGCATTCAAGAAGCCAAGGATTTTCTTAGCGAGCAGTTTGTTACGAAGGATCTGGGTACACTTCGTTACTTTTTGGGATTGGAGTTTGCACGAAATGAGTAAGGCATGGTAATGACACAAAGGAAGTATGTTACTGATCTGTTATCTGAGACAGGTATGGCAGGATGTAGACCAGCTACTACTCCTATGGATCCTAATGTTAAACTCTATGATGATGACTCTGAGGAGGTGGACAAGAGACGATATAGAGAGCTCGTGGGGAAGTTGTTGTATGTTACTATTACCCGACCTGATATATCCTTTGCGGTTAATAGGGTAAGTCAATTCATGGAGCAACCCAGGCAGGCTCACATGAATGCTGTTTTTATGATCTTGAGATATCTGAAGTCGTCTCCAGGTGCTGGTCTTCTGTTTAGAAGAGATACCTCTATATCCGTCACAGGTTGTGCTGATGCAGACTATGCTGGGTGCCCTAATGATAGAAAGTCTACTTCATGCTTTATTGTATTTGTTGGTAGCTCACCAGTAGCTTGTAAGAGTAAGAAACAAACTGTCGTGGCTCGATCCAGTGCAAAGTCGGAATTTAGGGCAATGGCCCAAGGTAGTGCTGAGATGATGTGGGTTAAATCAGTTTTGACTGATTAAACTATTGAAGTACCTCTTCCTACAACAACAACAACAACAAAGCCTTTTCCCACACTTAAGTAGGGTCGGCTACATGGATTCTTCGCGTCCATTCAGATCTATCTTGGGTCAATCTCGGACTTATATCCAAAAAGCTAAGATCCCTTCGTATAGTCTCTTTCCAACACTTCTTGGGCCGTCCTCGCCCTCTCTTAGCCGGCTCAACATCCCAACACTCACATCTCCTAACCGGTGCATCAGTTGACCTTCTTTGCAAATGACCAAACCATCGTAAGCGGTTTTCTCGCATCTTATCCTCGATCGGAGCTACACCAACTTTCTTTCTAATTGCATCATTCCGAATCCGATCTTTACGTGTATGTCCACACATCCATCTTAGCATTTTCATTTCTGCTACAACCATTCTCTGCACATGTCTATGGTTCACAGGCCAACATTCAGAACCATAAAGCATAGCAGGTCTCACGGCTGCTTTGTAAAACTTTCCTTTAATTTTTAAAGGAATTTTCTTATCACAAAGAACAGCGGAGGCTCCTCTCCACTTTAGCCAGCCTGCATTTATTCTATTAGTAACATCTCCATCAATTTCTCCATCATGTTGCAAAATAGATCCCAGATATCTAAAAGAATCTCTCTTCTGGATGTTATCGTCACCAATCTTCACCTCGATTCCTTCACCATTGCTTCCATCAAAGGTGCATTCCATATATTCCGTCTTAGCCCTACTTATACGAAAGCCTTTAGTCTCCAATGCATGTCTCCAAACCTCAAGCTTCTCATTTACTCCATCTCTAGTCTCGTCAATCAACACAATATCATCAGCAAATAACATACACCAAGGTAACTCATCCTGAATGTGACTTGTCAACTCGTCCATAATCAAAGTAAAAAGAAATGGACTCAAAGCTGAACCTTGATGTAAACCAATGTTGATATCAAAATAGTCAGTCTTCCCCGTCGGGGTCCTTACACAAGATAAAGTCCTATCATACATATCCTTTATGAGATTAATGTATAGGACAGGTATTTGTCTCTTCTCCAAAACTCTCCATAGTATCTCTCGTGGGACGGAATCATAAGCCTTCTCCAAATCAATAAAGATCATATGGATATTCTTCCTTTTAGCTCTATAAATCTCCATTGTTCTCCTCAGCAAATGGATGGCTTCAATAGTTGAGCGACCTGGCATGAATCCGAATTGGTTTTCTTTTACTTGGGAAACTTGCCTCAACCTTCTTTCGATCACACGTTCCCAAATTTTCATAGTGTGACTCATCAGCTTGATACCTCTGTAATTTGAACAATTTTGAATGTCTCCTTTGTTCTTATAAAGAGGCACCACGATACTCCTCCTCCAATCTTCAGGCATTTTCTTGCTTCGCCAAATAACATTGAATAGATTCGTAAGCCAAGTCAAACCACGCTCACCTAAAACTTTCCAAACTTCTAAAGGGATGTCATCCGATCCAACACCTTTCCCAGGTCTCATAACCTTCAAAGCCTCCTCTACTTCTTTTCTTTGTATTCGTCTATAGCATGCACGATTCAAGTAACTTTCACTACTAGCTAGATCACCCAAAGTGATCTCTCTACTTCCTTCTCCAATGAAAAGTTTATGGAAGTACTGCTCCCATCTAGTTTCTATATCCTTCTGAGTAACAAGCACGTGACCTTCCTCGTCCTTAATGCATCTCACTTGAGAAAGATCTTTGGTCTTTCTTTCTCTTGCTTTGGCCAACCTGAATATATCCTTCTGGTCCTCCTTAGAGTTGAGATTTTTATACAAAACCTCATAAGCTTTTGACTTAGCTTCGTTTACAGCCTTCTTTGCTTCCTTCTTCTCTATTTTATAGTCTGTAACAGTTTCCTCTGTTCTATCCTTAGACATAGCTTTAAAGAAAGCTCTTTTAATTTTTAGTTTCTCTTGCACCCCTTCACTCCACAACCAAGCCTCCTTTTGACCCGGAGCTCCTCCTTTTGACTCGCCTAGCATCTCTTTAGCTACCTTTCGAATACAAGATGCTACTGCCTCCCACATCTCGTTTGCACTACCGCTACAATCCCAAGATAAGTCTTCTAAAACCTTCTCCCTGAAGCTTGATTGCTTCAGCGGAAGATTCCACCACCTAGTTCTAGTGATCTTAGGAACCTTCCTTTTCTTTACCAGCCCTTTTATTTGTAAATTCAAGACTAACAAGCGATGTTGGGTTGTCAAACTCTCTCCAGGGATTTCTTTGCAATCTTTGCAACACAACCGATCTCTTCTCCTCAACGCAAAGTAATCTATCTGTGTTCTAGTTGAGCCACTCTTATAAGTAATTAAATGCTCCTCCCTCTTCTTGAAAAGAGTGTTTGCTATGAAAAGATCATATGCCGTTACAAAATCCAGAATGACTTTTCCCTCTTCGTTTCTATCCCCAAAACCATGTCCTCCATGCACACTTGCATACCCTGAAACATCTTTTCCCACATGTCCATTAAGATCTCCGCCTATGCAAACCATCTCTCTTTGTGGGATTCCTTGTAAAATTTTATCCAGATCCTCCCAAAAAGCTTGTTTAGTCTTTTCATCTAAACCAATTTGCGGTGCATAAACTGAGATGATATTCAGATTTTCTTCTTCAAGTACCAACTTTAGCAAAATAATCCGATCCCCAAATCTTTGCACCTCAACCACACAATCCTTCAAATCTTTATGAACAACCACTCCAACACCGTTTCTGCCCTTATCTTTACCTGAATACCAAAGTTTAAAGCCTGTCTTCTCGATCTCCCTTGCTTTCTCTCCAACTCATTTAGTCTCTTGAAGACAAAATATATGAATCTTCCTTCTTTCCATTGTATCCACTATCTCCATCAATTTTCCAGTTAAAGTACCGATATTCCAACTACCAATCCGTAACTTCCTTTGCAATCTCTTTTGGACTAACTTCTTTACTCGCATGCGTTCATTATGCGACAACCCTTGTAAATTTTGGACTGCATCCGGGCGGTGATGCAGCGGAACTAGCTTATTTATCCGCATGCGTTCCTCATGCGAGAACCCTTGTAAATTTTGAACTACATCCAGGCTGCGATGTAGCGGCCCTTGCCAATTTTTCATTGCATTCGGGCGATGCAACGCGTCGCAAGTAGGGAACGCCCCAATTGAAGTACCTCTTCCTATGCATCTTAAATGTGATAATCAGGCAGCCTTGTTTATAGCCAATAATCCAGCCTTTCATGAAAGGACAAAGCACATTGAAGTGGATTGTCATTATACACGGGACTTGATTCAAAAAGGGCTTATTTCGACATCTTATGTATCATCAAGAGAGCAGATTGCAGACATGTTCACCAAGGCTCTTGCTAGGGGTCCATTTCATCTCTATTGTTCCAAGCTGAGCATGTTAGATATATATGCTCCAGCTTGAGGGGGAGTGTTAGAATAAATAATTATGTTATTTATTTTTATTGTCATGTGTCTGTAAATTACCCATAGAGCTTTTCTCCTATATAAGAGAGCTCTAGGGTTTGATGGAATTTATCTTGCTTATTCCCTTCAACATACAGCAAAGGGAATAAACACTGAAAGAAACTGATAATGTAACCTAAATCATATGAATAGATTGATTCTTGTACAGATCCAAAGAGTCTCATATAAGCATCAGCATTGTTAGCTGAGCAGAAAATTCTCCAGTTTTGCCAATTTCTAGTTCATGTGTGATCAAGAGATATTGCATATCAGTTCCTGCTTGAAACATCCTTGTTTGCATTTGTTGAACCAACTATCCATTGAGCATTATCCAAACTCAGATCCAAACTCAGAAGCATCAGAATGCTAATTTACAGATCCCAATTGTAAACATCTTCTACAGTCTTCATCTATTTTGAATATTATGATCAGCAGCAAGCAGGTCGATGAATCAATTACGGCCTCTGATTTCACCGAAATTTGGTCGAATTTCTTTGAAGTTTTCATTTCTTTGAAATCTTCATTTCTCCGGGCTAGTGAAAGCGAAACACTACCTTGTTTAATAAGTTCATAATTACAAAAATTGATAATGGACTATAATAAGTTTGCCTTGTCATATGACATGCAAATGTTACTCCATAGACAACTTTTCCTGGTCTCGGAACTTAAATGGATTCTTGCTTAATCCGTGTCTGCCAGCCTACATTAACATATACGTTTACAAGGTGTGTTGGACAAGAATTCCAGGTCGATTTTAGTAGGTATTAAGAATCTTGATAGGATTTTCTAACAGATCAATAAGATATATGGAACTTCGAAGATGCTGAGTGTAGACAATCTTGCTACGTGAGACAACTTTTAAGGTGGTTTATATGTGTTAGAGTTATTATATTTACATTTATGTTTGTAACCCTTCGGGTTCTGTAACCCTCCCATGATCCTTCGAGTTCTGTAACCCTCTATGACCTTTCGGGTTCTGTAACCCTTGTACTCTCTAGGGTTTTCTCTCTATATAAGAGAACCTACCTCTATGGAATAAATATCTCATTTTTATTCCTCTTCTCAACATGGTATTAGAGCGGCGGTCCTAGACAAAAGCCTAATACCCTAAATCTGCTGCCACCACCAGCCCTCTTTCCGCCCATAAGGAGAGAGGGCTGATCTCCTGTGTCGCTCGTGGATTCGATTGTCTCGCGCAAGGCAGTCCAAGTCCCCATCACCACTAGCTGCCACCTCCTCTCAGTTGGGGCTTTAGAGAAGATTCTTCAGGATGTTTGTTGCCAGACAACTACTCAGATCCTCCGTCTTCACGAGCATCGACTTCTTCATTAGGGTGTATACTTCTTCTTTTACGACCCGACTACTACTCCACGCTGGACTTTTTCTACAACGATTCTTCTCCAGGCACGACAGAGATATGTTCCGGTGACCTGCAGGCACGCTAGAGATACGTTCCGGTGACCTGATATCGCAGTGACTCTACAGGCATGGCAGAGATATGTTCTGGTGACTTGAAAGCCGCAGACCCGTCCTCGAGCGAGGTCTTCTACCAGCAGCGGTCATATGTTCTTATGATGTATCGTGTGAAGATGTGGTGTATATTTTTTCTTTTTGTTACAAGTTGCAGCTTTCTCAGCTCCAGCTTTAAGGGGAGTGTTAGAGTTATTATATTTACATTTATGTTTGTAACCCTCCGGGTTCTGTAACCCTCCCATGACCCTTCGAGTTCTGTAACCCTCTATGACCCTTCGGGTTCTGTAACCCTTGTACTCTCTAGGGTTTTCTCTCTATATAAGAGAACCTACCTCTATGGAATAAACATCTCATTTTCATTCCTCTTCTCAACAATATGATCTACAGACCTGAAATCTCCAATGATCACCATCATAACAAGATGGTCTTGAATGTCATTCTCCTTGTTCGTAGCGATGCAAAGGACGTTGAAGCTCAGGTGATCAGTCGAGGTTTGCTACATTGATAGGATGATGGTGGTGGTGGTCGCAGAAGAAAACTGTCGATAGGAAACCACATTCTATCACCTCTTAAATTCCCAATATAAACTAAATTTTTGATAAAATGAAAAGAAACTTTCTTCAGAATGGAATTTAAATGCCAAGAAACGAAATTTGGTGGCTTGGAATAAGAAATGTAGATGAAAAAAACGATGGATGGAGAATCACAAACCTTGAGCTTTAAAATAACTATGTTGTCCAAAAACTTGATCGCCATTATGTAAAAGGGAAGGGAACAATCTAAGAGATTATTGAAGTCTTGTATTATAGGGGTAAACTGATCCCGTTTATCACAGCTCCAAATAGAAGACTCAAATTTGTGGTAAGCTTTGAAAATACTGTTGTAAATGTCGGCCGATTAGGCGAACTAGTTGGTCCAGCTAGCCGAGTCGGTATGGTGGCTGACTGACTATTGACCAATCGGTCAATAGCCGGTCAACCGACTACTCGGCCCGACTAGTCTCGACCGACTGGGACGACTAGATTTTTGCAGAGAATCTGTATTTTTTTTATTTTTTATTTTTTTTAAAAGCATACTTAATCTAATATGCTTAGTGTCTTATTTAAATTCAATTAATTCTTTTATTTCGTTATATGATAGTATAGAAGATGTACAAATCATTGTAAATACATAAGAGTATATGCTTAAAAAATGGTTTATATATAATAATAAATAAAATTTAAACTGATTGAAGGCTAACTAAATCTGATTAATCATCCGACTGCTGACTAATCGTTAGTTAGTGGCCCGATCGTCCGAGTACTAACTACCGACTTCTGCAACCTTGTTCATACCATGATCATGTAATGTTAGGGTACCTTGTAGTGATGAGACATTTTGTTGTGCATTTTGATTAGAAACCATTTTGAACATCACTTGCTTGTGGAAATATTCAAATAAAAAGGCAAATATATTCCAGATTATATATTGTTGATAAAAGAAGAATGCTGCTCAGGGGATCGAGAATTTCTTTTCAAATCTCTATATAATGCTACATACTTGATGATGGTGAATATTATGGATAACAGGTTCTTGATGATCTAATTAGCCCATAACGAAGGGTTTTGTATCGAGCATATTTATAGCGGATAGCATTGTGAAGACTTCAAAGATGGTTATCGAGTATTGGAGGTGTGTATTTGGATTGTTTTATGAAGTAGACGTCTTTAAATATTTTGATACATTTAGAGCAATTTATACAAGAGGGGTTTCCCGAAATTGTGAATTTTTTGATAAAAAGATGTATAATTACTACCTCTTACTAAGTATTACGTAATTAGTACCTAGCAAGGTTCAGGAAAGCGGTATGCATATGCGTTCGGACAGGTCACTGAATAGCGCTTAAACAGTATGCAGGGGGCATATGCGGGGTATATGCGGTTTTACGCGGTTTCCTAATTTTTTATTTTAAAAAATAGATAAATACAAAATGACTACAACAAAACTAAATTTATGTATAATTGTGGTCGAACAGAAGATCTAAGAAAAATAACTTTCATATAGAGTTCAAAACAATCTCTATCAATCAAATATCAATACTTCAATAGAACGGTTAGCACACAAAATAATTGACAATAATCAACAAAATAGAAAAGCTAGCACACAAAATGTCTTTATTGTTGAATATAATGTCATTTATCTCCGTCATTATATTCATAACTGATCCTCCATCAAAAGTACCAAACTTTACATATAATATATTGCATTCATAATAACTATTAGTTGACTAAATTAGTTTGCTAAATTATTGGTACATTATTCTTTTTCTTCCTCGCGTGTTCACTCTAATCTCGCTAAGGCCTTGAATGTCGGTTTCGGTCACCATTTCGGTACCGACCAAAACAGAATTTCGATGGAATTTCGGTGGAATTTCGACCGAAATTTCGGTCATTTCGGTCATTTTTTGTACTAGGACCCCCATATTTCGGTCATTTCGGTCATTTCAGTCGAATTTCGATTTCGACTGGATATCGATATTCGGCAGAAATTCGACCGAATTTCGCTGAAATTTGAGGCCATGATTATCTCGCAGTACAACTAATTTGACGATGGATTTAAATGGTCATGGAATGCTTGGTTGGCATATATGCAAAAGCAAGGAAAACGTGGCACAAATAACACAATAAAAACGTGGGAAAAATTTAAAAAATGAAAAAAATGAAAAAAATGTGTATGCGGCCCGCATAAGCGCACATGGCGCATAATGGAGGGCTTCATGAAAGCGGTGCGTTGAAGGCACCGCATACGCATATGCGGTCATTTATGCGGCCACACAGGTTGCTTTCGTGAACACTGGTGCCTAGAGGAGAGGTTTGTTCAGCCATACAGTGGTATTATGTAATGTTGTCCCCTTGTGCCTCATCTCCTCATTCTGACCACATATGCATTGGGAGATGACGATGGACCATGCAATTCATGCTTATTACTTTAAAAGGTAAACAACTCGTGGCTTTCCGATCTCGGTGTTTCAATACACAGATGACACTTCTTTTTTTGTGGAGGGTTTTCTTAGAGAGACCAATCACGTCTTTTTGGTGTTTTTTGGCGGATTCATCCATTTGTAGTTTAATTACAAAAAGTCCATGTTTATTTTTTTTTCAATTTCTCTAAGGATAAAGAATGAGATTGTAAACATATATTAGGGTTGCCTTGTTAGATCTTTTATTATGGAATTTAGTGTTGAAAGGGTGGGATCTTTGTTAGAGAGATGGAGTATAGGCTTGCAAGTTGGAAGACAAGGTGCTGATTGAGTATAGGCTGGCTAGCTATGGAAGATGCAAGTCCATCCTCATCAAGTAATTAAAGTATACTCCATTCTATACCTAGTCCTCCAGCCCGGAGAGAAATTGTGTTTTGCTTTGAAATATCACCAATCGAAAGTGAAGATACACTAGAAGGGGGTGAATACTGCTTAAAAGAAAAAATAGGCCAATTTATTGAAACAAGCCCCTCAAATGTCAAACACAACCAGAAAAAGCAATCCATTGTGCACAGATATTTATACATGTTCATCCTACATATGGGCTATGACATTTTATTGATCTTGGCATACATGGGGCTTACAAATTCTTACTACACGAACTACTCAGGTGTAGTCCAAACCCTTCATAGAGAATACAAACAAGGTTCATGAAAGCGGTATGCGTATGTGTCGGACAAGTCACCGAATAATGAATAAGCGGTATGCCAGGTAGATGTGGTTCTGTGCGAGTTTCTAAGTTTTAATTTAAAAATAAATAAATATCTATAAATAATATTACTATTAAATTTATGTATCAAAGTGGAGTTAAAGAAATCTAAGAAAAAAATAGTTTATGTTATATGGTTGAGCAGATGCCATTAATTGCCTAACATTTAATCAAAGGAAAAATTTAGCCATAAAAACTTTACATATTAGATTATTCATAATAAGAAAAATTCAATAGTCATACATGTATATTTACAATACAGGAGCAAAACATAAATCAACATATATTAAAATATTAGACGATACATTGCATATACTTATGAAAATGATATATGAGCAAACATTGCATATGCATAATGGCATAATGCATTGCAATTGTATACAAATGCATTGTATATTCTTACAGTTGAATGGAAGAAAAAGGTGGAGCTATGGAGGTAAGAACCCGAATGGGAGGATTGGAGAGCTAAAACTATTGGAGGCTGAACGACCAAGATACCGAAGCAATATATGGTGTGAAAGGGAAAATAAAAGATATATTACTCGTTGCCCTAGAGCTCTCTTATATAGGAGAAAAGCTCTATGTGAAAATTACATAAGATAGACTGGAAAAATAAAAAAATATAAATAAAGATCAAGAGATATAAGAATCTCAAGACACCTCTCAAGCTGGAGCATATATGTCTATCATGCTCAGCTTGGAACAACGGTGAAAAGGACCCCTTGCTAGAGCTTTGGCAAACATGTCTGCAATCTGATCGTCTGAAGCAACATGAGAAGTCGAAATCAACCCCTTTTGGATCAAATCACGAGTATAGTGACAATCTACTTCAATGTGTTTTATTCTCTCATGAAAGGCTGGATTGTTAGCTATGAACAATGCTACTTGATTATCACATTTAAGATGCATAGGAAGAGGCACCCCAATAGTTAGGTCAGTTAGGACGGACTTGACCCACATCATTTCCGTACTCCCTTGGACCATAGACCTATATTCTGATTCAGCGTTGGATCAAGCAATACCCGTCTGTTTCTTACTCTTCCATGAAACCAATGAGCTACCAACAAACACAGTGAAGCATGAGATGGATTTCATGTCCTTGGGATATTCAACATAATCCACATATGCACATCCAGTAACTGTGAGAGACCTCTCTTCTGAAAAGAAGACCTATACCTAGAGAAGATTTCAGATATCTCAAAATCATGCAAACTACATCCATGTGAGCCTGTCTGGGCTGCTCCATAAACTGGTTGACTCTGCTCACAACAAATGATATATCTGGCTTGGTAGTAGTAACATATAACAACTTCCCTACCAGCTCTTTGTATCGTCTATTATCCACCTCTTCAAATTCATCATCATAGAGCCTAGCATTAGGATCCATTGATGTAGTGGCAGGTCTGCATCCTGTCTTGCCTGTCTCAGATAGAAGGTAGTGACATACTTACTTTGCGTCATAACCATACCCTGTTGATTCCGTATAAACTCCAAGCCAAGGAAGTAACGCAGTGTGCTATGGTCCTTGGTCACAAATTGTTGTCCAAGGAAATCCTTAGTTGCCTGAATGCCCTGTTCATCGCTTCCAGTAACAATGATGTCATCCACATAAACTAGAACAACAAATGTACCTCTCTGAGTTCTCTTAACAAAAAGAGAATGATCTGCAGTAGATCTGACGAACCCCTTCTGTCCAATCAACTCTGAGAGCTTCTGAAACCAAGCCCTCGGACTTTGCTTAAGGCATATGCCTCAAATTTCAACAAAATTCAGTCAAATTTCTGTCGAATATCGATATCCAATCAAAATCGAAATTCGACCGAAATGGCCGAAATGATCGAAATATGGGGGCCCTAAATCAAAAAATGACCGAAATGACTGAATTTCTATCGAAATTCCACCGAAATTCCGTTTCGGTTGATTACCGAAATGGTGACCGACACCGACATTTAGGGCCTTGATATGGCATTGTGAAGTCAACATACCATACTGGAGCCCCCCTTAGTAGTAAACCATGGTGGCTGCTGCATGTAAACTTCCTCCTGTAGATCACCATACAAGAATGCATTCTTCACATCTAATTGGAAAAGCGGTCAGTCACGTACCACAACAACACCAATAAGGATCCGCATCGTAGAGTGACACGCAACATGAGAAAAAGTGTCCTGGTAATCCACCGCATAGGTTTGGGTGAACCCACAAGCAACCAACTTGGACTTATATCTATCCACAATACCATCAGCTCGGTGTTTCATAGTAAACACCCACTTGCTGCCAACAATAGACGCACCTAATGGAGCCTGTACAACACTCCATGTACCACGAGACTGTAAAGCTGCCATCTCCTCCTTAATGGCTAGACGCCACTGGCTACTCTGCAACACCTCCTAATAGGTTCGTGGTATTTCCATGGCAGACAGTCTAACAACAAATCTCTGAAAATCCTTGGAAAGACGATCCAAGGAAACATGGGAAGCAAGAGGATCCATAGTGCAAGCTCGATTCTGCCTCCGTAGAGCGATAGGTACGTCTAGATCCTCATTACTCGTAGAAGATATATCATCCAAGACATCCTGCACCTCAGTCTGTACATGCAAATCACCAGTGCCATTAAAAGAACTCAAATGTTCAGAACATGTCTTGAGCGTGCTGGATGATGGAGGAGGCACATGAGCACGGGGTCGTCGCTGGTAAACCTGTGGAAAGAAAGTAGATGATGGTGGAGATAGTGGTAGAGGAGGTGGCAGCGGTTGCGATGGAGTAGAATGTGGTGATGACAGTGTAATGGAGATCAGAGGTAGAGGCATATATACCTCTTCTTCATCCTCTGAAGGAATGAGCTTGTCACATGTGGGAGAAAAATACATAATAGACTCAAAGAAGGTGACATCTGCACTGACGTAGTACCTTCGTCGAACAAGATCGAAGCAACGATATCCCTTTTGGGTCTTGGAATACCCAACAAACACATATTTGACAGCTCTGGGAGAGAGCTTGTCAAGACTCAAGACTAGGAGATATATTATGAACAAAAGCCACTGAACCAAAAACACAGGGCATAAGTGAGAAAAGATCCGTCTCAGGAAACACAGTCAAGAACGGGATCTTCTCCCTCAGAACCGAAGAGGGCATACGGTTTATCAGGTAGTAAGCAGTTAGAACCGCATCCCCCCAGTATGAATGAGGAGCAAGACTCTGAATCAAAAGAATTCTGGTAACATCCAAAAGATGGCTATGTTTTCGTTCAGCCACCCCATTCTGTTGGGAAGTATATGCACAAGATGTCTGAAACACAATACCATGAGACCTAAGGAATTGAGAAAACTGAGTACTGCCAAATTCTAGTGCATTATCTGAACGTACAAACTTGATTTTTGCTGAAAAATGTTCCTTATTTCATTAATAAAGTATTGAATAACAGGACTAGCATCAGATTTGATCTTAAGAAGAAAGATCCAAGACAATCTTGAAAACTCATCAACTGCAACAAGATAAAACCTATGTCCCTGATGATTTGGGACCCGACTGGGGTCCAAAATATCAAAATGGATTAATTCAAACAGACTATGACTACTCTGACCCTAACGACTTTGGAAAGTGGACCGATGATGCTTCGCAAGCTGGCATGCCTCACACTGAAAGGTAGAGCGAGGAGAAATCTACAGAAGAACGTAACACAACTTTTGCAGAGGAAGATGACCAAATCGAAGATGCCATATATAGGGAGAAACAGATCCAGTGCGAAGAGAAGAGGCACCGACATAAGGAGATTGCACCAATCTGTAAAGACCCCCTTGCTCACGGCCAGATCCAATCACCTTGCCCATGAGTATATCCTGAAATACAAGAGCAGATGGATCAAATATGGCACGACAGTGTAAATCCTTGGTGATTTGACTAATTGATAGTAAATTCATAGAAAATTCAGGAGCGTAAAGGACATTCTGAAGCCTCATTGTAGGAGTCAACTGCACCTCCCCCTGACCAGTAATGGGAGAGTGTCCTCCATCCGCTATCACAACAGATTGTCCAAGCTGAGTCGGACGAAAATCACTAAACTGGCCTCTGTCACCACAGAGATGATGGGATGCTCCTGAATCCATGATCCATTCTAACAAGTCTGCCCTATAACAACTAGTAAAGGCATATGTTATTCCTGATGTAGATGCTGATGTTGAGGCAGCTACCTCTGAGGATCTTGAAGGAGAGATGGTTGACCTAGGAGTAGGCATAATCTCCCTGAGTCACACCACAAGTTCGTCAAATCTCTGATCAGAAACATGTGATGGACTCCCGACTTGTTGTGTCTGCTCTGCAACCCGAGCTGAAGGAGGAGACCCATGCCTAGAATAGCAGGTTTCCTCAGAGTGGCCTGACCTGTGGCAGTAGGTGCACGACAGACGGGGTCGACCACCCCCTCCTCTACCATGGCTGGGGTCCTCCCGCCACGATATGGTGTAGAGCCTCCCCTACCACGAGAGGCAGCTGTAGCTAAAGATGTCTGAGACTGTAAAGTACTACCAGAGGATATAGATAGTCTACTCAATCTGTGATATGCCTCCTCCATCAGAGGTATGGTAGCATTAGTAAGAATCTGGGCTTGAGCAGCGTCGTACTCAGGATCAAGGGATGCTACAAAGACCTCAATCATCACAGAGTCTCTATATGCCTTGAGTTGTTCCGGCGTAGCAGTCAAGGGAATGTACCCATGTAGCTTCTCAAACATACCCCTCAAAGAAGTATAGAGAGTATGAAGGGGGCGACCATTCTGCTTTGATATGAAGATATCGTGCTGGAGCTGTAGTATCTTCGACTCATTCTTTGTCGGAGAGTATGTACTATGTAGCGGTGAGAATATCCCACATAGCCTTTGTAGTAGAATGACTCAAAATATCATTAGTTATTTATGTGGACACAATCACGGATAGCCACACATGTGTATATGCATCATCTTCCTCCCATGAGACATTTGTCCCAGTCTTGTCACGTGGCTCCTCCGTTGTGAGGATGTACTTCTTGCCATTGCATTGCATTAAACTCATGAAATGCATGACCCACAGTTCATAGTTTGTTCCATCCATTTTGACAATGGGTGTTGGACCTTTGAAGGCACCCAGGGATGGGACGCTAGCTTTGTTGTCAGACATGGTGACAACTATCTCCAAGACTGAGTCAAAAACAAGAAAGACATGCGCCTACACTGACATACAGGAAGATGGTTGTAGGTGTAGACTCATACAACCTCTTCCATTCCTCTGGAGGCTCCTTTGGGTAACTAGGGTGTTCTAGATAATCACGTCACAACCTAAGCACCCAAGAGCACGGTGTAGGAACCCTATGGGTAGCATCGATGCACGGGCAGGGACCACGACCCCTTACGGACGACGGCGCGTGAGCAGGCCGCACTTGGTGCGGCACAAGAGGAAGGGCGACGTTGCAAGGAGCAGGCCGCGACTTCGGTGAAGGCTACATGTGGGTAGCGCGTTCGACGCTGGCAACGCGCAGGCAGCGTGGGCGGTGCACAGGCGGCGGACACGTGCTAGGGTTTTTGGTGGGGGTAGGGATCTAGGGCACAGGTTCCGGTCTAGGACTGTCGCTCTGATACCATGTGAAAGGGAAAATAAAATATATATTCCTTATAGTGCTAGAGCTCTCTTATATAGGAGAAAAGCTCTATGGGAAAATTACATAAGATAGACTGAAAAAATAAACAAATATAAATAAAGATAAAGAGATATAAGAATCTCAACATATGGGGCATATGCGGGCCGCATATGCGCTTTGGGCGACTGATTGCATGAACATTGAATACAACCTACCACAATTTATCTTCTACACAAGGAAAAAGCTTTCACGAAGAATGCCTCAAAGAACGTAAGTAGACCAAGACTGTATCTTCCATTTAAAAAGAAATACCTTTATACAAAGTGCATTTTAGCCAAAAATAAAGTAAAATACAATATTCTAGATAAATCCTTTTGAAAATGAATATGGCATATAAAGCAAGAGAATTAGATCGCAAGGCTTTTGGAACAAAGCTTGAAGTAGCGCAAGTACACGAAAATCAGGAAGGGCTTTGCTAGGATTTTCTTAGTGAACTTTTAAACTCACTAAAGATTAGTATATAGTGTGAGTGAATAGAAAGAACGATGCGCTCTTGGTGTGCGTTGGGATAAGTGCATAATGGATCCTTTTATAGGTTTAGAGGAGGTTTAGGAATAGAATGATTCAATTGAAATTTTACTCAAGAGGTTGAAGAATGACTTTCAGCTTCTAATGCATCGCTACAAATAAAGGTGTATTAATACATCAAGGGGCAAAATAAACTAGTTGATAGTGCTAATAGTCAAGGTGTAGTGGAGCAAGAAAAGATGTATCGGTGCCCATCTGTTATAAAAAAATGAAATGTCAAAATGCTCAAGTTTAAATAACTAACAATACAAAAATTATTGGTGCATGATATGATGTTTTTATAGGCTTGAGATAAGTGCATGATAAGATGTTTTTATAGGCTTGAGATAAGTGCATGATAGGATGGTCTTGAGATAAGTGCATAAGAGATCCTTTTATAGGTTTAGGAATAAAATGATTCAATTGAAATTTTACTCAAGATGGTTGAAGAATGACTTTCAGTTGCTAGCGTATCGCTACAAATAAAGGTGTATCAGTACATCAAGGGGCAAAATAAACTAGCTGATAGTACTAATGGTCAAGGTGTGGTGGAGCAAGAAAAGATGTATCGGTGCCCATCTGTTATAAAAAATGAAATGTCAAAATGCTCAAGTTCAAATAACTAACAATAAAAAATTTATCGGTGCATGATAGGATGTTTGGGTGCAACAATAGAGAGAAATGTTGGTTTAAACCGAATCAAGAGTATATGCCGACGAGAAGGATGTACTTGTGCATAATAACAATCATGTACCGGTGCCTTGTTAGTTGTATTGGTTTAATAGTGAGAATGTTCTGTTGGACATTGAGTTGTTGGGGGTGTATGAGTGTAACATTATCTGAAAAATGAGCGCGGAACATTTTTATGCATAAAAGGCTTTCTATATTTTATTTCTATACTGCATTATTACTAAGTGATTCAGTAAAGAAAATAAAAACATGTTTTCTTTTTAGTCTTTTCATGTTGTGGAGTCTACAATAATTTTCTCGCACTTGTTGTGGAGAACAATGAAAGAATAGAATTGTTTGTTTTATTCTGGAGATCTAGGGGTCCTTATATAGGACAAAACCCTAGAGAGCTCAAACAAGGAGAAAATACATAAGTGCCCCAACAGGGTTACAGGAATAATAATTAAGAACTGCAGAGGTCATTACTAACACTCCCTCTCAAGTTGGAGCATATTTATCAGTCATGCCCAACCTGTAAAGAATCCATGAAAGCTGCTTCTTGGGTAAGGCCTTTTTGAATACATCTGCAAGCTGAAGATTTGTATTGATGTGAGGAGTAATGATCCTTCCACTTCTGACAACATCACGAACAAAATGGCTGTCAATCTCTATATGCTTGGTTCGCTCATAAAACACGGGATTCGTGGCATTGTATGTAGCAGATTTGTTGTCACAGTATAGTGGAATAGGAGTAGTGATAACAATACCGAGTTCTTGCAAAACGGTTAATAACCACGTGATCTCAGAAGTAGCTTGCACCATTGCTCTGTACTCTGCTTTTGCACTGGATGTGGATACAATAGTCTGTTTCTTGCTTCTCCAAGTAAGAAGATTTCCTCCAACCATCATAGCATATCCTGTGATAGAACATCGATCCTTTGGCGAACTTGCATAATCAACATCAGCATATGCAATAACATCAGTGTAACCATTTGTCCTACAGAAAAGGCCACGTCCTAGTGATTCCTTCAAGTATTGTAGAATCTGAAGAACATCCTGCCAGTGACTATAACAAGATTGCTCTCTGTGTTGGCTAGCTCTGCTCACTGCATAAAAAATATCAGGTCTGGTGACAATAGTTAGTAAGGTAAAGAAGTTTGCCAACCAGGCTTTTATATCGAGTAATATCTTCGAAGGCAGGATCAGATGATGTGAAATGTTTCTTTGAATCCACATGAATACCAGAGGGCTTGCATCCAAGTAGTCTAGCTTCAGTAAGGATGTCTGGGCAGTATTTCCTCTGTGAGAGATGAAGGCCCTCTGCAGTACGTAGTACTTCTATACCCAAAAAATAGCATAGTGGACCAAGATCCTTGGTAACAAGCACCTTCTGAAGGAAGGTCTTGGTCTCTAGTATCCCTTTATTATCATCACCTGTGATAACCATATCATCCACATAGACTGCAAGTATAACGGTACCGGTTGTGCATCTTCTGACAAACACAAAATAGTCAGGGGTTGTTCTCTGGAAGCTAAGAGTGATGATCTCCGCAGTAAGTCCGTCGAACCATGCCCTTGGGCATCTGCTTTAGGCCATATATGGCCTTGCGAAGTTGACATACACACTCCCCCTTGACTTCATACCTCGGAGGTTGCATCATGTACACTTCCTCATCAAGATCTCCATAAAGGAACGCGTTCTTCACATCTAACTGAAAAATAGGCCATGCCTTATTAGTTGCCACTGAAAGTATAGTCCGTATGGACTCCATTCTTGCAACCCGGGAGAATGTTTCTAAGTAATCCACTCCATAAGTTTGAAAGCCCTTGGTCACAAGACGAGCTTTCAATCTGTCAATGGAACCATCCGGTGACTGCTTGGTCGTGAAGACCCATATGCACGCAACAGGTCTAGTCCCCTTCGGGCACAACACTAGATCCCATGTCCCCTGGAAATAAGGGCATCCATCTCTTCCTCCATGGCCTTTCGCCATCCTGAACCATGCAAATCACTATGGTGGTCTCTCGGAATAGAAATAGCCATGAGAGCATCTGCATATTATCTGTCAGTGGAAGATAAACCAGCAGTGGAAGTAAAATGAGACATGGGATGAGAAGTACACTGCCTATTAGTTATGCATAGAGCATTTAGAAGCTCTTGAGGAGCATCTGGGACAGCAGTGAGGGGAACACTTGTAGAAGGCATATCATCTTGTACTAAAGAAATAGGTAAAGGAACATCTGGTGGTGAAATCTGGTGGTGAAGATATTTTTCTGCTCTTATAGACAATGGGTGGAAGTGGGAGATCCAAAGGGATATCTGTAACAGATTGTTTGAAGAAACTGGTCAGCTCAAAAAAAGGTTACATCTGCAGAAATATAATAGCGATGCCCAGTTGGATCATAACATCTGTAGCCTTTTTGAATGCGAGAATAACCAAGGAAGACGCATTTGATTCACGAGGGGAAAGTTTGTCTGTGGTGTGAAAATTATGAACAAAGCAACACATCCATGATTCGCAAGGGAAGAGGAAAGGGTGACTTAGTTGGGTAAAATAGAGAGAATGGGGTTGATCCATTTAGGGTAGTAGATGGAATTCTGTTGATAAAATGAACAACGGTAAGAACGACATCACCCCAACAGGTCTTGGGAACTTTCATCTGGGCAAGAAGGGAGTGGGCAATATTCATGAGATGTCTGAGTTTTCTCACTGTTATCCTATTTTGTTGGGATGTATAAGGACAAGAGGTTTGATGTAGGGTACCTTGGGATGCAAAGAAATTTGTTGGGTCATGTTGAATGAATTCCAAGTCATTATCAGATCGGAAATTTTGTATATTCGCGAAGAAGATATTCTTGACATAATAAAAGAAATTTTTGACAATTTTATCAATCTCTGAACGTTCTTTTAAAAGCTAGACCCGAGATGACCTACTGTAATCATCAACAAAAATGACAAAATACTTATGACCACTCAGAGTATGGACCAGACATGGTCCCCAAATATCACAACGGACTAAAGAGAATGGAACTTGATGACGAGGTTCAGTACGAGCAGGGAATGTCGCTCGATGTTGTTTCCCAAACTGACATGCCTCACACTCAAAAGGTTTGGGCATGGAGAGTTCGGGAACATTAAAGAGAGAGCTTTAGCAAACGGATGATCGAGACGAAGATGTTAGAGAAGAGGATCGACGGAGATTGACGAAGCACTAGCAAAACCAGAGTCAGAGAGAATGTCAAGATAATAATAACCGTTCTTCTCATGTCCCCACTAAAAATATGTCTCGTCTGAATGTCCTGAAAATAATAGCAAAGCTCATTAAATATAACTTGACAGTTAAGCTCAGTGCATAGCTCGTGAACAGATAATAGACTAAGAGGGAAGTCAGGAGCGCAATGAACTCCAGTAAGCCGGAGTTGGAGGAAAACTCCATAGTCCCCACAGTAGTAACAGGGGAATGAGCTCCATTGGCAACACGAACAGTAGTCACAATGGAAGATGGCCGTGAGGAGGTGAGAAGACAGCCTTCTCCCATCAGATGAGTTGAGGCACCTGAGTCAATAATCCACGCAGGAGCAGATGTAGAGGCAGAGCTAGCATTGTACCTAATGTAGGGGCCAGACTAGCAGTAGGAACAGGAGTAGCAGTGTCACTGGCAGTCCTGCAATATTTGTCGAAGTCGAGCATACTCAGATGCGGTAAAGGAAGTGTGACTATCACCAGAAGGTTGAATGTGTGGGGCATCTGCAGTATCATAGGTGCCATTATTGGAAGTTATTTCATAGACACTGTTGGCATTGTGAGGCATGCCAAACTTGACCCAGCAGCGTTCTGACGGATGATTCAGGCACCACAATGTGTACATGTTGGATAGCGAGCAGTAGTTGGATCGCGTCCGTGTCCACGTCCATGTCCTGAGTTACATCCTCGTCCAAACTCACGACCACGACCACGACCACGAAAAATTCACCTCTGCATCCCCCTTGGTAGTTGGATCGTCCCCTAGCAACATGTGTTGTAGTCTCAACAGACAGAGGGGTTGACGGAGACTCAAGCTCCTGTAGTCGACCAAAGATTGTCTCAAGAGTTGGTAGGGCTGCAACAGTCAGAAATTGATCCTTCACCGGCTTGTATCGCGGATGTAATTTTGATATACACTTGCCACTCTGCACGTTCTCCTATCTGTTTATCGCAGCAAGCAAGTTGGAAGATAAGAAGCTCCTCGAACAGGCCTGTAAGAAATCGGTAATATTCAATCAAGGATGTATCTCCTTGATTTGCAGACCAAATCCATGTGTAAATATCAAAAAGCCTGGATTTGATTGTCTTTTGAGAGTAAATATTCTCAAGACTCTCCCACATTGCCTTTGCAATTTCTTTGTAGAGAAGATTCGAAGAAAATTTGATCAACATTGTTGGTCATCCACATGATCATATGACAGTTGTCCACGTACCAGGTATCATAGTCCTTTTCCGCCTCCTTAGGTGGATCTTTGGTGAGGACATAGTTCTTTCGTTGACCACCAATAAATACCTTGAATGATCGGGACCATGGTACATAGTTCTCGGAGCCCTTTACTTTGATAGACGTGCCCTGGACCATCACAGAAGAAGTTGGGTACAGAGGCTTGGGCTCAGCCAAAGTCATGGTGGCTGCACATGTCAAGAAAAAGTGTCCTAGGTAGTTCTTGTCGTCTTGATCAATCAAGCATCATGAAGGTTTAGTATTGCATCTATGAGGATGCTAGTTGTAAGAGGATGGATACGCAAGGAGAACCAGTTATGGTGCCCTAGAGCCGCAGGAAACACAGGAAGGCGCATCAGAGGGCGATGACGGAGGCGAGAAGGGCCAGGAGGTGCAGCTGGAGCACCTCGGAGACGCATGCGGAAGCGCGGGAGGCAGGGATCGTCATTGGAGAACCAGGAAGCATTTAGTGGTGCCTGGGGAGGCGCGAGAGCGCTTGTGGAGCGCCTGCAGAGGTGCAGGAGGTAGCGGAGCACCGTTGGGAGCCTGGGTGCAGGGCGCCTGCAGAGGCGTAGAGCACCTGCGGGTGCGCCTGCGAAAGCGCGGAGCGCTGCTGGAGAGGAAGACACATGTAAGCGCGGGCACATGAGTGGGACGAGGTCGGCTGTGGTGGGTAGGAATTTGGTCAGAGCACCGGTCTTTGGACTGGCGCTTCCTTTGGAGGGTTTTAAAAGCTCGGGGCTTCCCCCCGCTGTGGATCTCATGGGTTAGACGATGCGTTACAACCGTGTCTTTCTCCCTCTCTATTAATGGCCGTCCTTCCGGGGGTCTTTTTCAGCCTCGGAGAGGGGTGCGGCAGGGCTGCCCCCTCGCCCCTCTCCTCTTCGTTCTGGCGACTGATGTTATGCCACGCATGATCCAGGGTGTGGTTAATGCTGGTTTTACTCGTGGCTGTGTCTTGGATAACCTTCATATCCCTCTAATTCAATTCGCGGATGACACCCTTTGCTTTATTGAGGGAGGCCGGTCCCAGGCATTGGGGATGGTCACTACGATTCAACTTTTTTGCGAAATCTCCGGACTCCGCATCAATGGCGCTAAATCAAAGGTGGTGCCTTTTGGCTTATCGGCTCTTGAGGCCGGGGAATGCTCCTCTCTTTTGGGGGCTTCCCTCGGGGACCTCCCGCTTGAGTACCTGGGTCTGCCTCTTTCTCTTGGCCGGCCGCGCTTGCGGGACTATCAGAGGGTAATTGAAAAGGTGGAACTCAGATTGGCTGGTTGGCGTTCGTCTATGCTCTCCAAAGGCGGTCGATTAGTGCTTATCAAATCGGTCCTCTCGGCGATCCCCATCTATTTCTTCTCGGCTCGCGGTCTGCCCAAGGGAATCCGCCTCCGCCTGGAGAAGGCAATGAGGCGTTTTATGTGGAGCAAGAATGGTTCTGACAGGAGAGGCTTGCACTTAGTTGGGTGGGACGACATCTCTAGGCCGAAAAGCGACGGGGGTCTTGGCGTTAGGCGCATGGAGGTGGTTCGTGATGCTTGGCTCCTCAAGTGGGCGTTGAGGCTTCTTGGCCGGCACGAGAGTTTCTTGTTGCAGTGTCTACGCGTTGCCGCTGGACATGCCTTTGCAACCGTTTTTGGCGGCCACTCCGTGGGTCCCTCCCATCCTTTCTGGCGCGATGTCCTGTCTGTTTTCAACTCTAAACGCTCGCTGGTTGCTCCGGTTATTGGCGATGGGAGATCTTTTCGGTTCTGGACTGTGGATTGGTCTGGGAAGGGCATTCTTAAGAATCTTTTTCCTCGTCTCTACGCGATGGCCGGGGATAAGCTCGCTTCTGTGGCCTCTTGCTGGGCCGATGGCGTCTGGTGCCCTATTTTATTGGGCACGCTATCCGACCAGCGCCTCTCTGACTTCACGGTGTTGATGAATCTTCTTGCGGACGCTTCTTCACCTTCTTCGGGCCGTGATCATTTTGTTTGGTTGGACGGGACCTTCTCCGCTCGCAAGGCTTATCTCTCTGTTCTCCCCCCTGTGATGATTGCGGATGCATCTCTCATTCGCCACTGCAAGCTCATTTGGGATCTCAAGATTCCGGAGAGGATTGGCATTTTCCTTTGGATTCTCAGACGCGGAAGACTTCCTACGCGTGACCGCTGCGCCTCCATATTCCAGAATACCTCGTCGTCCTGTGGTTTGTGCGGTATCGACATTGAAACCTCCAACCACCTCTTCTTGCTCTGTCCTTTCGTGCAGGCCATCTGGGATGGCGTCGATTGGGTGAATCGCTCCTCCATGCTTGATTTCTGGGAGAGCCTTGCTGCTGTTTCGTCTCGCCCTAGATCGGTTAGAATTGTCCCCATTGCGCGTATTTGGAGCATTTGGCTGGGAAGAAACAACTTGATCTTTTCGGGGCAGCGTTTCTATAAGGAAAATATATGTATCGCTGCAAATAACTTCTGTACGGACTGGCTAGCCTTGTAACGTTTTTCTTTTTGGGTGGCTGATGGTATCTCTTGTACCATCAACCTTGACCTTCGTTATTTTCCCCGTTGTAAGTATTTTCTACCTTCCTTTTAATAAATTGGGGCGAACACATATGAGTGTATCCCCCTTTTTTGAGTGTCAAAAAAAAACAGTGAAAGAATAGAATTGCATGTTTTATTATGGAGGTCTAGGGCAAGGCCTTAAATGTCATTTCGGTCACCATTTCGGTATCGACCAAAACAAAATTCCGATGGAATTTCGGTGGAATTTCGACCGAAATTTCGCTCATTTCGGTCATTTTTTGTACTAGGATCCCCATATTTCGGTCATTTCAGTCATTTCGGTCGAATTTCGATTTCGAATGGATATCGATATTCGACAGAAATTCGACCGAATTTCGCTGAAATTTGAAGCCATGGTCTAGGGGTCCTTATATAGGACAAAACCCTAGAAAGCTCAAACAAGAAGAAAATACATAAGTGCCCCAACAGGATTACAAGAATAATAATTAAGAACCGTAGAGTACATTACTAACAATTGTCTATGTAGATCACTTGAAATGACATGGAAATCAAATCTACTTTAGTAATTTGATTTTTGTAACGAGTATCGGTTTACAGATAAAACAATTATCTCTTATTTTTTGAAAGGAAAAAGGGCCTACATTGTGTAGGTATGTGCTCAAAATCTTCATCGTTTATCATCAAAAAAGAAGTCTACAATTTTTACGCACCACCATATTCCACTCATCATCCCACATCCTAACACGAGCAAGAACATTTTCCTCATACAATCTATCCCCACAAAACACCACGCCATTTCTAGCCGTCCAAATAGCCTAGATAAGTTTATGTGCCAAGATCATTCCTTCTCGGTGTCTCTCCAGCCTTCTCCATGGTCCTCCAAATAGCCAAGATAAGTGTTATGAGCCAAGATCGTTCCTTCTCGTTGTCTCTCCAGCCTTCCCCATGGTCCTCCCAGAACACATCAACCTTGTTACAACGGATTGCCAAATTGCCAACTAGGGGCCACACTTCTACAGATGCCATACATAAGAACATGTGATCCAAGTCTTCTGTTTCGTCATGGCATCTGGAGCAAGTTGGGAGGATGCCGTGGAATAAGCACGTCATTCCTTCACCTGTTAAGATCCTGCCCCTTGATGAATCCACGATTCATCATCTTAATATCTTGATCTTAGCAAAATCCCCGAGTAAAATCCCAAATAAATGTCCATAAAATCAATAAATTAACAAAATACCTCTTGTAAATAAAACTCACTAATTACTGTATATAAGATTGTACAAAATAAATTAACAATAAAAAGCCGCAAAATCAAAGGAGTTTTATACTTGTAAATAGCCCAAAACTTCATGGATTTTTAATAATTTTATTTCAACTCCTTTTTGGCTAATTCTTTCTCTAACATGTTCATAATAATGTATATAAAAATACAAAAATACAAAACAAATTTTACCTTAAATAAATGCTCCTAGATCCCAATGGGAAAAAGCCGTAAAGACCAACTTCCAAGCTAAATTCCCGCTCCGTATGAACTCCAAATTCACCAAACTCACTTTTAAAGTTCAAGTTAGAAAATTATCTATCCAACGGAAGTGGTTTCATTAAAATCGGAGCTCATTTGCAAAAGTTGGGTTTTGGGACCTAGATGTACATTGTACATTATGTATATATTCATACTTTTTTCATTTTTTATTATATCTCTCTTAATTATTAAAAATACAAAAAAATCATACTTGTGTTGTATTTTAGTTGTACTATTTTATTGTATTTTTCTGTTGTAAATATCTCTTATTAAAAAGACAAAAAAATTACATATTAGAAAAGTAAAAAATGTGTACATGTTGTTTGTCTTCCCTTGTAAATTGTCCACTATCTATTTTATTCTTTTTTATTCTATTGTAATTAAAGTAGATAACTTTATTTCATTTCATTTATTTAATTATTTTACATTCTCTACAATAACCACCATTCAACTCCATTACTCCACCATATTTCTAACTTCTAATTCAACTCCACCATTTTATTAACCTCCATCCCACTCCATCTTAATTCTAACTTCCATTTTTCTTCTTCTTTATATACATGCCATTCTCCTCATTTTTGCTTTTGATCCATCTTTATGTGAGGAGAGCCTAGTTCCCTGAGTTGAATCGGTGACAGCGACGCAACCGCGGTCGAGCGACGACGGCCCTCTCTCCGGTGTGATCCGTTGGTTTTTTGGCCAACATCGCAGCCGCAACCGCGCGCTGCTCGAGCTCATCGCACGCCGGCGATTCGAGCGAAGACCGTGCTCACGAGAGCACTTCATAGGCGCCCGCGTCCATCGTAGGTATTTTTAATTTCATCTTGTCATTATTTTATCTTTGCAATTTTTTTTAAAACCATCACATTACCATCTATATAAACCCATTTGTTCTTTCCACCACCACCATCACACCATTTTCCTTCATTTGTTTAGTTTAGTTTATTATCATCAGCATCACCAACCCATTTTTGTTTTCTTCTCTTTAATCACATTCCCTGTCTAATTAAAATCAAAAAAAAAATAAAAAATTTATAAACAAAAAAAAATCTACAGCAGTAAAAGAAAAAAAATAATAAAAAAAATAAAAAAAAGTAACGGAGGAGCACGGCCCGCCGCCCCCCCCCCCCCTTCTTCCTCCAAGGGAAGGCGGCGCCGGCCGCCGCCCCCTCCCTCTTCATCCGCCGCAAGCGGCGCCGCCGCTGCCTCCCCCGACACCAGCCGCGCGCGGCGGCGCCTCTCCGCCGACCTCCAAGCATCCCCGGCGCTCCCAGGCCCCGCCACCGCAGCCGCTCCCTCCAGGAACGCAGGTGCACCGCCCTCCGGCCGCGATCGCGGCCCCGCGCCACCCTCTCACGCCGCGGCTCGCCGCCGCTCTCCGCCGCACCTCCGCCCTTCGCCGTCATCACCCTAAGCCGCCGTCGAGCCCTTCCAACCATTTGGGTTCTTCCCTCCTCCTACACGAAGAAGAAGGTCTTTCCCATTTTCTTTTTTTGTAAAAATTGCACTTTATTTATTTTAAGTTTCTGTAATTGCATATTAGTCCCTGTACATAACTTGCATTGTATTTTCAGTTTCTGAATTTGCACGGACACCCCTGTATTCGCACTTTAATTTGGACCTCGTTTATGCATCATTTTATTCAATGAAAAATGGTTTGATGTTGATCAACTAATTCTCTACATTGTGGGTATTTATTTGTATTTTTGTGGTCTTTGGATAATTAATTAAAAATGTTCAACTGAAATTTAGCAAATTTTACCCATTCCGTGCTCTTAAATATATATCTCACACATAGTTGCTCTAAAAATTCCACAAAAAATATATATGATGCCTTGATATGTGATGAACTTACAGTCCAAATTTCATCGAAAATGGAGTTGTCTTGTGCTTGAAATAAATCATAGAGTGTTTTTAGTATTTGATTTTTAATTAAATCCACGTATATTCTTTTTGCGAAATTTCAAGTCTCCTGAATTGCACATTGAAGTATCTTTTTGAGATAATTTGCTCTCGGATTAATTTGATAACGTGGATTTAATAGGAATTAATTACTCACTGTCACTCTGTTTCCACTAAAAATTCATAAAAAAATCATAACTTGTCAAAAAATTCTAAAAATAATACTGTAGCTTTCTTGCATCATGTTTTACTTCCAGTAATTTTTCATAATTTTTGCTTGCTGCTTGTGTGAAAAATTGCGAAAAAAACCCATAAAAAGTGTGCATTTTTATTTATTGCATATTAACCCCTAAAATTCCAAAAAATGTGTTTTGTGTTCATCTCTGGATTAGGATTCTAAGAAAAATATAATTTGGCTAATTTGGAATAATTTAACATTAAAATTAATTTGGCCTTGTTGTATGCTTTCTTAGCGTCTTGATCCAACCGCATTTTGCATTTGCTTCTCTTTTTGCATTAAAAAATATAAAAAAAATACCGTTTGGATATCTAGATCTTAAATTTGCAAATTAAACCCAAGTTGTTCCTTTGCCTCCCTGAGTTCGACCCCGGACTTGCCCGGGATATAAATTAAGCCGAGACACTCTTCACGGAGATCTTCTCTCGGTTCTGACCGAATCGCTAAGTACACGTATTACAACGGACACGAATTAAATATCGTATTCAGCGAGTCGTCAGATGGCGCCGTTGCCGGGGAGGCAAACGGCTTAGGGATTAGTTAAAAAATTTGGATTTAGTTTTCCATTTACTCGGGTAGTCTGACCCCCGAGCCACTTGTATTTATTTCATTTTTTTTTTGCAATTATTTCTCTTCATTTTTGTATATATTTTGTTTTTATCTCTCTAATATAAATCTTTATTTCCTTGCGAGGGCCCGGTGGACTTGGAGTGCATCGGAGGTCGACAGACGCGAGGAGCGCCGACTGCTGAAGTGCGAGGATAAAGCAATTTATTTTTGAGAGAATTTTGTAAATTATTGTAATTATTTAGGTAGTTGCTCATTTCTAGCGGCTCTTGTTTGAGAGCTCGCGCATGTAAAAAGATTTGGACATTATTTTGTGGTGTGTCGAGCCTGTTTCACTCTCCGGCGAGGGTGGGGCTTGACTTGAGTGGCGAAAATTAAGGAATAGGCACACGTTAGTATAGAATCAAATTTGTTTGTGCCCATCGTAATTTAGGCCACACTTATCTTAGAAGATTCACATATCTTATAAGATTCATAATGAGACGCACATAGACACGTACTACTTAGCTCAAAATCAAATCAATTCTTCCCCGCTAATAGTATACTGTTTAGGTGCGGTTTTCTCGATCTGCATGCATTTAGTGTAATATTTACAAATTCAGTTTTGCATAACGCATGAAGAGTGCTGGGATTCACTGTAAGTATACCTTCTTCTGAGCATGCATCATAGTTTCTCATTTGCATTCTGATTTCCGATTCCCATCTGGTTTTACAACTTAAGGTTAAAAGGAAATTGGGACTGAACGGTAGACGTGCTTGTGTGTTCACATAAATTCCAAGTGATAACCTAACTCTAAAATTGGGACTGAATTGAGCAGGTCGATCTGATTAATTGGAATAAAAAGAACCCTTGTTCTCGGGTGCAGAAAGCCCTCATTGTTTGTTTAAATTGCAAGTGAGAGAGAGACGACCCTAGGATAGAGCCAAGTCTGGATTTCTTACTTACTACTGGTTCTTTCTTTTTAGGCGATTAGCTACTTTTCGGTGAGGATTTACGGGTAGCCGGTAAACGGTCCGGACTTCCTTAGCAGAGTGGGAGGTTTAGAGGACGCCTTAGTCCTCAAGGAACGGGTAGCCGTATTTATACGGTCCGTACTTACTCCTATACTGGCTGAAAGTAGGTCAAACTAGTCGTAAGAACCGGGCCAGTCTGTAGGAAAATACGGGCACCTAACAGCTCGTTAATCTTTCCAAAGATTGTATTCTCACCAACTAAAATTGACCAGATAAATCGGCCGAACTCTTACGGCCATCACGTGTTGAGTTGGTGAAATTGGGGTTTGAATTGCGTTTGAATTGTGTGAGTTCACTCCGCACATTTACGTGCACCGTAGAACTAGTGCCTCATTGACTATCGTGATCTAATCGGTTCTTTTGACATTGAAGATGACTGATTGGGGGGATATTTATTCGGACTTTGCGAATCTCTCGTTGAACCCTCCAAATAGTACGTCTTCAAAGGTCCAAGCGCAACTTGGACCAACCTGGACTCATGACCCTCTTGAGCCCAGGATCACTCACTCTAGGGATGGTTACCCTCAAACCATTCCATTTCTCTCTTCCCACCTCACCGAGGAAGACCATCGCCTTGGTGAGAATATCGTGATTCATAAATCCTCTTCTAATAAAGAACACATTGCTGATTCAGGCCATATAGAAGACACGAGTAAAATGCCTCCAAAGAAGAAAGAAGAGGAAGAAGAGAACCATGAAGACCCGATGAGAAGTATACTAGCCCGATTGGCTGCATCTGAGCAGCAACAAGCATTACTGAGAGCTCAGTTAGGACAGTTAAATGTTGGGGTCCAAGTACCAATGGATGCGGCTTATAACCCCGGACAATATCAAATTCATAACTACTTGAGTCCGGCCGAACCCGAGGTTGATTTTGAGCTGAAGCCGCATTTCCTGAACCTGCTGCCACATTTTGATGGGAATGCTTCTGAGGAGCCATATGCATTCCTAAGGGACTTTGAGCTCATCTGTGCTAACCTCAAACATAACAATGTTAGTCAGGATTATATTAGGCTCAAAGCCCTTCCATTTGCCTTGGGTGGCAAAGCTGATTACTGGGTAAAGAATCTTGGGATCGTCGTCACCACATATGCCCAGTTCAAGGACCTGTTTTTGAAGAAGTTCTACCCTTTGAGTAGAACTAACATGATGAGGACGCGCATTACGAGTTTTTCCCAATTACCCCATGAAGCTTTTTGTGATGCTCGGGAAAGATTCAAGGACATCCTGCAGAAGTGTCCTTGTCATGGATTAGATAACAATATCTTGGTCCAATCATTTTTCACTGGTCTCAACCCTGAGATGCAGGGTTTAGTGAGCGCTGCCTGTGGAGGCAGCTATACATCACGAGGAGCGGATACCGTCTGGAGGGTATTCGAGCAGATGGCTGAAACTAGCCGCTCACAGATGGCCAGCAGGGCCTATACACCTTCCCACAGTTCACTCTCACTTGGAGGGGGAAACCAGCTGTAGTCGATCTCTCTCAGGACGTGATCCCTAGCATGGGACTCCTTGCTGACAAGCTTACTGTAGTCGAGAAGATCGACAGGAGGATTGATGAGTTAGACCGGAGCGTCTCCAAACTTCCAAAACAGATGGAGGAGTTGACTGAGAAGGTATCTAAGATAAGGATACCCGCCGTGACTGCACCCTCTGCTCCCATTTACCGAGTTCACCATGTTCAGGAGCAGTTGGTGTCAGGGCAACCCCAGCCGTGGGAGCAGGACCAATCCTACACCCACTCTTTCTAGCAGCCACCTCCAGTAGCAGAGACAGTCCAGGAGGAGCCTCCACCAGTTTGGGAGGTGAATGGGATATGGTATACTCAGGACCCTGCCAGGCAGGGAAGTACGGGAGACCAACAGACCTATCAGCGTCCCCCGACCTTTCACAACACCGCATTCACCTCCGCACCACCTCCTTCACAGCAGAGCCCTGGATTCCATCCACCCCAGCAGCAGAGGCAGCAGTACCAGCAGTATGGCCGACAGGGCCATTACCAGACGGGCCAGCAGGGCCCGCAACCCCAGCAGCAGCAGCAGAGGCAGTACACTGGCCAGCAGGGCCAGTCTTCCCGTTCTTCTTCCCAGTCTTACCCACTTCCTTCATCGTCTAGTCCCATGGATATTCAACAGCAGATACTCGACGAGCTACGTTCCTACAGGAACGAGGTTCAGGACTTACGGGTGGATGTCAACCGCCTATCCAGATGGCGAGACGAGCAAACTGCACCCTCTACCTCGATCCCAGCCCAAGTTCAGGCTAATCCCAATAGCCTGAACCGTTCTAGTTCTCAGCAGCACTTTGGTCAGGTATACTATTCAGCATCTCCTAAATCTGAACATGAGATTCTTTCGTGTGACGAGGCTAACCACATGTCACTCAGGAGCGGAAGGACCGTGGTCGTACCTGACCAGGCGAGGGACACGAGGAGGGGCATCTTTGGAGCTCTACCTGAGGAGTCTTCAGAGGACGAGGAGGAGAGGCATCATATTTCAGAGCCCCATCAGCATCATATTTCAGAGCCCCATCAGCATCATTCGAGGATTTCTACTCAGGGAGCCGAGAGGAGGAGGAGAGCACGTACGCAGCATCGTCAGCATGGATATTCTTCTGAGTCTACGGAGGACCTTGCATCTCCGGTTGTGGCGGATACCACTCCAGCTTCTATTCCACAACCTGTAGTAGATAGTTTTGATTTCGAGTCCATGTTGCATCAAAAAGATTCTTTTATGAAGAACTCTGTTTCCGTTAATGCAAAGAATGATCTTTCAGTTCATGATTCAGATTCTTCATCCTCTGTTTCACTCGCTTCAATCCCTTTCCCCCGTGCTCTTACGGCAGGAAAGCGCATCAAGAAGATTCAGAAAGATGACCCCGATATGGCACACTTTTGTAAAGAAAACATCACTGTGAAGGTGCCATTTGATGAATATGTGGCTAACCATCCTGCCTTCCAAAAATACCTTAAGGTGAGATGCACACCTACAAGGGTTAGCAGGAAGAAAGATAACCGAAATATAAAGACACATGTCTTATCAGTGGCCACAACCTATTGTCTCAAGAATCAGACTTTGCCAAAGAAAAAGAGAGACATGGGTGTTCACTATGTGGAGAGTCGTATTGACGACATTGCGTTTGCACGCACACTCTTAGATAACGGTTCTTCGATCAACTTACTTCCCTTAGCCTTATATCAGAAATTGGAGTTGGGACCACTTCGCAAATCTAGAGCTTTACTCCAATTTGCAGATCGTTCAATGAAGAGACCTAAGGGAGAAGTGAAGAACGTCGTTATCTCGATTGAGGGGCAGAACTATCAGGTGGACTTCACAGTCTTGGACATGGAGACCCCCAATCATTGGAGAGAATCTCAGATCATTCTCGGGCGACCTTTCCTTAGGACCGCAGGCGCAGCTTTCGACTATGGTACGGGAATGATGAAGTTCCGTTCTCCAGGTGGAGAAGTGAACCTTGAGATGAAGCAAACCAAGTGTCAGCGACCCGATTCAGAGAGTAGCACAGAGTACTCATCTTCAGAGGCAGATTGCAGTATGATTAGCACAGTTGGGATTTGGGGACAGATTCCTTCAGGACAGAGCGAGACCCTTTCATCTGGAGAGGATATAGTGCATGATGCAGTTTGCCAGGTGTTGTCTGATCTTACTAGAGATGCATCAACCTATTCTCATGATGACTTAGAGATCCATCTGGATCTGTCAGTTCCATCCTCTGACGAGTCGGACGTGGCTTTTGCCGATTGTTTGGATACTTTTGACGATCCGACTCCCGATACTTCTGATTTGGTGGCGAGTACTACTCAGCTTAGCCCACCTTCATGCAGCACGGAACCAGATTCAGATTCAGTTCAGCCAGATCTGCTTGATGATACCACATTGCCAGAACTGAAATCACTACCTCCTACACTCAAGTATGCCTTTCTTGCGGGACCCAAAGAAAGATATCCTGTCATCATTAGCTCAGACTTGACTTTAGAGCAGGAGTCTAGGTTGTTAGAAGTCTTAGAGAGGAACCGCAAAGCAATAGGCTGGACAGTGTCGGATCTCGTGGGCATCAACCCCGCTCTCTGCTCGCACCACATTTTTACTGAGGATAACGTGAGACCTTCCCGTGAGTTTCAGAGGAGACTTAACCCCAATTTACGGGAAGTGGTGAAGAATGAAATTGAGAAATGGTGCAAAGCAGGGTTTATATACCCTATTTCTGACTCCAAGTGGGTGGCCCCACTTCATGTTGTTCCGAAGAAGTCGGGAATTCAGATGGTCACCAACGAGGAGGGGGTAGAGATCGCGACACGAGTACCCACATCGTGGCGTGTCTGTGTTGACTACAGACGCTTGAATGCCGCGACCAAGAAAGATCACTTTCCCTTGCCTTTTATTGATCAGATCTTGGAGAGACTCGCAGGAAAAGAGTTCTTCTGTTTTCTTGACGGGTACTCAGGCTACAACCAGGTGGCCATAGCCCCTGAGGACCAGGAAAAGACCACATTCACATGTCCATTCGGCACTTATGCTTTCAGGCGCATGCCATTCGGGCTCTGCAATGCCCCGGGCACATTTCAGCGGTGCATGATAGCCATATTTGCCGAGATGGTGGGAGACTTCCTGGAAGTGTTCATGGATGACTTCTCGGTCCATGGTGATTCTTTTGATACATGTTTAGCGCACTTGGACCGAGTCCTCACGAGGTGTAGAGAGGTGAATCTGGTACTCTCCTGGGAGAAGAGTCACTTTATGGTGACGGAGGGTATCGTGTTGGGGCATGTCATCTCCAAAAGGGGAATGGAGGTTGACCCTGCCAAGGTGGAGGTGATCAAGAAACTCGATCCACCTACCAACGTAAAGTCAGTGCGGTCATTCTTAGGGCATGTTGGATTCTATAGGAGATTCATTCAAGATTTTTCAAAGATCGCCCGCCCACTGACTGAGTTCTTAGGGAAAGACATAGAGTTCGTTGTAGATCACAGGTGTCTGGAGGCCTTTGAGCTCTTGAAGAGGAAGATTTGTGTCTCGCCTATCCTACAAGCTCCTGACTGGTCTCTCCCCTTTGAGATCATGACTGACGCTTCAGATTTCGCTATAGGAGCTGTGTTAGGACAACGGCGAGAGGGGATTCCGTTTGCGATTCACTATGCGAGCAAAGTCTTAGATCCTACACAGAAAAATTATACAGTGACTGAAAAGGAAATGCTCGCGGTAGTATGGGCCCTCGAGAAGTTCAGATCATATATTTTGGGCTCTAAGGTGACAATATATACTGATCATACAGCCATTCGGTACTTAATGGAAAAGAAGGACGCCAAGGCGCGTCTTCTTAGGTGGATTTTACTCCTTCAGGAATTTGATTTGGAGATTAAAGATAAACCTGGAGTGAAGAACGTTGTGGCTGATCACCTTTCTCGGATTGAACTTAAGGATTCTCCTGATCATGAGCGGATTAGAGAGACCTTCCCAGATGAGTCAATTTGTGTTATTGACTCCCTCCCGTGGTATGCCAACATGGTGAACTATCTTGTCTCCAAGCAGGTTCCCCATGGTTGGACTAGGAGCAGCATTGATCGACTGAAGTCGGATTCGAGGAGATACCACTGGGACGATCCTTTCCTTTTCTTCGAAGGACCGGATTGTGTTTGGAGAAGGTGTATTCCTCAGGAGGAATACCATAGTGTCCTCACATATTGTCATTCACTTGAGGCTGGAGGACACCATTCGGGAAAGCGAACCGCTCACAAAGTACTTCAATGTGGATTGTATTGGCCGACCTTGTTTAGAGATGCCATTGATTTTGTACGGTCGTGCCCGATTTGTCAAAAGATGGGAGGGACAGTTGGACAGAGAGATGAGATGCCCATGCAACCGATGATTATTTGTGATGTTTTTGATGCATGGGGCATAGATTTTATGGGTCCCTTTCCCAACAGCCATGGACATGAGTACATATTGTTGGCGGTTGACTATCTATCTAGGTGGGTGGAGGCTATCCCAACCCGAACCGCAGACAGCAAGACTGTTTGTAAGTTTGTGAGAGATCATATCATTGCTAGGTTCGGGGTGCCGAAAGTTTTGATATCTGATGGGGGTAGCCACTTTGTGAATCGAGATATGAGATCTTTAGCTAAGGACTATGGATTTGATCATAGAGTTACTAGTCCTTACCACCCACAGTCCAACGGCATGGCAGAGGTTTCGAATAGAGAGGTGAAGAATATTTTGCAGAAATTGGTTCGTCCCGATAGGAAGAACTGGTCTCAACTTTTGGACCAAGTTCTGTGGGCCTATAGGACAGCCTACAAGACACCATTGGGTACTTCACCATTTAGAATGATCTATGGCAAGCCATGCCATTTGCCCGCAGAATTGATTCATAAATCCGAATGGGCAATTAAGAAGATTAATTGGAGTTGTCACCTAGGGAAGCTTTGCCGAGACTTGAACTTGAACGAGCTCGTGGAAATCCGAAACAGGGCATATGACAATAGTTTGATTTATAAGGACAAAGTAAAGAGATGGCATGATCAGCACATTAGGTGCAAAGACTTTGTCCCTAGACAAAAGGTATGGTTGTTCAATGCCAGGTTGAAGATGTTCCATGGGAAGCTCAAATCTAAATGGACGGGTCCCTTTGTGGTTAAGAAAGTGCACGAGAATGGAAGTGTAGAGATAGGTGATCTCACAGATGGTGCACAATCTCATGTGGTAAATGGACAACTGTTGAAGCATTTTGTTGATTCCAAAGAGCAGTTAGTCCAAGTCGAGGTCATCAACTTCATACAGAGTGAGCACAGAGCAGATACATCTTATTACTCTTCATGAAGATGCAGCATCAAGATTCAACATCTTAGAAGATTCCATCACTCTTGCATATATTCTCCCTTCTTTGTATATTCTCGAGATCACGTCGGTTCTCACACTTACTTTTGTCCTATACTTAGGCTGACAAAAGCCTAAGTATAGGGGGGACCGATGCCCGCCATGTGTATTTACTCATCATTTCTCCTCTTGACCTCGTCCGCCTCATTTTTGCTCTTCTTCTACACTTAGGTTGTCCAGAGCCTAAGTATAGGGGGGGCGGATCGACTTCTATACTTTCTATTATTTTAGCTTTCCTACGCTTAGTACGAGCTATGTCTTTTTGTCACCTAGTGCCATGAGGACATAGCACAAGCTAAGTATAGGGGGGCGTGTATATATTACATATATACTTTACCCATACCTCGTACTTTCACGTATTTTTGTATATACTATACAATAATTATGGGGTGGGTAAAAAAAAAGTAAAAAAAAAACTTTTTCCTAAAAAAAAAACTTTTTCCTAAAACTTAAAAAAAAAACAAAAACAAACAAAAAAACTTTTTTTCCTTATTTGCTATAAAAAAAAAACTTTTCAAAAAAAAAGAATCTTTTCTTATTTACCTATCTTTTTCAAAAAAAACTCTTGAAAAAAAAAGAAAAGCAAAACTTTTCTAACAAAAAAAAAAGAAGAAAAAAAAACTTCTTCTTTGCCTTTGTTTGTTAAAAACAAAAAAAACAAAAAAAACAAACAAAAAAAAAACAACAACAACAAAAAACATTCATAAAAAAACTAAAAAAAAAAACTAAAACTAAAAAAAAAACTAACTAATAAGTTGGTTTAATCCCTGACACAATTCACTTTCACACAAGACCAGTGATGATCAAGAACACTTGGTTTTACGAGCTCTTGAGATTTTGAGTTAACCAGCCTTAGTCATTAGGGTCCTTGACTTAATTATTCACATTTCCCTAGTTTGAAAGATTTGTATGCTATATTGCATGCTTAGTCTCTACCTTAAGAATATGATCAGCACCTCACATACACGACTGCAGTTATGATGAGATGAGTTGAAATTTCACTTGAGGAACTGGGTTGAGGGATTTGAGTTTGGACTTGATTTGATGATGCTCGAGGATGGGATAAAATCAATGAAGGCTTCATGAAACCTGAGTGTCAGCATCTTTAGCCAGTATGAGAACATGGTTCTTGTACTATCTCTTGATATTTACCTATGTGCCAGGGTGTGGTAAAATAAAAAATGTTGATCACTGTGCGCCAACTCTTGGTAAAAGCAGTGGAGCTAGCCAAAAATACTACCAAGCAATGAAATGTCAAAGAAAAGCTCTCATTCCACAAAGTTAATTATCAAAAGAGCTTCCACCAAAGTCAAGCGCTCCCAACCATTTCAAAGTGTCCACTTGGACCACCGCTATTAGGACCAGGAGTCGGACTTGCACCAAAAAAGGGCTCTGCATCGTAAATGCTACAAGTCTGGGTGTAGAAGGTACGATAGGTACTCAAAAAAGGCACACCCCGGTGTACTCCCAGGAAAACAAGTGCAGACGGCTCCAACTTCTCTTGACGGACGCACTGATCAACACCAAAAAAATGCGTTGCGTAATAAAGCACTAGAGAGGATCCTTGTTCCAATGAGAGGGAGAGAAGAAATGACACAATCCTATGCCCTCCATCAACTGGCCTTCCATCTACACTTTTAAGTCTGACAACTAAAGAGACGGTGGATTGGATGCAAGAAATGGTTTATTCCCTAGTGTTGAGGATCGGGTCCTTAGGAGAGTCTCTTGGACTGGAACCTTGGGTGACGTTGTGACTCTACTCTTGTAACTGCAGTCCACACTTAAAGTCATATCCCTTATATATACGTATACAAAGAGAGTCTGATGATTAGGGGAATTGGGTACCTTTTGACTAGAGCTTGGTTCAGCTTAGAATTTTAGGATCTCTAAAACCGAGAGTTCTTGAACGGATCAAGTCTTGTATTCACATGCACAATCATGGGTTAACCAAACTTATTCATTCTTTATTTGCTCGAGGACTAGCAAAGTTTAAGTATAGGGGGGTGATGAATCCACGATTCATCATCTTAATATCTTGATCTTAGCAAAATCCCCGAGTAAAATCCCAAATAAATGTCCATAAAATCAATAAATTAACAAAATACCTCTTGTAAATAAAACTCACTAATTACTGTATATAAGATTGTACAAAATAAATTAACAATAAAAAGCCGCAAAATCAAAGGAGTTTTATACTTGTAAATAGCCCAAAACTTCATGGATTTTTAATAATTTTATTTCAACTCCTTTTTGGCTAATTCTTTCTCTAACATGTTCATAATAATGTATATAAAAATACAAAAATACAAAACAAATTTTACCTTAAATAAATGCTCCTAGATCCCAATGGGAAAAAGCCGTAAAGACCAACTTCCAAGCTAAATTCCCGCTCCGTATGAACTCCAAATTCACCAAACTCACTTTTAAAGTTCAAGTTAGAAAATTATCTATCCAACGGAAGTGGTTTCATTAAAATCGGAGTTCATTTGCAAAAGTTGGGTTTTGGGACCTAGATGTACATTGTACATTATGTATATATTCATACTTTCTTCATTTTTTATTATATCTCTCTTAATTATTAAAAATACAAAAAAAATCATACTTGTGTTGTATTTTAGTTGTACTATTTTATTGTATTTTTCTGTTGTAAATATCTCTTATTAAAAAGAAAAAAAATTACATATTAGAAAAGTAAAAAATGTGTACATGTTGTTTGTCTTCCCTTGTAAATTGTCCACTATCTATTTTATTCTTTTTTATTCTATTGTAATTAAAGTAGATAACTTTATTTCATTTCATTTATTTAATTATTTTACATTCTCTACAATAACCACCATTCAACTCCATTACTCCACCATATTTTCTAACTTCTAATTCAACTCCACCATTTTATTAACCTCCATCCCACTCCATCTTAATTCTAACTTCCATTTTTCTTCTTCTTTATATACATGCCATTCTCCTCATTTTTGCTTTTGATCCATCTTTATGTGAGGAGAGCCTAGTTCCCTGAGTTGAATCGGTGACAGCGACGCAACCGCGGTCGAGCGACGACGGCCCTCTCTCCGGTGTGATCCGTTGGTTTTTTGGCCAACATCGCAGCCGCAACCGCGCGCTGCTCGAGCTCATCGCACGCCGGCGATTCGAGCGAAGACCGTGCTCACGAGAGCACTTCATAGGCGCCCGCGTCCATCGTAGGTATTTTTAATTTCATCTTGTCATTATTTTATCTTTGCAAATTTTTTTTAAACCATCACATTACCATCTATATAAACCCATTTGTTCTTTCCACCACCACCATCACACCATTTTCCTTCATTTGTTTAGTTTAGTTTATTATCATCAGCATCACCAACCCATTTTTGTTTTCTTCTCTTTAATCACATTCCCTGTCTAATTAAAATCAAAAAAAAATAAAAAATTTATAAACAAAAAAAAATCTACAGCAGTGAAAGAAAAAAAATAATAAAAAAATAAAAAAAAGTAACGGAGGAGCACGGCCCGCCGCCCCCCCCCTTCTTCCTCCAAGGGAAGGCGGCGCCGGCCGCCGCCCCCTCCCTCTTCATCCGCCGCAAGCGGCGCCGCCGCTGCCTCCCCCGACACCAGCCGCGCGCGGCGGCGCCTCTCCGCCGACCTCCAAGCATCCCCGGCGCTCCCAGGCCCCGCCACCGCAGCCGCTCCCTCCAGGAACGCAGGTGCACCGCCCTCCGGCCGCGATCGCGGCCCCGCGCCACCCCCTCACGCCGCGGCTCGCCGCCGCTCTCCGTCGCACCTCCGCCCTTCGCCGTCATCACCCTAAGCCGCCGTCGAGCCCTTCCAACCATTTGGGTTCTTCCCTCCTCCTACACGAAGAAGAAGGTCTTTCCCATTTTCTTTTTTTGTAAAAATTGCACTTTATTTATTTTAAGTTTCTGTAATTGCATATTAGTCCCTGTACATAACTTGCATTGTATTTTCAGTTTCTGAATTTGCACGGACACCCCTGTATTCGCACTTTAATTTGGACCTCGTTTATGCATCATTTTATTCAATGAAAAATGGTTTGATGTTGATCAACTAATTCTCTACATTGTGGGTATTTATTTGTATTTTTGTGGTCTTTGTATAATTAATTAAAAATGTTCAACTGAAATTTAGCAAATTTTACCCATTCCGTGCTCTTAAATATATATCTCACACATAGTTGCTTTAAAAATTCCACAAAAAATATATATGATGCCTTGATATGTGATGAACTTACAGTCCAAATTTCATCGAAAATGGAGTTGTCTTGTGCTTGAAATAAATCATAGAGTGTTTTTAGTATTTGATTTTTAATTAAATCCACGTATATTCTTTTTGCGAAATTTCAAGTCTCCTGAATTGCACATTGAAGTATCTTTTTGAGATAATTTGCTCTCGGATTAATTTGATAACGTGGATTTAATAGGAATTAATTACTCACTGTCACTCTGTTTCCACTAAAAATTCATAAAAAAATCATAACTTGTCAAAAAATTCTAAAAATAATACTGTAGCTTTCTTGCATCATGTTTTACTTCCAGTAATTTTTCATAATTTTTGCTTGCTGCTTGTGTGAAAAATTGCGAAAAAAACCCATAAAAAGTGTGCATTTTTATTTATTGCATATTAACCCCTAAAATTCCAAAAAATGTGTTTTGTGTTCATCTCTGGATTAGGATTCTAAGAAAAATATAATTTGGCTAATTTGGAATAATTTAACATTAAAATTAATTTGGCCTTGTTGTATGCTTTCTTAGCGTCTTGATCCAACCGCATTTTGCATTTGCTTCTCTTTTTGCATTAAAAAATATAAAAAAAATACCGTTTGGATATCTAGATCTTAAATTTGCAAATTAAACCCAAGTTGTTCCTTTGCCTCCCTGAGTTCGACCCCGGACTTGCCCGGGATATAAATTAAGCCGAGACACTCTTCACGGAGATCTTCTCTCAGTTCTGACCGAATCGCTAAGTACACGTATTACAACGGACACGAATTAAATATCGTATTCAGCGAGTCGTCAGATGCCTCCTCTCGGTGACAGAGGAATATCTTTACCCGAGTCGTAGCTTTCCATTTCCATATCCTTTGTCGTTGGCCTCACACCTACCCGAGTCATAGGCCTCGGGACCCTTTAGAGCTTTGTAAGCCTTCTCCACCGAGAAAGTACCGTCCCTCCAACACCAGCAACCTCTACCCTCCGACGGTCCTGCCGCATTAGCCATCTCCTCCAACATCAACACCAGGTCTTCCACGTGTTGTTTCGAGAGCTTAGACCTGAACCTAGGAAAAACATGCCCATCCCAACACTCATCGACCGATGGCTCGGGATCAGTCGCCCGCCAACAAGCGCAGGTATCTCACTCCAAGAACACCTCCCTCACTCCACTTATCATGCCATAACTTGAACCCCCTGTCGTCGCCAACCACCAATCTCAGGAACTGACCGATCTCCTGACCAACACCATGGATGCCATGCAAGAAGTACGAAGGTGAGCATCCAAGCTCCGTAACACATGATAGCGAGGCGCCTGCCATATAGATCCTCCGAACAACATTACATACCAGGCTATCACAATCACCCCAAATACGAGTTACCCATCTGTAGAGGAGGGCCTTGTTCATCTCCTCCAAACTATGGATCATGTCCACTGATCTAGTCATTGTCTTCCAATCAGCCAAAGGGATCCCAGGTCATTTACCACCCGAAGCCCAAAAGAATCTGCACATGATACCCTCAATTCTTTTTTGCGCACCGGATGGGAGAAGTTTGGCAGAGAGGAAGAAGATGGGTATCACCGAGAGGATGGTTTTTAGACCGCCTCTGGAGAAGCAAACTGATTTCCAACCAGCTAATCTCTGTTCCGTTTTCTCAATTACCGGTAGCCAGACCACTGCCTTCATCCAGCTCGCAATTAGGGGCACACCAAGGTACCGCACCGGGAGCTGCCTGCAGGGAGACCACAACCACTCCTTAAGCTCTCAAATCCTCCTCAGGTATACCAAAAGTTATGAACTCTGACTTCTCTCAGTTGATCATCAACCCTGAAATCGACCCAAAGAGGTCTAGCACCATAGATAAGCCGCGACAGCTGGAAGGGTTGCCCTCTGCCAGAATGCAAGTATCACACGCATACTGCAAGATAGGAATCGTCATGTCGTCCTTCGAGTATCCTCTGAATAGGCCTCCTGATACTGCGCGGTCAACCATCACAGATAACGCATCGACGAGGACAAAGAGGAGTGGCGTCAGAGGGCACCCCTGGCAAATCCCACGCTGCGGCTGAAAGTAGCCACCCCAAGACTGCTCATACCCAGCACAGTGCACGGGCAATTGTAACATACCTCTTCATCCATGTAATCCATTTGTCAGGAAAATAACATCTATGCAAAGAAGTCCATATGAATCTCTACGTAGTCGTACGCTTTGGAGAAGTCCACCTTCCACGTAATGCCCTTTGTTTTATTTCTATTCCAATCAGCCACAATCTCGAAGGCAAGGACCATGTTGTCCATGACCTGCCTGCCCAGAAAGAAGGCGCTCTGAACCGACGAGATAACCTTGCTTAAAACCCCCCTTAGACGGTTCGCCAAACAGTTTAAAACGATTAAGTAAATCGCATTTGAGAGGGCGATTGGCATGTAGTCGTCCACCCTCGAGGACACCTTCTTGGGAAGCAAGAAATTGAAGTATTTGTTAAGTATGTTAAGCCCTATTCCCTTCCATAAATTCCATTACCACCTCCATGACCTCCTCCTCAAGCAGGTCCAAGAACTCTATATAGAAGGAGATCGGGAACTCGTCTTGACCAGGGCACCCGTCCGAGGTTCAACATGAACATAGCTTCTCTTACCTCTATGGTCCTGAAAGGTCTTGTCAGGGCCTCTGCATCCTCCCCAGTGATGCTTCGCACCCCTAGTCCCAACCACCGAGAGCCCCCGTTCAGTTTGTTAATCAAAACAATGATTTGTTAATCATCAAAATAATTTGCTCCCGTAGAAAGTTCGTTCAGTTTAACCACAACACTCTTCCATCACTTGAAGATCAGAAGCCAATAGAAGAAGGATCCAAGATTCTTTGGATGAAACCTTATGAATACATACTACTAAAGTTATTTACATATGTTGTTCGGGGGATTCATAAAATATTGGTCATCTATTTCCCTCGTATTGTTTTGCTCAAGGAATATAATGGATTGGTTTGATACGACCATCGATATGCCTTAACCATATCCCCCCCACCATGCCATCATACCCTAGCAGACGAGGATCTCATTATATTCTTCTATTTGAGTTTTGGGATCCGTTTGTTCAAGGATCCATCTGTACCAGTAGTATATAGACTCCATAAGGTTAGGGCCTTTTGTATCATGTGTACTCTTCTTTCTCTACATATTGAAAACTGATCCGCGGCACCAACGGACGTAGTCCAGTTAAGGTAAACCTTGTAAATCCGTGTGTTTGCGTCGTGCTTGATTGATCATGTTTGTGCATGATTGCTTCTGCTATTGCAATTGAGAACTTTCGCCTTTAGCTTCCCAATCTAGAAGAGAGAGAAAAGGGAGACTTTTTGCTTTTTTTGTGTGCTTTGGTTAGCCAAAAATATCATAATATTCCGTAGGGAATGGCTTTATGTGGAGAAAGTTTTGGCTCACAGATTTTTTTTGTTTGCTCTGTGGCTCTTGTACTTATAGATTTCCGTAATAAATGTAACAGGTGTACATCTACCTCATGTGCCCATAAATCACTTTTTAAAATAAAAATAAAATCCAAAATCCTTCCCTGAAGTGATAATGTCAAGAGTTAGAAGTTATTTTTATTCATATCTATCTTTTTGCAAGAAAATAGGTGAAATTGGTGAAGTTAATTGTTGAGAATAATGAAGCATCGAGTCAATTGGATAGTGAGATCTCTTCAAGATCTGATTGCACAATGCTTCATGCTTCTGTTTTAGTCATGCATTGTCAATGATGGGACTATAAATAGAGCTCACATTTTTTGTATTCTTAGAGAATTATAATATAAGATCTGAACCTAGAGGGTCCCTTCTCCCATGGAGTTGGGTGATCCTTTGGGACCATCATGAACGAAGTAAATCTGATTTCGATACTTGTGTTGCTATGTTTATTAGCTTTATTTGGGTTTTCCACATGGTATCTGAACTGACAAGGAGAATGCAACAATTCGACTGGAGTGAGGGCGATCACACCGATCAGCAAGCAAGGTGCTTATTACAGTGAGGCCCCACTTTACTGGGAACCATCGCGTAGTTATACAATCGTGTAAAAGCCACGTCAAGCAGTAGTGTCGAAGATGAGAAGCTTGGGAACATTAAGAAAACTGATCATGGACGGGTTCCTCTCTAAGATCTTATCAGCAAGAAGTTGCTTATCAGTATTGTGGTAGCATCTGATTCCTAACTGTTAAAAAATCGGAAGCGAAAGCGGAAACGATAATCAGAGCATAAAGATAAACATGAAGAACACAAAAGATTTTACGTGGAACCCTACTCCGTGAGGAGCGGGATGAAACCACGGGAGAAGCCCTCTACGGGGCGTGTTTGTCTATTGACTTTCTCAATGAGTACAGGAGGTCTGGGGCTCCTTATATAGCCTCTCCAGAGCCTCCAAGTCCCACCACTAGACGATGTGGGACTAAACACATGGATGGGGTAAATGGATCTCCTCCAGGATCCATTTACCCTACTACAACTCAATAGGCGCATACAACTTATGCTCCAACACTCCCCCTCAAGCTGGAGCATGCAATGCTCAGCTTGGACAAACAGACAGAAACTCAACTCAACGCTACAAGACACTACGGACAATATCAACCCAACGCGTACATTGCTGCAGTCGAGGACGTTGCTTCTCATGCCGTGCAGGTGAGGAGGACGAACGGGCTAGAGTGTGAGTCAACTGAAGACTCGTAACCTGACCATCGAGTCTGAACTTGCGCCTAAAGTCTCCTCGTCGGAGAACTGGGTCTCTCCCATCTGGCTCAAAGAATGGTGCACTGCTCTGGTGTACCTATGATACCACATGAAAACCCTTGCCCTCAATAGCATAGGGAATGGTCCTCTGCTCTGGAGTCCCTATGGCTCACATGAAAACTCTGGCCTGACAACTAGAAGAATGATGGGGACCTCTGACATGATGGCAACATATGCTCATCTGAAAATTGACCGCACACTCGTGCGTGTCTGAAACTGGAGACTCGGAAGACAATCGTCGAGTCTGAACATCAACTGTAGAGTCTGATCATCTGGCTGGTCTGGAGACTGATATCTGAATCTGGATCTGGAAGAAGAACAAACCTGTGACTCTACATATACTCCCCCTTTCTCCCATACTTGTCGGAAATTGACATCGACAAAGTTGGGAGAAGACAAGATAAATAGGGGGTAAAACAAAACCACCTAGCCGATCACACATTTGTCGGCTATCAAAAACATTCATTTTTTTTCGAAACATTCTCTCTCTTTTTTTTTAAGCCGTTGATTTTTTTCGGCTTTTCATGCATTTTTTTTAAAGCCATTTCATTCTCTCATTTTTTTTCGGCTCTCTTTCTTTTCCTTTTTTTCTCTTTTTTTTTATTCAATCATTTTTTTTCAAAGCAAACTCACTTTTTTTTCCATAGCCCACATGGGCTTTTCACTCGTTTTTTTCATACGGCGCCCACTTGGGGTCCTTAATTTTTTTTTCAGCCGCACACTTTGCCTACTATTTCCCATCATTCAAAAAATTTTTTTTCGCTCACGGGCTTAATTGGCCGAACTTTGTAACAAAGGGGCCATCGAGCCCCCTCTCCCTTGTTGCATGCGATTAGGGTTCGTAGGAACCCACCGCCGCCGAAGCACATGGGGCTCCACGAAGGAGCTCAACGCCGACAACGGGGGGATCGGGAACTATCGCGCCGCCTGCAAGCGTGAAGGGCGCCGCCAGTTGTGCTTGGCGATCGGGGAGGAGCACTGCGGCTTGGAGGGGAGAGAAGGCCTCTGCCGTGAAGACGGTATGCCTGAGCATGTGCCTGCGCCGCCCCAGATGGGTGTCAGCCAGGAGATTTCGCCGTCGCGGAAGAGGGCTGTTACGGGGGTCTCGCCACCGACTGGATGCACGCTTGGTGATGGAGAGATGCGACATAGGGCATCTGGGAGATGGCGCGTCTGAGGTTGGAGCTCGGCGGGAAGGCGCGGAGGAGAACACCGCACGTTCTCGCGCGCTGGCTTCTTGAAGAGCCCTGCCGCCGTCTAGTGGGTTGCACCCATCTAGTCTGAAGAGCCCCGCCGCCGCCTTCTCGACGCACGAAGCCCTGCCTGGATGAGATGCAACAGATTGTTGGAGGGCCGAATAGGAATCACTTTCTGGAGATTAGTAGTATCGCCTGGATTTTGTGCGGTCATGGAGTTGTGTCGCCATTATCTGGACTGCGAACCTCGACCTCCAGAAGATGGCTACTTCCATTTTTGGTGCTGCCGCCATTAGGATTGCCAAAAACCCTTAAACTTTGAACCACTCCAGAACACTCTCAAAGAAAAAAAACATAACGCAGATACATACTCTTCAGAACTTCAATCACAAATATGAAGAACAAACAACCAAACAATCGAATCTCGAACTAATAAATAAAAACATAGAACTCCTCGAGAATCGACCCGCTCTGATACCATGTTAAAAAAATCGGAAGCGAAAGCGGAAACGATAATCAGAGCATAAAGATAAACATGAAGAACACAAAAGATTTTACGTGGAACCCTACTCCGTGAGGAGCGGGATGAAACCACGGGAGAAGCCCTCTACGGGGCGTGTTTGTCTATTGACTTTCTCAATGAGTACAGGAGGTCTGGGGCTCCTTATATAGCCTCTCCAGAGCCTCCAAGTCCCACCACTAGACGATGTGGGACTAAACACATGGATGGGGTAAATGGATCTCCTCTAGGATCCATTTACCCTGCTACAACTCAATAGGCGCATACAACTTATGCTCCAACACTAACCAATTAGCAAGGAGTGAAGATATCTATCCATTTATTAGCCACTAATATTTCCACTGGTTGGTTGTGGGGCTATTCTTTCAACGTACCCCCCTGCATGTGATCTTTGGATCCACATGTTGAAAACATAAGTACGGGGATGTGGAAGGGGAATCTTAACCATGAGTGGCACCATGTGAGAGAATCCACTTCAACCAATTGGCAGAGAGAAGATAGAGTGTGTGACATTTACATTGTTTCTTTCATGTCCAGGTGCGGAGCTATTTTTTTCTACGACTGCGTTTGGTTCTGTCCTTTATTTGGTCAATGACCTTGAATAAGCAATGCATTTGGCGCATCCAATTTGCTGGTCCAACAAGTGACCACTTTTGAACCTTGCTCATGCTCAATTGATAGATGCTACTAACAACATCCCCTTCGTTTTAGCATCCCCCGTCAATTTTTGGACAACTTATTTTCAACAAAAATTGCTGGTACTGTTTTTTGACGTCAAGGTCTTAACCTAGTGAAGGAAGCCTTTTCGCAACAGTAAAGATTGTCTCTGTCTGTGTGACTAAGAGGTCATGGATGAGTTACCAAGAGGTCATGGGTTGGAACTTGGAATAGGGTGAACATCCTTACATTAAGAAAATATTGCAAGGCAAATCTGCAGCAATAGATTTAGAGTGACCTGCCGGAGCGGGATTTTTGTGTCATAAGGCCGTCCTTTATAAAAACTTAAGCTACAAGTAGGTACTCTATGGTGGAGAAAGTATGAAAGAGCTTGGTTATTCTTGTGCATTGTTGTAAATTCCACAAATTAAGAGCTTCATTGGGCGCCTCTTTTGGTTGTTGATCATTTCACACATCACAGTACACGTGGATATTAGCTGTGGTCATTAAGAATTTGATGCACTATAGACCAATATGCCAATTTTAATTTTTAATGGAAAATCTGTTCAAGTTCTTCTTGAAAATACGAAATGTAATTATCAATGTTATGTAGCCAAACCTCATTATTTGATAATGTATTGATTGGGTTTTCTGAATATTTATCCTAGATTGATCCATATTCTGTTTACTACTAAATTATCGACAAAAATCATAATCTATACTGAGTAATTAGTGGGTGATTTGATTATTTTTTGAGAGATAAATTACTTTCAACTTTGGGCTTCTTTCAAGTGCTCTGTTTTTCCCCCCTTTAATATATAACAACTTCCTATCACTTAGAGTCGCCATATGTGGCTGGCATTTCGGTATTCTAGTATGTTTTGTTGGTTGTCTAAAAATCCTGATGCTTGTTTCGATAAATTTATTAAAAATGTAATTCAGATAATCATCTGAGATAGGCTGATCTCTACAATATGATGATATCTATGCAGATATTCCAGCAGATAAGGAACCACTTGATTGGAACACAAGGATGAAAATTGCTGCTGGAGCAGCGAAAGGATTGGAGTACCTCCATGACAAAGCCAACCCACCAGTAATTTACCGGGACTTCAAGTCATCAAATATCTTACTGGACGAGAGCTTTCACCCGAAGCTTTCTGACTTCGGTCTTGCAAAACTCGGTCCAGTAGGGGACAAATCTCATGTTTCCACCAGGGTCATGGGAACATATGGTTACTGCGCTCCAGAGTATGCAATGACTGGACAGTTGACAGTTAAATCTGATGTGTACAGCTTCGGTGTAGTCTTCTTAGAAATAATCACTGGCAGAAGAGCCATCGATAGCACCAGGCCACATGGTGAACAGAATCTTGTTGCATGGGTAATCTCTTAAACGTTCTTTCGATATGGGATTTCCTTGTCTATCTATATATTTGTTCTTTGCCATCAATGGCTGAGCATCAGTCTCTCGTGAAGACTGATTGGGTCTGTATATGTCGAATCAACCTCGCCAATCAAATATACAAAGTCAAATTTTTGGTATTCAAGGGATGTATTGGTAACAACAACAACAACAACAAAGCCTTTTCCCACAATTAAGTAGGGTCGGCTACATGGATTCTTTACCTCCATTCAGATCTATCTTGAGTCAATCTCGGGCTTATATCCACAAAACTAAGATCCCTTCGTATGGTCTCTTTCCAACACTTCTTGGGCCGTCCTCGCCCTCTCTTAGCCGGCTCAACATCCTAACACTCGCATCTCCTAACTGGTACATCAGTTGATCTTCTTTGCAAATGTCCAAACCATCTTAAGTGATTTTCTCGCATCTTACCCGATGTATTGATAATTCCATTTAAACTTGTAATCCCAATTCTGCAGTATTTAAGATGCCCTCAACAGCCGCCAATCATTATACTCCCATACTTTTTTTTGTGGAAGGAAACTGAGAAGGCATGGTATGAGCATTGGAGTAGGCACAACTATATATCTTTCTGTATTTTGTTCATGCATTTTTTTCTTCCTGATTGATTTCTGCTGTTTGTCGATCAGATTTGTTCCCAACAATAGTTAACCTGGAAGACTAACTGTAAAAATGCGTCCTTGACCGCATTATTAACATATATGTGAATGTTGCAGTAGACGCCCATTTTATTCAACTTTATGAAACAGTTTCCATTATTCTAGTTGCATACTTCACCTTCTAATATTCTTTAGGTATGATTTATATTTTCAGAGTCATCTGAAATGTGGACCCATCATTCCTTCACCTAAGCTCATGAGTATTTACCCCGCCATTTTTACACAAACGATGCGAATTGGCACTAACTGAGTTTTCAATAACTGTTTTTTTTCTAAATTTTACGCAGGCTCGGCCAATGTTCAATGATCGTAGAAGGCTTACGAAGTTGGCAGACCCCAACTTACAAGGCCGATATCCGATGCGCGGGCTCTACCAAGCCCTTGCTGTTGCATCCATGTGCATACAAGAAGAAGCAGCCGCCCGCCCTCTTATAGCTGATGTTGTGACTGCACTCTCCTACCTGGCATCCCAAGCATATGACCCAAGTGGTAATGCTGCACTGGGGTTGAAAATTGGAGGGGACCCAGATGAGAAGAGAAGCCGGAGTAGACGAGAAGAGAGGGAAGGAAGGATACCGGTTAAGAATGATGACCGAGGGGGCTCGGGACACAAGAGAGAACCAGAAGGCTTAGACAGGGATAACTCTCCGAAGCAGGCAGTTAAAATCCTGAACAAGGACTTTGACAGGGAAAGGGCAGTCGCTGAGGCTAAAATGTGGGGCGAGAACTTGAGACGGGCGAATGCGCATGGGAATTCGAATGCATCTGATGATTAGCATGCGTGTTGTACAATGATGTATCCAGCAAAATATGGACAAGGGTAAACCTCAAATTTTCTTTTGATTTTTCTTTACCCTCCTTTTTTTCCAGAGAAGGGATTGTGTACATAGCAGGAGAGGGAACACAAGTTACGGGTAACTTGTGTGAATCCATGGCCAGTAGGTCGTGATGTCCCTACATGTTATAATGCTTCTTGCTGTAAAATCATGAAGAAATTTTTGTAGAACATATCTTTATTTTGGCATAACTGCAGCTCTGTTCTCCAGTTTCATTTGAGTTTTGGATGTCTGGAAGAGTTGGCAATTTGCAACTGAAGACGCAATTTGTTCATTTAAGGGGAAATGAAGGGGGAGACTCCTACAATTATGGATGGTTGTGTATATATATTTCCTGGTTCAGGATTACCCATTAATGTCTGAATGTGATTTTTTTCAGGATATATTATTGGTTAGCTTTGGATGGTCTTCTTATGTGACAGACGACTGCAAAAAAAGCAAGTAAATAAGATCACCATGTATATAACAAGGTTAAAATCTATGATTTGGTCATAATCCAGATTAGCCTCCCAGGCTATCCCTTGAGTAGGGGATAAGCTTGTGTTATTGTTGATAATGCGTTGAATCCCACGATCATATTTATATTACGAATGGATCCTATTTGTACGAATTGATTAGGGGGTTCATTTCAAGGTGGGGATTGTTGACAAGCGTTGGATCTTAATTGATTAGAACCCATCTGTTTAGTCTAATAATTGTAGGGCATGTGACATGACCTCCCTAATGGTGGCGGACGAAGTCATATTTGATTTGATAATTATGGTCCCATTTGCTTTAAATATGAAGTTCTGTATGTTTTGAGATTCGAAATCCTTTTTGCATTGGATTTGAAGTCCTATTTGACTTGTGATTCAAAGTTTGTTTGCTTTGAGATTTGAAATCACATTTACTTTGGGATTCAAAGTCTTGTTCGCATTAGGAGTCGAAGTCCTAATTGTATTTGGATTTGTTTGTATGGGAGGGGTAAATAAATCTTGATAGAGTAGTATTTTTGAAGCATACTCTCTACTTTAGTTCTTCCACCATATGGAGAGAGATAATGCATCGCCGGCCCATAGCCTAGTTAGGGTGAATTATACATCATGTCTTGCGGTTGTCTTCTCGCATGCCTATTTGTACGTTTGTTCCAGCGCCCCACTTTCATTGTGCCTAACAATTATAACCCTATTCAAGGTTCAAATCCAGGTTCAACGTTGTTGAAGGGACACGATGCGAAGGATCAGAGCGAAGGTCGACGTTGACGAGATAATGTGACACAACAAATGCGCAATCCCCAGAAGTCGTGATATGGTGGTCTCTTGGAATCGACCAGAGGCGTCGAAGAATTCTACTAGCGGCGGCTGGCAGGAGATCGTGCAAGGTGACACGTTGAGGGCACCAGTGATGGGTGCATCACCTAGAGGTGGTGAATTCCTGCTAACGAGACTTGTAGATGAAGAGGATGGCCTAGTGCAGACCCAAGACGATGAAGAGATCGTGATGGAACTCAACTCAAGGGGGAGATTGTTAGGATTAGAGTCATATTAGGATTGGGAATTCTAATAAGATTGGACTCATAATTCTAATAGTAGTTGAGTTGTATTCTATTTATAGTCCTATTGAGAATAGGACTATGGGGTTGTATGTGTGCTATATAAAGAGGGGGAGGAGGCATTGCCTCACCACCACCACAACAACCATGTAGCCCCTAGAGAAAGGGGGAGGGGAGAGAATAGAGAAAGAGAGCGAGGGAACGGAGAGAGTTGTACTCGTTCTTCTTTTAGCGATCTTTCTTCTCCGGTGGTCGCGAGAGGTGACCGACCACCGTTATACCCAGTTGTTCTTTTCTCCATGTGCTTCTGTGATGGTGATTGATTGCGCATCCGCATCCGTATCTGTATCCGCTTCCATATCCAGGGATCTGCTATCTGAGAGAAGACGATATCTGCGGACCGTGTTCCCATCAACTGGTATCAGAGTAGAGTTGATATCGCTTCTGTGCCAACAAGATCCTACATCTAATAATGTTGATTACTAGCATGATAGAAATTACTTAAAAATAGTAACATTATACCAAAATGTCTTCACCCAACCGATACACAACTAGCTCCCTCCATTGAGTTGCGTCGACATAAGGATGCACTCTCTGTAGAAGCTGCGCAAAAGAAATTTGAAGATCAAAATATTGGATACCAGGTACTAGCAAATTTTATTTAAAATATATCAAGGCTTATAAGATCAATATGCCACCATAATAATCACCCACTCCACTACTGAATACAGATTTTACAATAACACCAGATATTTGTATTGCTTTTATCCCACCAACTTGTTTCTTTTTAATCTGAAATCATTAAAAATACATGAAACAAAAGTCATATGATGAAGTATTTTATAAATGTGTATATGATTGAACATTCTATTCCTATTTGTGTAGGTATCTCTTGGAGTAGACAACTATGTATATATGTATTTACAAATATGAAAATCATCAATCAAGTCACCATAATAACCAATATATCTCCTCAATTATATATTCTCGATTCAATACAAAACTAAATAAATCATATACATTAATACTCTACCTCTGTATACTTATATTAAAATATGAAAAGGACCTAAATGAAGCAACACTTCTTGAAGCTGCATCTCTTTATATAAGTCGGAAATGAGGGTTGATTCTAAAAGAGGAGCTCTTTACGAGAGGACTGAATGACACTAGATGGATAAATAGTGAGGATTAATCAATTCCAAAAATCCAACCACGTAGATTGAATCTTTGATTAATGTTCTATATATCATTCAAATTTAGCTCAAATCTGATGTCATTTGTTATTTATTTTAACAGTCAAAAGTTTGGTCAACATTGAAGCAAATTAATCCTATTTACCCCCCCCCCCCCCCTTCCCCGCAAACACTTCTAAAATCATGGCATTGATTCTAGAACATAAAAGTTAGGATAACTTTACTCTCCATGGCTTCGACTCTCATATCAACAATTGTAAAAGATGGAAGACGAGCAGCATACGTTCTGTCAAAGATATCTTTTCGAAACTTGTAGGTAGAACCTAGTGAATTCTCTTGTTTATATGATTTCTTATTCATTTTTCCTTGATTCTCTATTTTAGTGATTACCAATGGCTTCTGTGGTTTCTACTTATTATTTATATTTAATTAGACAAAGATTGTTCGTACTAAATCCATAACAAGTATAAATATTTTTGCTTTCCAAAAAATTGACTATTTTTTCTTTGCATTTATCCATAATCTTAATTTCAGAACCATGATTCAAATGTCAAGGTCTAGTGTGCTACAAACTTAATCATACTTAAGTGGGCATTAAAAATCCGAACCAATCTGATCCAATCTGTAATCCAGTAGATTTGATTGGATTTGCATGTTTAATGGAATGGATTGGATTGGAAAAATAAAAAAAAATCCGTTAAATGTGGATTGGACACGTATTAAGCCAAAATCCGATTCAATACAATCCATATGCATCCTTAAGCACCGACAGTAAGAGAATTTATTAACAATCAAGAGAATGTTATAAATAGAGAATATTAAATACCGAGATAGATAAAATAACATATCTATGGGTACAATCAGGAAAGTTAAGGAATAAATGAAGGTCCTGGAGGCTTTAACATTGGTAAGAAATTTATTGGGGAGCAGGTAAGCAGATACCTAGCAAAACTGGTGACATTAATTTTGAATGCCTAGTTTTAGGTGCTCCATGCTGCTGCAATAATTGGAGACTTCGGCTGCTTCAATGGTCTTTTTTATTTAACTACCCAATATAAACTTGAAGGTGTATTCTCTTGGTATTGTCATCAACGACTTGCAGGAACATCAGAATCTGTTGGATAATGATATTAATTTTTTGTTGAAATATTTTCTCATCAGAATCATTTGGCAATGTCCTCATTTCTCGTCACAGTTCAGTATAAGACAGTCGAAAGGATTTTACATGCACACCATGTTGAGAGGGCAACAAGACAACATCCTATCTCAGAAGCCTAGACTGTAGCTACACACACCCAACGTTATGCCCCTGCTCATCTACAAGCCCAATTCGCTAGATTAATGTCGTGCTTTGGCTAAATATTTAGCTCAAAGCATCCACAGACCTATAACATTTGGGACTGTTTTTCAGAAGAAACACCGGGATGCTCTATGCTGCCCCCCCACACTCAGTGTTGTACCAACTCCGGTATCAGCTTCAGCAAGAAATTCAGTTCGCGCTGCGAGAATTGCGGGCGCAGAGCGACATCTGAAGCCTTCCCTGCTGCCTTCAACACCTCTATCTCATGTGAGCCCTCCTCCCCGTTGGCCGCTCGCGGTATGTAGTCGGTCACAGCCTCTGTTATCTCCTCCACGAGGTCGACGATCACACCGTTAATGCCCATCAGGTGCTGCATATAAACTGCTTCTGCAACGTTGCTGTCAGAAACAGATGCAAAACAAAACAAAAAAACATTTAGGCGCCTTGCACTTCAACTGAAGGCTAGTTCATGTCAAGAGGACTCCATGTAGTTTCATTACTTGAGCTGGCCATATGTCAAGAGAGAGAGATTTGATTCCTTGATTACAGGTACAAGTGTTGGATTCCTGAAGACACCTCGCACCTCGGACACGATACCGTGCAGCTTGTTTTCCAGGCACCACTTCAAGGCCTCATCCAGAGAATTCCTCCTGGGATCACTGTACACCTCGTTGCCCCCATTTGTGAGGAAGAACACCTGATGATCACAGTCACTGGCATAAATTTTCTGACATCAATCACATGGATATCGTAACGCTTTACGGTTATGGTTTATTACAGGGTATGCAGACTGCAAGTTGCGCATTAGGCGTGCTGCATCAGGCTGGAAGCTAGAGAAGATTATAGGCCTGCCTTGAGCTTGTTCAAACACAACCTACACAGGAAGCACCGTCCGTTACTACTTAAGATTACTGTCCAGTAAGTGTATTCAAACAGAGAAAAATTAATGTGTTACCCTCAAGATCTTTTGCAGGCATTGCGAGAGGTCTTCTTCACGGTAGCTTACATGGTCGTCGAACTTGAGCTCCACATTGAAGCCGAGGCGTGGATGGACTTGCTGGAAGACCTCTTGCAAGGTGCACAATGCGTCGTCTGCTTCAGTGTCCCAGCTGAACACCCTTCCATCCTTCATCTTTCGATGTAAAGGCTTCCCCACCTTCATGCTGTCAACCTTTTGCGGCCCATAGGAGAGGAATTCCTCCAGATGGAGCTCTGTTACCCGCCTCTCAATCATGGCACCCTGTTTAGTCGACGAGAGAAATTGAGTTAGGAGGATGCAACTGCAGATTGGGTGTTGGATTTTACTCAGAATAATGCCTTACATTTTCCTCGGAAAGGATGAAATTGTCGTGGAAGACTATCGGGCATCCATCCTTGGTCACCTGCAATTAGGAATTCGTATCACTATATCTAGATGTCTAACATAACCACAGGTACTTCAGTTCTCAAGAAACAGAGACAAATTATTAACATCAATCTTGAGAAGCCATCGAGAGTATCTCCAGATCTAGATTCTATAGATAGTGTTGGAGTATTAGTGTATGTGTCTATTGACTTTCTCAATGGATACAAGAGGTCTGGGGCTCCTTATATAGCCTCTCCAGAGCCTCCGAGTCCCACCACTGGACGATGTGGGACTAAACAACTGGGTGGGGTAAATGGATCTCCTCCAGGATCCATTTACCCTGCTACAACTCAATAGGCGCATACACTAATACTCCAACAGATAGTATGTGGAATTCCTTAAATAAGGATGATGGAAAAACGAGTGCGAGTAACTCGTATACGACAGCCATTTGAGTAAATTGATAGGACAGGGAAACGGCATGGTATTTTCTTTATTTTTCCTGGCCTTTCTGGAGGAGTCGAATTATGCAATCTACAGCGTCTTTCACAACTTTGATCGAAAGAGACAAATTTTCTGCTCTCACAGCCCAGTGCCTCCTAAAAAGGTACCAAAAATCTAGCAAATTTTATTTGACAACTAAAACATTCGTACCAAGGCGAAATAAACTTTTTTCAAAAAAGTGTTTTTATTTCTGAAGAAGCTGAGAAATTTTTAGCAGTATATTAAAGAAGCTTTAAATAAGATAATATATATAAATTTAAAGCAGGAAGGGAACTTTTTTAAATGCTATAAATTTATGGCGACAGCTTCTGTACCACAAAACTTGGGTTTTCTTAACAAAAAAATGTGGAAAAGCAGTGCATTGATTTTAATAATTCGCATCAAGCAATATGTGGATCCGAGGGTGGAAGGATTTTTTCCTCAAAAACTCAATTGATGTGATTAATGTCAAACATGATAGGGACATAGAACAGCCATCTTAATCTAAAAGCGATCTTCTCCCGTCCTGTGTGCCAACACAAAACGAGATTCTGTCTCCCGTTCGATTCAGATCCGACGGTCGTCATCGATTCCGTCCACCACCCCATCGCAATAACCAACAGCACCAACGACCACGTGCCTATGCCTCCGCCGCCCCTCCCCGCACCAAATATTACTATCATCGGCCACGCATAAAATTAGCATTTATGATAGAAAATCGTAACTATGAAATTTAGCTGGACGTTGAGCCTATTCGAATAATTGATTACGTAGATACGAAAAGTTCGATCGCGAGAACAAACCTGGACGTCGAACTCGACGAAATCGACGGGGAAGCGTGCGGCCTCGTTGAAGGATCTCAACGTGTTCTCCTTGAACGCCTTGAACCGCCGGTCCCCCGACGCGAGCGCGTTCATGCCCTTCCCGCGGTGACCGATCACCACCAACCTCCCGGCCGATCTCGGCCACCCGTCTACGTTCCAGGAGGATCCCTCGGGAACGTGGTCGAGCCCGGGGACCTCAGTGACATGCACGGCCTTCAACGCCATTGCCGCGACCACCACCACCTTCCTCCTACGTTTATTTGGGGGAGGAAGGGGACGAGGCCGATCCAATTGGGATTTTGGTCTGTGGCGAAGGAAAGGTGATGGGGATTTATTTATAGTAACAATAAGGGGACCCATCTTCGTGGTTTATGCTCCGCGGATATTCCATATTCTCTCCCCGCTATTTTCAGACTTTCTTTCGTAGCCCTTTACTTTTTAAGGATTTGGCAAGATTGCACCAGTGGGCATCGAATCCAAAACTGCGAAAATCGATGAGGGACATTTGCTTGGTGCCCATATATTGACGACTAATGTAAGAAAGATATTTATATCCGCTTTGTGGTTGCTTTTTTTATCTGTTGTTTGTAAAGGAGGGTCAGTACGTAAGCGTCGTTATTAACGTGTTGTGTATGGAGGGAAATTAATGAGAAGGACAAGGCCGGAAACATTGTTGGATCAGATGACACGTAAGTAAGTGCTGGCGGTGGCATCGGTTTCCGGCCCCTCTGGAAACCCCACATGACGTTGGGTAATTTGCAGCTTCTTCCCTAAGTAATCTCCAACTGAGGTTGGAGGTAATCTCCAACTGAGGTTGGAGGAATAGAAAAGGACTTTCACGCATGTCGCCCATCTGGTCCCCAAACAAAGGAAGGGGTTTTAAAAACCGAACCGGACATCAAATCGAGCATGTATTGATTTTTGATTTTTATGGTCAGACCAGTGGGACCGATCGGTCGAACCGGTGATGACGTCAACAATTCAAAGAAACCGGAAAAGATCGAACCGTTGTATTGTTGGTTTGATTCGTACGGTTCAATCGGGTCGAACCGAATTAGACTGGTATATCATACAAATAAATATGAAAAATACAACATTATATCCTTCGAGAATTTGTTTAATCTTGTCCTTCCAAGTTTATCCAATAATACTTATACCCCTATTTTCAATACAATTGCACATGTCCCATATTTTTTTTTACAAAATCAATAGTAGTTGCCTTTTATTAGTACATTTGTGCTCCCATTTTATACCAACATAAGGATAATATTGTGAATTTTTAAGAAAATATAGGAGCATGAGTAAAATTGCTTAAAAGTTAGGGTATAAATGTTCTTAAAAAACTCAAAAGAGCATAATAATCGTTATTTGTAAAATTTATATAAATGCATATACATGATGTCAAATAATAATAATTTTAAAACTATTTAAACTCTAATTAACGACAAGTGTTGTTAATTTATTGCTTCTCATAGTATGACTATGACAATATCTTCTTCGTTTGTTATTGTTATATGTGGACAGCCTCAAACACAATGTGAGAAGAGAGATGCAATGCTCATATGGCATGAAAGGACAAGCGATAATGAGTCATTGGCACATGTGAAGGAGAAGAGATAAAAAGGTACCATAATATAGGTTAGAATGAGACTAGATTATGAATAATTCTGAAAAACTTTGTATTTTTTTGATTTATTGGAAATTACTTTTTGTCAAAAAATAAATGGTTGAACCGATGGTTTGGTTCAACCGGGTTCAAGCAGTCCAACCGGGTTTTGACTGATTTTGACTGGTTTTTATTTTCTGAATAAAAATCGGGTGGTTGGACCGTTTTTCCTCCGGTTCATGGTTTAACCGGTTCAACCAGCCGGTTCGGTTCGGTTTTTAAAACCTTGGTTTGGTTTATACACGTACTCCTTAAACTTTGTGATATTACGTATGGAACTTTTATGTCGTGACCCCTAAAATCTTGTCAAACTCATCAAATGTCCACTTAGTTATGAAATCCACAGTTAATTTACTCGTTTTCAAGGAAAATAAATCACATTGATTCCACAGGGCCCAAAGGATCTCTCAAAATAAGGCATGAGTTGTACATGCAATGCAACGTGGGAAGATGAGGAGGAGGGGATATCCAAACGGCAAACATACGCAAATCAACAAACAATACCACACAATTACTCAGGTGCTAAAGTACATGGTTCTACTGAAGAATTATATTTCTAAAGTTATATATTAAGTATTGCGATATTTTACCTCCAAGAGGATGCAATTTTGTTGTGTGTCATTAACCACAAGAAGAACGATACCCTGCTGTGGAATTATTTGAACCTTAGCATTTCTAAAGAGATCATAAATTCTCTCTCTTAAGAGGCCTCTCGAAGATGGGTATAGGAAATCAATGATGCCCACCTTAATGTTGAACTAGTGCTGGCCCCGTGTTGAAGATAACGATGTTTAGGAAAACACAATTACATGAGTGTACTACTAATAGATATCGAAATCTAACAATTGAAAAAATCAAATCTTATTTTAATCAATATCATTCTCATGGTGTCAGTGACACATTCCTTTCAAATGAAAATTAATAGGTAATTAACATTTCTCATACATATGATCTACAGTTTAATGTTATGAGATGTAAAGGTATTAGGAAATCTAATTACATGGTCTTCTTTGCACATACTCAAATCACTCAGAAGCGCAAAAATAAAAATGTCATGACATACAAGGACTTAATGACTATCAAGTGCATATTATTGTTTGACATGTCAAAATAGATTTTTTTACTCCAAAGTTCATAATTACTATCATTAAGATATTCAATTTTCCTAACTTCGACGACTATTGTTTTGCTTGTCATTTCGGATCTAACGAAGTATGATTGGATATAAGCTTATGGAATATACATGTCTGCACACCCATTGGAAAGCATGGGGAGAGAGAACTTGTTAAAAATTAAAATTATAACCGAAGGCTACCCGAATCATCAGTAAAATACCACATCGTGAAAAAGTTAGGAATTATATACCCGAATCATTGGTAAAATACCATGTATTTTGGAATATTCATTTGGAAAAAATCTGTGCATAAATTTCTGAAATGAGTGTAAAGGAAAATATATTGATTTTACAAAGGAGAATTGACAAAGATGACATGAAATATTATAATATGACTATTCCAAACTTTTAAATGATATAGTCTGTAAGTAAATATATTACAACATTTATCTTTGGTTAAGGTGGCACAAAAGTATAATGAATTGATCTATATCAAAAACTGCTATGTAGTTATATAGTGTTCGAGTAAAGATTTTTACTTGAAATCTCAAGATCCCGATACTTGTCAACCTCTAAGATATATGCATCAACAATTGCTTAGTAGTTGTTGTGATATAGGCTAGCAATCTACAATAGTGGTGGAGTCCATGTCTACAGCATTCACTACCTCACTGCTTTTCAAGAGATGCACCCATTGGAAGCACCAACTCGAAGTATACATTTCAAGCTAGGTCACATATTCTTGTATAACTTATAGTTCTGTAGAGTATTATGTATTTGGATTATCTCGCTTTCAAGGAAGTAAGGATTGGGGTATAGTCCATAATAAGGAACATCAATCTGGAAAAGTCAAAAATCAAGAATGCGAGGGCATTAGCAAGTCGATGGTGTCAACGATGGTGAAGGAGGGAATCAATATTAAAGGGACTGGTCGAGGCATGATTAGATGAGGTTGATTGTGGTGTTGACATGGCTGGACTCGATGGCACGATGGATAAAACACATAAGGATGTGCGATCAAACTTAAGAATAGGATTGTCGTCGATGATAAGGCACATAGTTTCGAAGAAATGGAGGGCCAAGACATCAACCATGTTATCGGGTCGGTGGCGTCAACGATCCCGAAGGAGGGAACATATATCGAAAGAGCCATGCGAATGGCATATCGACAACGGAGATAGTGGAGGGTGGTGTTGCGAGATGACGATGGTAGAGGTGTGGTGGTGTATTTGACATGTGGTTCAAATGCATGACAGCCAGCAATGGCAACTGGTGGGTGATGTAAAGAGTACGATGGCAGTGGAACTCAAGACAAATGAGTTTGGATTGTTTGACGTCACATACTCGCTGCCATTTTCATGAGTATGTATCATTGTTCGTGCAGAATTGGCAAATAATCTCTCGGCGACGACCTCTGGATCACGCAATAGAAAAGCTGACATTGTACCTCGTATATTGTTGATTGAATTTGTTACCAACATAACATTCACAAGAGTAGAAAACAATTATGGTAATTAATTATCACAGGACATTATGCTTAAAATATTATCAAATCATTATTTCAATAAAATCATTACAACTGTGTAATTTCTCAACTTAACCCCAAGTAACATGAACACAAAGTCAAATGGCAGCTTGACAAATCAAAACAATCATAAGTAAAGCGGTCCAAATCTAAATAATCCACAATTTCAACACGATGATATTGAGTTTATTATGTCTTCCAGAGGATAGTGGTCTCAACAAACATCGAGACAATTATGTAATGATCGGTTTTCCACACTAGCTTGTTGTCCTCAAAGTAACCTGAAGAAAAACACAAGTTTGAGGTGTGTAAACAGATACACATTAAACACATAATAGATTCATCAACATGCAAGGAGGATCAAGCAAGAACTCACCTTTGAAAATCTCCTTGATGTTGCGACCACTGCAAATAGATAACTCGGTTCCACAACTCCTTGCAAGGATTTTTGAGTTGCTTCTACATTTGCTAGTTGCTACTCGCAAACATGTAATTCTGTATTTTTTCCCATAATGATTCTCACCAATACAAATAAAAGGAATGATTAACACTTGATTCCCTTGATATTCTGATTTTCCATCTTTATTTGGTGAATGCAAGCGATCAAGGATTGGTACACAAATAAAGCCCGTGAGATTCTATAATCCATAGATTGATAAGGGCCAAATCACGTCACAATATTTGATATTGATCTTGCAGATATTGGAAGAGATTTGGGCAGTGACGTACATCATTCCCCTAACATGATTTCGGAGGACTTGCATGTACATTATTTCCAAAAGGAAGGAGAAAAAAAAGAGAGTCAAATTTGTTCTTACCTTACTATGCAGTTCTAGAATTATGAGCAACAGATTCAATTATTTCTCCAGAGCTATTTTCCGCTTCTATTTTCCATTTTTTTGTTAACAATGTGAATATGACATCGAGAAAAGATTAATTATATAATTGTAGTTGAGCGGAAACTCTTATTATCGGATTGAATATTGTGCTCTTTGAATTGTAACTCGAGCACGTCGAACTGGTCCTTTACTATGCTTCTTCCGAGATCCATCCCTGGCATCATCACGGTTGTTTACTCCCACAGTACCGGCCAAGCATGGCCGATATAGTTCTCATTGATGGTCTCCTATATCTAACCCCTCGTCCAAAATTCTCCTCTGTGGTCAGGTTACGAACCCTTCTTCTGCGCTTTTTATTCTTTCATATGAGGACTGAACTCCAACCATAAGGGTGAATGGAGGAGAGGATGGATTCATCATCCTCCGCCCTCCCCACTCCCCCCTCATACTTGTGATGGCCTCCACTGCTACCTCCCCCCAGTCCCTGAAGGATATGGGATAATCCTCAAGCGCATCACGGAAGCGTGAGCGTTGTGTCAAATACGATGAGGAATGACTAGTTGCACTATTGTTCTATGCAGCGGAAATTAAATTTTTTTCATGTGACGAAACCACATGATCCAAGAACACTTATCGGATCGTTTCGTCTAAACCACAAACAAGTAATAGGATTACCTCTTGAGCGTGGTTGCGATCGAGTCTCTAAACGAAGAGACCTCCTGTCTCAAGTCCGATCCGACAGAGGAGACGCTTGCGAGCGTGTTGATGAAACACGTGCTTCTCACAATCCATGTTGATGATCCAAGCGGCGAATCTCATGATATCAACACATGAGATCCGACGCCTTCTTCACGAGCGAGGCACACCGAAGGAGACGGAGATCCACGAGCAAATGATCGGGCAGCATAATGACGACACTGCGGCGATGGAGAACCTCTCTAGGGCATCCATGGTGGACGGCCGCATAAGAGAAGAAGAGAGGGCATGTAGAGAGAGAGAGACGTATGTTCTCTTGTGTATAAAGAAGAGCAAAGGGGTTGCCTCTCCTTTTATAATATTTTGGGATCCATGGATCTCAATCCATGGACAACACAAATCCAATGGCTCACATTGATTTGTGTTTCTTTTAATGGCTAAGATTTGTATTGGTAAAAACCAACAACAATTAATTTAATTTAGATTAAATCTATATTGATATATCAATATAAAATCAATCCCAAATTAAATCAAGCAATCATGGAGATTATTGGAATGAAGATTGCCTCCTTCCATAATATGGGATTTGGTGGCAATCTCATGTAATCTCATGATATCTCATGAGATTACATTATTCTACGGAAATCTCCAAGATTTACAACAACACCTGTTGTAAATTATTCAACAAAAATAATTCATAATTATTTTGTGAATATTACAATCTTGTCATTGACAATTGTGAATCACATTCACAACCCAAAATAAAATGTGAATTACATTTTCAATTTAATGTTCAATGTGAATCAATTCACATTAACATTTAATTAACAAATGTAAATTACAAATAGCTCTCTCTTATATATTATAAATCACATTTATAATATACGTGATTAATATGGATAGTGATATCCACATTATTCAATATCCATCACATTTTATCATCTTGGATCTCTATTCTCATGTGCCCAAATAATATAAATCATATTCACATTATTCACATCTTTGATATGCAAATCACATTTAATTATCTAAGATAACTCTCTTTATAATATGAATGGAATTCATATTAATCATGATAATTAAATCACATTTAATTACCAATTTACTCAATGCTTGGACACATATATCAACAATGAAATTATCCTGAACTCTTTCAAGGATAATGCGCTTTCTCCGCGAATACTTGGAGATAAGGACAGGGCGATTGTATTGTTCCACGTATAGTGACTTGGATATTGAGATTACATCTCAAATCCAGATCTCGGGCCTCCCATAGATGCTTGATTAAATAAAGACCGTAAATCTAATCTTCTCATTGCATCTGAATCACATTCAGATCAATGTCCAACATTTGGACCAAGATCGGATCACTTCTCTACTGAGAGGAGTCACTAAAATCTAGACCTGTTTCATCACTTCCTAGGAATGGAAGCGTCATGGTTATACAATCGTTTATGTTCACATCAGCCTCAGGTATTCCCAATACCCATACATCTTGCATATTGAAAGACTCAGAATAAACCTGAAGTATAAGATCAATTTTACACTGTCTACTTCAGAATTTCATCATTAAGTTTCTCATTTGACTATTGGGAGTTGGTATCAATCATATACTTTCCAAAAAACATATATCATACCCAGGTATTGATCATATACTTTCCAAATGTATATATCAAACCTACAAATTCAGTCAAGCTTCCAAAGTGAGACGACCGTGCACGGAATTTGATTCTTCCCAATATCTCATGAGTGAGCTCATGTCTTCCAGTTCAATAATGAACATGTATGATCCCTTTGAGAGATCGTATTACTCATATGCCCTTGTATGCACACCAGCGTGCCGGTGTATAGACCTTGATTAGGTCATCAACTTATTGGTCTGCCAAATGTAAGTACTCATACATATAGTAACACATCTGTCTTCGGTCAGAGGATGCGTGCCTATGTCATGACAGCATACAATATAGGACTTTGGTTATCTCGATCTCATTAAGTCAACTCTTTGACCTAACTTATCTAACACCTCCGAATCTCTATTCCTATGTAGAGGACCTGCATCAAGAGGTCGGTTAGATATCAACCTAAATGAGAAAGGATTGCCATCTCCTACTCAAGCTGGAGATCATCTCTTAACAATCATTTGACGGTGCTTGATGAGTCCTCAATCTAACTCTTTAGATGTTCATCCAAGCACCAACCTCTATGATTCAATATTTGAATCAATAGTTGTATGATCATCAAGACGGACATGGTACATAACCCTAATTGTACTAAAGGACCTATTATGCAAATTATTTATTCTTCATTTCAGATCTGGGAATGATATTCGCAATAACATTTATTGCATAATGGCTCGCCGTGGGCTCGCATGTCCAACAATCTCCCATTTGCCCAAAGAGCCATTAATGGGCTAATCTTTAAACCCACACTCATGTGACAATCATAGGCTATTTAGAAAATAGCTAGGTAAGCTGATCAGTTACTCTGTTCCTGAGAGACTACGCCAAGTCCTTTTACAGCACTTGCATATCCCCTAGTAACAGTGTTCGCATCCAATGCGAGTGTTGCATATCATGCAACCAATACTCAATCATATCAGTCATAGTGTCATTGACACTACACCTCAATAATTATTATAACCAGTATACAATTTCAATTATCCTTATCAGAATACCCTTATTCTAGGATATCTCTATCTCATAAGGTATTCACAGTTAAGACCTTTTAGATCACTACCTATAAAGTCTTAATTTCTTGAAGATAAGACTTTGATATCACTATATCAAAACTCTTATCCTCTATGAAGATATTGTTATTACTGCAATCAAGTGTTTTATCACCATAGTAGGATTAGTAATAGTTTACTACTCCCACTGCATGGCAGATATCTGGCTTTTGTACACATCTAGCGTACACTGACTTCTCGGAACTGATGCACAAGGGCATGCAGTTTTAGCATTCACATCCTCAATTCTTTGAGGTGTTATCCCTTTAGATAGGTCAGTACTGAGGGAAAGAATCCTTCTTGGAAATTTCTAGAAAATGGAAATGTCCAAGGTGTACCATTAATGTGACGGTCCCAATACCCTCTTCTCTTTGCTTCTGAACAACTTCAGAACTAAGATTTAAGAGGTATTCTTGAGATCATATCTCGAGGTATGGAACAACCAGATTATAAAACACTTATTATTATCCTTAGATCATTCCAAATGATTAGGATATCTACATTTAGCATGATGAACACAATGGCACTCCCACTAAGCTTTAGATGGTTTATCAAGATTCTTTCTGAAATCATAATATTTATGATTTCATCAAATCAACTACAAGAAGCTTATTTGAGTACATAGATGGAGTTTCTTTAGCTTGCACATCTTAATTTCCTCAACCATGAAGCCCTGGGGCTGCTTCATGTGAATGTCCTCAGAGAGGTATTCATAGAGGAATGTAATCTTGACTTACATCATGAAGATGTCATAGTCAATTTGTGTAGCTATGGTTAGCATTATTCTGATGGGTTTAAGCATGGTCACTGAAGAGCAAGTCTCATCGCAAGCAATGTTTTCTCTTCGGTGTGTAGCTCATGGCTATGAGCCGTGCTTTGAAGGTCTCTACCTTCTCATCAGATTCCCTCTTTCTTCTGAAGATCCATTTACACCTTAATGGGTCTGACCCTTATAGGTGGATCCTCGAGGGTCCACATACAACATTTGTATATGAAGTCCACATTAGACTTTTATTGCTAACATCCATCTTTCCATGTCATGATCCTCTGGAGCTTCATGACATGAAGTCAGATCATTGTCAGATTCAACTGACACATGGAATCCATCTTCAAACTTATATGAAGAGATATTAGTGTTTCATCTTTAATTGTCCTTTTATTTTCCAATTTTAGGAGTCTCATTGTCATCTCAAGATTAAATGAGTACCTTTACTTCATTTTCATTTTGATTCTCAAGAATCTCATCATCTAAGAATCACATTCTCAGATATGAAATCTTTTAAGAATCTCAAGCTCATAAAGTAGGTATCCAATACCATCCTTTATTTTTCTAATGAAGTAGCACTCTCAGGTGCTAAATTCCATCTTACTTGCATGGAATCTTATTAGGGATATATTGTAGTCTCTACCATATATACACCTGGAAACTAATAGGTAATTATGCTAAAATTCGTCATTGATTAAATCATGTCATGCATGATCCAATTGTATCTTCCCACAACTCTCTTGAGTTTAGGTACATTCGAAGGATTGAGATAGAAATGACATTCATATCTCTATAAGACATTCCATGAATTCATCTAATAGGTACTGAGTACCTAGATTAGATAAAAAATTCATTTAATCTTCCTTAAAACTTTGGTTCTAAACCAAAATTGTGAAATTTTTTAACATTTCAAAGTTTTCTAAGTCAAGATAAGAAATCTCATATCACAAATAATCATCAATAGATATCACATATCCATAATGTTTATTCTGATATAGATGATTCACATACATCAATATGCATGAGATCTTGAATACCTTGACATCTTACACCATTCTAAGGAAGGGTGTATTGGATATTTTTACTTTTGAATACAATATTCACAAGTATGTAAGATTTGAACCTTTATACAATCTAAAGTTTCATCTCTTATTAGTCTATTGATTACATTAACAGACAAATGTCCAAGGCTTGATGCCAGATCATTTTCAAATGATCTTCATCCTCCTATTGATCTTTAATGGTTAAATTTTCAATATTAGAAATGTTAATGAATCATTCATTAATTTTTCTGATTTAGTAGAGTCTTCCAGATGTCATATTACTATCTGAAATATATCCATCATAACTCTTTATGAGAGGTCTATTCCAGAATTCATATTTATTTCCAACATTTAAAAATAAACAATGAGTGTAATCTAATGTCTAGGTCATAGAGATATTCTCTAAGACTAAGGGATCCCACTGAAAATATGAAGTCTATTGATCCAATGAAAATTGTTGCAACAATTGCGTCAATTCCAACATGGATGACCATTAAACCTTAAGATTAAATTTCTAATCTCCTAACACATATGCAACCAATTGCAAGTGTCATTAGAAGATTGAGATACAATTATTAGACTTTATCTTATCAAAGTCAATTTCAATGATTATATGTAGATTATTCCGATGCACTATCTGAGTCCTTCTCTAAGGATTCTAGATAGATTTGATAGTCATACTATCAACACGTCAGCTTATTGCAGTATTGGCATTTATCTAACTCTTTGGATTTCATATGGAAGTCACAGAAGTTCAGTCAACTCTTTGACTTTCATTCTCATATGGGTCAGACCCATGCTTCCACTGTGCTCCATTTATCTATAAACAACCATTTCTTAAGATAAGGGATCTCTTATGTTAAATTCAAAAGATTTCAATATAAGAGCGTTTCAACATTTATACATGTGCTTCATTCAATTCATACAACATGAATATTATGAAGCTTCAGGAATGACCAGAGTATAGACAGTAGAATGATGACACTCATCGTATCTACATCCATCTAAACTCCTAAAACATTGGTTCAGGTAGGTATTCAAACATTTTGAATACATCACTTATAGAGCCACCATGTCATTCATGATTAAATGTCGAGAGCACATATGTATGCCAGAACATCTTCTTAGCTTTTATAAGGATTAATTGACAATTGCGATCATCATCGACATGTCACTTCCAAAGTACATTCGATGAGAGATCAGAACTATAGAGACATACAAACCCTAGGGTTGAAGTCATGTTATCTATTATAGTTGTCATTCCTCATTACTATAAGGAAACTTGCATATTGCAACCACATACATTATGTGTTCAACTGCAAGTACAATGTCTTGACCATGGATCCAATCCCTGATATTTTACTGGTTATTATTGAGTATATTATTGAGTGGGTTTAATGAAGGGTTATCTAAAATAAGAAATTTGCATAAATATATATAAATATATATATATATACACATTTTACTTTGATCTAAGAATTTTATATCAAAGTTGTCTTGCCTTGTCAACACTGAAAGTTCATTCCCTTAATCACTTTCAATGTAAGAGATATACTTACACATATATCTCAGCAAGATCTGGGATCTCCATCCTTATCTTTATTACATCCCAATAATATGAGAATCTGTAACTCAGATAAAAAGAAGCGGGAACACATTCCTCCTTGCAAGTCCAACTTGCATTCTCAATTCGGTCTTTAACACCCGGGCTCACCACCCCTAAGGTGATGTTGACACGTCGTTATTGAACCAACCGTCAACAAGAATAGAACTCGCTATGCGCAATCCAATATCGCCCCAATAATATGAGGATTCGATATTGGGGTCACTACGCATACGGCCTTACTCTTTTGAGAAGCAAAGAGCCCGATCCAGATGCGCTTGCATACAGGAGTTGTCACTTCGGACAGGCGTCTCCTATATGCAATCCATGGCGACAGAAACCCTTCACCTTGATGGGAGACCATGGATGTCACTTATGTGATCATCCACCTCATATTCAAATTTTAATTAATTATCATGAATTTTATTCACATAATTAATTCTTCCAAGGGAAATACACATCTATTCATAATAGAGCGTTCTAATTGGATATTTAATTCAATATAATTAAATCAATTATCAATCCAATTCAATCAACAAACTTGATTGGTTTTACTTGAATATATATGGTATTATCTCAATGTACGTCTTAATTCGAATTTTAATAATTAGAAAAAATACACCTTGATTTCTCCGGCATTATCGAGTCCCTACCCGCTGTCATGGCTAGTACCAACGGGAGTGGGACGGACCGCAACCGGTGCAACCCGCTACCCCAACGCTCCCCGACTAGACACCATATCCTCCTCAAGAAAGGATAATGCCAAATAGATCAATGTGTACTTGAGATGATCATCGGTTCTTCGACCGAAATTATACCATATAGTAATAATCAAAACATTTTTGATTATAAGGAAATTTGTTTGAAAAATTCCTAATCCTATTCAAGCAAGTTATTTGTTGATTGTGTTTCCAATCCTGATCTAGATCAAATCTAATCAATTTATTGGTTGAGGCCAAGTAAATTAAGTAAATAATCATTATTAAATATTTCTCAAATATTTTCCATAATTATTTCATGAATTTAACAATTAATTTCACTAATTGACAATCACATGGTTCTTGATTAGGAATGTGATTTCAGCAGTGACCCCTACTTACTAAAATTAACATATCTCAATCAATTCAAATCCAAATTAGACAAAATCAGTTTCTAAAGATTTCTAATTTGATTTATGACAGAACCTAAGTGATATTTCATGCATTTTTAGGCGGATCAAAATAGTAATTAACTCATTAATCATGTTAAGATTCGCAGTTCCCGCAACAATGATTACATGTTCATTAAAATGACATATCTCGAGCAAACGGAATTCAAATTACGTAAACTCAGATCCTATGGTTTCCTTATTTAATGAGGAACAAAATCCAATTATTATTTATGTTTAAACAATCTTAACAGGGCTGAAAATAATCACTAAACAGAGATGCGAAATAAATGCGATAAAAATTTCGCAAACCCTAACGAACCCAAGTCGTCCTAGGTTTATGGATCGTATCTGAAACCTCTGACCTAAGGCTCTGATACCACTTGAAGGATAAGGGATAATCCTCAAGTGCATTATGGAAGCGTGAGTGTCGTGTCGAATACGACGAGGAACAGCTAGTCGTACTAGTTGTTCTATGCAACGGAACTTAAAATTTTTTCATGTGACGAAACCACATGATTCAAGAACACTTCTCGGATCGTTTCTTCTAAATCACAAACAAGTAATAGGATTATCTCTTGAAGCATGGTTGCAATCGAATCTCTAAACGAAGAGACCTCCTGTCTCAAGTCCGATCCGACGGAGGAGACGCTTGCGAGCGTGTTGATGAAACACATGCTTCTCGCAATCCTTGTTGATGATCCGAGCAGCGAATCTCCTGATCTCAACACACGACATCCGACGTCTTCTTCACGAGCAAGGCGCACCGAAGGAGACAGAGATCCACGAGCAAACAATCGGGCAACATAACGACGACGTTGCGGCGATGGAGAACCTATCTAGGGCATCCATGGTGGACGGCCACATGAGAGAAGAAGAGAGGGCGTGTAGAGAGAGAGAGAGAGAGAGAGAGAGAGAGAGAGAGTCTTATGTTCTCTTGTGTGTAAAGAAGAGCAAAGGGGTTGCCTCTCCTTTTATAATATTTTGGGATCCATAGATCTCAATCCACGGACAACACAAATCCAATGGCTCACATTGATTTGTGTTTCTTTTAATGGCTAAGGTTTGTGTTGGTAAAAACCAACAATAATTAATTAAATTTAGATTAAATCTATATTGATAAATCAATATAAATCAATCCTAAATTAAATCAATAATTCATGGAGATTATTGGAATGAAGATTGCCTCCTTCCATAATATCGGATTTGGTGGCAATCTCATGTAATCTCATGATATCTCATGAGATTACATTATTCCATGGAAATCTCCAAGATTTACAAAAACACTTATTGTAAATTATTCAACAAAAATAATTCATAATTATTTTGTGAATATGACAATCTTGCCATTGGAAAATTGTGAATCGCATTCACAACCCAAAATAAAATGTGAATTACATTTTCAATTTAATGTTCAATGTGAATCAATTCATATAAACATTTAATTAACAAATGTAAATTACAAATAGCTCTCTCTTATATATAAATCACATTTATAATATATATGATTCATATGGATAGTGCTATCCATATTATTCAATATCCATGATAATTAAATCACATTTAATCATCCTGGATCTCTACTCTCATATGCCCAAATAATATGAATCATATCACATTATTCACATCTTTGATAAGCAAATCATATTTAATTATTTAAGATAACTCTCTTTATAATATGAATCGAATTCATATTAATTATGATAATTAAATCGCATTTAATTACCAATTTACTCAATGCTTGGATACATATATCAACAATAAAATTATCCTGAACTCTTTCAAGGATAATGTGCTTTCTCCGCGAATACTTGGAGATGAGGATAAGGCGATTGTATTGTTCCACGTATAGTGACTTAGATGTTGAGATTACATCTCAAATCCAGATCTCGGGCCTCCCATAGATGCTTGATTAAATCAAGACCGTAAATCTAATCTTCTCATTGCATCCGAATCACATTCAGATCAATGTCCAACATTTGGACAAAGATCAGATCACTTCTCTACTGAGAGGAGTCACTAAAATCCAGACCTATTTCATCACTCCCTAGGAATGGAAGCGTCATAGTTATACAACCGTTTATGATCACATCACCCTCAGGTATTCCCAATACCTGTACATCCTGCATACTGGAAGACTCAGAATAAACCTGAAGTATAAGATCAATTTTACACTGTCTACTTCAGAATTTTATCATTAAGTTTCTCATTTGACTATTGGGAGTTGGTATCGATCATATACTTTCCAAAAAACATATATCATACACAGGTGTTGATTATATACTTTCCAAATGTATATATCAAACTTACAAATTCAGTTAAGCTTCCAAAGTGAGACGACCGTGCACGGAATTTGATTCTTCTCAATATCTCATGAGTGAGCTCATGTCTTCCGGTTCAATAATGAACATGTATGATCCCTTTGAGAGATCGTATTACTCATATGACCTTGTATGCACACCAGCACGCCAGTGTATAGACCTTGATTAGGTCATCAACCTATTGGTCTGCCAAATGTACATACTCAGACATTTAGTAACACATCTGTCTCTGGTCAGAGGATATGTGCCTATGTCATGACAGCATACAATATAGGACTTTGGTTATCTCGATCTCATTAAGTCAACTCTTTGACCTAACTTATCTAACACCTCTGAATCTCTATTCCTATGTAGAGGACATGCATCAAGAGGTCAGTTAGATATCAACCTAAATAAGAAAAGATTGTCATCTCCTACTCAGGTTGGAGATCATCTCTTAACAATCACTTGACGGTGCTTGATGAGTCCTCAATCTAACTCTTTAGATGTTCATCCAAGCACCAACATCTATGATTCAATATTTGAATCAACAGTTGTATGATCATCAAGATGGTTATGGTACATAACCCTAATTGTACTAAGGGACCTATTATGCAAATTATTTATTCTTCATTTCAGATCTGGGAATGATATTCGCAATAACATTTATTGCATAATGGCTCGTCGTGGGCTCGCATGTCCAACGGTCCCCACATCGCTTTGTCATGCTAAAGACGGATCACACGCTCCCTTACATGGAGCGTGTGCACAACAAATAAGACATGATGCTCCGCAACCTCCTCTGAATCTCGGAGGAGCACTGGGATATGTTCCACGGTCTAGATGGTGATTTCATCTTCATGGATGATGAATATCATACAAAACCAATCATGTACTTATAACTATTATGTTTGATTATGAAGAAACCACCGAGCAAGCGATGCTTCGCATCGTATATAATTTTGACTTTAAATCTAACTACTCTTGAAGTGTGGCAAATCTACATATCATCTGAATACTCAAACATGAGCTGAGAAATGATGCTTAATATGCTATGTTGAAAGATGGAACACAAAAGAAAAAATCCAACAACTGTTCGTCAAAATCACATCGATGATGAAATGCATATTATGCAAATTCTAATGTCTCTGATAAGCTCGACAAATCAAAGAATTTCAATATCATCCTAGAAATCAATCATCTTTTGCTAATCCAAGAACAGAAATGATGACGTTTTGAAGATATTTTTGGCCTCTTAACTACATTCATTCAATATTTTCTACATTGAATGAAACTGAACAGGAAGATGGAATTCATATCTCACCTAGTCTCGATGAGACTCTATTGCATAGATTTAAGGCCCCAGATCTAAAACATATAGCTTCCTAACTGCCTCGGTTTCTATAGATATACGCTTCAAACCGAGCTCCCATACAACACCCGCTCTCCCGGTCTTCCCGCCGAGTGCTCGCATCAGCACCTAATCGAAGTAAGCACTCATAATTATAAAAGACTAATTGACGCTGCAAAATCTAGATCACATCAACAGTTAAGACAACACACTGAGTTTAATATACATATGAAATTGTAGAGATAATCATCCCCAATTTAATCACAAAATACCCGAGTTCCCTTTTTCTTGACACAATAGAAGCCAAATTCTGCTGCGATATTTACACCCATAACCTTGAGTAATTTTGTAATTACCCCAAAACCTTCGGTAATCACGAATTACACCGAAGACCCTAAATAATTGTTACATTTTATACACATGACATTCTGTTAGTTTGGTTCATTAACTCAACCAGATGGTTGAGTTAATCTAACCAATTCGCGATCTAACGGTTGGGATTAATCAAAAATAAAAAAAAGAAAAAGAAAGGAAGAAGAGGAGGAGATGGTTGACGAAGAAGAGGAGACTTTCATCCAGGCGGACGGTGAGGTCTTTCACAATGACGGAGGACGGCGACAGGGGTAGGCAGGCGGGCAGGGGGCTTGCAGGCAGGCGGGAGCCTGGGACTTGCAGGCCGAGGGGCGGGGAAGGGGGGGTCTGGATTGCAGTGTATGTCGTTCACTTCTGAGGAATATCCCTCCGGATTCCTCCGCGACCTCGAGCTACACAATCCGATCAACGATGAGGAGATATGTTCTCATCTACTGCCGTGGATTCGATCGGAGAAAGAGAAGGTGAGTCCCGCAACCTTGATTTCGTGATCCAAGCGATCAAGCCGTGGATTTGGATCTGGGCGAGCTTATAGGGTTTAGATCCGTGGCGATCTCGGTTCGATGCGGTGGGAGAACGCCGAGATCTCCATCTCCGGTCACGTTGATCCTGTCCGTGGATCTGTTACATATTCGAGATTTATTCCGCTCTGATGTGGGGACGTTGCAGCTTTTTTCGGTCTTGATTTTGATTGGAATCTATTCGCATTAAAGGAGTGTGGGCTTCTGCTTCAGTTGGAAAAAGTCACCTTTTTTATAAATCCGAATGTTTCAAATGGCATTTAGTGTTGAATTCGAAGGCTTTACTGGGTGTTGTTTTTTGTCAGGTGAATTGATTGTATGGAGCTTACAGGCAGAGGTGGGGGGCGCTTGCTGCGACTGGGAGGGGGTAGGGGAGGCATTGACCAGGGGCTGTAGAGGGGGGTGGGAGGGGTTCTTCGAACGAGAGCTTGCTGGCGGGGGAGGGGCGAGGAAGGGGTGGAGGAGGTGGTCGGTAGGGGAGGAGGAGGTGGTCGGAGGTGGGTGCTAGAGGGATCAAACGGGGAAGGAGGAGGGAGGGGATAGTGGTCTTATTTGTAAATAATGAGAATTTAGAAGGTATAAAATATAAAATACCTTTGATTTATAGAATAACATCATGTTATAAATATGATGTGTTTTGAAGGGAAAAATTGTCAACGTATGACTTTTTCCGTCAAAGTTAACGGAGAACTAAGACGGAACTTGACACAGGGTTATGCCATGTAAAGGTTAAGCATTATTCGGGGTTTTGGATGTAATTCGTGATTATCGAGAGTTCCTGGGGTAATTACGAAACTATTCAAAGTTATGGGGGTTAAATATCCCAATTCTGCTTCTGACAATGCATCAGAAGGAACTAAAAAATTATTATAAGTAACACGATCTAAATACAAATACAAATCAGGGAATGTCTTTGCTTCTAATCGCTATCTATCATTTTTCATGTCGTTGCAATTAGATAAATCACAACGGGGGGGGAGGAATAAAAAGCAACATCGCCTGACCTCCCTTCCGCCCCCACCTCCTGACCTCTCTCCCACCGTCGGCCCCCGACCTCCCTGCTGCCCCGACCTCCCTTTTGTTTTGGAATCCCTTCCACCGCCCGCCCCCGACCTCCCTTCCACCCTGCCCTTGCAGCCCTACCCAGACCTCCCTCCACCCCTGCAGCTCCGACCTCCGTCCTACCCCCGCCCCTAATCTCCCTTCTGCCCTGCCCCTGCAGTCGTACCCCAACCCCTTGCGCAGCCCTTCCCCTCCCTACTGCAGCCTTATCCCGACTCTTGTGTTTCCCTTCTCCTTCCTTCCTCTTTATTGTCATGCCCTGTATAGCCCTCCCCCTCCTGCAGCCTTTCTCACATCCCCTTCCCTCTTGTAGTACCTCTCTCCCATATCCTCCTCTCACGGCCCCTTCCCTCCATACATTCAGAGTCTAAGCTACCGCACCATCAAAATATTCAATCCTTGCTCCACTGTATTTGCATAGATTGTTTGCTCCTCACGAGCAATTTCTCCACCACCATGCATCCTGGCGAGCAATGACGTCTCCATGATGATGCCCTCTTCTCCTCTTGAGACGGCTATCGGTGGTTTGATGTGTGCTTTTTGGAATTTTCATTATTGCTCGGATGGTAGAGAAGGAAGTAAAGGTTTTACACGCTTAATCTCCCATATCAAAAGGGTGCATCTCTCCGGCGATGAGTGTGCTTCTATTTTATGAGACGCCACCAAGAATGATCTTTATCTTGTTTTAGAAGGGACCTTGAGAACTCTTGATCAGTGGATGTACGGGAGGTGCATGAAGATTCAAGCGGTGACTCGGGCTTGCCACCATGATGACAGTCTTGTTCAGGCTACAGATGACACTGGAGCGGCTCAAGGGCATATTATCGGCATCTTGAAACCTCTTCTACCTGTTGTGTTTGCTGTCACTGACGGGCTAGCCGTTGATGCTTTACTGCTTGATCGTATTTTCAAAGCTCCTATCACCACAGTAAAGAGTATTCCACCCAGTTGTCGTCTTGCTTTCTCCCAAGCTCTGAAGACATCTTTGCACCAAGTTATCACAGGGCAGGGATCCATATCTGCTTGGATGAGATTGCTACTTCTTCCTCGTTGCACACTACTGGTTTTCAGACCTATGAATAGGCATGATAGAAGATATAGCAATAAAAAATCTTTACAACAACGACTTATTCTGAGCTCACTCACTACTTGGGGCAATTCAGACGGTTTCACCAAGTTAGTGGGTGATATTTTGAAAGGTGATACACTAGGGACGTCTAATCTTAATCAGAAGAATTCTTTAGAAGAGAATCAACACTACAACATTAGGCAATGCCTTCGTAAAGTGTCAGATGGACACTTTTCAGCAGCCTTAAGGGTTTTAGCTCTTCAGGAGTGGCTTCTTATAACGAAGATGCCATGAAAGCTTTAGAGGCTGATGAATCTCGTATTCATCATGCTAAAAGACACTTATTAAAATCTCTGCTTAAACAAACCAATAAAAATCACCTCTAATTCTTTGATTTTATCATGTACTATATTGTGTATAATTAACCCTTAATTATTTGTATTTAATTGTCCTTATTTTTCTGTAATTATTTTATAACTCAAAAACCCCTAAAAATTAGGTAGATAAGTTGTCTATAATTCACTGACCCTTAAAAAGATAAAAAAATACAAAAACAAATCAAAACTACAAAATCGGTGTTTTTATCCCCTTAAAAATACCCCAAAAATAGCTTTTGTACAGATGACCTCTTTTGCCTTTTTGCCCAACATGAAAGTTGTAGATCTCGTCGAGACGAGCAACTTTCATGTTTTGACTTTTTCCAAATTCGGCCTCTAACTAATTCTTTTATATTTTTCTTTGTATTTATGTTTGAATTGTTCTGATTGGGCCACGTGGCGCCCTCTGGGCCGCCCACGTGGCCCGCTCCGCGTCACGCCACCTGGCGCGCTTCCTGGGCCGTTGGATTAGCTCTCTGATTGCCTCCATCCCAGCCGTCCACCCCGCTTCATTTCTCAGCCCTTGGATCCATCTTCCAGATCACATCTCGGCCGCTACTTCACGCCTAAACCTAAGCCCTCCGATCCAGCTACCATCCAACGCCCCTCAACCTGCCACGTCTTCCCTCCATCTCCACCGTCAGATCTTCGAACCATCCAACGCCTCTCCTTGCTCCACGCCACCCTTCTGTCCACTATCGTTGGATCTCACCCATCTCCTCATCTGGACCGCTCATCACCGCCTCAACGCCAACCGTGTGATCAGATCTTTGGATCTGATCTGAGCTCTCCAGTCACGACTCAATTCCAGCCGTTGGATCACAAGATCCAACGGCTCCGATGCATCGTCAACCTCAAGCCGCCCCGATCTGCAGCCGTTACACCACCGCCCCCTTCCTATTTTAGGAAGGATCTCCGACCACCTCCTTCCGCTCATAACGCACCTCCGCGTTCCCCGTACATCCGCCATCCCCGCGTAACTCTCAGGACCCCCCTCCATTACTCCCACATTCAAAACTCCTCCTTCGAAACCGTCCCCATCACCACCTGCACGCCTTCACCTCCACCAATAAAACCCCGACCACCAGCCACCGGAGCCAGCATCCACCAAGTGGGAGCTTCGGCCCGAGCCCCTGGCTCTCCGGTGACAGCGGAGGAGCCCTTGCAAGGGGGCATCGACGGCCGAAGCCCCGGTGTGATCCATGGCTGCTCCGCCATGTAAGCTCCACCTCTCTGGTGGTAGCTAAGCTCCCTGGAGGGGTCATCCAGGTCGAGCCATGACCCGAGCGCCCCCGGTGCTCTGCCCAGACCACCTCCTCCGCTACATCTCGCTCCGGCGAGGTGCCCACCTTTGCTCTCTTTTTCTCCCATTTTTTCCTCCACATCCAGCCGTCATCATCTTCACCTAATCACCCTACGATCTTCACCCGACCACCAGCAATCTCGCCGTCCCCTCTCCCTTCTCCAGAACCCCCCTCCGTACCGATCCCCCTCTTCACCTGCTCCGCCGGAGAAGAGTATTCCGGCCATCGCCTCCCGTCGCTTCACGGTCGCTCATTCACCTCCTCTCACTCGCACACACTCGCTCAAGGCTTCGGCTATCACTAACACTTGCAGATCTCTTCAATGGCCGGAGTTGGCATCGGCTCTCCTTCGAGCGTCTCTCCTCCGACGAGGCTTCACCGATCTTCACCTCCGTCCAGCTCTGGAGCCTCGCCGCACTACCAGGGCCTTCGCCAGGCGCCCAAATATCTTCACCGACCTTCAGGCAGGCATGTGGCCCATGGAGGAGCTCCAGCAGGTCCGCCGGAGCACAGCCTTCTCCGGTGACCTACGGAGGAGACGAAGGGTGCAGCTGCCGTCCGATCGTAGCGATCGGACGTCTGTGATGATGACGCGTGGCCCGCACGAACCTCCAACTGAAGCTGCAGGCCCGGGTCATCCGAGCCTAAAACGTACCACCAGACAATGCCACGTGGACCGAAGCTGAGGGCTCATCCGAGCCTAGCCCTCACGTGCCTCGCACGTGAGGTTCTGGGTAATTTGCGATAAAGACCCCGGAGTTTATAGAAATTGCAGAATGGTCCCCAGGCACGTGCCTCACGTGCGTGCCTGGGTATTTTACAAGGAAGCCCTCCAGATTTCGAAGATTTGCAAAAAGGCCCATGCGCGCAAATGGAGAATTTACAAAATGGCCCAGGCGGTTTTTGGTATTTGCATTTAGGTCCCTCCAGGGACCTAAATGCAATATTTATCCTTTATTTTGCTTGCATTTTTATTACATTTATGCCCTTGCACTGTTTTTAGCATAACTTGAGCATCGTAGGTCCAAATTGCATGATTTTAGTGTCATTTTGATCCTTGTTTTGTCCTCTACAATCTAGCATACTTATTTGTCTCATTTGACACTGTTTTAAATTAAGTGAATTTTTATGTCAAAAATGGGACCATGCTCTATCTGTCTTGCTGGATTTAATGACCGATTTTTAATGATGTGTCCAAAATGGCTCTAACTTCATTCCTTATTGCATTGCTCACATTTTAGGGTCTAATTATAGCATTTTATTCTTCAGGCATAGTCCTTTGCATTATTTGCCCATGCATCACTTTAATTCGCATAAAAACCAATAAAAATACATGCATCATGGCATCGCCTTATAAATATTATAGTACTTCATAAATTGCATATGGACCTGAAATTGAGATTAAATCACATTGAGCTTCATGAATCAAAATTCAAAAGCCATAATTAAGCAGCCGTGTCCCTGTGTTCGACCTTGGTAGACTTGCCAAGAATAAATATTCCACAGCATTCAAAGACTGTGGTTTTTGCTGAACAAAATTCGCCTCCTGTGCTACAGCGTTATTTATATCTATTAAAGAGGCGAATTTTACGTTCATCAAATGGCGTCGTTGCCGGGGATACGGCTCTGTTTAATTTTTGAATTTTGATTTTTTTAATTAATTCAATAATTTCTAGGTCCTCATTCCATGCATCATTTAGTTGCATATTATTTTGCGGATTTAATTTCTCTGGTTTTCTAACGTTTATCTTTTGTGGCAGGGCCCATGGTGATCGAGGACGCTTGATCCTCATGGAGGCGTGAAGTCAAATACTTCCGCTGAAGAGGCCGCGAAAGAACCTGTGAAGGATTTGGGAGATTTCAACAGTCAAAAAAATTGCATTGCATTTTGTAAAAAAAAAAGAAAAAAAAACCTTGCATCTGCATATTTCTTTTTCAGTCTTGCATATTGTATTCAAAAAAATCCCCCCCCCCCCCCGCACACACACACACACACCTACACTGCACATATTCACCCTCACCCGCCCCCTGAATATCTCTCTCTCTCTCTCTCTGTGTATCTATTCTTCACGAACCCCCTCCCCCTCACCCTTGTATCATAGACCCCCCCCACGCAGACCTTACTTAGGCTATTTGTAGCCTATGTATAGGGGGGACCCGCCTGCTCTTCCTTCCCTCGTCCCGTCTTCTTGTACTGAGGCCAATTTTGGCCTAAGTATAGGGGGACTCTCCTCCTCAGTTCCGCTATATCTCCCTGTACTTGAACCGAGCCTTGGCTTCATGGCACTTGTGCTATGAGGACATAGCAAATTTTAAGTATAGGGGGGTATACCGTATATTATTGTATAGTACCTTAGCCTTAGCTCGCGTTTTTAAAACTTTTTAAATTTATTTTTCGGGCTGGGTTTTGGTAAACTAGTGAACTGAGTAAAATCCTGTAAATATTAAAATTTGAGGGTTTAATTTTTGTGAATATTCCTGTTTTAAAAAAAAATTTGAAAATCTTTCTTGGAGGTTGACTCTGACTACTAGGTTTAGTAGGCATTTTCAGTGAGGGAACCTCGGTCTCCCTTAGCAGAGTGGGTGGTTTAGAGGACATCGCATACGGCCCCGTCCTCAAGTAACACGGATCTCGGCCCGTACTTACACCCATACTGGCTGAAAGTGTATACTTTTGTTTGAGCCTGGGCCAGTCATTGTCTCGCCGAGGAATTAAAAAAAATGAAAATTAAAACCCATAAAAATTTGCAAAAGATAAAAATCACACAAAAAATTCACTAACCTGTGGAGTTGGTGTATTCCTGACACAATCACACTCACGCAAGGCTTGAGGATTTTTAAGGACACTGGATCTCTGGGATCTTGAGAGTCTGAGTTAACATGCCTTAGTCATTAGGGTTTTTCTGACTTAAATATCCACACTCCTCTGGTTTGAAAGATTTGAGTGCTATATTGCACTCTTTATCTCTATTTTTCAAGAAAATATGATCAGCACAGTCACTTCCACAACTGCATGATTGATGAGCTGAGATGAGATATCACTTGAGGAACTAGGATCAGAGATTTAAATTTAGACCCGATCTTATGATATTCGAGGATGGGATAAAGTTAATGAAGGCTTCAGAAAACCTGAGTGTCAGCAAAAACCCTAGCCAGTATGTGAACAAGATTCATATGCTATCTCTTGATATTTACCTAAAAGTGCCAGGGTGTGATGAAACTTAAAGAAACTTGTTGATCAGTGTGCGCCAATCTCTTGGTAAAAGCAGTGGAGCTAGCCAACAAAAGAAATGAAATGTTAAAGAAAAGCTCTAAAAATCAAAGTCAATTCCAAATGAGCTTCCACCAATGGCGAGCGCTCCCAACCATTTTCAAAGTGTCCACTTGGACCAAGCGCTAAATAGGACCAAGGAGTCGGGCTGACACCACAAAAAGGGCCCTGCATCGTAAGCGATACAAGTCTGGGTGTCGAAGGTATCTTAGATACTCAAAAAAGACACACCCCGGTGTACTCCCAGAAAAACAAGTGCAGACGACTCCAACTCTCTTGACGAACACATTGATCAACAAAGTATTAATATACATGTGTTGAGTAAAAGGCACTCGAGAGGCCCCTTGTTCCAATGTGAGGGTGAGAAAATTAGACACAATCCCAGTACCTCCATCATCTGGCCGTCCATCAACATTTCAAAGTCTGACAAACTAATGAGACGGTAGACTGGAGCAAGAACATACTTATTCCCTAGTATTGAGGATTAGGTCTAGAGGAGAATCTTTGGGACTGGAACTTTGGGTGATGCATCGACTCGGCTCTCATGAAATGCAGTACACTAAATGTCATATCCTTATATTATATGTACAAAAAGAGAGTCTGATAATCAGAGAAGTTGGATTCCTTCTGACTAAGGCTTGGATAAACCCAGAATTTTAGGATCACTTAGGTCAAGGGTCTTCAAAAAGATCAAGCCTTGAATTTTTCACACGCACTGTCAGGAATTAATCCGACTCCTTCATTCTTTAGATGCTCGAGGACGAGCATGGTTTAAGTATAGGGGTATGATGAATCTTGTATTCATCATGCTAAAAGACACTTATTAAAATCCCTGCTTAAACAAACCAATAAAAATCACCTCTAATTCTTTGATTTTATCATGTACTATATTGTGTATAATTAACCCTTAATTATTTGTATTTAATTGTCCTTATTTTTCTGTAATTATTTTATAACTCAAAAACCCCTAAAAATTAGGTAGATAAGTTGTCTATAATTCACTGACCCTTAAAAAGATAAAAAATACAAAAACAAATCAAAACTACAAAATCGGTGTTTTTATCCCCTTAAAAATACCCCAAAAATAGCTTTTGTACAGATGACCTCTTTTGCCTTTTTGCCCAACATGAAAGTTGTAGATCTCGTCGAGACGAGCAACTTTCATGTTTTGACTTTTTCCAAATTCGGCCTCTAACTAATTCTTTTATATTTTTCTTTGTATTTATGTTTGAATTGTTCTGATTGGGCCACGTGGCGCCCTCTGGGCCGCCCACGTGGCCCGCTCCGCGTCACGCCACCTGGCGCGCTTCCTGGGCCGTTGGATTAGCTCTCTGATTGCCTCCATCCCAGCCGTCCACCCCGCTTCATTTCTCAGCCCTTGGATCCATCTTCCAGATCACATCTCGGCCGCTACTTCACGCCTAAACCTAAGCCCTCCGATCCAGCTACCATCCAACGCCCCTCAACCTGCCACGTCTTCCCTCCATCTCCACCGTCAGATCTTCGAACCATCCAACGCCTCTCCTTGCTCCACGCCACCCTTCTGTCCACTATCGTTGGATCTCACCCATCTCCTCATCTGGACCGCTCATCACCGCCTCAACGCCAACCGTGTGATCAGATCTTTGGATCTGATCTGAGCTCTCCAGTCACGACTCAATTCCAGCCGTTGGATCACAAGATCCAACGGCTCCGATGCATCGTCAACCTCAAGCCGCCCCGATCTGCAGCCGTTACACCACCGCCCCCTTCCTATTTTAGGAAGGATCTCCGACCACCTCCTTCCGCTCATAACGCACCTCCGCGTTCCCCGTACATCCGCCATCCCCGCGTAACTCTCAGGACCCCCCTCCATTACTCCCACATTCAAAACTCCTCCTTCGAAACCGTCCCCATCACCACCTGCACGCCTCCACCTCCACCTATAAAACCCCGACCACCAGCCACCGGAGCCAGCATCCACCAAGTGGGAGCTTCGGCCCGAGCCCCTGGCTCTCCGGTGACAGCGGAGGAGCCCTTGCAAGGGGGCATCGACGGCCGAAGCCCCGGTGTGATCCATGGCTGCTCCGCCATGTAAGCTCCACCTCTCTGGTGGTAGCTAAGCTCCCTGGAGGGGTCATCCAGGTCGAGCCATGACCCGAGCGCCCCCGGTGCTCTGCCCAGACCACCTCCTCCGCTACATCTCGCTCCGGCGAGGTGCCCACCTTTGCTCTCTTTTTCTCCCATTTTTTCCTCCAACATCCAGCCGTCATCATCTTCACCTAATCACCCTACGATCTTCACCCGACCACCAGCAATCTCGCTGTCCCCTCTCCCTTCTCCAGAACCCCCCTCCGTACCGATCCCCCTCTTCACCTGCTCCGCCGGAGAAGAGTATTCCGGCCATCGCCTCCCGTCGCTTCACGGCCGCTCATTCACCTCCTCTCACTCGCACACACTCGCTCAAGGCTTCGGCTATCACTAACACTTGCAGATCTCTTCAATGGCCGGAGTTGGCATCGGCTCTCCTTCGAGCGTCTCTCCTCCGACGAGGCTTCACCGATCTTCACCTCCGTCCAGCTCTGGAGCCTCGCCGCACTACCAGGGCCTTCGCCAGGCGCCCAGATATCTTCACCGACCTTCAGGCGGGCATGTGGCCCATGGAGGAGCTCCAACAGGTCCGCCGGAGCACAGCCTTCTCCGGTGACCTGCGGAGGAGACGAAGGGTGCAGCTGCCGTCCGATCGTAGCGATCGGACGTCTGTGATGATGACGCGTGGCCCGCACGAACCTCCAACCGAAGCTGCAGGCCCAGGTCATCCGAGCCTAAAACGTACCACCAAACAATGCCACGTGGACCGAAGCTGAGGGCTCATCCGAGCCTAGCCCTCACGTGCCTCGCACGTGAGGTTCTGGGTAATTTGCGATAAAGACCCCGGAGTTTATAGAAATTGCAGAATGGTCCCCAGGCACGTGCCTCACGGGCGTGCCTGGGTATTTTACAAGGAAGCCCTCCAGATTTCGAAGATTTGCAAAAAGGCCCCTGCGCGCAAATGGAGAATTTACAAAATGGCCCAGGCGGTTTTTGGTATTTGCATTTAGGTCCCTCCAGGGACCTAAATGCAATATTTATCCTTTATTTTGCTTGCATTTTTATTACATTTATGCCCTTGCACTGTTTTTAGCATAACTTGAGCATCGTAGGTCCAAATTGCATGATTTTAGTGTCGTTTTGATCCTTGTTTTGTCCTCTACAATCTAGCATACTTATTTGTCTCATTTGACACTGTTTTAAATTAAGTGAATTTTTATGTCAAAAATGGGACCATGCTCTATCTGTCTTGCTGGATTTAATGACCGATTTTTAATGATGTGTCCAAAATGGCTCTAACTTCATTCCTTATTGCATTGCTCACATTTTAGGGTCTAATTATAGCATTTTATTCTTCAGGCATAGTCCTTTGCATTATTTGCCCATGCATCACTTTAATTCGCATAAAAACCAATAAAAATACATGCATCATGGCATCGCCTTATAAATATTATAGTACTTCATAAATTGCATATGGACCTGAAATTGAGATTAAATCACATTGAGCTTCATGAATCAAAATTCAAAAGCCATAATTAAGCAGCTGTGTCCCTGTGTTCGACCTTGGTAGACTTGCCAAGAATAAATATTCCACAGCATTCAAAGACTGTGGTTTTTGCTGAACAAAATTCGCCTCCTGTGCTACAGCGTTATTTATATCTATTAAAGAGGCGAATTTTACGTTCATCAGAGGCTAAACATACGTATAAGCCGCTTCCTTCCTTGCCAGATATCTTGATTTTAGAGACTCCTCTTACAGCTGATACAGATGTTATCTTACATTCTATCAAATCCATTCCTAAAGGGACATCATGTGACAGAGATGGTCTGAGAGCTCAACACCTTTTAGATACCCTTTGCAGGGAGGGGTCTACAATTGCCACTGATCTTTTACGGACGATCACCATGGTGGTTAACTTAGGCTAGGTGGGAGATGCCCCTTGAGTTTGGCTGAGTTTGTAGCCTCTACATCTCTTACTCCACTATTCAAATCTGACAACGGCATACGCCCTATTGCTGTGGGCACTATCTGGAGATGCCTAGTATCCAAGATTGCAATGACAGTTGGCAAAGAGATGTCTAAATATCTCAATGACTTTCAATTTGGGGTTGGTGTATCTGGAGGAGCAGAAGCCATTTTACACAGTACCAATCGGCTTTTGAGCAAGCTTCAAGGTAATGGGTCTATCTCTATGCTTACTATAGATTTTTCTAATGCTTTCTACATGATAGATAGATCTTCGATGCTCTATGAAGTTAGGAGGCGATGTCCATCTATTTCTTCATGGATGGAGTTTCTGTATGCTCAGGCTGCCAGATTATATATTGGAGATAATCATATATGGTCGACCACCAGAGTGCAGCAAGGTGATCCCCTCGGCCCACTTCTATTTTATCTTGCTTTGCACCCAATTATTCATGAGATCATAGACAATTGTAAACTCCTTCTACATGCTTGGTATCGTGATGATGGGACTATCATCGGAGGCACAATAGAGGTGGCCAAGGTGCTTGACATTGTACAACGCAGAGGTCACGAGTTGGGACTTGTTCTGAATATCAAGAAAACTGAGCATTTCTGGCCTTCATGCGATGGACAGAAGGTCCGCAAAGGGTTGTTTCCTACTGCTATTGGGAGGCCTGTTCTAGGAGTGAAACTGCTTGGAGGTGCAGTGAGTATGGATAAAGGATTTCTTGAAGATTTGTCTATGAGAAGGGCCACCAAAGCTGTTGAATTAATGCAATTACTTCCCCAGTTGGATGATCCACAAAGTGAACTTCTTTTACTACGATCTTGTATGGGTTCAGCCAATCTCATGTTTGGCTTAAGGACATGTCAACCCACATGCATGGAGCAAGCTTCTACTTTTTTTGACAGAGGACTACGTGGGGCTATTGAGGACATTGTGGTTTGTGGAGGCCCTTTCTTCGGCGACCTTCAATGGAAGGTGGCATCCCTACCAATCAAGCTCAATGACTTGGGCCTGCAATCTGCTTTTGAGGCTTCTTCATATGCCTTTGTGGCATCTAGAGCTCAATCTTGGGTGCTTCAAGACCACATTTTACAAGACAGTGGGGTATGTGATATGGATTCTAATTTTTTAGATGGCTTGGAGGGTCTACGTGTCAAACTCCCATCTTTAGATCTTACATGTTTTTCTAACAAGGATATTGTCTCCCCTAAAGCCCAGAATGCTTTGGCGAGTTCCCTTTTTAGCAAAATTGTCAAAGAAATTGAGGTTGAATTTGACATGACAGCTAGGCAAAAGGCATTTTTTCGATGTTTGCAATCTGACCATGCACAAGATTTTCTTCTAGCTATTCCTATTGATGTTCTTGGAATGCATATGTCACCTATTGAGTATCGCACTATTCTCAGATATCGCCTTATGATTCCTCTATTCCCAGTAGATGAGGCATGTCCAGTATGCCACAAATCTTGCCTAGACACCTTTGGGGAGCATGCCGTTCATTACCGTGAACTCACAGTTTTTAAATATAGACATGATCTTGTCAGAGATGTCCTCTATGATGTACTCAGGAAGGCTGGGGTTGCGTCAAAGAAAGAAGCACCTGTGAATTTTTTGACTGATCCACACGAGGGAAGATCCACACTTAGACCAGTAGATGTTTTAATTTTTGGATGGGCCAGAGGAAAACATGCATATGTTGATTTGACTGGAGTGTCTCCGTTAGTTGGTCTAATAAAAAATGATTTTACTGTGGGATACGTTGCACAGAAAGCAGCCTCAGCTAAAGTTGCTAAACATGAGAATGCTTGTATTGACAATCAACATGTTTTCATCCCTTTCGAGTTTAATACCTTTGGGTTCTTGGCGACTGAAGCTGTTGAGCTCCTTAAGAGGGTCCAGAAAATTATGCATAGCAATGTTATGGTTCCTAGGTCTATAGATGTTGCGTTTCGAAGAATTGGATTTGCCATTTAAAAGGGATTGGTGGCGCAGCTTGTTGCCCGTCTCCAAACAGTCTATCTGTAAAACTTAAAGTACCGTGAATGCATGCCTTTTTATTAACATCTTAATGTCAATCAGAAGCAATTGGCTTCAAATTGATGGTAGAAGCCATATTCATAGATCGCCCTTTGGTCGATTAGAGGTGTCCTTCATGTCTCCCTCATCATTTTGGGTGTCGATGTCTTCGTTGTAGTCATGCTCGATCTTGTGGCTCGGCCACCAACAGCGACGCAGCCTTCCGGCTCTTCGCCTTCGTGATGGCGACGATGGCTAGTGTATCGCCATTGAGGGTGAAGGCTTCACCCGTGTCCAGTCCTGCCTCATTGTCGAAGACCTAGACCCATGTTATCGAGGGGTGGAGGATGGAGAGCTGTAGAAACCCATCCTCTCCACGATCCTTTGCAGCAAGATCGAGCAGGAGGTGATATAGCCTCTGTCTGTGAGTGTATCACGGTCCCATCGTTTGAGCAGAAGATGAGCAGCGGAAGATGGAGAGGCACCTCCGACGATGGTTGGTGTTCTAGGACATGGTGACTCAACCGAGATGTTGATGGCAGCGATGAAAGCAGAGGAGGAGATGGTGCGGGCAGGTTGGTTAATTCCTCTAACAGATCGAGGGCAAAAATGAAAATACATCTAGAGGCGGGTGGTAAATTGAATCAAGAAGGGAAAAATTGAGATTTTTGTGGCAAAAATTAATAGGTGGTCGGATAAGAGCAAAATCTCCCCTCTAAAAGCCCTCACTTCAAGCCCATTTCTAAAGAGATCATAAGGCCCCATAATTAACGGGCATATGGGAGAGAAGCACGGGAAATTAATGGGGTTCACCTTATTGTTTAAAGAAAATATTGTCAAAGTCATAAAATCCATTATAAGGACCTAATTGCACAATTCTCTTAATACTCCCCCTCAAGCTAGAGCATTAAATACAATGCTCAACACATACAAGACGAATACATATATCAAACGCTAGAAGTTGAAACTGCATTTCTCACGCTTGAGATATAGGGTATCTGCAAATGTTGAAGCCGGGTTGTCCAATGCTTTAGATATGGAAGAATAAAAGTGAGCCTCTCCAGCAAAGACCTCTACATTGCTTTGAAACCGTATGAAGATCCAATCAATAGGTTACTTTAAAGAAGCTATTGCAATAGGTGTCTCTCGACGAGAGTTTCCAACTTAGCTCATGCACTGGCTAAGACAATGAGATCTCTACTCGAGAATCCCTATGGATATCTCCATATACCTTTTGTTGGTCTTTGTCATACATGCATCCACATTCATGAGCATGGGGACCTCTTTATCATACATGCATCCACATTCTTCTTTGCAAGTGATGCTTGATGGTAGCCATGCCAGGCACCTCTGATCTAGGGTTCCAAGGAGGATCCCATCTCTTCTTTGGTTGTTGTTGGTTTTGGTGGCAGATCAAGAAAAAATCTCAAACTTCCAAGTATATGGACAATAATCAAAATGAAAATCGAACTTCAATAACAAAGCTTAGAATCAGCCTGCTCTTTCCTATCGATTCCGCGATCAATTAGAAATGGATTCTATAAAGGAAAGATAAAGTTTTCTAAAGGGTAAAGGATATTTCCTAACAGTTCGGAATATATGTTATCGCGAGCGTATTAGTTCATATCTTTCTGTTTCATTAGATGCTGAAAATTTAAGGAGGTATTATTTTCTTTTATTACGATAAAGTTATTGTATATGCTAGATTTCAAAGATTTTAGGAATACTTTCCTTTAACTTATTGTACAACTCATTCATAAGAATAGATAATGAAAAGAAATATCAATCTAAATTATGAGAAGCAATTACACGACATAAGGTATAGGTCCCCAATCCTTATGTGAAATAGGTTATACGAAACAATCCACAAAATAGGGTTGGCCTCAATAAGATAAATTTGGCATTTAAAAAGAACATAATTTTACAAAATTTATTATATAACATAAGACCAATAGATATATATGGGAAAATTTTCCAATGAGCATAGGACGCATTAGGATTCTAATGAGCACCCTTATTTTTACAAATGTTTACCATTATTTTAAACAAAATATTATTATATTTTCATTTTTATATGTTATTATTAATGCAAATGATAATTTTAAAAATAATAAATCTTAAATTAATGCAAATTAATCATTTATAAAAATATAAGATATTCTTAAAATAAATAAAGAGACCATCGTATCATAATGATTAAATTTTGTTTTTTTGTAAAAATAAATATTAAAAGTAAGAATGATATAACATTTGCAAAATAGTTATGAATACCCATTCATCACTCTTTATTCTTATATTTTAGCTACAAAAACCTTTGCAAATGCATGTAGATATATGTAAATACAAATAATTACCAAAAGCATGCATTGTGTAAAAACCTATAATTAGCATGTTTTTGTGCAAAAATAAAATAATTAAGATTAAAAAGAAAAAGAGGGAAATATTTAGAATAAATATTGAGCAACCTAACCCAAGGGAGGGCTCAGCATGGGCCTGACCGCATAAAAGCCAAAGTAGAGGGAGATAGGGGCTCATGAGTGTAAATATTTATGTAAATAAATAAAAATATAGTTTCCTCACCCAAAAATATGTTTGTAAATACTTGTATATTTTTATAAAGATATAAAAACAAAATAAAAAGTTAAAAATCAAAAAGATCAAAAATACCCCTTTCATCATGTACATAAACCATACCTATGTATTAATTTAGCTTTGTAAACATATAAAAGTAATTTTTATAATTTTTGTAAATAGTCTATATTGTAAATAAATAAAATAAAAACAATTAAAAATCAAAACAAAATAAAAATAGAAAAAATTAAAAATACAAAAATACATTGTACATATACCATATATATAGATGTACATATATATTTATTTTACTTATGTAAGTAAATAATAAAAATAAAATAAAAACCCCCTTTTATTCCTTACTTTATTCTATAAATAAATAAAATATAAAATAAGGATAAAATTGTACAAAAATAATAATTAAAAAAAATCAAAACCCTATATATTGTATATACCTATATATAGTACATACTATGTACATAGCTTATTTTTATTTCAAAAAAATTAATTAAAAATCACCAAAAAATAGAAAAAAATAAAATAAAAATAGTTTGTGTTTTGAGTTTTTGCAAAATCGGGTCCTAGCTACCTTAATTTTGAGCTTCAAGATCCTGCCACGTGGCCCATCCTCATTGGGTCCTGGGGATGTTGACCGCCCGGTCAACTAGCCCCCCCAGGACCACTTCCCACGGGTCTGAGCTCCCTCGGGATCCGCGCGCTCCTGAGCTTGCCCGGACCTATCCTTCTCGGACCCCTACTCGTATATAGCTGCAGCTCCGCCACCTTCTCTCTCCATCTTTGGTCATTCGCCTTCTTCTCCTGTGAGCTCCAGAGAGCGTGTGAGGTGACAGCTCGCGCCTGAGCCTGTTGCAGCGAGGAGAGGAGGAGTCTTCCATCGATCCGGCGACGTAGCCGTCGTAGCTCCGCCACCTGAGCGAGCTTCGAGCCTCGGGCCGAGACGTCCCTTGAGGCCAAGACCGGGAGCTTCCCCAGCTCCGCCACAGTCTTTCCGACCACCAAGGTAACCCCTTAGGCTACCCATTTCCTTCAATTTCCGTTTTCCCCAAAATCGCGCCGCCGCCGTCGTTCGTTGATTCCGACCACCCCGTCGCTCATCTCGATCATCGGAATCCACCCTCACGTTCGCCTTCCTCCGACACACCTTCTCCACCCACTCACTCAACCCAGCTCGCACAGGAGCTGGGAACCGAGCTCCTCCGTCCACCCCCTTCGCCGGAGCTCGCCGTCCCGACGCACCAACCACCTCCACTTCGCCTAACCGGGTCGAGGCAATTTGCCCTCGACCCGTGAGTCTTCTGGTGCTCTTTTCAGGTCGAAACGAGGGCTGTCTGAGGCCCTTCGCTACTCAGCCAGGAGACCCAGCTCCGCCGACGCCGTCCGAGCTCCCGGAGCTTGGCTCGATCATCGGAGCCCACCGGCAGATGCGGGAGCCTTCCGCGATTCTTCTCCGACGTTCAGAAGGCTCCCCGGAGGACCCTAGCGCACGCACGAGCCCGGCGAAGCTCGCCGGGGACCTGTTCTTCGAGGACCCTCCATCGCCGTTGATCGACCCCCCTCGCTCCAGTTCTGATCCTGGCCGTCCGCTTGTGGAGCTGCAGATATCGTCCGATCAGAGGAGGTCTGATCTCGGCCGTTGGATCGTGAGCCACCCCGCTTCCAAGCCCTCCGATCATCCACGTGGCGCGCATCCAACGTCCCCGCTTAATAAAGGGTAATTTACCCTTAGGCCCCTGTTTTTACTTTATTTCGTTTTAGTCCTGTAAGTATTTTCGTCAGTTGTTTAGTTTTAGGGTAATTTACATAGAGGACCTCGTGCTTTAGTTTATTCGCATCTATACCCCGGTGTGTTGTGAGCCACGTGCTTCGCCACGTGTTGTTTGGGTTATTTGCAGTAGACCACCCTGTAGTTCTGGATGATATCAATTGAATGAAAGTTTTTAGATAATTGCATTTATACCCCTGTGCGTGGTTTATTTGAGCATGTGCGATATTTTTTGGGTTATTTGCATATAAGACCCCTGGACTTTTGGTACCTGTTATCAATAAGTCCTCGGGACTTATTTTTCTTGCATTTAGGTCCCTGAGTGCCCCAGGCACGTGCGTGGCGTGTGTTTTGCTGGGTATTTTGCACCAGGACCCCCAGAACTTTGGGTATTTGCACTTCAGTCCCTATGCACAGTGCCCCACCTTTATTTTTGAACAAAATATCAAATCACCTCCAAATCCAACGAAAATTTGACACGTGGCTCCTGCCATGGTGTAGAATTTTTGTAGATTTTTTAGGACATTTTTGTTTTTGTTTGCTATTTTTAAAAATTCAAAAACAGTCATTTTTGTTACTGTCTAGTTTGAAAATTCACAAAAAAATATAAAAACTCACCTTAAAATTCTATAAAAATTAGTTACTGTTTGTTTAGCTTAGCTTGATTTTCTAGCCAAGTTTGGCTATTTTTTCATTGCTTAAAAACCTTAAAAACTTAAAAACACTCAAAAACCCATAAAATTCTAGTAAATAAATTAAAAATCCAAAAATAATAAAATTGGTATCTGAATTTTCCTTGTTTTATCTACTTTATAGGAAAATTACCTACAGGCCATTTTAAGACCTTTAGATATTTTATCTAGGGACTTTTGGCTCGGCTGGACAGTACCATTGTTTTTAGCTACTGTTTGATTTTTAGAAAATAAAATAAACATCAGAAAATTATCAAAAATTCACCAAAAACACAAAAAAATATAAAAAACATAAAAACATTTTTGTTTTAATTTTTGGTTGATTTTTAATGCTTTGAATAATTTGTTGAAGTGTGCTTTTCCTTTGTTTTCTTATTTTTCTTAATTCATTAAAAAATCCAAAAAAAATATAAAAATATTAAAAACCACTAAAAATATTTTCTTTTCTTTATTTTATTTGTTTTTACTACTTCGTAGGCCTCTGGGCCAACCCGTGCTCCTTGAGTTCGACCCTGGGTGCTATACCAGGTTAATCACATAGCAGGACCGCTATTTGAGTTTTGATTGATTTTATCTATTTCAAGTGGTTCATTTTTCTTGACCGACACGTTCGAGTGATTGAAGTCGCAACGACCGTCTTAGTTACCTGATTACCTTAGTCACTCGGGAGATTCATGCCATCAGAATGGCGCCGTTGCCGGGGAGCACGGCTTAGTAGTTGATTTACTTTTCGTTTTATTTTTCGCGGCTTTTCGCGGTTCTTGTTCATATTTTTATTTTTGTTTTATTTTGTTTTATTTTCATTTTCTTTTGTTTTTGTTTTTGTTTATTTTGTGTGTTTATTTTTATTTTGCAATTTTGCATATATACCCTCCATTTTATTTCCATTTATTTTCCTTTATTAGTATTGGATTATTGGTTCTGACCACTTTGCTTTTTCTTGCGTGGGCCCGAGGACCGAGGCGGCTGATCTCGAGAAGCCGACGCAACCGCGGATTCGGAGGCGGCTCCTTTCTTCGCGGAGCCGCAGGAGAGAGTGAGAGAGAGTTGAGTGGGTGAGGATTAGAGTAGATTTTTATTTTCATTATTATTGTAATAATACAGGACACTGGACTTGGACTCTTTGGACTATATCTGCTTAGCGGGTCTGTTTCGCCGAGCACCGGTGTGCTCGGGGGACCCTTAGGACTTGCGCGGTTTTTCGCGGCTTTGTTTCGTTTTATTTTCTTTCTGCCTTTTCCGGTGTTTACGTGGTTTTTGCTCGAGCCCCTAGACTTAGGAATTTTTGGTGATTGTGCCGTAATTAGTAGGGATCCCCACACCTAACTGATTATCTGTTCCTATAGAACATAATTGGACCTACTAAAAATCATTAATAAAAATAACCGACTCATTTGCCTTCGTAGCCTACGTGCTGCAGCCCGTCCTGTTAAGCGCTTTCTCCTACCCCCGATTTGTCAGACAGAGGAGGGACGGCCAAGACCGGACTCTTTGGCTTGGAGGTCGGTGACCGGTTAGACGGTTCTTCGCTAGAAATTACTCATCTAGGACTCGGCTTTCCCGTTGCATCATATAGGTAGTTTGCTTTCTGTCTTTACATTTATGCGCGGATCATATTGCATGTAGAGTGCTGGAGACAGGTACGCATTTCTTACTCAGCATGCATCATTGATTTACCGCGCATCGGCTTTTTCGTCTTCTCCCCCTGTTTTTGACTTAATAACCAGGAGAACCGAAAAATTCGTTAGGACGTTTGTTTTTATTTGAAAAAGATTAAAAAGAGAAACCATAAAATGGGACTGGTTAACACTATTGATCTTAAAAATCGCTCACCCTGAAAATTTTGTCTTGGGGAGAGCAACCCCCTCATTGTATGGTTTGGATGCGCGAAAGAGTGACCCGCACCCTAGGTAGAGCCCTCCGGTGCTAGTCCCGACTGATTACCGACTCTTCCGTGCGGGCCAGTCGGTTGGGATAGCATCGGGTATCCTAACAGGTCACGTAAGTGCTCTGATATTTTGTGTGTTCACTTAATAAAATCGACAAGATAATTTGACCGAACTTTCACGGTCTTCAGCTCGCGTCGCGTTGGTGAACCGGGGGTTTGTCTTGTGATCATAGTTGCTCCAGATCTCATCCGCCCTACTCGACCAGATCAAGATGATGGGTAGACGCTCTCTTAGGCAGCCTCTGGCTGCACCGCTTTCGGGCACGTCTACCTCATCATCTAGGTTGGCACGCGAGAGCCAAGACCAGCTCTCCGAGCCCGAGTACGATTCCACCCTGTTCCCCCTCGATCCCCTTTCTTTCCTGCCTGAGAGACACGAGCCCGAGGAGAGACTGATTGATTTGACAACACCTGAGTTGGGCTCGTTTGATTTTGCAGACGTCATGGCCGGAGCCGGCAGTTCAGATGATCACTCCCGTCAGCCCGAGCATTTTGTACTAGATCAGGGAGCGATCAACTCCACCCTGATCGCATCATTAGAGACAGTTCAGCAGCAGTTACGCGATCAGGGAGCATTTATGATTGAGATGAGGCGAGAGTTGGAGAGGCTCAGAGCAGAGCGAGACCAGCAGAGCGAGCCTGAGGAGATACCTGATGCAGAGGCACGAGCCGCAGCAGCCGCAGCAGCCGCAGCCGCAGTAGCGGCAGCCGCCGCGGCAGGAGGACCACCGAGACCGATGCGGGAGTTGCACAACCCGGATCTACACTGATGCACCATTGGGTGGTGGTACCTGTTATCGTGGGCGACTTCAAGTTCCCCCCGAACACCCTGCAGATGCTTCCCCGTTTTCACGGGCTTGCCACCGAGGAGCCCCATCTCCACCTCCAGGAGTTCCTGATGATTTGCAGTACTGTCCACGACCGCCATGTGAACCAGGATACGATTCAGATGATTGCCTTCCCCTTCTCACTAGCAGACAGAGAAGCCACCTGGCTAAAGCATTTGGGGAAGTTTGTCTACACCTGGGAGCAGCTCCGCACCGAGTACTTGAACAAGTACTATCCACTCGGGCGGACGAATGCAGCGAGGGCCCTGATCAGCAACTTCTCCATGCTCCCCAATGAGCAGTTTCACGAGGCATGGGAGAGGTTTAGAGAGCTCACGGACAGATGCCCGCACCACGACATCACGAAGCCGAACCTTGTGCAGAGCTTCTTCAGCGGGTTGACACCAGAGCTTCAGGGTCTGGTGAATGCTTCTTGTGGCGGGTCCTATTTCGCCAAGGACCACGACCAGGTCTGGGCCATCTTCGAGGAGATGGCTGAGAATTATATGGTGATGTCCCAGACCCGGCTGTACACACAGAGACCCCAGCCGCAGCAGCCAGGATCCGTGTAGTACCAGTGGATAGCACGGGTCGATGCAGGTCCATCTAGTTCGTCCGCAGTCGCAGCAGCACAGGCAGAGTCGTCCGCTGCGGACATGGGGATCATCAGCGAGAAGTTGGACCGCATGGAGCTGATAGAGAAGAAGCAGTGCCAGAGCATCGCGCAGATGGATCAGATGGCACAGACTCTGAGCGACATGAAGACCCAGCTCATGTGTCTCCAGGAGGCACAGACGGCTTCACAGTCCCGTCTTCATTCGCGAGGCGACTCCGGCAGCAGCAGCAGCTCGTCCCAGCGCTCCAGCTCCCTACAGCAGCCTAGACAGGTTCATCTTGTACAGGCGGAGCCGTACCAGCAGCTGCAGCCCACTTACCAGTCCCCACCATCTCCAGACATGCAGATGGTGGTCTACCAGCCGGACCAGCCTCTGGCAGTACTCCCGCCAGTCCCCTACGATGCAGAGCCGTTGATGGATGTCAACGGGATTTGGTATGACCACCCCAGCCTGGGATCCGACGAGATCATCCCGGATTCAGGTGGGGGAATGGAGGTACCCAGCCCCAGCAGCAGCCAGCCGGTCAGGGAGGGCAGTACTCCCAGTAGAGAGATCACCAGCCGCAGCAGCAGCCCCCAGCCTACCAGTCACACCAGCAGTCGTCATTCGGTCCTCGTCCCTATTATCAGCAGGGACAGTCGTGGAGACGTGAGCAGCAGGCTCACCCAGCAGCATCCCTCTTCCTACCCCTCTCAGCAGCACCACCAGCAGTTCCAGCAGCCTCAGCACCAGAGAGGCTACCCGTCGGGCTCCCACGAGAGCCCCGCCTTGGATGACGTCGCCCGCCTCCTCACGGATCAGCAGGCCACATTTAGACGGGAGATGGACGAGTTCCGCCAGGAGATGCGGGACCTGGTGAGAGGGAAGGCCGCTATTCCTGCACAGATCGAGCCGAACCCGAACAACCTCAAGAGGAAGTCTGAGCAGGTAGTTTCTACTGAGCATGCCACTCCTAGTGACCCATTTGATGATACATCTTCGGATCTATTTGATGCTGATTTTGTTACACTTAGGAGCGGTAGGACACCAGCAGGAGGCGGCGCCTCGTCTGAGCTACACCACGAGGATTCTTCCGGGGCACCACATGAGGAGGAGGAGAGCGGTACTGAGGCCGCTCCAGATGATGACGGTGGCACTGAGGCCACCAAGGATGCTGATTCCACCGGCGGTACTGAGGCCGCCGCTTCACCAGTTCGAGGAGGTGGTACTGACGCCACCCGTTTAGCCGAGCCAGCCTGCGGTACTGATGTCGCGAGACGTCCAGCAGCAGCAGCAGAGTCAGCCCATGGTGGTACTGAGGCCACCAGTGTTTGTCCTGATAGAGATGTTGTCTTTCCTTCAGTTCATGTACCTCAGAACACTGCTGTGAATAAAGGAAAAGGTTTAGTTTCTTCTGGTCCCACTGTGGTGCTTGATGTATGTGTGGATCCGGCCGTCGAGCCGTCTAGGCCTTTTCCTAGTCCTTCTTCTGCGAAGGACCCTGTGATCCCCTTCCCTAGAGCCCTTCAGATGGGGAAGGAGAAGAAAAAAGAAAAAAGTCCCAAAAAGAAAGAGCAGGAGGAGTTCAGCCAGAGCATGATAGACCGATTCCACATCCAGTTGACCCTCCAGGAGGCTTTGCAGCACATCCCCCTTCTCCAGCGATCTTTGAGAGACAGGACCACAGTCAGGAGGAGGAGGAGGAACCACACTTCAGAGATACATGTGTTGACGAAAGCCACGTGTTTTGCGATCCAGAACCGTCTGCCAGCCAAGAGGATAGATTCAGGGGCCCCGTATGTCAGATGCCAGATCAGTGAGCAGAGGTTCGACCGTACTCTACTAGATAGCGGATCGTCGATCAACCTTCTTCCGGCAGCCCTTCTCGACCGCTTCGAGTTGGGCACTCTTCGACAGAGCAGGACAGTCCTTCAGTTCGCTGATCGATCTGTCAAGAGACCGAAGGGGTTGTTACGAGACGTTATTGTCACGATTCAGGGCCTGAAATTCCCCGTGGACTTCGTAGTGTTGGACGTGGAGATCCCTGATTCAGTGGCCGATACCCCCATCATCCTTGGTCGTCCGTTCTTGGCCACAGCCAAGGCGGTGACTGATCATGACAGCGGGAAGGTGTACTTTCGCGTCGAGGGCGAGAGTATACAAATAGAGACGGTCGAGGACTACAGAGCTAGAGAGAGATCATGCTCAGAGGCCAGTACCTATTCAGAGCAGCTGACAGACGCAGAGCCAGACATCCACCAGGACTGTGATTTTGTGATCACAGACGATGAGGTAGCTTGGGCAGATCCAGCAGCACAGACCATCCTCTCATTTTCAGATACAGCTGATGCCGAGATGATAGCAGAGGAGAGTCTGGAGAGCACAGCCCTGGTTCAGGATACCACAGAGGCAGCAGAGCCGGTCCTTGATCGCGACACGAGTTTTAGTGATGGTGGTGCTGAGGCCACCTTGCTTTACGGTGGTACTGATGCCACCGCAGTTGATACAGATCCCTCGAATTCAGAGTCTGATTGGGCAGATTGTGATGATCAGATGCCAGACCTGAGTCCACCTGAGCCTACAGAGGAGGAGGTAGATGCAGCACAGATCAGAGACAGCACAGTTGAGCAGCCTTCTCCAGATCCAGTTTGTGAGAGTGTGCTTTCTTTCTCCCAGGCAGATTTGGCAGACTTAGCAGCATTCACTCAGTTCCTTCCGCAGCCAGATTTGCCAGCACCCAGCATTCCAGAGCTGAAGCCGCTCCCTACTTCGCTGAAGTATCGATTCCTTGTGGGCGAGCCAGAGATGTACCCAGTCATCATCTCCGCCGATCTGACTGGAGACCAGGAATCCCGTTTGATGGGGGTTCTTGAAAAGAACCGCAAGGCGATCGGATGGAGCGTAGCAGATCTCCATGGGATTAGTCCATCAGTGTGCTCCCACCATATCTATCTCGAGGAGGGGGCGAAGCCGTCGCGTGAGTTCCAGCGGCGGCTGAACCCCAACCTGAGAGAGGTTGTGATGAAGGAAATATCCAAATGGTGGAGTGCAGATTTTATTTATCCCATTTCCGACTCCAAGTGGGTCAGCCCCTTGCATGTGGTGCCCAAGAAGACGGGCATCACGACTGTGATCAGTGAGTCGGGAGAGGAGATCGCTACACGAGTACCCACCTCTTGGAGGATCTGTGTTGACTACAGGAGACTCAACCAAGCTACCAAGAAGGACCATTTCCCCCTGCCTTTTATTGACCAGATCATTGAGAGACTGGCAGGGAAGAGCCATTATTGCTTCCTGGATGGGTACTCGGGCTACAACCAAGTGGCCATCGCTCCTGAGGACCAGGGGAAGACCACCTTTACCTGTCCCTTCGGCACATACGCTTTTCGACGCATGCCATTTGGGCTATGCAATGCTCCTGCGACTTTTCAGAGGTGCATGCTGTCGATCTTCTCGGACATGGTAGGGGAGTGCCTTGAGGTCTTCATGTATGATTTCTCGATCTACGGCGACGGGTTTGATTCTTGTCTTGACTGCCTAGATCGAGTACTTCAGCGATGTATTGAGTATCACTTGGTGCTATCTTGGGAGAAGAGTCACTTCATGGTGACTCAAGGGACGGTGCTTGGCCACATCATCTCCAACAGGGGCATGGAGGTTGATCCGGCCAAGGTTGATGTCATTAGGAAACTCACACCGCCGTCCAATCTGAGGCAGTTACGGTCATTTCTGGGGCACGTTGGATTTTACAGGAGATTCATTCATGATTTTAGCAGGATTGCCCGACCGTTGACCGACCTCTTGACGAAAGACACCGAGTTCCTTGTCGATGACAAGTGTCTTTCGTCGTTTGCTACTCTCCAGCAGTGCGTGATTGAGGCTCCTGTCCTCCAGCCGCCTGATTGGTCTCTCCCATTCGAGATCATGACGGACGCCTCCGATTTTGCCGTAGGGGCAGTGCTGGGACAGAGGAGGGATGGAGTACCATTTGCTATACATTATGCTAGCCGCACATTGGATTCCGCCCAGCGGAATTATACAGTCACAGAGAAGGAGATGCTAGCCGTAGTGTTTGCCCTGGATAAGTTTAGATCATATATCATTGGATCTAGAGTGACTTTGTTTACAGATCATACCGCCATCAGGTACCTCATGGCAAAGAAGGATGCCAAGGCCAGACTGACTAGATGGATCCTTCTACTCCAGGAGTTCGACATTGAGATCAAGGATAAGCCTGGAGTCAAGAATGTGGTGGCGGATCATCTCTCCCGATTAGAGCATCCTGAGGATTCTGAGCAGATTGATCCTATTAGAGATACCTTCCCAGATGAGGCGATCCTTGCTATCGCCTCACTCCCATGTACGCCGACATTGTGAACTTTCTCGTTGCTGGGAAAGTCCCACAAGATTGGCCCAGGCAGAGGCTTGAGACCTTCCTAGCGAAGGTCAAGTCTTACCATTGGGAGGATCCCATCCTTTACCACGAGGGAGGGGATAGCGTCTGGCGTCGGTGTATTCTCAGGAGGAACACCATAGCGTCCTCACTTACTGCCACATGCTTGAGGCAGGAGGACATCATTCTGGGAGGAGAACGGCACAGAAAGTGCTCCAATCCGGCTTGTGGTGGCCTACCCTCTTCAAGGACTCAGATGAGTTCGTGAAGAGGTGTACTGACTGTCAGAGGATGGGCACTTGTGGACAGCGTGATATGATGCCGATGCAGCCCATTCACTTCTGTGAGGTTTTTGACGCATGGGGCATCGATTTCATGGGTCCATTCCCTAAGAGTCAGGGATTTGAGTACATTCTGTTGGCCGTGGATTATGTGAGTCGTTGGGTGGAGGCTATCCCCAACCGATCCGCTGATGCGAGGACAGTTTGCAGATTTTTGAGGAAGCATATCATCACGCGGTTCGGGGTTCCACGAGTTCTTATTTCTGATGGGGGATCTCACTTCATCAACGACCAGGTGAAGGCACTTGCTAGCGAGTTCGGCATAGATCATCGTGTTGCTACACCATACCATCCACAGACGAATGGTCTAGCCGAAGTGTCGAATAGGGAGATCAAGACTATTCTGCAGAAAGTCGTCCGCCCTGACCGAAAGGATTGGTCACAGCTATTGGACTCGGTCTTGTGGGCATATAGGACGTCTTTCAAGACACCTTTAGGTACATCTCCCTTTCGTCTCGTATATGGCAAGCCCTGTCACCTACCAGTTGAGCTGAGGCACAAGTCACTCTGGGCAGTTACAGACATTCTTATGGATCCAGATGGTATAGGAGACCAGAGGAGGGCAGAGATAGCTGCCCTGGAGGAGCTTAGAGATGCAGCTTTCTCAAGCAGCCTACATTATAAGGAGAAAGTCAAGGAGTGGCATGATTCTCATATCAGCCACAAGCATTTTGAGATTGGACAGAGAGTTTGGCTGTTTGATGCAAGGCTACGATTATTTCCAGGGAAGTTACAGAGCAAATGGAAGGGACCTTATCTGGTTAGAAAGGTACACGACAACGGTAGCATCGACATATCTGAGTTGTCTTCTGAGAGTACCTTTCGAGTGAACGGCCAACCGCTCAAGCCATTTCTAGATCATGAGCCGCGGGTCGTTGATCTTGCCCCTATTCATTTTGCGTGAGATGTGGTCTTTGACTCACATCTAATGCATCTCACGCCTGAGTTTCACTGATCTTCCGCCTTGTATAGATCCAGATGTCCATATCACCACATTCTTTAGTCCCACATCCCTTTCTTCATCTTGTGATTATGCTATACTTAGGGTGCACTTTACCCTAAGTATAGGGGGATGTGAGACCTTTTTGGGTATTTCTTTTGTTCCTGTTTACCCCTGTTTTTGCTGCATATACTTAGGGATATTTCACCCTAAGTATGGGGGGGGGTACACCCTGTACATTCTGCACTCAGGTTTTCCCTTAGTATACAGCCTGCTATACTTAGGATTACTTGATCCTAAGTATAGGGGGGAGACCTGAATCCCTCTTGACTTTTCATTTCTTTTTGTATAGAGCCTTCCTTTTCACTTCCCTATACCTAGCACGAGTTATGTCTTTTTCATCGCTCTTGACTCTGAGGACATCGTTCGAGCTAAGTATAGGGGGTGTGTATATATTTCATATATACTTTAGCCATAACTCGTACTTTGTGTGAGTGTGTTAATAAATAAAATGGCTAAAACGCCACAAAAATTAAAAATTTTCATAATCTTCTTTTATTTGCACATAAATAGCTAGTGTACAAATTATTTTTGTAAAAATGATTTCAAAAATCTTTTGTGTAAAGATTGTGTAAATATTTTTGTATCAAAATTATGTATATAGTACAAAATTTTTCCAAAATGTTTTGAAAATCAAAAGTTTGCAAAAATATTGTGTAAATATGTGTAAATATCTTTTTGCAAAACTTGCACTTCATGCATCATCATTTCATGATTTCAAAACATTTTTCAAAAATTTTGCATGATTGTAAAATTTGTGTAAATAAGCATCTTTTTGTACATATGTATATAGTTTTTCTGGATGATAGTTGACATTTAAACTAGCCTGGAATCAAATTGAGAAATGGAGCTTGATTAAGATCTTAATCCACCTAAATTCTAAGAGGAACCTTATAGGGCTTAGGTTTAAGGCTTTTCAGGTCCATGGTGACTTAATTCTTTGAGTCCACTAGGCTATGATCACATGTCATCTCAATGAGCCTAAGTAGAGCACTTAACAACAACACATGACTCATATAGATTATGGCTTTACTTGGACACCAGCACTATGCACCGAGCTCTCTACGGATGAGGTGGTGAGGAGGCAGTCTTCCTTGACTTGGGGTAGCATATGAGGGTAGTACTTTTAGGCGGAACCTCTCTTCTTCTTATAGTGAAGGAAGTGCGTCTCAACTTGGTCTGGTTGCCATGAGGTCTAACGACGGGAGTTGTGGGTTGCAATAAAGCTTCAAAAGAGGGATAGTCTACTGGCTCAAGAGGAAAAACTCCTTGTATATATGCTGCACATGTATATGTTGTACAGATGCACTTGAAAAAAAATGTGCAAAAAGAAAAGAACTCCAAAAAAGTGGTGGGTCTGAGAGAAAATGATAATCCCACCGGAGTATGTATATAGAGTGCAATAAGCAAAGCTTGGTTTCATGTTCCACCTGTTGTAGCTTGCAGCAGGGAGACTTGGCTACACTGGTCAAGCTCCCAAGGGTACTTGGCTACACTGGCCTTGACCCATTCTCTTCTTCCCCCACTTCTTGAGCCGGTTGAACTTGAACTTAGAAGGGAATACCCCGCTCCTCGAGGAAAGAGTGGCCAGATTGAGGTCATAGAGTTACCTTGTTGGGGAGGGTTGTCAAGTTGCCATTTCTGAGGTGGAGAGCTTAGACTTCACATTCACAGGACAAGAAAAGATTCATGGTCTTCAGGGTTTGTGATTGATGACTTGTTCTGATCTGGAGCATTGAGGAGTCTTGGTTATAGATTAGTGGAACTTAGAGGCTGTTGAGTTTTAAGCTTAAGTCTAAATAAGGTTCCGACACATTAATAATCCAAAGATCTGATCGAGCTCCATACCCCAATTTAATGAAGGCAAGTTTAATAATCAACCTTGATCCATGTACATCCTCTTTTTCTTTTTCTTTCTTTCTTTTTCACTTCTTTTCAAATAAGTGTTTGCTAAGGGACTAGCAAAGTTAAGTATAGGGGGGTGATGAATACCCATTCATCACTCTTTATTCTTATATTTTAGCTACAAAAACCTTTGCAAATGCATGTAGATATATGTAAATACAAATAATTACCAAAAGCATGCATTGTGTAAAAACCTATAATTAGCATGTTTTTGTGCAAAAATAAAAGAATAAAGATTAAAAAGAAAAGGAGGGAAATATTTAGAATAAATATTGAGCAACCTAACCCAAGGGAGGGCTCAGCATGGGCCTGACCGCATAAAAGCCAAAGTAGAGGGAGATAGGGCTCATGAGTGTAAATATTTATGAAAATAAATAAAAATATATTTTCCTCACCCAAAAATATGTTTGTAAATACTTGTATATATTTATAAAGATATAAAAACAAAATAAAAAGTTAAAAATCAAAAAGATCAAAAATACCCCTTTCATCATGTACATAAACCACACCTATATATTTATTTAGCTTTGTAAACATATAAAAGTAATTTTTATAATTTTTGTAAATAGTCTATATTGTAAATAAATAAAAGAAAAACAATTAAAAATCAAAACAAAATAAAAATATAAAAAATTAAAAATACAAAAATACATTGTACATATACCATGTATATAGATGTACATATATATATTTATTTTACTTATGTAAGTAAATAATAAAAATAAAATAAAAACCCCCTTTTATTCCTTACTTTATTCTATAAATAAATAAAATATAAAATAAGGATAAAATTGTACAAAAATAATAATTAAAAAAATCAAAACCCTATATATTGTATATACCTATATATAGTACATACTATGTACATAGCTTATTTTTATTTCAAAAAAATTAATTAAAAATCACCAAAAAATAGAAAAAAATAAAATAAAAATAGTTTGTGTTTTGAGTTTTTGCAAAATCGGGCCCTAGCTACCTTAATTTTGAGCTTCAAGATCCTGCCACGTGGCCCATCCTCATTGGGTCCTGGGGATGTTGACCGCCCGGTCAACTAGCCCCCCAGGACCACTTCCCACGGGTCTGAGCTCCAAACCCGACTTCTCCTATTTCTACCCGCTCAACCCGACACCCATCTCCTTGAACCCCGGGTCCGAATCCTTCCCCTTGCATCCGACATCCTCGCCGGAGCCGCTCCCTCGGGATCCGTGCGCTCCTGAGCTTGCCCGGACCCATCCTTCTCGGACCCCTACTCGTATATAGCTGCAGCTCTGCCACCTTCTCTCTCCATCTTTGGTCATTCGCCTTCTTCTCCTGTGAGCTCCAGAGAGCGTGTGAGGTGACAGCTCGCGCCTGAGCCTGTTGCAGCGAGGAGAGGAGGAGTCTTCCATCGATCCGGTGACGTAGCCGTCGTAGCTCCGCCACCTGAGCGAGCTTCGAGCCTCGGGCCGAGACGTCCCTTGAGGCCAAGACCGTGAGCTTCCCCAGCTCCGCCACAGTCTTTCTGACCACCCAGGTAACCCCTTAGGCTACCCATTTCCTTCAATTTCCGTTTTCCCCCAAATCGCGCCGCCGCCGTCGTTCGTTGATTCCTACCACCCCGTCGCTCATCTCGATCATCGGAATCCACCCTCACGTTCGCCTTCGTCCGACACACCTTCTCCACCCACTCACTCAACCCAGCTCGCACAGGAGCTAGGAACCGAGCTCCTCCGTCCACCCCCTTCGCCGGAGCTCGCCGTCCCGACGCACCAACCACCTCCACTTCGCCTAACCGGGTCGAGGCAATTTGCCCTCGACCCGTGAGTCTTCTGGTGCTCTTTTCAGGTCGAACGAGGGCTGTCTGAGGCCCTTCGCTACTCAGCCAGGAGACCCAGCTCCGCCGACGCCGTCCGAGCTCCCCGGAGCTTGGCTCGATCATCGGAGCCCACCGGCAGACGTGGGAGCCTTCCGCGATTCTTCTCCGACGTTCAGAAGGCTCCCCGGAGGACCCTAGCGCACGCACGAGCCCGGCGAAGCTCGCCGGGGACCTGTTCTTCGAGGACCCTCCATCGCCGTTGATCGACCCCCCTCGCTCCAGTTCTGATCCTGGCCGTCCGCTTGTGGAGCTGCAGATACCGTCCGATCAGAGGAGGTCTGATCTCGGCCGTTGGATCGCGAGCCACCCCGCTTCCAAGCCCTCCGATCATCCACGTGGCGCGCATCCAACGTCCCCGCTTAATAAAGGGTAATTTACCATTAGGCCCTGTTTTTACTTTATTTTCGTTTTAGTCCTGTAAGTATTTTCGTCAGTTGTTTAGTTTTAAGGTAATTTACATAGAGGACCTCGTGCTTTAGTTTTATTTGCATCTATACCCCTGTGTGTTGTGAGCCACGTGCTTCGTCACGTGTTGTTTGGGTTATTTGCAGTAGACCACCCTGTAGTTCTGGATGATATCAATTGAATGAAAGTTTTTAGATAATTGCATTTATACCCCTGTGCGTGGTTTATTTGAGCATGTGCGATATTTTTTGGGTTATTTGCATATAAGACCCTGGACTTTTGGTACCTGTTATCAATAAGTCCTCGGGACTTATTTTTCTTGCATTTAGGTCCCTGAGTGCCCCAGGCACGTGCGTGGCGCGTGTTTTGCTGGGTATTTTGCACCAGGACCCCCAGAACTTTGGGTATTTGCACTTCAGTCCCTGTACACAGTGCCCCACCTTTATTTTTGACAAAATATCAAATCACCTCCAAATCCAACGAAAATTTGATACATGGCTCCTGCCATGGTGTAGAATTTTTGTAGATTTTTGAGGACATTTTTGTTTTTGTTTGCTATTTTAAAAATTCAAAAACAGTCATTTATGTTACTGTCTAGTTTGAAAATTCACAAAAAAATATAAAAACTCACCTTAAAAATTCTATAAAAATTAGTTACTGTTTGTTTAGCTTAGCTTGATTTTCTAGCCAAGTTTGGCTATTTTTCATTGCTTAAAAACCTTAAAAACTTAAAAACACTCAAAAACCCATAAAAATTATAGTAAATAAATTAAAAATCCAAAAATAATAAAATTGGTATCTGAATTTTCCTTGTTTTATTTACTTTATAGTAAAATTACCTCCAGGCCATTTTGAGACCCTTAGATATTTTATCTAGGGACTTTTGGCTCGGCTGGACAGTACCATTGTTTTTAGCTACCGTTTGATTTTTAGAAAATAAAATAAACATCAGAAAATTATCAAAAATTCACCAAAAACACAAAAAAATATAAAAAACATAAAAACATTTTTGTTTTAATTTTTGGTTGATTTTTAATGCTTTGAATAATTTGTTGAAGTGTGCTTTTCCTTTGTTTTCTTATTTTCTTAATTCATTAAAAAATCCAAAAAAAATATTAAAATATTAAAAACCACTAAAAATGTTTTCTTTCTTTATTTTATTTGTTTTTACTACTCCGTAGGCCTCTCGGCTAACCCGTACTCCTTGAGTTCGACCCTGGGTGCTATACCAGGTTAATCACATAGCAGGACCGCTATTTGAGTTTTGATTGATTTTATCTATTTCAAGTGGTTCATTTTCTTGACTGACACGTTAGAGTGATTGAGGTCGCAACGACCGTCTTAGTTACCTGATTACCTTAGTCACTCGGGAGATTCGTGCCATCAAATAGTAAATATTTTTCTCAAAATGATTGAAAACTCTTGTAAAAATGATGGTGTTCATTACAATGGTAATGAGCATGAGTTCATTGAAAAATCCGTCTACGTACGGAAATTTCCAATGAGCACAGGGCTCATTATGATTGTAAGGAGCACCATAATTTTTCAAGTGTTCACCATTATTTTGAACAAAATATTCATTATTTTACAAATATTATATATATACTTACTATAATGATCGTGGTCAGAAACAACAAATCTTAAATTTAAAATAAATGATCATATGTAGAAATAGTCAAGACATGTGTAATGCAAATAAAGAGACAATCATATTGTGTTGATTAAAAATTGGCTTTCTATAAAAATGAGCACTTAGAGTAAGAACATAATGTAATATTTGTAAAATAGTAAATATTTTGCTCAAAATAATGGCAAATGCTTGTAAAAATGAATGTGTTCATTACAATTCTAAAGAACCAAATGCTCATTGGAAAAGTCACATATATAGGAATTTTCCGATGAGCATGTGTCTTATTATGATTGCAATAAGCATCATCATTTTACAACATCATCTTGAACAAAATATTTACTATTTTATAAATGTTACATCATATTCTTACTTTAAACGGTTATTTTTTCATAAAACTAATTTTTAAGCAATGCAATACGATCGTCACTTTATTCGTATTACAATATCTAATGTATTTTTACAAATGATCATTTCACATTAAATTAAGATTTATTTTTTGTGAAAATAATCATTTGTAGTAATAAAATCATATTATTAGTAAAATAATAAATATTTTTGTCCAAAATGACGGTGAACACTTATAAAAATGAGAGTGCTAGTTAAAATCTTAAAGAGACATGTGCACGTTGAAATATTTTTTTCTATATATACACATGGCTCATTAAGATTGCAATGAATATCCTCATACAAGCGTTTACAATCATTTTGAGTAAAATAGTTACTATTTTACAAATGTTACATATATTCTTACTCTAAATGATCATTTCTACAAAAAGGAAGTCTTTCATCATATGATATGATCATCTCTCTATTTATATTGCACATGTCTTAACTATTTTTACAAACGTTCACTTTCTATTAATTTAAGATTTGTGTACAATCCTAATGAATCTTATGCTCGTTGGAATATATATATATATATTATATATATATATATATATATATATTATATATATATGCCCAATGCAAGAAGATAAATTTGTAAAATTATAAATCATTTTTAATCCAAATTTATCTTCTTGAGGCCAACCCTGATTTTATGGATTGTTTCGTACAACATATATTTCAAGTAAGGGTTGGGGGCCTCTGCCTTATGTAGTGTAATTCCTTATTATAATTTAGATTGATGAGTCTTTTGATATTTTATTCTTATGAATGAGTTGTAGAAATAAGTTAATGGAAAGTATATTCTAAAATCTTTGTAATTTAGTATATATAATAATTTAATCGTAATAAAAGAAGGTAAGACTTCTTTAAAATTTCAACATCTAATGCAATAGGAAGGGTATCAATTTTTTAGAATTTTCGCCACCTGGGCCTGTTTGGTTGCAGGGTTGGGCAGGGTTGGCCCAACCCTGGTTACTATTCACAGGGGTACTTTCTCCTCACAGATTACTATTCACCCACCCCAACCCATCCCAACCCAACCCTGTCCAACCCAGCAACCAAACAGGTAGTGTACGCCGTGCACCACCACTGTGTCGCAAAGCACTACCTCCTCCGCTTGCTCTCCTCACTCTGCCACACGCCACCTCCTCAGCACCATCGCGTGATCATCTAGCAGTACTGGTCATCTTAATCACAAGATTTTAAAAATTGAACCGGACATCAAACCGAACATGTATCGTTTTTTGATTTTTATGGTCGAATTAATGGGATCGACCGGTCGAACCAATGATGACGTCACCAGTTCAAAGAAGCCGGAAAAGATCGAACCATTATATTGTTGGTTTGGTTCATAGGTTCAACCGGGTCGAACCAAGTTAAACCGGTATAACATACAAATAAATACAAAAAATGCTACATCATATCTTTCGATGATTTGTTTACTCTTGTCCTCCAAGTTTTTCCAATAACACTTATATCCATATTTTTAATATAATGGCATGTGTCTCCTATATTTTACAAAATCAATAGTAGTGGTCTTTTATAAGTACATTAATGCTTCCATTTTATATCAACATAAGGATAATATTGTGATTTTTAAGAAAATATAGGAGCACAAATGAATATGCTTAAAAGTTAGGGGTATAAATGTTCTTAAAAAACTCGAAAGTGCATAATAATTATTATTTCATAAAATTTGTATAAATACATATATGTGATGTAAAAAATTAATAATTTTAAAACTATTTAAATTCTAACTAACGACAAGTGTTGTTAATTTATTGTTTCTTATAGTATGACTATGACAACGTCTCTTCGTTTGTTATTGGCTATAAGTGGACAACCGCATACACAATGTGGGAAGAGAGAGGCAATGCTTATATGGTAAGAAGGGATAAACGATAATGAGTCATTGGCACATGTGAAGGAGAAGAGATAAAGGGGTACTATACTGTGGGTTAGAATGAGACTAAATTATGAATTTTTCTGAAAAAGTTTGTATTTTATTAATCTATTGGAAAATATTTTTGTCAAAAAACGGAATGGTTGAACCTGAATGCCGTTTGGAATTCGTTCAACCGGATTTAAGCGGTTCAACCGAGTTTTGACCGATTTTGACTGGTTTTTATTTTCTGAATAAAAATCTGGTAGTGAGATCATTTTTCCTCCGATTCTTGATTTAACCAGTTCAACGGGCCAGTTCGATTCGATTTCAAAACATTGCTACTAGCAACGCAAGAAAACGAGAGGTAAGGATGTTATATTCCTCTTTTTTAGCAATTTTCAAAAATTTTAATACTCGGGATCCGTGGCATGTGCCACGTGGGGTTTTGGGATGGGTTTTTGGGTCTATATAACATACATTTAGAAAAAAGGATGTTATATAATTCCCACAATTTTGTCCAATTAAATTATAACTCATCCTTGTAATTTACTCCACAATTCTTGACGTGGGGCATATTTATTAAGGAAATTTTAAATTACTTTTTCGATCTTTGAAACAATGTAATTCTTCCTCGATTCGGTAAACTTACCAATTCTTATTATTTGAACTCTACGGTTAATCTATTTGAAATTCATGGAAGTTCTTGAGGTAATCTACGGAGCTGGGTCCCTCCAAAGCCCCTCTTCTAGTACTTAAAAAAATTTACAGAATCGATGTGCTAATTACGTTGTACAAAAGTTGTAGAGGTAATTTAAGATATCAGAGGTCATAACGTAAGCATCCAAAAAAGAAAAAAAGAAAGGACAAGGAAAGCATGGGATCTTGAGGTGTCGCGTCAGTGCTTTGTTTGATCCTTGTCATCATCATTGAATGAGTTGATTACTCGCCATCATTCTCTAAGTTATGTTAATAAAAATTGTTAGTGATGACGACCATAATTATTCTCCACGATAATTACGAAGGTTTACAAATCCTATTTTAAGTCCAACTTTGTTTAAAAAAATCAATAAAATTGAATAAACTGAGTTTGGTTTATTACTTAGATTACCTTCTCATTTTATAACCTTATCGATCCTTGAAATTGTAACCCCTTCGGAAAAGGACAAATCACAATTTATAGTTTTTTTTCCTATAGAAGTAAGGATGTTCAAATACTTTGGGGTCAGTAATACTCAGCTTGATCTGCTCATTTCGATCCTAAACTCATGGATATCCGTTTGAAAATGATAGGTCGGATCCATTATACCAGGAATTGTGCTCCATTCAAATTACCCATTTGAATTAACCGGTCCCGCGGGTACTCGGTTAGAAGCTTTTACTACCCAATTTACATAAAATGACGCAAATGATTAGGTACAAATATCAAAATATAAACATTATTCTTATCTCTTTTAAAATATAAACATGGATGTGGATACATATTGATAAATATAAAATTGTATTACCAAATCGTTAAAAAAGATTCGGATATGAAATGGATACAAATAAGGATACGAAAAATAATAGAAATTAATATGATATAAGTTGATTAAATTTGCACGCATTTGATGCCTCACAGGCAACATATCCGTACATGTATCCATTTTGAATGGTGTAGCATAATAGCCTAAACAAAATCATAATTCGAACTTTTGCCGAATTTCGATATCGCGAAAATATAGATTTCGTCGTTACAGTGAAATGCCACCGATATGGCAAAATTTGCCCTATGCATTTTTTGATGCTCATTGTTAATTTTGTGTCGGACTCCACAAAATGTCGACGACATTTTCTTTATGGACATTACTCATATATTGCAAATTAGAGATGAAAACGGATTGAATCGAATCGTCGGATATGGCTATTTCAATATTCATATTCGCATTATCGATATCGGATACGAATATGGATATTGATATGAATCGGATATGAATTAACAAAAACATATCCTAAAAGAGCCGGATGTGAATTCAAATTAGATATTAAATGAATCTCAAATAAGGAGTCCTAATAAGAATAGAATAAAGAGCGACTTCAAATATGAATTGAATAAAGAACAAATTTGAATACGGGTCTAATAAACATCAAATTTGAATATGGATTGAATAATGAAAAGATACGAATACAAATTGAATTGTTGTTAAGTTCAAAGTGATCTAAAAAAAAATATGACAATGAAATATATATTACGTGATCAGAGAGTTGCAGGTTGATTTTGAAATTTTAGCTTTATCGATTTGATTGGGTTGGCCGGAAGTTTGGGTTCAATTTTAAAAGCATGGGACGGATATGGGCCAGAAATCTTTTGTTTTAGGCAACCGGCAACCGGTCATGTAGTTGTAGCTTACATTTATTATATTATTAGGTAATACATTAAAATTTATTAAAAGTTGTATTCAGATGTTTTTATTCGGATATCAAGATGCAGATATTTAACTCATAACCATTACTGTACTGTATTTGTAGGCGGAAATTTTTTACAACATATATCCACATTTGATCCATATTATTAATTAATACATTAAAAAATACTAATATTGTATTTATATGTTGTATCCGGATATCAACTCATGATTATATTTGTATTCGTAGGCAGAATTTTTTTACAAAAACGTATCCATATATTGATCCGCAATTCATGAATATTCAAATATCATTATATGTATTCGACAATCTTTCGAATATGATAAACGGATATTTGAATATATCCATATTTATTTTCTTGGCTACTTCAAATCCAACATATAACCAAGATATATATGGATATGGCATCATATGCAGAATGCTATAA